>OY735885.1:6768367-7408041 GCA_963506565.1 Tachystola acroxantha | reverse complement strand
CATTTGGATCAGATGGTTGATACAAATATAAACTCACCATTAACCAATAATATATTCAAGGCGGGAAAACTAACACTCAAAGGCACACGTATCCCATCTATACATTAGGAGCATTGGCTAGAAGGCTAATCTGAGCAGATACTATTTCAGGCCCAGTGACCCTTCAATCTCCTAAGTAATGCAATAACGGGCGAAACCTCTGGCCGGACGCTAATGCGGAAGGACGAGGCAAATTTCACCCTCCGCTGGTCAATACAAGTTTTAATGGCGAGGGCCGAGGGTCTATGATGAAGGCGGGAAGCGATATAGTTACGATAGGATATAATGCTACAAGTCGTGCAACAATAGGTATATAGAGGTGAAAATGATGTTAAATTATTGTAAAACCTGGTTCCACCTCTGCTAAGTTGGATTTGAATTGTTTTGAAGACAAAAATTATTAGTAAATATTCTCAGATTTTTTTATTCCAATGATTTTTATATTTTATAGGACACAACAGACGACTGGTCGCTCTAATCAGGTTACTGCTGTAGTTGCTACATCAAAATAAAGTACTTAGCACAAATTACAATAAAAAATATCAGTGAACGAGAGATATCATTTCAAACGAATCTGGAAGTCCATATCAACAACAGCATCTACATAAATCCACTAATACCTCAGATCAGTACTAATACTCTTAGAACTGTTATGATGTTAGAATGAAATAACTACATTTGTGAGGCGTATCACGTTTTTCGAACAAAATCTGACAATAACACAGAATCAACAAGAGGTATGTAGTGTTGCAGGTAGGTGTGCGTGCAGTGCGATAAATAAGGGATGAATGATCGATAAAATAGAACCTAGAACACAATACTCTATTGGGTACGAGTACGTGAGCCCAAGAGAAACCAATCCAATACGTGTAAAGAATATTTACTCAATAATTTACAAACATCACTAGAAGGTACATAAACTAAAATAGGAACATGTCCCTTTTCCATTGCTCCAGACGGTTAACGTCAATCGAATCAGCCCACGCAGGGTACTCAATATTTCTAACTTAGAAAACGATTTGTCGCTCGTAAACACATTCTTAAACGATATTTCTTTCGGAGATAAAACGCTAATAATTAATTACAAGCACCAGTGTTTCAAATTTTTAATTTATTACAAAACTGTATAACAGATGAAGAATAAAAAGTACGTTCTTCTACAACTGATTCTTCAAGGAAAGATCCATAGCAGAAGAAAGAAGGCCAGGAAGTTACTCAGGAGTTTACTCCAATGGTACGGCAAGAACACCAGGTCATTGTTCAATGCGGAGTTGTTGAGAGTCCAGATTGCCATAATGACTGAGAACATTCGTAGAAAGACGGAATCATAAGAAGAAAACAGACAGTAGATGTTACTTCGCGGATTCAAATTGATATCTTACCCCGTCTTGTTTGAGTATTCTCCACGATTTACAGTAAAGCACACTTCCACTACGCAAGTTTAACTTTCCTTATCTCAACTTCCACTTTACAAGCGCTAGTTACGAGCGCTATCACAGGAAGCCACGTTTCGTGCCTGGAAAAGTGCCCAACTGTTAATCACAGTTTGAAATTACAGCTGTTCTAGATCGTCAAACTAACCACATTGGTCCAATTAACTGGAATTAGCTGACATGACAACTTTAGTTAGACAGTACCCAACAGACTACAGGGTTTTTATATCCATTAAAAAACCCTCAATGTCCGACCTTGTGCTTGTCGGAGAGGTCTGGGAACTCCTACGGAAGTCCAGAGGAACAAAAAGTGATAGGTGGAAGCATGCCGAAAGGTCTACGCCAGAACTACACGGTTTTGAACATGGTACCGTCAGTACCTAGTAGGTACTACCTACATCGAAGGAAGGTGCCAACCGCAATCAATCAATAAACCAAAACTTCCGCCTGTCAAAGACGACCACTATAGCATATTACAACGCCCCATACAATGCATCATCACCGTGCATGACTAACGATTTATTTTTAAGCGGCCTCCACTAAGGATAAGCTTCTGTTGATGGTTTTCTTTTCATTCTGCAAAGATATAGGTAGTAAGTGCTTTCTCATTGCAAAAAAACTTTACACTCCTCCACAAAAAAAACACTATTCCACGGGCCGAAGAGCGCTGAAAACTGAAAAATACAAGATACGATCGATCAAAGCCACCTGGGATATGAAAGAATTCCGGCGATACCTCAGAACCGCAATAATAAAATCGTGAATCACAAAACTCCCTATTACCCTTGGACTCTTCACTTCACCTACTTTTAGTGCCGAACCTGTGAAAGCGGATTGTAAAACAAGCTTTCAACGAGGCGGTAATGGACTGGCTCGATTATTCCCAGTTTTAACAGTAGAATACGTAGCGAGTCTAGGTGACATGGAGTCAAGGTTAATTCCATTAGTCAAGTGTAAATTAGTTGGCAGTGTATTATACCGTACGCGTTACTGTCGCAGGTTCAATGACTCATTGTATACATTATTTGAAACTACCTTGTTCAGGTATAGGTACATTCTAGAAGTTACATAGGGCCTAAAATAATGGGCAAAATTAATTGTATTTTATTACTTTAAGTTAGTTAGGACCTATTTAATTTGTGTCAGATTTTATGGCCGCACATAAAAACCAATACGATGCTGAATTTTCTTTGGCGATATTCTACCAACCTATGAAAGGAATTAAGAATGTTAACGTCATTAAATTATTTTTTCATTAATTTAATTAGGTGTCCTGCATGTGGTGTCGGTCGACACTTTAGCAAATAACAAAACTAACAAAACATTTAGGGGTGTCGTTAGGCGCTCCAAACAAAGAACATACAAAATCAATAAAGTATAATTTAATATGAAGTCCGAGTAAAGTCTACTAAACTCTATTAAAATTGTAAAAATAAAACCCACATAATTACATACGCCTTCTTTTCGCATAGCATCACTACCCTGCATTGGGGTAATATAATTTATCATCGTACACAGCTATTGCCTGGAGGCTTCGCAGGACAAATCGGGGTGGTGAGGTGTGACGGAGGGGATGGGGGTTGCACGCATGCGTCAAGCGTATCGATTGCGAGTCTCCCGGGTATCCTAGGCGAGCTAAACGCAATTTAAAAGAAAAACAGACTTGTGTATTTAACAGTATAGATAAATATTGCAACCATCATAAGTTTAAAGATTGGTTCATGTCTGCTCGTAAATTGAATGAGGACATTATTTTACATAGAAGTTTCCTAATTAATACTAATTGTAACTATATATAAAATAGGACACAACATGTGTTGAATATTTTAACCATAAATATTCAATTTTCAAGAATTATCTTCCATTTCTATTGTAATTTGAATAATTTGCAATCTACATTTTTAAAACATTTTAAAACGTAATATTGTATCTGGCTAGCGTATAGCGGTTAGGTCACAGGTTCCTGACATCAATGATTTCTTGTTATCTTACAAAATTGTGTACCTAGTAAGTATAAAATTATTCGCAACTATAGGTAATCTTTATTGGATCTAAAGATAACAAATAATTGGTAAATAAGTATGTGGGTGTAGATCGTATGACGACATTCGATATAGCCCAAAGTTTGTTGATCCAAGTTAAATGAGAAAACTTAAGAGGATGTCAGGCCATTTGGTTCAACAAATAATAAATATTTGAACGTTCCAGGGTTGCCAATGCTAATTTATATATTTCCCCAAAAGTCGAGATTAAATTCCCCAAATTTGGGGACAAAAATCCGCTGATTCCCCACAAATTCCCCACAGGTTTTTTACTGAATATAATTCGCATTAATATAATTAATAAAAATAAAAACTCAGTTAATATGATCAATAAGATTTACCATAGTTCGCGCATAAATAAATTTTGTATTAGGTAAGGTTATTAATTACCTTCCTTACTTACCTTATCTTCTTTGTTTATGTTTTGACCTTTTAACAACCATTTATCCATATTTGCACAAAACAAACTCGTATCGTTACTTCGCGACAGAAATAAAATAAACTTATCGAGCTCAGCTACAAACAACAACGAAGCCAGCGGATTAGAATATGAAACATATCAGATAAAACGTTTAGGAAATGGAAAAAAGTGAATCCCCTGATCATAAACAATTGTCAATCTACTAGTAGTTTGAAACTAGAGATGTGCCATACATAATGATTTAAAAAAAGGTTGATGTCGTGTTGATAATGAATGATGAAATATTTACCGACGAGAATAAGATGTCAAAATGTTAAAATCCCCACATTTTCCCCACATAATGCCAATCCCCAATAAATCCCCAATCAACTTGAAATTCCCCGCAGTTTGGGGAATTCCCCACAAATCGATGTTCAGAAACCGAACAAATACATGTGAATTTACTGAAGCTTGACACCTATATATATAAATACTAGCTTATAGTCCAACTAATTACAATAATTACGGAGGCCCATAGAAACCAACTTCCCTAAGAAAGGGATATATTGTGAAAGAAAGATTTTGCGAAAAGGACATTCTCATGAAGTGGACGTTTTTACGAGTAGATTTTGCGAAGTGGTTATTCTGTGCCGGAAAATATTTTCTTTTAAAATTGTTTTACATATGTAGTGATATTTAATGGAAATAATATGGGTTCCTAATCTTTTGAAATACCTATTTATAGCAAATATTACATTTACATTTCAAAATGCTTTTTGTTCACGGAGTAAAATAAAATCAGGCTATACAATTCATAGATCATGACAATTCTCTTCGTAATAAAGAGCGCAGAAATAACACAGACAATGGGAGCCGCCGCCTCCGCCGTAGAGTTTCCGACAAAAGCCCAGCAACAAAGGGAAAATTTTCATCTCGACTGGGAAATAATTGGGGATCGAGTGGAGCCTCGTCGTACAGAGATAAGATGCTTGAGCTGTACAGAATTATTAAAATTAAACGGTGTTCGTACGGACAACAACAGATCAATGGTAACACTTGCAGTGCAGTACGATTTCAAATCTAGCGATGCATACTAAGAACGGTCCAAAGTCCACAGTGTTACATTTGATCTGCTGTTAGTGTACTCTAGCGATGGGTACAAAATAAACCTGGGTGTTAAACACAGATGCGTGGTGGTTGTTTTTTTTGCTTTTAGGCCGGATATTCAGTCAGTTTTGAATATGAGTGGAGTTTGAGTTTCGTCTTCAACTGATAGTTTTCATGCAATTTTCCTGGATTCCCGGCACCGACTAATCCCTAATTAAATCAAATTAAAACCGTGAGTTGACCCATTTAGGATTTGCGTCCATCACTAGTTCGCACTCTTTCATAAAGGAGTATGGATGGTGTAACAGCAGAACGTTTCGGTATATGTTCTCACTCACCGGTGACAGGGTGGTTAAGGGGGACGCAAGCGAGTTTATTGAACGGTCCGGGTGGCCCGGGCCACCTCCACTGCAGCTCCCACTTGTGCACACTACTACAAATGCAATATTATTGCGCGCCCCGGATCTCGGCTGCAGCTCTCATTGCTGCACACTATTACAGAATATCTAGTACGTAATATCGCATATTGCGATGTTATTGAGCGGCCCGGGACGCAACCTCAGCTACAACTATGTGATGCACACTACAACAGACTACCTAACAGTACTAGGTATTATAGCATGCAATTTAATTACACGGCACAGGTTGCCCGGGCGATCTTAACTGCAATTTTCTTATATCTTGACTCGAGATTTTAGAATTTCATTACCCCGTTGAAATTTCGATACTCGCAAAGGTGAAAAAGTAGAAGATATCGTGGAGACAGCGACAAAGACGTGGAAATACTAAAGATCAAAATATTACGGACATTATGATGAGGAACAATAAGTACGATCTACTTAAATTGGTCTTACAAAGAAACAGCCTAGAAGAAAGCCCAGAAGACCTATGATTTCTTAGCCCAAGAACTTACACCAGGCATTTGATACTCTTGCAGCGAGAGTACCAGATCGTTCCACAACGCCATCCTTCGAAAGACGGCACCAAGAAGATATCAATCTCCTGTTATATTCCTCAGGGGTATAACGGTACGCTACATAACCCATCCCGATCTTTACACCTCATTACATTTCATTCATCGTCTTGTTTAAGTTCGCCATTTGTTCTATAAAAGTTAGTCCAGGCTTTTCCAAGTTTAATGTTCTGCGTCGACAGATCATTAGGATTAGCAGGCTGAAGTGGCAGTGGGATGGTGACATCCGGACAGGTCAGTTCTCCACAGGCCACCACGAACGGGTAAATGTAATGTGGGACGAATACTTAGTTGGCGCAGATATATTTCGCGTTTATGTTTCAAACCAGTTGGTTTCGACGTAGACACGTGTATCTACATTGTAAGCAGAAAGTTGTTTATCCAGCTGTTAGTCTTATCACGACAAATGATTAATGTGTAGTTTTTTTAAAGATAAAACACCCCATAAACTCTATTAGCAATGAGTAATGGAAGTAAGAAGGTAATGATTTCAACGAATACACTGGGCCCTTAGGCAGAATAGGATCTTGGGCTATAAAGCAAGACCTATAGAAACGTGTAGACTTTCAAAATGTGGACATACAGACGTATGCTGTGTATGAGTTGGTTTGACAGAGTAACTAAAAAGTCTTCGACGAACGCATAAACATTGCGAGTTTTGGGAGACCTTTAAAAAGCGTATGGTGGACATATTCTAAAACACGACTGCAACGAGTTATTGCAACTTATAATGCTGAGAAAAGTCGTCGGAAAAAGAAATAATGGTCGAAAGGACATGCCGTGTCGTAGTAACATCAGTGGACTGGCATCGAGAGCGACGCAAACTTATTCCGCGTAGATAGGTGCATTATAAATTTCGTACGTAAAAGCGTACGTTTACCTGAGAAATGTTTTCAAACGAGAAAACTTGGAAGTTATTGAGATATGAAGAGATACTTCGCAAAGTTTAATGAAGGGAACAACACCTCATTAAATTCTTAAACTCCATCAGAGGCCAAAGTTCCAGCGAACGAAAAAGTTGGAAGCGAGCAAGCCTATCCATTTAAGTTATTATTTAGAAGTTCGGGTGTTTCACGAACTTTTGTATATTTATACGATATACCTAACCATTGCCAGTTGGGTATATTTTAAAGTAATCGTTACCTTTCTTTTCTAATAATAGCGTAGTTATACGTTTGAATACTAAAAACATTAATCTGAAGGTATTCAAGCGACACTATTCATTTATTTGTGTAAAACTAAATCTTTCAGACGTCTTTCTCACCTAACGGCAACAAGATGCGTTCCGTGTTCCGATTTCGTGACATTCAATAGCAAAAAGTATGAGGATTCGCGGCTATTATTCGACCGAGGTGTGGCTCAGACACATCATATCAGAAATAAAAAATTGAGGTTAACATGCTACTGTAGGTACAGTCCACAGCACTACGACGTCTACAAACCAAATACCTATAAAGTCTATCGGTCAATTTGAACAGTAACCGTCGAGTTTCCCGGTGTGTTATGTGTACTAATAATTATGTTACACAGCATACTATCAAACTATTTCGCAGTCGCGTAAAACGGTACAAAAACCGATACGCTGAGTTTGTCGACGTGATTAGATAAACCGTGATCACGCACGATCAGCGCACGAGCGTCAGCCATGATCCCGAGCAGGGCTGCCACAAATTGGAGGGAAAATCCGCCAATTAGATTTGGCTTCATTTAGCTGGTGTGTGAGAAGTTTTGAAAAGCCGACAGGCAACCCTGGGACTAGGTAAAGGTTTTGCACACAAATGCAGAATTTTATGGCTCCATTTTCATTTTTAAGGTTGAAAAGCGAATCTTCATATTGCAAAACTAAAAGTGTACGCCACTCCACTACTCGTCTACCATTTCCACAGTGTAACTCAAAATGTATTCAGACCGGTATACCATGCTGCCCGGCATTCCCGTGACATGTGTATTTAAAATACTCAAAATCACATGTTCATCATTAAATTGCAAAAAAGTAGAGTGCAGACAACCCTAACCCCGGGCCACAAGCCGAGAATAAAACGTAACAGGCACGTAGATTTATCTACTGATTCATACGTATTTTATTAGATACCAATGGAGACGCTAATTGCTCTTACCACGTGGAAAGGGTAATAAAATCCAAGATTACATAGCCACGCCGCCACAAATGAAAATCATTAAATCCCCGACAAAACCAATGATTGCAAAAAGTTAGCGTCGGCCCTAGTTTTACAAATGGCAAGACATAACGTAAAATAACTCATACTTATTTATTACAGAATAGATCATTACTTAAACGACAAAATATGAATGGTGTTCATATTTCATCGGAATATTTCATTTTTATCACTCTGATAACTAACGACTGTGTTTTAGTTAAAATAAAACTACTTTAGTTCCTTTTAATATTTTGTTTTCCATAAGTATGTGACTTTTATGTTTATTATTATGACCCATCAGGACTCGAGCGGTGATTTCAGTTCAACTCAAATCTCTAGCAGATAGAATACCTATGTCAAATTATCACAGGTTGCAAATTGACTATCGATCGAGGGGGAGGTGAAAGGGTTGGCAAGTTGAAGTGGGAGGTGAGGATGGGGACTGCACGCACGCATGCCTCTGCAATCTGCATACAAGTACATGTGTCGTGTAGTTTATGTAGAAATAGCTCTGATATTCTCATATAGTCGAGAATATGAATAGGGAAAACTTTAGTTTCTTGGGTTTTCCACGAGTTATTAGGGGGCAAATGATGATTCCAATATATTGTTCAGAGCATTACATCAAAGTCTGACGCTAATTTATTTGTATTTTTTTTTCAGAACTAGGTTAGCAAACATTATTCGCCTCCTCGGCTATTACGACTTTATGACAGCTTGGTGGTATACATGAGTCTACTAATACTAATTATCACACTTTAAGGGAGATGAAACCAACCCAGAGCATAACCTTTAAGCACGCTAGACTGAACGAGTGTTACGCGAGTTGCCGAAACGTGCCGAATCGTTACGTCAGATGGGTCAACGAACTCGCCTTTCTCGTTCACTATAGCAGCACCAGACCTCGTTTCTCACATAGATTATCATGGAATCACGCATGGAGATACATGTACAGTGATGTTTCGGGGTAATGGTAAGTTATGTATGACGATCACACGGATACCTGATGACCTACAAACGCTAGCATGTTAAAAATATTATAAATAATTTAACTAATATACTTTAGTTGCATAGAACAATTAGTGATCCAATTGTTTTCTAAACCTTCATGAAAATTCTCAAAGGGAAATACAACATTTCGAAACATTTTAGCGCAAAATAGACGCTTTTATCGCTGGCGTCTGCAGAAGCGATTAGAATATTGTGTTACTGGTTCCATTATGTCGGGCAATGGATCGAGCGAGAACGTAGTGGAAACCCGATATTACCATCCCGCTAAAACACCGCGTGGGCACTCTATTACAGGCGCTCAACGAAATACGGGTAGCATCATCATTTACTAAGGTTGCCGTAAAACACGAACCTAAGTAGGTAATATCTATTACCCAAATTCGTAGATATAGTTTGTTATGTTAAAATAATGTGTTAAGAGCGATGAAAACGGCGCGGAAGTTGGCATGTAAATCCGCAGCCTATCTATATACATCGAATGATGAAGAATGTGGGCTTCTATCGGTAGGAGGCATAGACAATTAATAAGAATCACCTACCAATTACAGGAAGGATGTATGTAGCAAACCTTCCGAGAATCAATACTCAAACACCTCATACATTGTAACTCGTATAAACTTTGCGTCAGACATCCAAGAGGTCAATCTCCCAGCTAAATTCTGGAATTAGGTAGGGTACCTACTTCAGGAATATTTTAGGCTCGCAGGCGGTCAAAGTGGGGACTTTGAGTAAGACTATGGGGCAGACGGCAGCGCAACCGCTATGCTATGGCCGTATGACGGTGACATTTCATGATGTCCTGGGAGGTGTGTGCTTCACCTACCATATGCCGGATAGATTGTTCGTTTAGAGGGCAAATACCAAGTGTGTGGCGGGATATGTAGGGATCCCAGAAGTACGTACTCTGAAAAGCACGAGGTCTGATCTCGAGTGGCTTTTGTGGGTAAAATAATCTAACCCAGTCTCTTTAGAACATTTCCCACTTTAATAAGATTGAAACCTAAAGGGCAAAGGGCTCAGAATCCCCCGAGCGAATAGGATGCGAATAGCGAACTGAAAGAGCAAATCCCGAACGGTATTATCCATCACACAACACGTCAGGCAAACGCGTTATTGGATTTACGTGGATTATATTTATGCTACTCTCCACATTCAATTCAATATTGTATAAATTACGAAACGAAGGCCTTAGGATGCAGTAACAGAGACCACTGGAAGATCCAGGTTGAATACTCAGGTAATGTCATGTAACAATGTCTTCATTGAAAAAGAAAAATATTCCCTCTCTCAAGGCGTCGAAAGGGGATAAAACTTGTACACCACATAAAGACGTTTTTATAAAGTCTGGTGATAGTACTCGTAGTTAATTGCATTAACTTACCTACGTAACTTACAATTACATGTTATTTCGCCCTAAATAAATAATGATGTCAAAAGATTTAATGGCCACATTAGTTTTAATGCCGCTTTGTACCATTTCGGTCAAGTTAACCTCAAATAAAACAACGCTATTTTCGAAGCAAGCAACGGCCGTATGTTGATGGCTGTGCTGACGAATTTACATTACAATGGCCGAATCTACATTTTCAGGAGAGGTAATTTATTCGTGTACAGATGACAGAATACGCAAATTGAGTAAATGGGTAAATTATATCATCCAATCACCCAACATTATATAAGGTATATAATAATGTTGTGCGGTTGGATGATATTATTTTGGGTTCGGTAATAATTATCACCCTTCGTATACATCTGTATGTATAGAAAATAGTTATGTAGGAATCCTACAAGAGTTTGTTTAATAGTATAATTTAGGTATACTATTAACCATCCTCATGTAAGATATAATTAACATGGTGCTAAGATTCCTTGAGGGAGAGGAAGGTATCTATTTAATACAAAATGTGTATATCAGGTGTCAATGTAAGAGTTTCATTCATTGACGCCTGATCGATATAAATG
The DNA here is from genome assembly GCA_963506565.1 of Tachystola acroxantha. Taxonomy (NCBI): domain Eukaryota; kingdom Metazoa; phylum Arthropoda; class Insecta; order Lepidoptera; family Oecophoridae; genus Tachystola; species Tachystola acroxantha. The sequence goes on along the minus strand of OY735885.1, from coordinate 7,396,915 downwards.
ACAAATAAGTTATATCAACTCATGCTCATTACAGGTTGCAGGCTAACCAGATATTCTATTAGGATTTGATTTTTTCTTGCATATTCTATTAGGATTCTAATAGGGTCAACACTTTAGGCCAAGCGCACCCCATAAAACAAGTGGCAGACCTAGCATTTATGAAACAGAACATGGCAGATAGTAATAAAATTTCTAATTTGAATCAAGTTTCAGCGAAATATGATTGTATCATGAGTACCTATTGTTGGAAATTCCACACAACTGAACGAATATTGCATAACGTTGTGATCAAAAATTATGAAACCGAATTATCTAGGTATGTATAATATGCTTGATAATAAGCATGACTTGATAAAATATCATGGAACAAATTGCTTTCAATAATAACCACTAATTAAATTACACAGTAACAAATATAATGAACATGTAATAAGTGTTATATTAATATAAAATGAGACATAGACGATTATTCAGATATTGGCTTTTAAAAAGTAGGTACCTAGGTAGTAAATTAAATTCCCAATGTCTATCTTTAAGACAAAGCAATGGAGATAGCTTAGTATCAGATGACCCATGTGCCTATCACTCTTGCGGTAAATATAAATACGGTTCTACCAAGAAGGCTATGGATAAGCTGGTCTCGTTCTTTCCAAACAGCTATCCCTCTCTAGAAATTATGAATATACTACAGCTAAAACATATTAAAATACATCTACGAAATTTTGGAGTATAGGTAAACCTATCTGGAGTCTTCTACCAAAGCATTTTATTTTAATTAGTGCACCGATTATTGCATGATTTCAATTTAAAAATTCCACCTTTTGATGTTTTAGATTTAGTAAGGTTATATCATTGTACTTAATTCAATTAGTTAATAATGGTTGTTGTAGTAATTCATGTTGCACACAAATAAGAAAAGAAATTCAGTGAAGAGTTGGACTTCATTTTCCAATATCATCCTATAGGAAATGTCTGATAAGGAAAACCATGTGCAGTTCAGATACTGATATCTTGATAAGCCACTGACCTGTATATCTTGCTAAAGTCATATAAAACGGTAACGTCCCGATGGACGAGAGCCGACAGTCACGATGAATTGTTGATCCTTGCTTCACCGAAGCTCGCACCGGGAAAACTGGCCGATACACGCCGGCTCCACCTGTCACAAGCGCACAACACCTAAGCATCAATCAAAAATACTCCTGCCACTATTGTTTCTAACCTCTAAAACAATCTCTAAGCTAATCTAAATATCTAACCAACTCTCACAACTTCAAGGTACGCACCAGCTGGCGCAAACGTGGTCACCACGGATCGAGTCGGATCTAGAATGCGTTCTATAGCTAGCTACTATGAAATGTAAATATGGAATGGAATGAAGACATTCGATACGTAGTAGTAGGACCTACCTTCCACTGTCTATGACGATGCACAGAATATTCCTTCCCGTGCGAAGGACAAAACAAGAACAAGAACTACAACACGGATTACAATCGGCTACGAACGAACATAAAATAAAATAAATCTCATCAAATACAACACGCTTCCGTGGCTAAAATGACGACAGAAAATAAATGAAAATGTACACTTTCTTATGTTTCTGCCTTCAGACCGGAAACGGAGATTTTTTTAAATTTGAAACAAGAAAGATATTATATTTTAAAATAAGTGAATAACAACTATGAAAATACACCATTTCTGTTTAATTTATAGCGCAACAACAACAAAAATTTATATAATTTAATTTTGCCCTAAACAATGCTAAAGCAATCTAAAGCGCAGCAATCAAATTAATTTGGCAATCAACCGGAAACACTAAAACTTTTAATTTTATCGAGGGTTGATTGTCCATGGATAAAAATTAGTTTGTTTTCATTACATCCCAAATTTTGAGATTTATCATAGACATTCTAGGGGTTCAATTCTACTAATTTATTTTGATTTATAGTCGTTACTCGGTTGCTTTATCATAATCATAGTGTTACTCGTAGAGGGAGGTGCTGTGGGAGGTGTTACTAATGACAATGTGTGACAGGAGTATGACGTTTCGTTTAGCGACGATTAAAATGAAATTCGCGTCCTGGATAGACTTGTCCTAAGGAATTTCAGTTTAGTTTCAATTCATAAACAAGGTAAGCCCGTACATTAAAGCTCTTTAATTTTGACGTCTTACCGAGGAGTCAGGTCAGTGGGGTGACCGCGACTTCCAATCGTTATCCGTTCCAATTTGACACATGGACGCTATACATTGCTGCTATGTTTCTGCAAGTTTTAACAAACAACAACGAAACGCAGCAATGTACCTATATCGTTCAAGTGTCAAAATGAAAACGATTGAAGTCGCGGTCACCTCCCAGGTGCCATCTACTCGTGCTATCGGTACTGTTTTTGTTTATTAACTGTCACTTTGATAACCCCTCGTTATTCAAATTGTCAAGTAAGAAATAGTAAGATACAATAAAACTGAAATATTCGATACCTTTGAAAACTACAAAAAAACTTAATTTCGACGTTTCTTGCTTGATAAGCGTGAAACTTTGGCAATGTCGATGCCGTCCTATCGTCGAACGCTTTAAATTATGGCGCTAAGCAATCCAATATGCTTGGTTGGAAAAATTTATTAATGCATTTTCCCATCGTGAATTATATTTCAACTTATGTATGTGGTCTTATTTGGTCTGGTGTCAATATTAAATGCGTTGTTATTGCTTGTGACTTAGCAATAACAACGCATTTAATGTTGATATCAGACCGTAGAATATCCTCTTAGTAATGTGTGCATCAGACCAGTCAGTACCGGGGCTATCGGTACTTTTTTTCTTCTTCAAATGTAACCACGAATTCCCCTCAACCTCATTGCGAAAATCGGCATATTCATATTCATTTATTTGGTAAATATTTCATTTACATGTCATTAAGTAAATTTAAATTATTAATAATAATTAATTAAAATACAACACATACATCACAATTTTCAATATTGTGGCAAGGTTAGCGTTTTTTGACATTCTGAATCCACTTCTACACTAGGTATACGGGCGTAGCAGTTTCACTCGAAAATACCGTAAACCGATCGTTTATTTATTCGAGTCAGACAAAACCACGGCCACGTCCCGCCCGGCTCGGTGTAATGTGAATAGACCTTAACACCGAATTATTTCTCTAGAAATGAAATGTTAAATGAAAACTGACTTACTCTTCTTGACAGAAAGTTTCACGAAAGGAGTAGGTTTTCGCCGACGAAACTTGGATTTTTGCGATAACGAATTAAAATACAATAGAACCTTGGTTTATAAATTGTAAACATAGCTTAATTCGTGTAATTTAATTCTGTAATCCACAAAATAATGGTAAATGAATTAGTTTCCCAAAAAAGTTAGGTTATGTGGACCTTGTGAAGTGAAGTTGTGTTATGAAATTTTATTTTATTTGTTGATTTTCAGCATGCTTGTCGACAGTTATTATACAGTCCTGCTCGGTGGAAAGGTGTATTACCTGCTAATTTTAAACCTGCACTTCTGTCCCATAAAACTGACCAGGTTTGTAGACTATTTGTTGTTAGGTGCTTGACTGATGAAATTCGCTGGATAATGAGGTAGACACACTAAGTAGATCCTAATTTGTTTATCATAAATCTTTTAAACTAAAATCCACTGCTTCTATACTTTTCGCGTATTTTAGGAAGTTTTTATATTTGGATGGGTTTCAGTATTCACACACAGTGCAAGAATGCCGGAATTATTCACGGAAGGGCTTCTTCTCGTCCATCATCGAGAACATTCGAGAAGACATCGCCAAGAACAAAGAGATGAAGGACAACATAAAGAAGTTCAGGGAGGAGGCACAGAAGTTGGAAAACTCTGATGCGTTGCAGGTGAACCCCATTTTTTTATCCTTGTACTGGGTCCCAATAAACCTATTTTCAATATTTAATTCAGGCCTCAAGAACTAAACAAACAACAGCAACAACTGAGAACAAACTTGATGCGGTTTCCACTGAGGCTCTCAGCCATAAATGTTACTTAAAGTTAGGCGGTGATTTAGCCACCATTTAAAGGATTTTGTGCTGGATTTCGCCATACAATTTCGGTGGTTTAGCAACTGTAGAAATAAACCTCCATTTTGCACCGTTTATCTTTATGGCTATATTATCTTTAGTATTTAAGAAAAAATTAGCAACCCGCCTTTCAAAATATCCCTATTATGTACATAATATCTTAATAGTGCCACCATACGTTTGACAGGCAGCACGAAGAAAATTCCATGCAGTTGAATCAGAAGCATCGAAAGGGTCAGAAGTGCTGAAAGAGACAATAGAGGGATTCAAAGGAAAGATGGAGCATGTGTTAGAAGAGGCCAGCAAGACTGAAATTGCCAAAAAAGCTGGTAAGATGGACTTTTATGCTCCTGATTAGTTAATACTAACAGTACACATAAGATTTTGCCTTGGACGCTGTATAGGCTTAGATCCTTTGCTTATGATTTGAAAAAAAAACCCAGCAACAAATGAATACGGTGGACACCTTCCTTGGGTGAATTTGTATTCCTTATTGACAACCTATAACTTCCCTTCTTGGTGTTGTGTTACAGTTAATTAAATGGACACGACATCAAAATGGATAGACATTGAGTTTTATAAATTTCAATATACTTATTGACCATGAATTCATAAAAAATGTTCAAAAATAATTAGTTGTACCATGACTCTCTTTATTTATCACTTTTTTTTATTATATTCTTGGAAATTAAAATAGCTCCAAATGTCACATTGTCACAGGAAAGCTATCAGAAGATATATCAAAGACTGCTAAAGATGCAGCGGAGAGCATAGCAGATACTAGTCTGAAACTTGGACAGACTTCTGCATTCAAGACCATTTCACAAGTAAGTTATTATATTGCCTAGCTCAGAGCTTCCCAAACTTATTTTTACTGTGACGCCCTTGGGAATTTGCAATTTTCTAGCGACGCCCCGCCCTCTGGCTGAACAGTACAGTCGAAGACAGAGATAAGTATCCAGGGGGCGTCAATAAGGTTGAGATTTTCTCAAAAACTACTGGACCGAATTCAATAATTATTTTACAGTTACATAGTTTTAACTTTTATCTATCAAACGGTGAAAGAATTTTTGCAATAGGTCAAGTAGTTTTTGAGAAAATCTCAACCTTAAAAACTCTCCTGTACACCTTTCTCTGTGTTCCACCGTTGTTGTTTAAGTCTAGTAACAAATTATCAGAAAAAACTCCTAATAACCTCCACTACCAACTAACCAAGAAAAAAAGCGTAAGAACGAGAATGAAACGAAATATTTTACTTTGCTGGCTGGCTATTAATGAGACGGATGTGTTTGCTTTTCTGAGCATAGCTTCTCAAAATGGGGCTCAAGTTTGGAAATTGCCATTGATGCAGACATCCAATCTATGTAGATCGCCTCGCGACGCCCCTGGGATAGGGGTAACCTGTATTTGTAAACTTTAAATAAATAAATATTATAGTCTGACCGCAAGCGCTGTACCGCGCCTTAGGTAGCCGCGCGGCTTGACGGGAGGGTGGAACAGCTCTCTTCTTTGTGTCATTTCGTCGTCCACTCACTCGCGTCCCTCCCTCCATACGTCTGTCGCAACCCAAGACGTGGTGCGCTTGAGGTTAGATAACAGAAGATATTGTTTAAAGATTAGCGGCACACCACCTGGCGATGACATGACCCTTAAAAGTAGTTATAACTGTTACAGGCTACTGAAGTAGTGAAGAACGAAATATCTCCGAGAGGACTCGAGGGCAGAGTCTATTCGTCGCCTATCGCCCTGCGAAAACGTGTCGAGGTAACTATTATTTTAAAACAGGGGGTGGCCGGGACTATGATCATTTTCGTAATCTCTTTGCCGAGCCGTCGACGCTCGAAAGATGCTAGTGTATGGGGTCTCTAAGCGGGCTGGACTGCATGCAGTCCTAGCTTCATAATCCACATTATTATTACCATCGACTGTATAAGTACAATGTTTCAGATCGCCGCCGACGAGCGCACGTTTGCGCCCGACACGGAGACGCTGGGCGTGGAGCTACACAAGGATTCCAAGTTCTACCAGCAGTGGGAACACTTCAAGAACAACAACCAGTACGTTAACAAGGTATGTAATAAATAATAAGATAACATTATTCTTTATTGATTAAAAAATTTTGATGACCGAAAATAAATAGGTTCATACGTTGCTACCACAGATTAAAGATATAAGTTTTCTATTGCTACTAGAACATTTTTATAGCTTTCTTCCTGGGCCATGCTCCGAGGAACATGTTTATAACCAAATGAAAATATGTAGCCGCTACGAAAAATAGGAAACATAATGAGCTGTCAAAGAAAATACAGAAAGTTGTAAAATAGGTTCAATTAGCAACACACACAGTATCTCAATTGGCGATCTTATCGCTTAGAATGATATCTTCCAGATAAGCTTTGTGTAGATCGTTCAGCAGACTTACACATGTTTATAATGTGTTTGTTACATTGTACATTGCTTTCAGAATACGAATATGTTATTTTTTTCTAACAGGTGTTAGACTGGAAGTTGAAATATGAAGAGTCCGACAACCCCATGGCCCGAGCGTCGCGCTTCGTCACAGACAAAATGAGCAATCTATTCGGGAATCTGTTCGAGAAAACCGAACTGTCCAAAACGTTAACCGAAATCTGCAAAATCGACCCGAATTTCACGTCACAGAAATTCCTGGAAGACTGTGGAAACGATATCATTCCTAACGTCCTAGAAGCGATGGTTCGCGGCGACCTTGACATACTGAAAGATTGGTGTTACGAAGGCGTTTTTAACTTATTGGCGACGCCGATCAAACAGTGCAAGCAGTTAGGTTATCGATTGGACTCGAAAATCTTAGATATAGAACAGATCGACCTAGTCATGGGCAAGATGATGGACCAAGGGCCCGTCTTAGTCATCACATTCCAGTCCCAACAGATCATGTGTGTTCGGGACTCGAAGAACAACGTCATCGAGGGTTCTGCGGACAAGGTGATGCGAGTGAACTACGTGTGGGTTCTATGTAGGGACCCTCAGGAATTGAACCCCAAAGCGGCGTGGAGACTGCTAGAGATGTCAGCAAATAGTGTAGAGCAATTAATTTAGATGTTATGAACAATTAGTTGAATTAAAATCGTTGGACGCTTTGTCATTTTTCAGTAGACCTGTCTTAGTACCCGGTTCCTAGCTAGTGGCGCCATAACGTAATGAGGACTGTTTTATGGAAATTATAAAATATACTGTTGAGTGCCGCGTACGAACGAAGCCATATTTTATCGCTCTCGCCCCCTAGCCTGTTCAGATGAGGCGTGTTACGATTCTATTAGCGCGTAAAACGCCTCATCTGGACAAGGTTCAAAGTCATTTGAACTTTAATTTATGAGTCATAAGACTCAAATGCATGTTCCAGACTGCACTGCAGGTGGATTTGTAAAGACGAGTATAAAAATATATAATTATGGATTTAATTTAAGACCAATTATAAGTTCTACAAGCAAAATATACTTACTTTCACTGAGTGACGGAAGTGCCTCGGCAATGAAAAGACGCCAAATAATATTCATGGAACAGTCACGTAATTATTTGTTTTAATGACGACATTTTCCTCGAATAACCTTGTTTCTTACTACATACATACTCATGTAATGTGCCTAAATATAATTATTGCAAAGCAACGTAGTGCCAGTAGTAGTGAAAATAGTCTTGGTTTACTATATCAGTGCAGAATAGTGAGGAATTTTGTTTATTTTTAAGTTTTCTACACTCTTGAAACTCTGTAATGAATGCAATGTTCTGGCGTATGAAAAAAATATATACGAAAATCTAATGCTCTATTCACACGGACTAAGCGACAACAGTTCAACAAGATAAGCAAGTCGCTGAGATGAAACCTCAACAATCTCTTCATCACGTGTGGTTGTCTGAGTACAGCTTTATGAAGTCTGAAAAAATGTTTGTTAAATGAAATAAAGCCTTGTTCATGAATTACAAAATAGTGGTCATTGTAAATCATTTCAGGGTTTTCAGAGTTTTGTTATATTTTGAATAGTTATTGCTTATTTTTAATTTATTTTATAACATTGAGTTTAAATTATTTTAATTTAATAAACTATTTTATGTTTAGAATCACTTGGCCCATTTTTTTTAGAATGGTTTTAAAACAATGTTTTCTAATGTCAAGAAAATGATACAAAATAGTTCAATAAACGTTTTTATTAGAGGCACATTTAAAAAGACGGACATACCATCGTACATTACAATATATTTACAAAGGGCGCCTACATTAGTGCTAGGGCTAGGTACTAAACGAGGACGAATCATTAGAAACAATGGAATGAAGGTCTAACGGTGACTAGGTTACAGCGCGCGAGAACTAAGGGAATGTGAAAATATTACGAACACTATAGGCAAAGCGCATAACTGAGTAGGTTCTTCCGGTAGTTTAGAGATGCAATATACCTACAGGGTAGATATCTGACTCTAGAGATATATAAGAAACTGACATTGATTTTAAATTTAAATAAACTGCATTCAATGGATTTAAAAAAAAACTCTTACACGATTCAGGAATCGAACCAAGTCATTTTCTGTCTCAAAATAGCAAGTATTTTTATTGCGGTAATTGAGAGTATACTATCCCAATCCAATTTTCCATGAAGGTAAAACTTATTGATCATGATCCATTGCACGAACTTAGCTGAATTTTTACGTAGTGAAAACACCGTTCCACTACCGGAGAAACCTACTCAGTTAGGCGTTTGCTCTATAATTTCTTAAAATAAAATGCCTATATTAACATGGCTCATGAAAATGACACTGGATTACTCAGAATTGCAAAACTGTAAATCAGTTTTCTTTCTGATCCAAACCACGACAGAATTCAAGTTATTGATATTTTCATAACAACATTTACATATCATTTTCAGCATTTATCCCTTATCCCCAGAGATTATATTAGATCTTTTAGATTCTAACTGGATCAACTTAACTCGTATTCCTCGTGCATGACACGTGGCACAGTCTGTCGATTCTCTTTGAAACTTATTTACTCTATCAGCTATCTTTCTTCATCTTAATATTATAAACAAATAACCTTACTTTATTATGGAACAAATATTGATTCAGCACCTTATTTAAATTAGTCATTTCTATTCTGAGATTATAGTTCCATCAAAGAGCATAAGTATAGTACAAGGAAAAGTTCCATTCCCTAAACTCTGACTTAAAGGAATGTGTCATTTTCATAAACCACGTAGCATCTTCATAATTACAATAAAGCAACATAAATCATTACAGTAAAACTTATCCTAATTTGTAATTGATCTTCGTGGCTTAAATAATTAGTTAAACAATATTTAAAAAGTGCCACAAAAATATTATTATGCTTAAAATACTTAGTATACCTACGTTTAAAAAGCTCAATCACGTAATAGCTATATATTCGCAGTGTTGCATTTGTAAAACATATCTAAAATATTTAACGGACATGCCATGACTACGCCAACTATCGTATTGCAAGTATTCAAAGTATAGTATTGAAACTACTAAGTAAACTAAAGATAACTTGATAACTAGCCGATAGATTAACCTGATTGCAAGATTAGTAAACCATCTCTAGGTATTCTTACAAAACTATTCAGATATAATTGAGAATAATCAATTAACCCTGGAAAATCCACTGGTGGCGCAACCAATGGCATCTACGTCAAAAACGGCGATATCAACTAAGTGTTGCCAATATAGCGTGAAAAATTAAAAAAATTTACTGATAATTATTATTATTCTCAGAATATTTGTGTAAAATCTGTAAAATCGATTCTTTATTAACTCTCACCCATTTTCACAACCTTTCATTCAATCATCTAACCCTTTACAATTCCGTATGATACAAATTATTAATAAATTAATCAGAAAATTAAAATTGTATTAGGCCTCGCTGAAAAGTTTCTTTGAACATTAAATGATGGCTCGAATTTTAGAATTAAAACCAAATACGAGTAATTTCTTACTAAAATAATGATGACATCACATGATAAGATTATAACATTAATTAACTAGGCCTAACTCACTAGGTACACTAATAAATTAGTGCAAAAACTCGGTGCAATGTTATGACAAAAATACGTTAAAAATTGCCTTTTAGTTACAAATTCGAGTGACTTTAGTTTACAAATCAGTGTTAGAATTTTAATTTTAATTACTTTTATTCTACTACAATTACATCATCGGTGCGAAAGCATCTGATTGGTCAATGCAAACCGTACGTTCGGATTGGCCAATCAGTTGCGTTCAATTTGTATAATTGCCTATGAGGTAATATGCTATATTACCTTAGATTAGGGAGTATAAAAGAGTTCTCCAAGTACAGGTTTTATCTACTAAATTATGCTTTATATACTAAAATCAAATCCATTTATGTACTGCATACAGTAATATCTCGTAAGATATCAGTTTATACATATCTTTAAAATCTACAGTGCATTCATAACATTCAATGCAGATTCTTGAAGTGTGCTGAATAAATAAAAGACAACAAACTTGATTTGGATTAAAGAGGTTTGAATATTATATTGTTTTGTCACTATACCTATTAATTTTTTTTAAATAGTACTCCATCATAATAATAGAGGTTATTGTTGTTCTGTTACATCCTACTCGAATGTATCTGATTTGCTATAATTTATTTTATTGACATTGAGATACGAATTACAATACTTAGTGACAAAACATTATAAAAACCTATTCACTCGTAATACCGAATGAATATTTTGTCCGGGAAAAATATGACGAAAGTGGAATCTACATCCGGATTTTTTCAGAATAACTTTTGAAACTTTTTTTATCCATTAGTTGTTCTTACAAAAAATGACTGGAAAAAAAATTGTGGATTCTTACACCATTTATCGATTATGTATTTTCTTTTTCCCTGATATTAATATTCATCTGGTATCATCGTTTTATGAGTAGGATCGCAGGCCTACAGGTGTATTAGTCGACGACCCATTGCATAACGCTGGTGTCCAGCCCTCCAGTGCTGATCAGTCTGGAGTCGTCGGGAAGGAACCTCACGCAGGTCACGTGCGAAGAATGGCCGCCATACTGATGGCATAGCGACTGGAATGAAGAATCTTTATTTTAATTTCTAGGTAAGTATGTCCGATATTTTTTAACTTAAAGCGCCATTTACACAATAATAGTTTCTCGAATGATGTGGGCGAGAATATCGCACGACATTCTCGTGTGCGAGTACCTACGCTCCATACGATTCGTTCGTTCGACGTTTGTTTACACAGGCAAGAATGTACTTGACTGAGAATGTACTTGACTGAATATTCACTGAACGCGTTCGAGAAACTATTGTGTAACTGACTCTTCAGAATCCGGAAACTCTTTCCATAATGTAAAATTCATTGGGTATCATTATCTCTGCTATACTCGTATCATATCTCACATACGCAATACATGGGAGATCGTTTGAAAGGTTTGACTAGACTGGGAAAAACCCCAATTCTTTTTTTTAATATTTCATTAATAGTGACTACGCGCTCAAAGAGAATTCAAATGTTTTTTTTACTACCAGCATAGGTGTGATTCTGCTGTGGCCGGGGACCTAAACTTAAACGCACCTGTCAATCATGCCACATCGCATAAAAGTGAGTGGGACGCCTTGGGTCGCGGGAAAAATAAAAGCAAAAACTAGCTTTCGAATTATGAACATTATGCATGAGCCCTTATAACTTATAAGTGCTACCGCGCGATGGTTGAGAGCGTTTATGAGCGATATAAACGATTAAAAGTCTAATATATATAGAATCACCACAAATGTCCACTGGAAACTGCGGATTACGTCGCGGCTGTGGGGCCAAGCCAGTGTATGACGGACGACTAACCTTAGGTTGCGTTACGGGATAAGCGAAGAGTTTCACTTTGCCGAAGTCGTCGCCAGTTGCTGCCAGTCTCCCGTCATGAGACCTGCAACGGAATTATTTATTAGATATAATTATACGAGCAGTGATTCAAAGTTAGTCCAGCTTCCTGGCCTTCGTAATAGTTTAAATGTCAGAATTTACTAGCCTTTACACCAGTGTGAAGGTTAGAGCGCAGATAGACGGAGTGGAGTGACGGCGAAGAGCATTCGCGGGTCACAAGGTACACCGACCGGCGTGCGAGCTTCCACGGCCGCCTAGCGAATTGAGATCCTCCGCACGAATCCGAGCGCCTTCACGCGCAGCTCTCAGTGACATATTACTTCGCTGTACCGATTACAAACATTGAATTCAAATTGTTACTAAGTTAGTCGCTTCGCCGCCACTCTACTCTGTCGGTTTTGTCTGACCCTTAGTCGTGAACTTACCTAGTGCACGAGTTGATGTCTGTGCCGTCCGCGTTCTCCGGCCACACGCCGATGGTCTGGAACGTGATGGGACAGGTGTTGGTGGCCCACGTCACGTCGCGCATAGGCGTCGCGGCCGTGATCTGGCGGCACGTGGTCGCGTTCCCTGCACGGAAAAAATATACTTCGAGTCGAGCATACCTTGGCATAATTTATTTGATTCCACGGTGGCTGACCGATATGGAATCAAACTGAAGAGGTACACAATTTTTAGGCGACTTTCTAGTAATGGTCGACTGTAGTCAGAATTAGACTCCATGGTGGTGGCTGTCCCAAGTTCGTAGCAAATCAAGTTTTTCAACAAAGAGAAACATAATTACTTATGCGTGATTAGGGCATTTGCAGCACTGTTGAAAAATATTACTTAGTTCTTTTTCAACAGTGCCAACAAATAGTAGTAAAAAGTTTCCAACAGATAGTGGATCCTGAATTATACAGGGAGTTCCGTATTTTACTTATTTTATTTATTTATTCTTCACACACATTGAGTACAGGCGGAATTAATGTTGTGCATTCTCAACAAGTCAACTTTTGGTTGTGCAGCAGATAAAGTTACTTCTTAACAAAAGCGCTGTTGCCCTTGGATGTAGTTTCACACTTTCCCTCACCCTGTAAGACGTTTGACCGCGGAATATACTATGTTCAGCGCAATCAGGTACTTACAATACAAAAGTTCGTAGTCCCCGGAATTGCTTCTAATGTATTCGCTGTCCTCCGACCAGTCCAAATGGGTTATGTAGCTCGAATGACCCTGAAATTTACACAAATATCCATTATACATTGCGCAGGATTCATTATTCACTTTACACTAGCATGCGCTAGGCTAGTCTACTTTCCGTGCTTTATGGTAGGATTCTTGCGAGTGGTTTAGCTGGTTAAAAATATCCCATTTTCGTTTCAATTTTGAAATATTTGTAAAAAATTTGCTACACACAAATGCTTCGGTATCATAGATTATAGTGGCAATGCGAAGCTAAGCTATCAATGATATAAGTACCTACATAACTTTCGGTAGAATCTGATCCTGGAAGTCAAACCATGCAGTTATACGAATAATTAAAACAATTTGTTTCTAATAGTAATACAAGGGTCGCGGAGAACTCTTTTTGCATTTTCAGCAGTCTGTAGGTTCTACTTTCGAACAAAAGTCTAGTCAAATATCGCTTTTCGATAAATCATGCTTTCTAAAATCATTCATTGTACAACTACTTTTATGTCCTCTACTATAGGTACTGTCCCTTGAAGCACATAATCAATTAACTATCCAATGATATTAGCGTTAGAACAGTTTAAAAAGTAATAGAGGTACTAAATAAATGTGGTTATGACCGATCAGGGTAATCTGTGATACGGCCATATTTCAGGTAAAGACAAACATAGCGTGGCATTATAATTTAGTGCGAAGTCTTAGTCTACTGGGAAGTACATGCATGATTATAATGTTACAATTACCCTTCTACGTTTTCTCTCCGTGCACTAGAATCGCGTGAAATGATCCATGTGGTTAAAACAAAAATAACAATGACACAGTGGTTAGACATGAACAGAGAATGAAATATTAGTCACTATTTCAAAGCATTTCGGACAATTTCACTTCCAATTTGAAAGACCCATATCTGTATTTTACCAAGAATGGAGAAATTGCACTATTTTAGTGAAATATTACCAAATTGGGTGCAGAAATTGGTCGTGAAAGCCGGTATAGTTGTGAAAATTTAATATTGTGATGGAAATTAAAAGTGATAGATAAGTTTCTTCATCGCGCCGCTGCCGTTGCCCCGGGTTTAAGTGATCCAGGATGGACCTCAGGTAAATAATAAATTACCTTAATAATGAACGCAGACTTTTACTCCTGCCTTACACTAGTAGAATTTACAAGATTAGATCTACTGAATGAAGAAGTCTGTGGTCGCATTGAGGGGGTGTAACTCTTTTCCTTTCCTTTAATACAAAATAATCTCTACTCTTATCATACACCCTGTACCTTTTTTTCTTCTTAACCCTGACATAATGCAACATAATGGAAATTGTATAAGTATTATAGGGGTATTCGCGTTCTCAAAACGATAAAATGATACCATGCGATGGCGTCCTGAACATAGACGCTGCTATACCAACGCGATAGTACTGTTCGTTACGAAGTGATTTAATAGGAATGTAATGTGTTTGTCTCCCAGCTCAGCGGAGCCACGGCCACAAGGAGTTTCTCCTTGTCTCCCACAAAGGAGCCACCAGAAGAGACAAGTCCCATTTCATCGTTTTAAGAACGGTAATAGCCGTGAACAGATCGTGTATTCATTGTATGAAATAGTTCATAGCTTCAACTATTACTCACCAAACACTTGCCCAGCCTAGAGTAGCGGCTCCCGTTGTCGTCTACCTGGTAGATGTAGATGAAGTTGTCCCGCGAGCCCAGAGCTACCAGCTTGTTATTGGGCGCGTATTGGATCGTTTGAATAGGTTCAGACCTGCAAATACATCATCAGTCCATTTTTAAATTATCCCCATTGTTGGAGCATAGTATAATAATGAGTACAGGTATGGACATGGACAAACGTACTCATTCATATAGCAAGAATATTTTTTTTTACACTTTATTGTACTATTATTCCTATATATATAATTATTTCTATACGTACAACTGTTTATAAAAATGATATATTATATATAAAAATATATCTAGCCAACACTACACCTCGTCAAGGCCCGTCTCGCGCGGCAGGGTGCCCAGCGCACTGGCCGCATTGCCCCGCTGTATAGCGAGGCTCAGGCGCTGGGCAAAATACTCCCCAGCTCTGAAGTCCCCCGAGGCGAGGACCAGTCGAATGGAATTATTATTATTCCTATTGTATTATTATTATTTATTTATTAATATTCGTATAGCACGAAATAATGAGCATGCTTATTATGAGTATGCTCAAAAAGAAACTTCCCCAGAAGGATTCTTCGGTGTTTTCGGGTGTATGTATGTCCATTCCTTCCTGCCATCCTGTAGCCTAAACGGCTTGATGGATTTTGAGTATGATACCTCATAGATTACTCCGTTAGATTCGCCTTGATTACGGGAATGTCATAGAGTATAAAAAAATTAATCAAATGGGCATAGTTTTTTTGAAATCGGGTTTGTTGTTTATTGAAATAATTTCTGCTTGTCTAAATGTTCAATCAATGAGGCGTTTTTCTAGTAAAAAACTGTCAAGCTTTTTTTAGTTAACTAGATGGCATTAGCTATTGCAAACTTACCCATCGTGGTGCTGTGCGAGCAACTCCCTGGAGTGCGGGTCGTACACCATCCACTTGCCGGTGAGGCAGCCCACGGCGATCACGCTGCCGTCTTGAGACCACGCGCAGCACTGAGCGCGCTCCTGTTCACATTTACAGTCTCATGTAGAGAATAAAAGAAGAAGCAGGGCCTTAGACTGAGATTCAGAGCTAATTTAGAGTGAGAGCATAGCTTGAGAGCGCTCTTAAAACTAAATATTCAACGGATAATTTTTTTGGTTCGGACCGGAATTCGTACCAGGTCCGGGTCCTCGCCATTCCGTGGCACGCTCTACTCAAACAGAGCTACCGTGACTCGTACTTAGGTCAGCGAATTTGTTCTCCGTATTTGTCTTAGGGATGGAATTGTTTTTCTCCATTTAATTAGGTATTTAGATTTTAGTTTTGCATAGCGGATATGTAAAAAAAAACCTTTAATTTAAATCTGTCAAAATAAATTATCATAAACGCGAAAGTTTGTATGGACAGATGGATGGACGTTTGTTGCTTTTTCACGCAAAAAGTACTGAATGGGTTTTAATGAAACTTTGCATTAATATAGCTCATCAATCAGAATAACGCATAGGCTAAAATTTATAAAGATCCTGCGCAGACGAAGTCGCGAGCAGCAGCTAGTTATACATATACACGGATATCTATCGTATTCACCTTGATAAAGACTGTCGAAATCGAACGAAACTGTCGGTCTCTTCAACAATATAAGTGAGTGATATCCGTTTACATATAATAATTTGTAGTAATTTACTATAGTTTTAATACTATGTTTATATTTAATTTCTAATTTATGAGGCAAGCCACCTTGCAAAAACCGATAATCGGGTTGAGTGGCGCGCTTGGGCTTTCTGGCGCCCAGTCTTTTATGTGAAACAGTACGTACATCTATGTCTTTACTCCACACAGTAGAGTGGCTGAGTCCGTCCCACAGCTGCAGCAGCCGGTCCCAGCCGGCCGTCACGAACTGGTTCAGGGACGGGTGGGTGGCGAGGCCCCAGAGCTCGTCAACGTGACCTGTAACAACGAATGTAACTTATGTAGGTAGGTAGTGTAATGTAAGCTTCTTAGTTATATGGGGAAAAGAAGAAATTAAGTTGTCATTATTATTATTATAGAGTTGAAGGCAGACATTAACAACGTAGGTATTATTTCTAATTAATAATTATTTATTTTTAATTCAAAAATTGTACACGAAACATAAATATTAGAATTAAGAACTTAATGTACACAGGTGGTGCTTATCTGTAAAGAGGAATTTTTTTCCAGCAAAACCTGATATTAAATTAATGAGGCCCCCAGTCTATACTTTTGTTGTCAAGTATACAGCTGTCACCTTTTTTCTTTTCGGCCAGCATCACAGTTGAGTTAGGTGCCTCAATGAGGTTTTAATGTAACCTCGCGGGAAGAGCTAATACTGTATAAATACTCACCCAGAACAGCTGGCGAGAAGCCCAGCTGCAAGTCTCCGTGCAGCACGCAGTTTCTCGTGGTGCCGATGAACAGCTGACTGCCGCGACCCTCTGACACCACTCGCACTCCGCCGTAGTGACCCTCGATCTAAAATATTACAAGGACTTGATAAGATGAGTATGGTGACGTCTACACATTAATACTAATCGTGATCCGGATCGCGATCCGCAGGGTGCATTCAGAATTATCAACAAAAACAAACGTTTTCACGCCAATATCGTGACATTTACAGCGTTTTTAAATATTCCGATTCCACCATTATGGCTGGCTTCACCTAAACTTGGATTCCGTATCTCAAAAACGCCGAGCACAATATTGGGTTAAAAACGCAGATTTTCTAAATGCACCCACCGGATCATCGCACCCACCGCGGTAAACCTATCGCGGTCACTTAGACTAGAATTCCATTGCAGAGTATCAATCAGCTGATCTTATTTGTACCTATAAAATAAGCTTAAAATAATACTGAGCTGTAAGATTAAAATCCAAATAAAAGTTTTGTATTTCTTTTGCAACTCACCAAATTCTCAACACCCGTAGCGTTCATATCAGCGTCGAACATGACTATCCTGCCGTCCTTGCCGCCGCCGGTGACTATGCTCCCGTCCTTCAGACAGCACACGCTGAACACAGACCCTTCGTGCACACCACGTACTAACTTCTGTACAGTGTTGGTGCTCCGGCCCCAGACGATGATGTTGCCGTTTGAATCGCCGCTGAGGACATCACCTGATGGAAATAGATAGTTGATACAGCGATATCCAGTCCAGTTACAAGACTTGCAAGTACGACTTTGAAAACGATTGTACAAGTTAAGCAACGTTGGGCGAGGTTAGGACCTGGATGGGTGACCGCTAGTGACATTTTCATCTGAGCCCCTCTTTAAGTAGTTGGTCTCGGTTGCTGGCGCTTGGCAGGTCAGGGGCCTACGGGCGGCCTGAATAACTCTGACAATAGGTTTGGTCACTATATCACAAGAGAAAAGAAACAGCGACAGTTGGGAGACAAAATTGAAAGTCAGTGCCACAAAATATACATTGAATCATGCTAGCATCGTCTTACATAGGCACATTCAGCCTATAAAACTCCGTTTATATCTACAGACATTGAAGTGTCCGGCACCTGCCATGTCAGATATAATCATATTATTCTAACTAAACAATGTGCCTGTCCCGGCGCGGCCGTGTACGATAGGTATAAATACCTACGATCATAGTTCATATTGTATAGAACTGCCAATCAATCAGTTGGGTGGGAGGTAAAATTGTCACAAAGCCTATCTACTATCGATTATTCTCCTTTTCGTGGGTTTAGTGACCAAGCCTATTGTCAGAGTTGTTCAGACCCAACAACAACAATGACACCTAGCGGTCACTCATCCACATATAGACCTCGCCCAACAAAACAAGACAAAAAGTTTACGGGACTCACCATTATGATTAAACCCAAGGCAGGTGACGTATTTGGGCTTATCCCTGGACTCGAAGACACCCATCCGTTTGTATAGCATATTGGTGTGGTCGAGGGTCCAGAATGCGATGTGATTCTTCCCGCACGTCACGATCTGGTTGCGGTCCAGCGGATGGAATTCGGCTGCCACTACTGTGTCCACTGAGCACTAGGGGATAAGGCGTTCAGACCAGGATTAGAAGTTTATTAAAGCTTGCATGCTTCTGGCAGGGAAGAGGTGCATATCGAAAAACAGTGCTGCACACCTCAGTGTCAACTTAGCTGAAACATGCATCTTTTGCCACACCACTGTATTATTTATCGATCTCTGCAAAACTGGATGAATTGGTGTACGACAATAATTATTTTCTATTATATTCTAAGGATGTCAGTGCCTTAGTGTTATATCTCATCGTAGGTACCATTCTATTCTACCAGCTGACGCCTATTTTATCGAAATTATGGGCGGATGAGAAGCAGCTCAGTCTAATGTTAGTTCCATCTATCCATGAATGCAAGTTTTCTCAATGTTTTCCTTCACTATTTTAAGAAAAATCAATAAAAATGCACGTAAGCAATCTCGAAAAAACAGCGAAGAACTTGCTAGAACCTAGAATCCATATACCTGTTTGAACCTGGGAATTTCATCAGTGTTCCACAACGTCAACATGCTCATTTTATACATGTTCGGAATACCAACAGCATGTATAGTACTGTTCACGAAATATATTTTTATAGTTTGTGCCTACCAACTAACTAAATAATAATACTCAATCAGATCCCCATATTGAAGACCACATTACCTTAGTCTCCGCCAGGCAATGTTTATCAGATCGCTGCCACTCCCACACAGAGATGGTGTGGTCGGGTCCATCGTCCACGCACGCCAGTAGAGCGCCTCCGTCCGCCCGGGAGAAGGTGACGCAGGCGACCGCACGCTCCATCTGACCGGCTCCGATGACCGCCAGGGTCGCCAGCGATACGGAGTTCCATACGCGGACGTGGGGCTAAAGAAAGAAGAACTTCATAAAGAAACAACTGACAAAGCAGAAGCAAAGTTAGATTGCCAGACTTTTTCAACCCAAACTATAATTCCCTAAATATTTAGGGAGAGAGATTTGACACATAACTTAGATCAACACTCGGCCACATGATAATGATCTATCTTCTTAGTTCTAGATTCTTACCATATTTCATATGGAGTGGTCTGGATTTAGTGGGCTGCTTCTAGCTACGTATTCTTTATACCCGATGTCATGATACTGTGTATTTGTGCATTGTTTGTGTGTGTCATGTAATAAACGTATTCTATTATATTCTATTCTATTCTACCGCAAGCGAGTCTGATATTCGCATCATCTAAGTACTTATGTTTTGGATATTCAATACTCTTCGGGTCATGTGCCCACTGTGTCTCTTCTTCTAGACATACCCTCATAACTACCTCACCTATTCCCTTATCCAGCGTATCCTTTAAGGGTTTAACCTTAAAGCCACGTATATACCCATTACTTGCAATAATACTGATGCAGGAATGACATAACTCATCTTACCCGAGCGTCCAGTCGATCGTGTCCAGCACACTGGCCGCTGGCTACGACCAGCTTGTTCGGGTGCACTGCCAGACATTTAACGTCGTCCGTGTGGCCCGTGTAGTGCCTCTGGCATTGCTCCTCGACGTTGAATAGCACCACCACAGCCGCCACGAAGTATACTATCTCTCCTGTGGGTAGGAGGTAGAGATTGCTGCGACAGTCTTTGCCCCTGTAACAATAACAAATTGGTCACGAAATAATGTGATGTGCTACGAATATCACGGAAAAATTGGGTATGTTGTTGTGACTTCTGATCGAGATAATGTTCGAATACTGAGCGAGCCGATGTACAACAGGTCTTACGGCAAAAGTACCAAGGAGCCCAGTATTCATTTAGATTCTATACCCTGAGCTTAATATATTGCATCCTATCGAAAGCTTAAAAAAAGATACTGATCGCATAATGTCTAGTCCGCAAGGGACAAAGTCTAATGTAGGTGTATTGTGTAGTATAGGAGTAGAGCAGCTCTTATACAACACAACTTTAGGAGGATATTAATTATTATACAGTACCTACACTAAGCTTAAAGCATACCCAATTTCCTCACGTATCTACAAAGGAAGGCATTTCCTTTCATGGATCTATTCACAGATAGGAGTCTCGACAATGAATCAGTCTGATCATCAGAATTACACAGTTGGCCACTCAAGCGTATCTTGGCGTGTTGTCCGGCGCCGGCCGACCTTGGCCGACGTGCTTTGTTTATGATGCCGGCACACGAAGTTTTTGTGCAATGTGCGTTACGGAAATTACGCTATAATGACGTACTCGTAGATCAAACAAAATAGCACTCTTATTTCGTAGTGGTTCTATTGTTAAGACAGAAGTAAACGTTTAGATGAATTCGGTTCGATTAGATATTGAATCGACAGCACATCAAGTGAGAAGCTCTCTTAGTTCAGCTGTGAGTAGGTACGCGTTGAAAAGGATCGTGCAAGCTCTGTAACTGGATGGGTGACATTCTAATCTAAGCCCCTGGGTGCCTCGGAAAGTACGTTGAAAGCAATTGGTCCCAGTAAAGTTGCTGTCGTTCGGCAGCACTGCAGTGATGAGGCCTACGTGCAGCCTCAACAACTCTGGCAATAGGTTTGATCACCAAAGAGAAGAAGGACACCAAGTATAATACACCATGGTAATACGTTATACGTCTGCTGTCGGGTGTGCGTTATTGCTATAAGTAGTAATAGGTAGCTTTAAGTGCCAATGACCGAAATTATTAAACCGAATTATATGGATCTAGACTTCTTATAGATTTAATTGTACGATAGTATTTTGCGTGCGTGGGTGTTGCGTGTGTAGTACCTATTTAGCGCGTTGAACTCGTACCTAAGTTTAATCTACCTTTATTTTACACAGAAAAAAGAAAATTTACCAAGAAATTATAAAGGCCGTGAAACAAAAACTTTCTTGGTTGGCCAAGCGTGACTGGTTCAGGAGAAAAAGTAACCTTGACCAATGGTTCCAAGAATTAGTAAAAGGTTCTATGATTTTAGAACCAGTTATTTCGATTGGTTGATTGGTTAAATAGTGCCATATTTATAAGAATTATAAATCACAAAAATTGTAAGTACTTATGTCGTTTTTGTGGCTTAACCCCACGGACTTAAGTACATGAGATGGTTGTAAGATCTAGATCCACAAAATACATGGTTGGTACGGATATTAACATTTTGGTTCAACAGTCCTTATCAGGCGACAAGGACACATTGGGAGTCCCAATCCAATGTGTAGGTGGTAATTACACCACTTTTGTTGTCCAATTCAATTGGTAAAGTGGATAATGAATTTCAGCAGTTGGGAGTTTACACTGTAGGTACTATAAAACTTTAAACAGCGGCGTGTGAATTTTACTTGATCATGGCCTAAACTAGGATCCTCTGTGATGTACGGTTCCAGAAACAAATATACACTCTACGATCACAATTAAATAGCACATAGGCCTTGGCACTTATATTGAAATACTCATAAAAAGAGACTTAATTGAAAATAGCATCCAGTATATACGGTCTAACACAGAGAAAGGAGAGTTTTTAGGGACGAAATTTTCTCAAAATCTACTTGACCTATGGCAACAATTCTTTCAATGTTAGATAGATAAAAGTTAAAACTATACGTGCTTAACTATAAAATAATTTTTTTTTTTATTAAACTTTTTACACATTAAACTGTATAAAGGCGAACTTAATGCCTTGCGGCATTTTCTACCAGTTAACCTTTGGTGATGCGGAGAATGTTGAGGCGGTTTATTTAAGTAACGTTGAATTTAATAATTAAAAAAAAAACTCCACGACCCATCAATGGGTACATGGCACAATTTTCGCAAATAATATTATTTAAGTATATTAATATGGATAAGAATACACACTAAAATAAAATAAATATATACCTATATAAATATTACACACAATAGAGATATACATAAACTACTTACATGGTAACTACTTGTAACTACATGATCTGGATACCTTTAATAAATAATGAATAAATTACAATACATAAATAAGGATAATATACATATAAAGTATATTATGGCAACTACAACAACAATGATTAAAGAAGGCCTTTATGTCGCGTAATCATATCAAGGGCTACTGAGAAAATGCTCACGGACGGACGGAAATAATTATGAAAATCGGTCCAGTAGTTTTTGAGAAAATCTAAACCATAATGAGGCCCACTGTATACTCATATGTCTTCGTGTGTACCTATTTTGCTATTAATTAAAATAATTAATATAACAGGATCGCAGCAGCTGGAAGTCCATCGTGACATAATTATGTTTAAAATGACAACGAAAGTATCAGGTTTGATTCCCTTGATGTCCCTAATAGTCTAATATAGACTTTTAGCAGCGAAAGAAAATAAGGAGAGAAGTGTAAACTGTGAAAACAGCACTAACCTATTACAAACAAACATTACGTATAATGAACGGTTAGCAGTACCAGTAGAAAAGCAAACGAACCATATAACTTTTAATTACGGCAATGTGCTTAATTAGAGAAAGTTAATCTTCGACTCATTACCAACTACCAACTAAGTACTTAATACTTCCATAGATGGGCCCTAGCTGTACTTCATGTAATTAAATGACAAGCCTTTATTCGGTCAGAAGTAATGATGTCAGTGATGGGTTGGTGAGTGATGACAAAAATAATTGTATGACTAAAACTTTAATTCCCATAAGTGATATTGCAAATACTTATATGATCTCCTATAAACAACTAGATGCACAAAGGTCTTAATAAAACAATTTAAAAAACGTCCAAATAAGGGTCCATTGTTAAGTCCAAATAAAGTCCAATAAAACAAATGAGGGTCCATTCATCCGCTTGGACCTTCTTTGCGCTCGGACGTTTTTAGAAGGCAGACTGTGTATCTAGTTGTTTATAGGAGATCAATGGTTATCCCTTTTGATTTTTTTATAAATTGAAACATTGTGTATGAAATAGTCCGATAATTGACGGTAAAACCTAATCCCAATTAACATGTGAATGCGAAAATGCTTTGGTTTGTTCCATAAATATTTTGATGGATTCGAGTTACATTCTGTGTAGGAGTACTTTATGACTTTAACAGCATAGTCTTAGGTTTTACGATGCCAAAATATCTGGTTACTACGAGGAACTTGAATATGACTGGATTGTAATGTTTCGAAATTTTAAGAGAATAGATTTCGATCGACAAGGTCTGCCAACGCGCAATGGAACGCAGCATATTGGGCGTGAGGAGAACGGACCGTGTCCGAAACACAACCCTGCGATCGATAACTGGCGTAGCAGACGTGGCCCGCAAAGCAGCAACATTAAAGTGGAACTGGGCGGGCCACGTGTGCCGCATGCAGCCGGACCGATGGGCCCGGACTGTCACAGAATGGGTGCCATCGGACGGTCGCCGGCGTCGGGGCAGACCTCGGCGTAGGTGGAGAGACGATATCGTTAGATACAGGGATGGGTGGCTGGAAGAGGCTCAGGACAGGGATGGATGGAAGCGGAGGGGGGAGACCTTTGCCCAGCAGTGGGACAATTTATAGGTTAAAAAAAACAAAACGATTTCGATACAAATAATTACCTACCTGATGCTATTAATAGTTACCCACATAACGTCCTTGGTATGGTATACTTACCTAACACCGAAGACAGTCGGGGAAAATGGAGGTTGTATGGACTGAGACCCATTGACCTTAATTCGGGGTAAATTGAAAAGCCACACCGAAGAAAATCGCAAGCATTAGCAGACAGACATAGAGTTTTATAAATATAGAGAAAAAACGATGACGAAAATGTGTCACAAAACTAAAAATACTAAAGTTTAAAATTCCTATTACATTGAATATTTTATTTTTTTACTAATTGCCTGTGGGTGCCGTACTTTATATCATAAAAATAATATCCCCAGTCCTCATTGCGCGTGGTAATTAATTCAGGCGTTATCATGCCGACCTTGCCACGGTAGTACTATCGATCGATCGATGGATACTATATAATATTTAACGTTATGTAGCCTGTAGGTAGGTAACATTATCTAACTCGTATATCAAACGGTTTTATATTTTCCCGATGCTTTGTTGTCTAATTGAGCCTAACTAAGACCTCGAATGGGTAAAAGTAGTGTGGGACGCCCACCGACCAGGAATGATCTTATACAAAGTGGACGACACGGAAGGGACTGGACACAAAGAGCTGATGAGGATCAGGTTGAGTGACTCGCCTTGGGAGAAGACTACGTCCAGCAGTGAACTAGACTGATAGAGGTTAATGAAAAGATGATCTTGCGTAAAAATTTACAGCCCTAGCGACTACTTAGGGTGTTTTATGAGGCTCAGATGAAAATGCCACTAGCGGTCGCTCATCCAGATACAAGTCGCGTTCAACGTTGCTTGTATGGACAACAGCAGATCAATGCTAACACTTGCAGTAACATTTCTACTCCTACGACGCAGATAATAAGAATGGTCCAAAGTCAAACTTTATGTGCTTTTGGCTGTACGATCATTATCAAACCGTACTCGCAACTAGACTCGAAAACCATGACTTACCTATATCCATACATCCACTCCAATTTGAGTTTGTTCTGCGGGGGCGGAGCGACCTTGGCGGGGTCCAGGTTATCATGGTCGCTAGGTCCATAGAGGATCACCGGCCGGCCTCGGAGAAACATCCTCATGGTGCCCTCCTCCTCGTTGTATTGGCATGTGTGGGTGCTGGAAGGGAGTAAGTTAGTTAATGGATAAGTAATAAGTTTCAGGCAGCGTTAATTTCCTTTGTATATAACCAAAAATATATATATCTTTTTTACCTACAGTAAAGGCCTACAACCAAAGTTTTAAATCTTTGCCTATTGCCAATTATGCGGTATCTAATAAACGAAGAAACGTGAATATTGATAATGATCATTTACAGTTTCCAAACTCTATGTAACGTCTTCATTAATAATAATTATGTGCGGAAGATTTATTTCATTTGGTAAGGTAAAATGTGTATGGCTAACTATTTGTCTTCCTTCCTGAATTGACAGGCAGAGATCCATGCACATACATCACACATGCTTTAAATTATATTTCCATGCTGTTACGTATCGTAGTGCTTGGTGTAATATATGCTTGGCGTAAATTTCATCTAAAATAGGCTAAATTAACCTAGTTTACTTTAACATAGGTAAATTATTCGTAGTTAGGGATAGGGAAGGTTTAATAGATTACAAGGTCATTAATATTAAGTAGTATTGTATTATATTTAATATCAATAATACCTAATTTGGTTAATAAGTTAATTAATGAAATGTAAATGACCTTAAATGATGATATGTTATTCGAGATAACAATAAAGTTAGTTAAATACCCAAATTAATTCAATACAGCACACGGAACGTAAAAAATTGTTAACTAGATATATTAATTAAAACAAAAACCTAGATAATTACCGATTATTTTATTAGTCAACCAAAAGCGCATTCCAATTAGTAGGTATATATTATATACTTATCATGCATTGCATTCTTATAAAATATATACTTAGGTAGGTAAGTAACGCAAAGTTCATTCGAATTACCCAAATAAACCGGCATTGCACAACCAAACGATTTGCAAACAAAAAACCACCCAAGCAACTTACATCGAGGTGAATGACATTGTTAAGGCCTTTTTATTAGCCAGAAAATGCACTCAGTTACTGCCCACTAAAATCTCGGAAAAAATTAAGTGGCACCCACGCAGCAAGCTTCCAAAAACCCGACTAGGCGACAGAAAATAATCTAAAATAAAATAAATTATCCTTTTACATAAATAATGAACGTAATGATCATTAACTGATAAAAAGATAAGCTACAACAAATAAATCACTATAATTTGAACGTTTCAGTACCTGTCGTCCGACATAATGCCAAAGAGGAATAACTTCAATTTTCCAGAAACGACACGAAAATTAGCTAATGCAGCTTCAGAGCTAGCACACGACAAACTTTTATAAAAACTGGTTTCGAGGCACTGATTTTATTCGTATAGCGCAGCCGGCGTCTCAGAAAAACATTGGCAGACTGCGTGTGAGGTAGACACAACGGACCGCGACCGAGTTTCTAAACGTTGCTATCGGACAACTCGCTATATTCGGTTTCCATTGCTGGTTTTCTGTAACTAAACAAGTTCCTCTAAAGGATATTAACGCAATGAAGCTGCCAGTAATTTTGTTGTACAATAATTGAGTTTAAACTCTGTTTCTCGGTACAAAAAACATTATTTAGTTATCTGAGTCACCTATACAATCTATGTGTGCATAGTCATTTATTCTTGATGACACTCACTGGGTAGTAGTAATTTCCAGACAAGGAAAATTGCCTTTTTATAGACCGCGCAATGGATGTCAGCAGGTAGGTTTTCTGTCATTCCTATTTAATAATTAACGGAGACAATGTCAAGGCCATAGACGGATTAGGAGGTTTACAATCGATCGGTCACGCTAATCAAGTATGATGTATTCTCTAGCTAGAGTCTAGAGGATACAGACTAGACTCTATTTAGCCTAACACCTCTACACGGTACGATTGATATTATGTTCACGTTCAGCTTATAGAAACTATGAAACTCTGGCTCCTAAGTAATGTGTCGAGAGAGAGGTCCTTTTGTTTTGATAGTATTTGAACAGGATAATAGGCGTGACTGTGTCAGGAGTACGGGTCAAAGAGACGTGGCCAATCGACATTAGCTGCGCCATTGGGTTGGTCATTCATTCAGTAGTTTCCGCTATTTGTTGTCTTGTCAGGTGATGGTCACCAACACCCATTACATTCATAGGATGAACTGCGCGTGGGCATGTGTTACACAATAGACTATTTATGTGAATTCAACTAGATAATGTACCTAATCGTATATCGTTCGTGTCTTTATCTACCTACTTATTTGCAAAATATGTATATGTTACGGTAAATGTGATTAACATGAAAATTATTAATAAGTACCTCGTGATTTTGTAAATGTGAATAATAAATTGAAATTCATCACTCTTACCGGTTGTTATTAATAATTCACTACTTTCGTTGGTAAAAGTAATAAAATAAAGTAAGTTACAGGTACATAACTAGAAGAAACTTACGTGCAAAATCATTTATTATAAGTATCTCGGTTTGGTTCGGTGTTCGGTTGCTATGAACAACAAAGCACGAGCCGAGCGAGCGAAGCGAGCGTACGTCGGCAAAGGCCGGCGAAGTGTCAGACTCAGAACAGATTTTTACGCAGTAACTACATGGCCTAAAATTATAGTAGGTAGGTACTTAATTGGGATAGGTTGCTTATAAATAGTTCGTCAACACGTCAACCATTTAGTATGTTTTTCTAATACCTCAAAGAGCTCAGAATTGACTCATTTTAGTAAATTTCACATACTTAGACGAATTTATTTATTTATTCGTTTTGAATTTTGTCAGTGGTATAGAATCTGTAAAATAATACTCAAAAACTTTTCTTTATACGTCAGTTAAGTTAGTATCTAAACATAAAGCCACCAATATACACGATGTTTATAAAGTCATAATCATAGCCTTTAAAATCCTTTTTCCTTGTTCTGTATCACTAAAACAATCAGCTGGCGTCTTGGAATATACATTGCCTACAATGGACAGAGAAGGCCACGGCAGATCATTTATCTATAGCTTGACAGGAATTTTTGATGTTCTTCGCCTTGAGGTTTGCTAATTGAGTGTGAAGATGAAGATCTACAAGTACTTAATTCTTATTACTCGTAATATAACAATATACAAATCTACGTAAATGTTAAAGTCATAAAACAAACTTATCTGATATAATTATTCATAATCAACGACGTCTGCTAAAATAAGTTTTACTGAGATGTATGTTCCCAATTATTTTTAAGATTTATTAGGTTGCTAGTTATATGAAGAATGTACCAAAAATACCCCACTGTAGGAGCGTGGTATAGAAAGCGGATGTGAATAACAAAACATCAACAACCCCTATGAAACCCTGAGATTACCCACACCATAAAGCAAACACCGAATCTACAGCATAAACTTTTGTTATTTTCCCATCACCGAGGCCTAAATTTTACCAAAGCTCGACTTACCCATGTTTCAGTATAGGTCCATTCTGTGACGGCTTAGAATATAAATTAAGCAACGACTTTGTTGTTGTAAATCTAAGAACAAATCAATAAAACATACATTAGGGTCTAAACAACGTTACAAGTAAAATGCAAAAGAAAATACTACAATTATCTAAAGTACCCTTGCACAATGCACAATTAGGCAAATATGAATACTCTCGTGCACAAGTAATATTACTAATCGATAGCACAATTTGGATTTTACATAACAGTGATATATAGGTACTAACTTTACATATAAAATAAGGTTGAATTTTTCTCAAAAACTACTAAACCGAATTCTTTTACAGTTACATAGTGTTAACTTTTATCTATCTAACAGTGAAAGAATTCTTGCCATAGTCTGTTCCAATTCAATTTTCCATGGATGTAAACAAACATGGCATTTGAAAGTTCACCACAAACAATATTAGTCTAATTGGATTGGAAATATCGATCGTTTCACTCTGAAGCTGACCAGACTCATTTGAGTCGTACCTACTGGCCAAAGCTGGCTAAAGCAATGAATCGTGTGATCATGAGTTAATAAGTAGGTGCGATTAGTAGTTTGTTTACCTCCATGGAAAATTGGATTGAGACAGACTGTAGTTTTGGACTTACTTAATTTCAACCTTAAAAACCCTACTGTACACTTTTCTCTGTGTACGAACAAATGTAGATCAATGGTAACACTTGCAGGCTGCAGTGCAATTTCAACTCTTACGACGCAGATAATAAGAACGGTCCAAAGTTCAAAGTGTTACACTTGATGTGCTTTGATATGTACGCTATACTAAAACTCACCTGGTGTTAGGCAATAGGCCCTGAGCGTTGAAGTCTCCAGTAGAGTTCCACCGTTTCGTGAGGTTGTTCCCGCCTGGAGAGGCGCTCTGGTTGCTCGATGTGGAATTGTTGCGCGACCTAAGTGTACGTACAGACTGCGCGTTTACTACTAGCGTCTAGGAAGCTGTGCCTTTAACTGAAGGACATGAAGCTCAAAGCGTACAATGATAGATATAATAAATGATTGATGGTTGTCATACGATGGGTGATCCATTCTCGTATAAATATAGGTACAGAGGAAGCTTATTCTAATATCCACAGTTTTCTTACTAGCAAAATTCATCTTTGTTGTTTTTGCCTTCCTAAACGGTCTAGCAGCTAGCTTGATACATCTACATCTGATATTCAATATTGTCATTTAACAGTAGATACCTATGACATATTTCTGCACATTGCAACTATGTAGGTAGGTGCTTGCGCAGTTCTCATAGCTCTTTGTTGGTGGAAATGTAACTTATTTTATTTAAACGGAGTCCGTTCAGCTTAGCCACTTCCCCTCCCGCAGTGGAAACCGAGCTTAAAGCCTCGTATTCACTAGGCAACATTTGACGAGCGACATGCTGCTCATCATGTTGAACGGCAAAGAGGAACTTGAGGTAACTTTGATATTGGTACCATTGGTCATGTTGCGCGCAAGTTGGCAACTTCGCGCGTTGTTGGTCAACGTTGCCGATCGTGTTGATCGTCACGTCTGTCGCGTCAATTGTTGCCTATACCACAGCCCACAGCAAATGTCTTATTATGTAAACAAAAACCACTATTACCTTAAGCTTTTCGGTGATTATTGGGTAGTTATTGCACATTATTAGATCGGATCACTTTTATTTTCACAATGATGAACAGGTTCGATCAAGTAATTAGACTATCATTGTTAGGCTTCACACTGGCTGCCTTTTTATATGAAGCAAATGTCGTAGTGACATAGAAATTTTTTGAATTACAGATTACATTTGAAGCTTTCACTAAGCAAAGACGTGAATTTTTCATTTTATCCTTATTAACCCATTATATCCAGCAAATTATCATCCAAATTCATCATTAACCAATCCTGACTTCGAGAGGAGGCAACACAATCATATTTGTTTACAAAATAATACACTTGATGTGGGCTTTGGTATAGTGGATTCTAGGCTTAAACCTGGCATGTAAAGAACAAAACCAAAAAGCTACTGACAATAACCTGTAAGGCTGCGCGTGCGTCGTGTGTGTCGTATGGTGCGGCGCCGGAGTGGCGCGGGGGGAGGGCGACGGCGCGGGGGAGAGCGACGACGACGACGCGGGCGAGTCCGACTGCAGAGAGCCGGTGGACTGGTGCTGTGGGCCGCGTCTGAGAAACGAAACATACAGTAGACAAGCAGAAATTATATATATAAAAAAAAACGACTGCTAATAATTTAAGCCGCTTGATTAATTTTTTATAGCCTATGTCACTTCTACAATCAAGACGAATTTAACGACACCTCATTTAAAATCCATCAAACCGTTTAGGCTACAGCGCTTGCCAAAGAATTTGACATACAAACTCACATACTTACACTCGAAAAACGTAAGCCTCCTTCTTTCGCAGTCGGGTGAAATCAGAGAAAAATATACAAATATACAGGGATCTCATTAAAGATGTTATTTTCTCAAAAACTACTTCATTATCAGTCTATTTCTATGTCTCCATTACTCGGTCACAAACCTTCCCTTACATCGAGGGAACTCGGGCCATCAGCGGATTGGTGGTTTACACATGCCTTAGATTTTTCTACGGCATGCAGGTTTCATCACGATTACCTGACAATATGACTTCCAAAAGGAGTCCCTTCACCGCTTTGCGAGCTTTCGGAAAATAAACGTAAGTTTTTCTTTCGAAAAAGCAAAAACGAGGAAAACTCATTAGTACATGGCTGATCTCGTAAAAGTGAGTGGGACGCCTCGTTTAAATTTAGCGTGTGACACTCTGGAATCGTCGTCATTATCTACTTAAATAACTGTAAAGAATAAGTATCCTAACATTCCTAAAGCATCTGTAGATTGGTTATATTACGATTTAATCTTAATTTCCCTTGATTGCTATTTTAGGCATTCTTGTAAAGATTCCATTCATTACACCGCTTTAAGTCTCAATAATTTGAGCCCGGTCGATACAATGTTGTGTCATCTTACCGGTTAATCGAGTGGGGTCACAGAATTAACGGAACCAAGGTGAACGAGTTGAGGCCTAGACATATAGCAGAAAGTAGGAAATAAGTCGATCCCTAAATGGAGGGATGAGGGTCATTCAAAGTGTAAGCCTAAAAATAAACGTTGAATCGACCAATGTGATGTTTAACGTGACTTTAGGAGGTGGGAAACTGTTTTTATCTATCTATATCAGTGGTTCCCAACCAGTGGTCCGCGGACCATAAGTGGTTTGAATTTTACGATTAGGTACTTACACACGAAGACAGAAAGGTATACAGGGGGCCTCAACAAGGTTGAGATAACTCTTTTACAGTTACATAGTTTTAAATTTTATCTATCTAACAGTGAAAAAAGTCATGCAATAGGTCAAGTAATTTTTGAGATAATCTCAACCTTCTCCTGTACACTTTTCTACTTAAACATTGCTATTAAAGTTAGGCGGTTTATTTTTTAACCTTGTGGTCCATGTTAATTATAACTAAATTATAGAGGTCCCTGGTCCAAAAAAGGTTGGGAACCACTGATCTATATACTAGTGAGAAAATCTACAATATAAAGCGAATGTGTAATCCGCTACTAACCGAACCGGCTCTAGATGTACATTGGTCAATCAAGGTCAAACCTCCTTCGACATAATAAGACCCTGTGTCTGAACAGAGATGCAAGAGTCAGACCTGATAAAGACTAACGTAAGTCAGTCAGCTCATGGAAATAGCGTGATAGGTAGTAAGACTTAAATGATTGATCATAGAATCGGAAGCCATGATTTGTGTCTGAAAGGTGGCTGAGCCATCGGAGGAAGATAACGCACCATAAGAAGGAGGAGATGCCATTATTCTACGAGATACTGATACAAGAGTTCATCACGACGAAACTGACCAGAAAATTAAGGAAGTTCACCTTTGTGGTAGAGAAGATGCACTGGATCCATAACTGGAAGTTCTTTTGGCTGTCTCGCGATATGAAGGCTGCCGTAAACGAAGTTCCCGCGTTGGAGTGTTTGATGACCCTGGAAAGAATACAGAGATCATGGTTTAATTTCGTTTCATTTACGAGATTTCGTCATTCGAAAAAAATACTAACGTTTGCCCAAACTAAGCTAAAAGCACAGCCGAAAGCATGTCAGAGTTGTTCAGACGGTCCATAGGCATCTGTTATGGCCTGACGACTGCAATCGGTACCATTACCAACGGCTTAACTTGCTTATTCCTCAAATCAAATCTCTGGTATTAGTACATTTTCGCACATCCATATTTTTTTGAATTTACATTTAAACCACTTTGCAAGGAAAAAGTGTCAACGCTGTGGAGAAAAGTGGCCAAAAAGCTTTAAGCAGCGCGATTTTCTTATAAAATAAATTATTTAATAACTGGTATAACCGAAGCCCAAATCGAGCTTATTTTGTAAACAAATATGATCGTCTAATTACCTGTTGTGATGTTACACTGAAGGAACTGACTGATTGAACCTGTTCCTCATTGTGAAAATAATGTTATCCGATCTAATAATGTGAAAATAACTAAGCAATAATCACAGAAAAGCTTAAAATGTTTATTTTTAGTTTTTGTTTACAAAATAAGACACTTGATTTGGCATCGGTATAGGTAATTACATAATTAATTACCTGTGTAACCTCCATTTCTCTGGGTACTGGGAACAGCGGGCCTCCCCTCGAGGGCGTTGAGCCTCCTAAGCGCATCAGCGAGGGTGGACCTCAGACAGAGCAGCTCCTCCGCCTGTCTGGCGCAGCGGACCTCCAGCTCCGCCACCCGGGCAGCCAGCCCGGCACCCTCGCCTTCTAGCATTTCATCTGGAAGTAAAGATACGCGAAGAAACATGAATTTCAGGTTTATGTTAGGGTTTAGTCAGGCTTAAAAAAAGATTGTATGTACGGTAGGAGACTTTACGTTGTTGGATAACGACGTCGTACGGACGCAGCACGCGAGCAATGCGCCTACGGCTCGTGCCGTCAATTTAATTAACTGTTTCTTAAACGCAATAAAAGATGCTGATGTTTTTATCGATCCATGGTGTTCTCTGTATAAATATATATCTATCTATCTTAATACTAACTCTAATTTATACTAATTTTACTGTATAATTAATTATTTTAAGAATTATTATTATATTGTATCCACTGAATCGGTGCTTTGGTGATATCTGTAAACCAGTCAGTTATATATTGAATAAATAAATAAATAACATAAAGTGGTTGGACGTGTTATTGCTTTTCGTGAATTATTGTTTAATGCTAAGTTTGTGTAATGTAGTTTGTAGGTAGAGTTGTGGTGCCATGTACTGTTAAACTATGAATGAAAATTAATAAATTGAATTAAAAGAATGTCAATCGATCAACAATGCTCATCCAGGGCATTACTATAATACTACGACATGTGCAACTAATATGTATCTACCTATTAGGTATTTCTTCATAATATCAAAATAAGATATACCTATTTTATTACTATCAGTTTATTGATCAATGAATACCAAATGCCAAAAACACATAACTACTGGGATTACGTCAACGACAAGTTATTTAGGAGTTATAAAAATTGTGGACACCCATTATGGCCCGGCTATGCAAATATTACAAGGTCTGCGCGCGAAGCTTGACAATGACCTAGAAATATACATTAATACACACATAATACGATACGATATGTCCAGAAGATCCATTATGCTGGTAAAGTAAGTATATGAGACCGACGATACGATACAAGTGTCTATGGAATAATTTTTACGCTGTTATCCTTGCGTTTGCAGGTAGACAGAAAAATGAAAAATCTATGTAGGTATCCTGACATAACCTATTTTGCTTTGTTTACACTGAATCTTCATCCATTACTGTGCAACCAAAAAAATAGGACAGGTAATAAAATCCAACGCATGAAAAGAAGCTGATAACAGCAAATTAATCCATTATTAAGCATGTTTAATTAAATATGTTGACCATTGGTGAAACGTTGACACATCGCACATACTCAGGCAACAGAATCGGTTTGTGAATTTAGTAGTGAGTGTTGACAGACCTTTGTATGTCGAACAATGGTGTGTCGAATTGTGACGTACAATGTACATATGCCAAACGTACGTGCTATATGCGTATTTGAACTACTGGGCCCCGAAGCGAAAGGTTGCTAGCAGCAGATGTGGACAAATGACAAGCCATGACGATTGATGGGATAATGAATTTGCTTAAAAAAGATAATTGTAGAATTTTAGGGAGTTTCAACAACACCAAATGGTCATTTTGTTGCTCGTAGGTGTCAACAAGTAACAACGTAAATTTCATATGTTTAAAATATTCTAAATATCTGTACATACTGGAAGATATTGTCACTCAGAGAGGCACAAACAAGTGCACCTGACTACCTTTTTTTACCTCTAAGATGCATAAAGACGTTGTTCTAAGACTTTCACTCATACGGGAAAAAGCGACTACGGATCTAAAGATCAAATAAATTATAGAGACAAAGGCCAAGGCAAAAATACACAATTGAAGAGTACCAACGAATTGTAACACATTGCAGTAATTAAAAGGGGAATTAAGCATTTGAGGTGGCGATATTTCGGCGACATTGTAGTACTGCTATGAAAGCTGAGCTGAAACTTTCCCAAAATTTCGGGATTCAATAGGTATTCAATATTCTCGTTTTCTATTACAATATAAAAACTGATTGCAGATCTTAAAATAACTTACGCCAAGCAGCATAAACATCGTTCATAGTATCCCCTGGAGAGTCACTAGCTCTGGAACTCCTGGAGTCACGGTCATGACTCTCCATGATTTGTTAACACTTATTCCACATGGTCCCAAGGTAGATCTCACTTCGTATACAAAGACAGAATCACAGATTGTTTTTCGATGAAAGCTTTTGTTTTGCTTTAGCCACTGGTGACCATTATTATGAATTATTAAAACTAATAATTGAAAGCATCGCGATCCAGCGAGGTAACGCTGCCAGTGTCTTGGGTACTCTTCCTATAACTCAAAATTTTATTAATAGATTAGTTTAGGTTTTTTAAATATTGAATGTCTCTTTTTTATTTTATATTGTTCCTTTTTTAAATAAAACATCATAATTGAAAGAGATAGTGGCGAGACGGTGGTAATAAAATCATTGAAGAGTTAAAATTGAAACGAGAAATTGGAAACAGTTGAAATTCTCTTTCCGTGTACCTATATCCTTGGAAAGATAATTTGCTAACAACAAAGTAGTAACACTTTATGCAAACAATTGCATTGCATTCTAGGAAAGAGCAAGTCGAGTCGACACACGAGTAGACAAAAACATTATGAAGAGACCATTGAAAGCAATAAGTTTCACTTACAAAAGTCATTAGAGTAGATGTTAAAACTGTTTTCACATTGCAAGGTTAATTTTAAAACGCATCAAAATGTCGTTAGTGTAAGTTAATGTGATGCTCACATGTCTGTACCTACTCAGTTGTTTTGCAAATAAATTCAGTCATTATAGCTTATGTACCAACTATTAGACATTTCTGCAAATAAAATAATGGTCCTAATTATAAAACTAGATAACTTAAACGAGTGTGTATGTAAGTATCTATCGGAAAAGTACTGGACTTTTCCAGTCCAATTTTACTTTACAAACGGTGTCACAGGTGGCCACTTTCCCACATTGTGAGGAATTCAATGAATAACGGTGGATTGTACAGTCTCCAATGGTATTTGCATAAACGATACGCATCTCTATTTATAACTGTTATTTTATCGAAACTGTTTCAATTATTCAAGTCAGCAAGTGAGCTCTGTTTGTTGTAAAATTAAAGTGGTGTTGATGTTTTGTTCCCGAATTGAAAACATCAATGAGCATTTTATTTTAAGCAAAGACCAGGTGAAATTAAATGTAATCAAAAGGCTATTATTATAGGTCTTAGGCCTATCAAAATTCTTACACAATGAAAACCGAGATTGATAAAAAAATATGAATGACGTTATTAATACATTCTACTCTGAATATTAGGTAGGTAGATAGAATACTGCAGAATTCAATAGATTACCGATCAAAAGCATGCCGTTACTCAGCAAGAATGTTAAATTGATTTTACATAAGTAGGTAAGTGATGACGACGGGAAGACCAGAGGCAGACCAGATAAATTGAAACACAACTTGTTGCCATGAAAACTTGTAATCGACTCAAAACTAACTAAAACAAAATCCTTTATAAAAAACAAAAATAAAAACCAAACATTCCAAACAAACAGATTTAAAAATATTTCGAATTATGAAACTACACTCTACTACTCTACTTCATAGAGATGTTGCATCCGCAACATGGCACCCCCTCAGAGCGAAGAATCCGTGGGGAGAGGGACGAGTTTGCGAACTGGTCGCCTGTATGTTCCAGTTCTAGTCGTCACATCGGCCACCCTTACTGTACCGTCTGAGCCCGGGTACACCTCTGATATCCTTCCCATAAGCCAGGCTCCTCGTGGCATGTTCCCATCAGCAATTAGCACAACGTCTCCAATCTTCAACTGCGGCGCCGGCAACGTTATAGGTGACCTTGGCCTTAAGGACGGTAGATACTCTTTCACCCACCTAGCCCAAAAATGATCGGCTAAACGGAGTCCCGCCTTGTATTGCGGACGACCAATTAAGTCTCTGTCAGTGAGGGACGTCACAGTTGGGATGTCATTACCCGTCGTCCCGAAAATAAAATTGAAGGGTGTGACCGCCACGGGCTCTTCTGCGTCAACTGCAACGTGGGTGAGAGGTCTAGAGTTGATGATCGCCTCTGCCTCTAGTAATAAAGTATGGAAGACTTCTTGGCGAGGGGTTCTTTCCTTTAAAGTAACAGCTAGTGCTGTTTTGACACTTCGCACTAATCTCTCCCAACAGCCGCCCATGAAAGGGGAAGCAGGCGGAATAAATTTCCAATCAATCTTCTTATTGATTTCGAATTCATATAATTTAGGTAACTCGCTCGCAGTGGCAACAAAGGCTGTGCCATTATCCGAATATACTCTCATAGGACATCCACGTCGTGCGATAAAACTTGCAGAACTTCTGATGATAATGGCGGATCAGCAACTGGGTTATTGTGTGCCGGGCATCAAGAACGATGGGATGGGGACGCCTTGGGCAGCGGAAGCTCGGCCACTATATCTAAGTAGGTCATCTTCTGTAGTCTTCATCGTGATCTTCCTCAGTCTACTTCGCTCCGAGAGTAATTCTACCATTTTAATAAGGTTTGTAAGGAAATGAACCTAGCTGAGAGCGCAAACATAGATGCTGCTCAGCAGTTACAAATTTACATATAAATTTTGAATAATAATATTTATATACAATAAATGCCGAAAGAGAAGCACGAAACGGTGCGCACACGTGGCATGGACTAAACGGAGTCGCATGCCTAGACGAGTTATCGGCAACTACCGGTGAAGGTAGCTCTACATCCGAACATTGTGCCACCAACTCTGGACTATGATCGAGGTCCAGCGCCGGTGGGAACGCCTCGGCCGACGGTTCACGAGGCCCATAATCGTTCGGATGATAGATGAGAAAAGATGAACTAGCGAGATGACAAAATAAATGGAGTTGAATGTTAGCGAGTATCGACACCGGCAATGTTCAGGGCCGTCGACACATAACGCCGATCGGAAGTATTCGTAATCTCAATAATTTAGCCAACTCCATGGGCAATAAAAGCCCTGAACATGCGAGCGAGCGTCGCTGAGCAACCACTATAAACCGAACGTAAAATAATAAAGCGTTGATGGTTGATGACAATGAGCTTCTATGAATTAATGAGCAAAGTGAGCTACAATGAAATAGAACATGGCCTATTGGGGTGGACTTGAGCTTTGGCAACAACATATGAGTTTGACTGCACAATCGGAGCACAAAATCGCCAATAGACCACGCATGAATAGGCGCTCTCGCTTGCGTCAGCGGATAAATGAAGCTGCCTATCCATAAAGTCATCACGTTGTTGATACCATAGATGAATTGACATGTATACCAACAACGTGAGACCCACGAACCAACTACTTGACAACAAACGGTCTTTTCAACTGTTGCAATCGAATGTGGTTAATAGTGTCAACTTTAACGGACTTCGTTGTATCAAAGGCGAAACCGTAAAGCACCCAGCCGAGGGGGGTCAAGGCGGCAACTGGCTGCGAACGAGAACCACTGCGAACCGATTGAGTTGCTGTCATATGCCAATTGTCCATACCTATGATAAGACCGGGCTTACTTTTGTCGTAACATATTTTGTCAGCGATATCCGACAAATGCGAATAATTTTTGATTAAATCTTTAGGAGCGGACTGTGAACCTAAACCTAGGTTGTTAATAGAGAACGCATTACTTAGCTGATATTTATTTGAACTATAACGACCTTTAACTGAAAAGCTCACATACTTTATGTCCGCACTAGTTGACAAACCGGTAACACAATTTATCTTTATAGAAGACTGGCGGCCTTTGGCGCCTATTGCTGCGGCGATATCGGAGCTGATCATGGTGGCGGTAGAACCCTCGTCAAGAAGGGCGAATGTGTCCACACTACCTTTGGGGCCATCCACGGTGACAGCTATCACCTTAAGCAACGGCCGACTAACGTTATCGGCTGAACTATAGGCTAATGTTACAGATTGTTCAGATTCCGAGGCCTGTGACCGAGTATCAACGTCGACGACGTGAGCCATAGCTTCAGTAAACTTATGAAGAAGCTTATGATGATGTCTACTACATCCATCGACTTCACATCTAAACTTACAGGTCTTAAAATGATGGTTAGTTCCCAAGCATTTACGGCAGACCTTATTTTCCGTCGTCCAGCGCCATCTATCATCTGGTTCAAGAGACTCGAAATCTTCACACTGGGTCAAGTCATGTTCTTTACTCTGACAGAACGTACAAACAGGTTTCGAAGCAGTTGAACCAGATGGAGTATTAATTTGCTTACCAGGCAAGGAGTTTTTATTCTGCTTACATCCCAAAGAACCTTTTTTATTATTTACAGACTCCTTTGCCTGGGTAGCAAATATTTTATCTGTGGGCTTACCTTTTTGACTTTGAAAGTTTTGACGTTGCTGTGGCAACGGATAAAAATCAATATACCCATGCTTAAGGTACAAGTCAGCTTCCCTATCAAGAAAGTCTGCCAGGAGCTCCAACCTGTATTTATGAGCATGACTAACCGATGCGTAATCTATCCAGCGAGACTGCAGTAGCGGAGTCAGCTTCCCTAGGATAGAGTGTGCGAGCTCAGGCGATGCCAGGTGCTCCGACGCGAGGACTCGGATCGTCTCGACACAATTGCGGATACGGCAGGATAAAATGTTTAGGCCCTTACCTGTATCGCTGCTCTGCAACCTAGGGAGCGCTCGGACCTCTGCTAACTCTTGCATCACGATGAACTCTGGTCTGGCAAACCGTGTTTCTAGGGCCTTTATCACATCGTCCGAATGCTGAGCGGTAAAAAGTAGGGCGGCGACGGCGTCGCGCGCCGGGCTGCGCAGCGCAGCGGTGATACGAGCGAGGTTCTCCGCATCGCTGTACGACAACTTCGTATCCTCGTAGACCTTCTTGAACGGTAGCCACGACGCAGGCGAACCTTCGAAGATTGGGAGCCTGATGTCACTCACCCTTGTATTCCTCGACAGGCCGGCGATGGCGTGGGCTAGGCGCTCTATGTCAGTTTGTTTCGTATCTGTATTATAAGCTTTATTTGTGTTACAATCTGACATGTGTGTACCTAATGTATTGTG
This sequence comes from Tachystola acroxantha, assembly GCA_963506565.1. Taxonomy (NCBI): domain Eukaryota; kingdom Metazoa; phylum Arthropoda; class Insecta; order Lepidoptera; family Oecophoridae; genus Tachystola; species Tachystola acroxantha. Next base: position 7,356,350 of record OY735885.1, on the reverse strand, counting down.
TACGTGAGGGTGAGCCGCCCAGCCCAACTGGGGAGCACTGGTACGCTGCTGCGACGGCAGCGGCGGTGGAGAACTGGGCGCGCCAGCCGCGAGCGCCGCGCTAGGCTCCGGCGCGTAATAATAGGGCACCGGGCACCAGCCGCGCGCCGCAGTGTCCGCCGCGAGCGGGACCGCCGCAGCTTCGGCCGAACGAGAAACCTGGGTAAAACAAGGCGCGGGCCGCGCAACGGTATCGAAATTAATATTATTTTGATTATTTGACGTGCACCACCGAGACGTCGGGGCGGTCGCGGGGGGAACGATCCCCGTAACCGTATTTGCCTGTGTAACAGGCATGGGCCCCGAGCGGGTCTCGGGCAATCGATAAAATTGGGCTGCCGTGTATATAGGGGAAACCTGAGTAGGCTGACACACGGCCGCAACCGATTGCATTGCCACACTAGTCGTGATGACTTGGGGTGGCTGCGCCAGCGCGCGCGCGACGGGATACGTCGCGGGCGACATTGGTGACGCGATAGTAGTATGTACGACAAGCGGTAGAGGTTGATTAACGGAAAAAGTATCTAACCATTTCTCTACGGACCTCTGCGAGGAAGCACGTGTGGATCTGGAGCGGCGACTACCTTCCACTTCAGCGTCGATAGCAGCCAACTGTGCATCTAACTCCAAACGCTCCACTTCCGCCAATCGACGATCAGTTTTTGCTTGTCTCTCCGCCAATTGACGATCAGCTTGTGCTTGTCTCTCCGCCAATTGACGATCAGCTTGTGCTTGTCTCTCCGCCAATTGACGATCAGCTTCTGCCTGTCTCTCCGCCTGTCGACGGGCGAATTGCGCCTGCAACTGCAGCTTGCGCGCTCGTATGGTCGCCCCCGACGATGTAGTCGTAGCATCAGAGCCGGCGTGTCGTGTATGGTGTGAGAGCGGGTTGCCATCGTCCGTCGCGGGCTGCCCAGACGATGTGCTGGGCAAGGGAGCCTGCTCCGAACGTGGACGTATAACACCACTCGTATATTCACCAGACATTACCGACTCTTTACAAGGATTCACACACTCACTATTCACTTCTAACTTTTTGGCCTGCGCCCTGGTCAACATCGATAAATACAATTTAGAAAATAATATGCTGATTCAAAACCGAGAAGGACCAATGATGACGACGGGAAGACCAGAGACCGCCACGGGTAAGTAAGTAAGTAAGTAAGTAAGTAAGTATATTATGTTGTATTTAGGCTAATGCAGTATTAGATAAATAAAAAGAATGTTGATGTAATCAATTTGCCAATATTTATAGTCAACAAAATTGTCTCGTTATGTCGTTAAGCTAAGTAATGCTTTCATAATGTCACACTTACGACATTTTAAGCGTATGTTTAGGATTTAGGCAATGATTACTGAAGTTAAGTAATACATAAACGGAGCATTTAGAAAGTCAACGTCTGAATTATTTAATTTGAATGTTAAACCAATTTGGCGTGCATGTGTCGAAATGCATTAGAATCTTATTAGAATGGTTTGAGTCATGTTTATCTACTATCTAATTTAACATAGAGAGTAATAAAACAATTCTGTATTACGTATAAGTACCATGACAGTTTGGTAATGTTTGCTTTCTATACTATTTAAGGGGCTGCCAGCTGTCAACTCGAGCGCGAGACAGAATATGTCCCACAGCGGCGGAGTGAAGAGCACGGCACAGTGACTCCATATTTGTAATTTTTTATAAATTTTGAATGAATTTTGGCAGGGAAATAAAAATACGACAATAAAAATACGTCAATAAAAATCGGATTTTTTAAAACCAAGCTCTCGTATTTATAATACCCTACATTTTGATACATATTTTGTATGAATAACTATTTCGGTCTAGACATAATTTTCATTTTAAAAGACACGGAAGGGAATGTTTGCGCTTTTTTCTATCGAGCGAAGTTTGTCCAATAGTGTGTAATTCATCAGTAAATAGACACCCCAAGATTTGTATAAAAAAAAATTTGGACATTTAATTTTAGTAGTTAGTGCCGTAACCTTCATAGACTGTAAATCCGCGCATACGAAGCCTTAATTTTAACCACAGTAAAGTAAACAAAATGTCATTGTTAACTATTAGAGAGAACGGTAACGCACGCAAACAGGAAGAAATTATCGCAATCTACAGTCACTCGTCGAAAAGAGACGAGTTGTTTTATGTATCTTTGAGGTTCTCACGATCGAGAAAGTTAAGGTTCGTGGGAAAAGTGGTATTTGAAAAAACACCAACAGTGATCTTCGTATACAATAGTTTAAGTTAAGAAGATTGTGATCTTGGGAGATGTAATACACTTATATTATTACAAGTGGTATTGAGATATTTGGTTGGAGAAAGCACAGGCGAACTTTGTATGAAAATGTATTGTAAAATCGATGTGGTAGAGAACGACATGATTGGTTATTGTTGGAAGCACTTTCTGTGTTGAAGAAAGTGAGAAAACATTTAATTGGCTTTTCTGTTTATAGTATAAGCCAATGGTATATTTAAAAAATTGTAATAATTGTAAAATACAATATACCTACCTAATAATTTATAAATTGCTGGATTTCCATGCCTGTATTAAAATAAAAACAAGACTGGTTAGGATTGATATTTTTATAAGAAAGTAAACCACGATTTAAATCATACTGAAGTGAGCAGAGGTTTTTAAATTTTCTTGGAGTTTTATTAGTTCAATAGAAAACATGATTCAGGATATGGCGACAACTAGTCTAGACAGCCTGTTTTATTGTCTGCCACAGGAACTTGCAGATTTTGTGTGCTATAAAATAGAATAAAATTATCTTTGTGCCAAAGTCGATGTTCTATATACCTAGTTATAGTATTAACGGTCACTGAAAAAAGTACTCACTGATAATTTCAAAATCCGAAATAGGAATTTAAACAGAATACATTCACTTACCTATTTTCTTTTTCGTTAGGGGCAGGTAAGACGATGGACTTCGTACATCGACTTTACAAGGATGGAAAATAAGTTCTTATGAGATAAATACGATACACTTTGGGTAAATTAGTCAATACATACTTATTTGTAAGTACCTACATGATGGAGAGCATAAGTTAAGGTTCCAGAATGTTACACAGGTATTGTGTGAGTTATTTCAGTCACTAATCCAGTAGTAGTAGGTAACTAGACATTGATTAATCAATGCCAGCTTGATTGCAAGTGTCTTAATCAGGTTTCAATGCACGGCAAAACTAATCCCATGGTCATGTCCTTCTGCCAAACACCGGATGTGACATCACGTCAGACACCATTAAAATTTCTAACGGACGATATCTATCGCATTGAAAATCTGCGCGTGATCACGAGTTTGCAGCAGGTATGATTTGATTTAATTATATCGTTTCTCTTATATCCTGTGGGATATAATCAAACATAAATTACTATGGCCTACCTACTATTCTTTAATATAAAACATGATAAGATGATGACATCGTCCATGTAGCAGAAAATAAATGTACCTATATTAATACTATTAATTATTAATTTTCCATAAGGATGTGTTTGATTTATGTGTGGTTTAAAAGTGTGGGATTATATTATTTATAGCATATTATAAAATAAATAATGAACATTATCGATCAAAATAAGAATCATCATGGACATCATGGTGCTACTTTAACTTGATTATAGGCATGGCATGTTAAATGAGGTTCAGTACCTACTAAGACAGGTGAATAAGGAAAACTAAATATCACGTTTACGTAAGGTTGTACCAATACAATAACTACCTATTTATAGTATACTATGTAAACTGACTAGTTTTATGGTCGGTGATGATATCATACTGACGGACAGATTCTAACAATATTTGCTTTAAATATTTACCGCCAACCAGTATCTACGTCCTTGGCCCTAGATTAGATAACGTTGACGTGATAGCGAAATAATATTAGAACCTAGGAGAATTTACAAAAGGTGCATAAAAATTAAAATTACAAAACTTCTAAAACTATTATAGTTATTCTGTGACCTGTCACAGAAAACTAGAATCATACTGTGTGTGAGAATATGAATATCCGCATTGAGTAATTTTATTTTATAGCTTAATTGTTTAAATACAGATTAGATGAATTATCTGATAGTGTTTCTTATCGATGAGTCTTGATGTTTACCTGTTAATGCTATTTTATCAACTTAGGTAGGTACTGATAACTACTACGTTGGTGATAGTTATACTGCGTCGTCTTAGATACGATAGTTGTTATGATGTGAGATATTTGTATTAGTAGGTAGGTATACATACGACACATTTTAGTGCTTCAGTAGGCTGTTACTGTTACATTTGACTCGTATAAAGTTTAAATTGATTTTTATAGTATACTGAGTTCAGTGTTATAGAAAGGCTATTAAACCAATCAAACATACATTCGCACGTTATTTAAAGTGAGAATCTCACGTGCGAATGTATTTACAAGTTGAGAGTAGGTACACACGACAGCAGATCAATGGTAACACTTACAGTACGATTTGAACTCTTGCGACGCAGACAATTAGGTAAGAACGGTTCAAAGTTCCACTTGATGATTGTAGGTAAAGGGACACTTTTAATGCGACTAATACAATACATGGATTTCAATTGTATTAGTCGTCGACTTTATAACACTGACAAAAACATTATTCACATTGCCCATCTGGTCAATAGCAAAACAAAATACAGTTTTATTCGCACGATGATTTTTAGATAATAATTAGAATCTACGACTTATTTCTCTAACCTTTACAGATACTGGCAAATCGCGACGATAATGTGTACAACAACCTTCCACCAAATGTGGTGAGGCCACACGATACGACCATAAAAATAACTGCGTGCCATTACACATATGGGTTTTTGACTAGAATTAAGATGTCAGTTTAAAGAGAACCATCAGTCTTAATAGACCATAAGTTGGCATAAATGGACTTGATTTAGTCACGGTCACACAGGTAATTTTGGGGGCAGTAGGTACATTCGACAGCACTAGAAATACGATTTCAAATCATAAGACGTCTACAATACAACGGTACAAAGTGTTATACTTGATGTCCTTTCGACTGTACAAGTGAGATTGGAAAGAAGGCATACATAGTTTGTACATAAAAATGTTACCAAAACATGTGTCATTGTTACCTCTTCTGTACATGGGATTTTGTTATAAAGGAAGGATGACAACTCTGACACTATGAATTTTAAACGATCATTAACAGGTTAAAAACCCAAAAACAGCAATGCAAATGTGTTTTACGAGGTTCAAGCTAAAATTTGGGAATTGCCTTAACCTTTTAAATTAATCTGTAGTTTAATAAACATTCAGATTAGAGTTAATATTGACTTCTTTGGAAGCCGATCGTATTGTAGGCGTAAACATTTAAGATAATAAAACATTTAAATGCCAATGGCGACTGTTTCAAATAATAATGTCTCGATTTGCATAACAATAAATTGATTCGGATCTTACTTTACAGGACTTGTCATGTAAATACTATAGATAATTTGTAAATAGTAAAATAAAGTCGCGTAAAATCATCAATGTATGTAAGTACTGTAGTGTAGTATAATTAAAATATAAATATCAAAAAGATAGCTAATCTAGTATCTAGATAATCTTATAGCTGAAAACATCTTAGGTAGGTAACCTATAATTCAACCGTTTCCAATTTCTTCTCACAACGAATAACCAACGTAGATTGTGTTAATTAACAACTTATTTTGGTTGGGTAATTGGTGATGTGTATTCTACAAATTAGATTAAAGTTCAAAATGCAAAAATGGCTTCTTTTCAACACGAGTACTGCATTAGTAATGTCACTTCATCAGCTGTTACTGCAGATTTTAGGTAAGAAAGTAGGTATGCTTTGTTTTAAAAATTAGGAAAACAAAAACAATAGACCCATATTAACAAAAATCAGGTTGCTGTGACAACCTAGAAGGGCCTTATCAATCGGATTACAATTTATAACCTTACTGTCACTAAAAATCGTTTATGTAAAACAACGCAATCACAGCCACTTGCACCGCACGCAATAACTTTATAACACTTTATCGTACATTGAATTACTTATAATAATTTAGTAAATACATGAAAAAAATCAGGCACTGGTACGAAAACCGGCAGCCTGAACACTAACTGAATTATCAATCGGGAAAAGACAGCTGATCAAACATTGAAAGCACATAGTTCTACATTCCAAACGAATGTGAAACAGAACCTTAATGTTGGACATGGAAAGTAGAAAGTGGCAAATATAAATTGGTTTAGTACTCTATCTAAATAAGGAAGGTTAGTTAATGCGCATGTGCGGGGTTTAACAACGGGGTTTCAAAATTAGAAGTCTTCCAAAGGAATTCAAACTGTATGTAAATAGGCGGAAGGTAGGATTTTGTACGATTAACTGGGTAACGCATGCGTATTGTATTGACAAAGTGAGAAGAAGTATTTCAAATATTTTGTTTGAACTAAACAAACCACAAATAGTAGCCATGAAAATGTGATACACTTGAATACACAGTTAAATATATCGCTTCGTTCGGTAAGCGTAAAACCAAACATACACCGTCAATAAATAAGTACCTAACTGGAAAATCCCAAATAAAAAGCATAAAATAGGTAAATACCAAGAATAAATCTAATAATGATGAGCAGACAGATGATGATGTATATTGCCCACCTTGAGTATAGATGTTGGCAAAAGGTAGTGGCATTGATTTAGATCCATGCAATGTAATGAATGACCAAGAAAAAAGGGCTAAAACTAAAACAACAACGATGATTTTTGTAAGCAGTTATATTCAAGTAGAACACTGTGAAGATATTTTCGACATAACTGATTTCAACCATTATTTGTGTCGAGCAATATGGAAATGAAGAGTCCAAAATAACTCGTCGGGGCGGTCAAGTTCGATGATGTAATATTGACATCATAGCTGCTCAATATACGCGAATTCACATTGATTCGACCTTCAGTGTCACAATCAGATGTGCGATAGTCTTTGCAGTTTATCTTATTGCGATTTGCGATACTTGCAACGTCACATTGTTTTCCTCAGATAGCAATATCGATGTCATTTACTTAATCAATTGCATTGATTTATACCGCAAATTAAACATATTCTTCCGTCTGTAGTTGATTCTTCTTTAAATGTAACGAATAGATTATCTATCTGATAACAATTTTCTTTGTAAAGACAAACCTTGCGCAGATTGAACGTAGATAATTAATAGTAATAACGCACAGAAAGCATGGTTTGCAGCATTGCACGGATCTCAGTCTAACTCAGAAAACTTATATATTTAATCTGTGGTCTAACTCATGAAACACTGACTTTTGGAGATACAACAAAACAAAGACTACGAACGGCGACGACGGTTGAATTGATTGTATGAAAAATTTCAAAAAACGTTCGTTTGAAAAGGCACCCTCGACAGGCAGGATTTGGCAAATCTCTGACGCTCGCATTGCACTAATACAACATTTTACTAAGTTACGAGCTTACGAATCCATACAAGCCTCAGTTGTTTAGACATTTTAAGTTGACTGTAAGAATAATTCTTTTTATTAAACTCGGTATAGATAAGTACCATAATCGTAGTACTTATCTCTAATAGAGTCAACTCGGGTAGATAGAGATTAACATAAAGCCACATTAGTATGTCTATTCATACCTGCTACTATGATGCTAATTATGTTGATAGCTATCTTGCATTGTTGCTTCATACAGTATGTAAAGTTTGCAATGTGGAAGGAAGGCGCTCATTCGTTGTGACAGAGTCAATGGTGGGTGACGCTGGTTTGCGCAAACAGTCTGAAGGTCGACAATGGTTCATCATGACAAATTGGCCGTTGGTAATCCTAACCCTAGATAAATATGATCCTCTTCGATCCTTGTATATTTTCTTTATAAGTACATGTAATATAAATGATTAAAAACTCAATGGCCGAGATATATCAGTTTGTGGCGTAAGCGTCACCGAATCCCAAGATGTTGGCTTTTACCTTAGTTGGAGTGTTTGAGGAGTTAGTCTGAGAATATGAAAACATTGCTATTTATATTGTTTTTATATTCAAAGTAGGTAACTCTTGGAATGAGAAAACGACTCAAACAAAACGGAGTAAAGGCAAACTGATTTGCACAAACTGTATATTTTGTTATGCAGATCAATATAATGAAGATACTAAATGCACCCCATGAATACGCACATTATTACATGCAATCAGATTCTCTATGACGGTAATCATCTTATCTATATGTATAACAAACATATTCTGAAAATGACAATGAACTACAGTCTTGGCGTTATCTTTATAGGTTAATAGGATACTGTTTGCAATGTTAATTAGGGACTTACTTCGATTACTGAAGCACCTGCAACTACCTAAAAGATAGTAGCTTCAAGACCACTGCAAGATAGTATTAAAAAGACATAAAAAACCGATTATTAATACATACAACTAAACGATAATCGTAGGTAGTCAGATTGAAATACATAAAAAATAGTGATCCTATAAAATATTGGAAAAGACGCGAAGAATGACTTCGGTATAATCCGTAATGGTACAGAAAATTCTTATTGAATAGAGGTAATATTATATCTAGCTTATTTACGCTTGCATATTCTCGGAAGTGTATGAACGGATACGGCGTATCACATTTCAATGTAATTATAAAAACTCGACCGTGTCCTAAAGCTAGCCTAGCCTAGGCGTTAGAATGTCTATCTAACTAGATGGATCGACATGATTCACATGTCTGGCTAATCGGCGATTTCTCTAACTGAGCAAGTGATTGCTATAGAAGTATTTCTTTTTTGCACTACCTTGCATTAGCAGTCCATCATGTGTATACAAATGTCAATATACCTACCTATTTTTTGAAATTTCTGGGGATAATAATGATTACTTACCTATGTTTAAAATACCTGGATGGTCATATCTCTTGTATTGCTTGTAACTCTAGACATCGGTTTAATACTGTGTCTCTATCTGTACAAGCCCGACTTGAAATAAAAACTCGATCAACCGTTTCACTAAGCTCATCAACCAAATTGTTACTTTCATTATCTTTTATTAATTCCACTTCAAGGTTACTATTCACTTCGATTTATTGATTTTTTTCTACAATTTCGACATTAGTGCTGAAATTACATCGTAGTGCTAAGTGATTTAGTCTATTCGATAATTTATTTTTACTATTCGAGACCTTGGGTGGAAGTGATTATGATACAAATTGTGTAAGATGAAACCACGCAGTTTCTTGCAATTTTATGACTTCAAAATTGATTTATCTAACAGTAGCATTATCATCATTTCATAGCTGAATCTCTCCCTTTTTGCGTTATTCATCTCACGGCATATGTGATTGTGATAGTTTCAACAAATACCAAATAACTTCAAACATTGTCTTTGCGGCTAACCAAGAAGGTCATGGCTCAGACAACAGGTTTTTGAAAATATGTATTATAATTGTTAGTCACGTCAAGGTTTATTTTATCTACTCGTAGCTGTATCAAGTCAATTGTTTTCTATAATAGAGTTCCCATAGTTGTAGCAATTAGTTTTGAATGGAACAAGTAACCAGTAAGACACAAAAACATTCAACACTAAGGTGTATTGCAATAACTTTTCTCTTTAGTATGATTTGTTAGGTAACATTTGAAGTTTCGTTTGCAGGAAATGTATATTTTCGGGATTGTATTCGCAACATTAAATCTACCGATTGCAGTGTTGGTTTATCAACACTTTCAAATTTTGGTATACAAACACTTAATTATTCACCGTATATCTAATCTACCTCTACCACCCTTCCCCTCATTATACCGGCCAGACAAGTTGTGTGTGGTGCGCACACGCCGGCAGTACCGACCGCACCTGACTTCCGGTCGGTCGATGACTTCCTGCGTTTTGTGCGAAGCCCGCCCGTGACGTCACGCACCACTGCCCAACGCCACCGGTAGGGTATTATATCATTTGAACGACTATGGAAGAAAACTGGTATTCCGGAAATTTCTGGTTCAAGTTAGAGGGGTGTCTAGCAATAACAATGATTTGCAAAACGTTTTGGGTAAATTGAGGATGTGCGGGGGCGGAAATGATCCCACAATCTACGTTCGTCTGGAAGATTAGTAGGCGCTGCGTAAAGTTGGTCGAATAAAGGACGACTTGAGGTTGAAAGTAGGCATTGGCTGACTGGCCAAACGTTTACTTGAACATTACAGTTTACCTACACACATGGATAACTAATTAACAGCAGACATCCAGCAGATAAGCAATCAACGTGAACTTGTAAGGCCCGAAACGCATAAATAAAACACATTAGTGCATCAGCAGAGTTGATATGATAAGGACCTGTCACATTATATCTAATATTCAGGGTCAAGACAACCATAACAAACTGGAATAACGCAACAACTATCGCATAAGAAGAAGAACAACTCAATCGTATTAAGAATTTTAAACTTCACGATGGTGCAACCGAACAATCGCATGTGACACTAAACATTACAACGTGTAATTATGACGAGTACGAGATATGAAGGCCCTGACCCGGTAGCAATGTATGGCAACATGGCCGCCCACGAGAGACGTGCGCGTGCGCCTTTGAAGTTTGATCTCCTCATACATCAGAACTGTCAATTGATTGATTGTCTTTTGAATCACGATATGAGCTACCTAATTTAATTTATTAAGACCATTAGGGAGTAAAGCTTTATCTCTGAAGGTCTACAGGTTTGATGAGTTGAATGCGTTGATTTGAATTGTATATACTCGTATTAGTAGGTAACCTGAAAAATATTTTTTTATTGTAGCAGGATCCTTTTTGCGATAGTCATTCGGTTCAAATGCTGTCAAAATGGTCCTTATCAAGGATTTCAACATTTCTAGATCGGAATCTTCACAAAGAAGTGATAAGATCTAGATCAACAGTAGGTACGCAAGGAATATGATCAATATTTGATAACATTTTAACGTACCTACGAGTATGGGAGAAATATAATAGAAATCATCGTGACACGATATGACATTCTCACCTACAACCTTTGTCTTCTATTAACAATGGATAATCTGTTTTGTAAAGTAATTGCCTTGTCTGCATATCGTTATTATATTATCTACTCTATGGCCTCTGCGCCGGCGCTACCCCGCCTACAAACAAATTAATGAATATATTGTTTAATCCCCCACTCTTTGATACGTAATCTAATCACAATCGTAGGGTAATTCAATACGACAGGTACAGGACTTACTATCATATAAAATATATAAGACTACCCCCCTTTTATCTATCGTTTGTCAGACAGAAACTCGGTGGGAGAGATCGGCTAAAAAACAAGACAATATTTAGTCGAATAAGAAGTAAGTACTACTACTAAATCATTAAGTCAATTTCTTTCACATTTTAAGGTTCGGTGATATTTTGCAGTGATCAGAGTCTCCATTGAGGCTTTTATGCATGTGCCAGGAGGTTCCTTAAAATATGTATTATAAAATAGGTACTAAAGAATTTGTGAAGTAATTCGTCCCGCCCGATTGATGTCAGTCAGCGGTTAGAACGACTCTGACAAGAAAGAAAAGAAATAAAGAATTTGTTACACACTAATGTTACATCTTCTTATAAAATAACAGAGTTATTCATGTTGTTAAGCGTGGGATTATTAATATAATAGTTTTATAAACGTGGGTAGCATTAGTTCATTGGCTCGCGACATTGGATAATAAGATGGTAATGAATGAATTTTCATTGCCTGTTGCTATGGAACCGCCAATGGGGGTCATGGTAAGATACCATAAGATTTATGTAGGAGTAACTTACGAAATCAATAACTAACGAAGAAGGTACAAACAATTGCTCGATGAGTACTGTACAAGATTTGAACTCTATGAATGTAAAGTCCAATTAACCAGTTAAGAAATTATCAAGGCAATTGGGTACAGTCAAAAGAACATACCTACACGAAACAACATGCAGTCATTGCAATCTAGGCAATATTACCACAGACGTAAGGTTACACCCGTGTGTTATTGACGTTCTGACGACTGTACAAACAAGAAGCTTAATTACTAGATTCCACATGGTCTGGAAACAAATTGGCGATATTCTCTTAACCAACTTATTACCGGTAAGGTATTTATTTAAAAACCAATAATTATCTATAAATACTACTAATAAGCACATCTAGCAGATGTGAAGCCAGATGGTCATGTTGCCTATTCGATCGATGTCATGTTCTTTTGTCACCTACATTCAAAAATACATACAGTTGCAGTCTTGCAGGTGACACGCGTATAGCTGTACGCAGGTGGGAGCCAGTCTTCCCTTTTGCGGCTTTAGTGCCCTTTGGCAACAGTGAGCTAGTCTAGAGCATGAAGATATGCCTGGCATTTGTCATATTTGTAACTGTAGGTCTGCTTGAAATGAGCCATAGTATATTTGCTTGAAAATATACTATGGTACCTACACCATAGTATATTTTCAAGCAAATGACATGTTTACTAATAGCAGAGAAGCTGAAACAGACAGACAAAAACAACGCAACGCAACGGTAACTGAGCGGTAGCAGCAGTGGTTCTAATAATGTATGAAACTCTATGAAAGATGACTCACTGAATGCACGTTGCCGTTGACGCTCCGTAGCTACATTCAGAGGGTCATTTTTCTTAGAGTTTGAAACCTATATTACAACCACTGTTGCTGTCGCTCCGTTTGCCCATCCGTTGCTTCGCTCAGAATTGAATACACCGCGCCCTATTCTAGTTTCGTTCAGACTTGTGAGTGTCATCTTTCATAGAGTTTCATACACAACCACTGCTGCTGCCGCTCCGTTTGCAGTTCCGTTGCTTTGCTTTTCTCTGTGTGTTTCAGCATTAATTGTACTGCGTCCTATTCTAGATTAGGAGTAAGTACGCTATACTCACTGGCATGGTCATCGTCCAACAGGTTGTGATAGCGGTGCTGCTTCTCGGACGCCTCGAGCCTCATCATCACGGCAGTATCATCACCACATCGCGACTATCTGAAAACAATCATACAATTCGTTCAAGTAAAACAGAAGTGATCCCATCCCAATCAGACCTCCAGAATCAGCATCATATTGATTTGCATCATTGTCGTATATTTTTACTTGTCTGCTTTTATCTTTCTTTATTTCTACAGAGATATTTGCCATTTATGAAAATTACTGTAAATATTCATCACTAATGAATTAGGTAACTTAGTCAACAAACATGACTGATAGACAGACACCACACTAATAGAATTTTTTGCTAGTTGGACTTTGATAAATGCCAATTTTGCACCTCCCACATCAACGCCTACGTTTTAGCGAGGTTAAAGGATTGCTAATTATTTAAAATCGATTTTTTAACCGATTAAGGACCATTTATTTATAACAATCGAGTAGGTAAGTTACCACAAAATTGATTGCACAAAACAACAATATTGTTTTCATTACGAAAACTGGGTTGTGCGTCGATTGCGGATCGGATTGTTAGTAATAAAAGATTTATGGAAGTTTAATCGGGGCAGAAAATGTGCAATGTTGGTCACTTGTTGCTTTTAGCTCAATTCAAAGAATAGGCTTTCTTTATAATGCTAGGTTAGAAACTTTTTTTATTATAATTATAACAGTATATATAGGTAGGTTTTAAAGTATTGCTGTAACTAAATCTAAATTGTTGCTGTAAAATAAATACTTATTATAGGTACCTACCTAACTAAACGTGACTGCAATAATTGTTTGAAATAAACCCTAAAGTACGGTGGAACACAGAGAAAGGTGTACAGAAGAGTTTTTAGGGTTGAGATTTTCTCAAAATTTGCAAAAATTCTTTCACTGTTTGATAGATAAAAGTTAAAACTATGTAACTGTAAAATAATTATTAAATTCCGTCCTAAAACTACTTTTTGAGAAAATCTCAACATTATTCAGGCTACCTGTATCTCTGTCTTCGACTAAAGTGGTCTTAAAAATAAACTGGCCATGCTCCTAACAAATATGAGGTTGATTACAAAATCAGACATTTGTATGTTGACAAAACAATGCAAGCCGGAACATTTGGCAATGTCGCGTGAAGCAATTGTTCAATTCAATGAATCAATTTGGGTTTGAAATCGGTGGGTCACCCACCATGATTAGCAAAGCCAATGTAATAAAAGAAAAACCAGTTTCGTTGAGGAATGCAGCTTCATTAGGTATATCCACACTGAAAGTATTACTTTTGAATACGCGGTATTGGGTTGTTTCAATCTGAACGGATATTTGGTCGGCAGTCTTGTCTAGGAATGATCTGCCCCCCTATTACCGTTCTCAAAACGATGAAAACATACCATGTCATAGCGCGCCGAACAGAGACACCGTTATACCAGCGCAATAGCACTGTCCCTGTCACACACGATAACATGGTATGATTTGATCGTTTTGAGAACCGTAATAGCCCCACTGATCTAGGAGTGAAGATAGACGCGATTAGGGACTCTTGTAAGTTAATTCATCACAATACGATACAGAAATTCATTCGGGTATAAAAGGAGTACTGATTTTATACCGGTACTATAACGATATTCCCTACCGATATGCAGTCCCTGAATTCATGTCGTTGATTGATGAAACCTAAGTATAGATTTTGTTGTAATTATCATTGCTACTTAAACTTGGTTCCAAACATCTACCTACCTAGTTATAAAATCCAATAAATAAGTGGATCTTATCAAGGATTGTTACCTATTAAAATGTTACACAAAATATATACCTACCTATTTGGTTTTAATTGAATCGTCGTAAGCTGAACTAAAGTTATTATCACACGTCAACACACGATAATACTCGACCTTTACAAATATGCGTCTATTTATCAGTAGGTACTTAGGTAGGTACTTACCTAATCGGGTAAAATGCGTTTAATTTTTTTACTACTTATGTTATTTTGGTATTGAACGAGGAATCTTATCTACACCACCCAAATAGATACATGAGTACATAGGAAACAACTAAGTTTATTAAGTTACTAATAAAATCTTTAAAATAATTATTTTCAATAACAAAAAATAACCTACAAAAAAATATATAAATTAAACTAAAAACTATATATGTACGGTGGAACACAGAGAAAGGTGTACAGGAGAGTTTTTAAGGTTGCGATTATCTCAAGAACTACTTGACCTATTGCAAAAATTCTTTCACTGTTTGATAGATAAAAGTGAAAACTACGTAACTGTAAAACAATTACTAAAATCGGTCCAGTAGTTTTTGAGAAAATCGCAACCTTATTGGGGCCCCCTGTATACTTATCTCTGTCGTCGACTGTACAAAGGGTCGAACTATCTGAATGACTTAGCATTACATATAGTTCAACCGATCCCCGTTGTCCGGCAACGTGCCCAAAATGCTGGCGGCATTTCCCCTCTGGATCGCTAGGCTAGTACATAGGTAGGTACCTAGTTGAAATAACGAAGAATGAGAAAAGGTGTATTATAAAAGTCAAGTTGTTGAGTAGGTACTTAGGTGTGATAGTTGATGAAGATATCAATAATTTTCACAAAATATAACCAATTCATGGACAGGCGGATAGGTTCATTCATAACCAGTTCAAGAATTTAGCAATGGCATGGGATCATGCTAATCTTCGGCTAACAATCTGTTGGTGGCACTTCACTTGGCTACTAGCGTATTTTTCATAATTGCCATGTGTGGTTGGTAATTGGTGTGCTATGCTTGAGAAAATATTCGTCTTATTTGTATGTACGTCAACAAATATTTGACAAATACGACACACATCCAATTGCAAATACGAATAGCCAAGTGAAGTGGGAGCATAACAGAAAGGCCAAATTACGAGACGCGACGATGTAATGTAGGTACTAGTACTACAGGTGTATAAGTAGATACTCTGGCACATGTACGAGTATAATACTTTCGGGACGGAGAGGGTTAAAAACGCAAAGCGAATGTAAATACTTACACCCGAGAGACTACAAAATTACTACTGGAAGCTGACAGCAAACGCTTTCATTTGAAATGATCATTACAAGGATGTTCGCATATTCTGAATGTGGATAGGTACTAATATAGACCGTGACTTCGTGACCATCCAGGAGCCCAATTCATCACTAACCAATGCAGCGAGAGGCACAAATCCAAACATATCGAGTAACATTAAGTAACGTCAAGTAATATTATCGTGGCACGATTGATGCGTGACGCCGGATCTGATAACCACCGTCACACGACTTCGACGCAACGTAACTAAGGAATGGTAATACTAGACTGTTTGAGACGTGACGACTTCATTTAGATGATTATCTAATGTCTTTACATTACATTGCGTGAGATGTAGATCATTTCACTATGACTTCGATGTCCCATGTGTAGCTCTAGGTGGGCATTGAAATCTACCATTTGGTTGGGGCACTGTATTAGGGAAATAAATATGAAATCTGTGTCGTTGCGACATAGTCCATGCCCATGTCCCTCTTTTTATTTCCACTAGTTCATTCAGTTATCCAGTTCAGTACGCTACCTACTGTCAGGTTAGTCCAGGATCGAAGTCGTGAGGTCCTTAAATATACGCATCAATGGTTAATGGTTATGTAGTTACCTATAATCATTTGAAGATTGTTGATTCCTTGTGGGCCTAAACATATGTTATACTATAGTAGGACCACGAGATACTACGATAGGTGGAATTGTTTGCTATAAGTTTCGGCAATTGCAAACTTACAGTATCCTTGTCAAAGAGCTCAAAGAGCAATATAAGCACTACGCGATGTGCTGTGGACCGTACCTAACTACAGGTAACGCTTAGCAGCTACAAAACAGACGAACAAACACGCAATGTAATGAGCGTTGCGTCACACGCCCCGCATGTGCGACGAGACATGGGTGACGATATGATAGGGATGGCGCAAGAAGGCTTCCGTTCGATAAAGATCTAGACTTGCGCGTGTTTATCTTTTTTATGGTAAGACACTTGCGCCAAGGAGAGAGGGCTTGACTCGGAGTTAAAGAAGAACAATGTGTGGCTTATATTCACTACCTACCACATCCGTCATGCATGCATGACCCCGTATATTCAAATAATAACGACAACATTTTAAAAGCTTGTTAAGCACCTATGTATGAATTCTTCAGTGAAATTAGCCCTTTTTTCAATACTTATCTGATCTAGTAATGTAAGGTAAGTAAGGCTAAGCATAAGGTATAGGTATATGATATATGTATAATAAACTCGCATTAAAAGCTTTAGCTGCTTTTACATTTCACAAGTTTATTTTGATTGTAAAGTAGAAGAGGCAGCCCTGTTTAACTGTCTGTAGGACAGCCGCGTAGGCAGGCAGTGCGTCGGCGCAGTGCATTGAGCCACCCAGGAATTTAAAAAAAAAGCAAACAATGATGGCGCCAGTTTTTTGTCTGATATAATATTACAAACAAAGACCCCCGGTTACATCACTGGCACTGGGGATTAAGGAATTCCGGTATCCTTGATACATGAATTCTGTAGTTTACATACAGTTAAACTAATCGATTTTTTAAAGTATTTTCAAAAATATATGTCGTTTCAAACAATCACTTACCTAATTATTAAGAACTAAAATCCCAATAAGTACGATTGCTTGCTTGGCTTTAGCTTTATCTAAATGCTGTATTGCTATTTGAAGGCAGAAATAGGTAAGAGGGCAAGATTACCCAAATGAACTATGCATGGAGTCCCAACCAAAGAGGTCCCAACACTACTAAAAACCATTGAAGCCGTAGCGGGCGGAGACCAGTTTTAATAGGTTAAATAAGTAGCAGACAGACAGTACCATTCCACCTCTCCACGATTCCCTAATGTTTGGTGCTTATTCTTTACAAAGCCAGACTAACCTATTGTTACGTCCATATATTCTACGCTGACTGGTGACATGGAGGTAGCAACGAATTTTCACGCAACAAGTTTACTCCAAGCCGGAATGCGGCTAGCGTTCAGCCTACTGTGGCCTAATCCTAAACAGACCGAGACAAATTTGTCTCCATTGGAATTTGAAGGCGTGACCTTTTGACTTTAAAATGTGAGTCAAAATCCAAAGCATATATCTATATTAACCTCATAGGTTACGGCGACTATAAAATTAGGTAAGTAAATTAACATTGAGTCATAATTTGGTACAGATCCAGGAGCATAACATAGCTTAATTAATCAGTTTCGTAAGTTAGGCTGCCAACCAAGGAGGATTTTTATGCGTTTCTATTCACCGTTGGCTTCTACTTCTATTGTTCGCCATACGATTCCGATATCTTAATCACCCAAACCTTTCAAGTCTCAACGAGTCGTCTAGTTCTACTGCTCTCAGTTCGATGTCGTCGCGTGGCTACCAAGAAGTGGCTACACTGTCCCACCCACATGACATTTCTAACCTCTAATTTATTCTGTGGGTTATTCACTCACATGTAATCAGTATGTCAGGGTCTGCAAGTCGTCAATTGATCAGCACAATGATCACGAAAGCAATACAATTAATCAATTGAGTGCGATCTCGAGTCTCAACTCAACCTGCTGAATGAATGGACTTGTTACTGCCTATCAGCGTGGCATAGTTTCTCTGTACGTGAAACTTTGCGCGATGTCGGGCTACGAAAACAGGCAAAAGTTTTATTTATTTATTTATTTTATTTTATTTTATTCTGGCCACAAACAGTCATTACAATAAAGTATTAACAATAAGCTAAAGTATACTTAAATAGACAAATAGGGCCGAAAAGGAATTATACATAAATATTTTAAATGATAGCGCAAATATCAAATTTGGAAACAAAGTTACTTAAAAATAATCGAAATATAAATATTTAATTTTACATGTAAATATAAAGTAAGTATTACTAAATAGATATATACCGCAAATTGTCAAATCATTGGGCATTCGGGTTTAAATCCGATATCTAAACGCTCCTCACTTGTTGAACGGAGCAGAAGACTAAGTGTACTTAAATTACACAATGAATAAATCAACGGATTGAAATGATCTGACGAAGCAAACGTTAATCAAAGCAATACCAGAGAGTCATAAGATGATAACACCAGATGCAAGCCAGATAAGTGTAATTCGTGACGTCAAACGTGATATGGTGTAAATAGTGTTCCAAAAGCCGAAGAAATGTTGTATTGTGTTTGTGTTGTCTTTTGTTTTACAATTCACAGCCAGAGGCAAAATTATTTCTTGGACTACTTGCACAACAGCTCCCATGACTGACTGGATGGCAGAGTTTTCAAAGAGGCGTCTTGAAACAAACAATTAAGAAAGAAAGAGTACGACTATTCCTTACAAAGGTTTAGATATTTGCTTATCATCATCTTATCAGTTGTTTTCTCTGAGGAAGCTGAGAAAAGGCATGGATCTGTATGGTGACAATCAAACATTTGCAGCGCTAACTGTATGTTAGTTAACTCCTTGAAAATCCGTGGAACGTCTTCGAATCGCTCATCTCATGGCCTCTGTTACAAACAGCACTTCATTGTATGCAGATGTGACAGATGGCGAAAGTAGATCCCCCGGGCGGTCTAGCGCGGGAATCGAACCGGCAAGCCTTTCATTTCGCTGCTCGGTGTAGTAACAAACGCACCATCTTAGAGCTTTCTCATAATAAATAGAAATTAGATGGTGTGAATGCTCAGTGTAGTAATAGCCTTATTTTTACGACAGCGCTTAGGAACGTATGAACCACTCAAAACTGTCTGTATACTTGAATTAGTTTTCAAACTTAGATAGGTTCATCACTCCAATGCCCGTAGCAAGCAATTTCCAGAAATCAAGTCACATTTATGTCATCAAAAGGATTTTTCTAGGTGATTTGAGTATAGTTTTAAGCATGTAAAAAGATGGTAACTCAGACAAATTAAGTTCTATGTTTTTATCAAATAAAAATAGACACATAATGGGTTCGGTTCAGCGATCTAGTCTAAATAGTTATTCGTCATAACATAAGTCATCCACCAAACGAATTGAAATCTTGAGAACATAGTTACGTAACTGCAAGTCTTCGCATAATTAATTTCCATGGGTCCCATGATTGCTCTCACGCCTAAACTTCAATTCGAACCCATCAATCTCTTTACATAATTCAAACAAATGAATGTCGAGTCTTAATAGTTATTTCGAAGCCCGAAACGAAAGTAAGTTGACATGCTCCAGAACATGGCTCCTCGTAATCGGAATCTTTGCGTAACGTGTAATTACATACTTAACATGACCTATTGCTCAATTTGATATTCAAGTCATGGACAAATTAACAAATGACAAGCAACGGCAGATATTTTGCGATTCTCTAGTTCCTCCAATGTATAAAGTTGTGGTTACGTACAAATATTTACGTGCACGTCATGTGTACTTTCATCTTTTATCTAATTTCATTGTTTTTAAAACACTGATCAACCTACCTACATAACAGTTTTTATTTAAATTAAAACTTACTTTACGAGTTAGGCTACGTAAATGAACGTGGTGTTGCCACTAAATTTTCTTGAAAAGAATTAAGTACGTTAAGTTAATAAAACTTAAGCTAATCAGAAAATGTTCGCGAATGACAGTATGGTGAATTTATTGGATAATTTGAGCAAGATCCGAAGTTTCAAGCTTTTATCAAGAGTTCCCACCAAGTTCCCACTACAAGCTTGGGAGGGAACGTGACTGTCGAGCTGCTTCGTCCGGAGTGACGACGCGACGCTACGGCGTCTCCTCTGGAGGAAGATAGAAGACTATTATATATATATTGAATTTTCTGTAACATGACATTGGCAAATGACGAACTGTCGAGTCCATTAATAAAATAAATAAAATAAGGTCTACTAAGGCGGAATTAACTAGCAATATGCCTCTCAGCGCTGATAGCCAGGCATCTAAAGCTAAACAAGAAAGTGTGGTTAATATACAGTTAGGTAACTGCTAGATTAGATTAATACTCGTAACTCGAGTAAAAAAAATGTTGTTTAATTTTATACAAAGGTTGCTACATAATTAGAGCCATGTGATCTGCATTTAATTTACTCATTGCAGACACCACAATTTATTTTGAACTAAAAATAACTTGTAATTGCTCAAAAGAAGCAACATGAATCGATTTAATGATTGCATTTCGACATAACAGTGAGCTCGACAACAAATTCGTTGAAAAGGGGAGTGCCTCGATAAGTAGGCTGGTCACCTGGTTAAATTCGTCTCAAGGACGAACCTTATGGCTACTGGCGAAAGTGAATAATGATATACTACCTAGGTTACCGCTGCAATAATGTGTTGTATGCATGTTATTTAGGTATTTTTTATATGGTTGGTTATGTTGTTGGTTATGGTTGGTGGGCCTTTGCTGGCTATCACTTAGGTCTAGGTTAATTAATTATCTCTCTATTTTGAGAAGCAATCTTGACATGTTTCATTCTTATGATTTTCTGACACAGCAGTTAGTGGACCTTGGGCGTATTCCCGAAACCATATTTTCGTGATTTGTATTCAAAGAAATTGTACTAGGTGATCATTCGTGAGTTTGACGTGAGGAATAGAATATGATATGATATGGAAACTCATATCCACAAATATATTTATTTGGACCATTGACGACACTCAATTCAAGGACCAGAATAAGCCGGATACAGGTTTTTCACAGCAAATCCATAACATAAATCACCCAAAAGACCCTCGGAAGTTATTTTCGATAATATAGCAATACTGTATCAATACAATATCATGTGCGATACGATAACATTTTCTGATAGCAATTGGAGTTGATAGCGGTGTTTTGATAATTTGCATTAGGTTGAGCAGCGTCTCTTATTTGATTCTTCTCTTTCTAAACACATAATCAAATGTTCAGTTCAATAATAGTTATCCTTCATTTCGACTTGTGGATCATCATCAATCCACTGCCTCTCCTGAGCTACATTATGGAGTATGGAGTTCACTGTTTCAAGTTTTTATCCAATCTTTTGAATATCAAAGTGTTTTCTCTGAATTTTCCGTTCATCTCCGCTACTTCTAAGAATCTCACGCAACTGTGTAACAGCAATATAATAATGCAAACGGTACAACCTACTTTTCTATCTATCTACCCATTTAATAGAGATTTCTCCAATAATCAGATTGTTACCTTTGTTGACCAAAATCGAACTTTTTGAACTTTGAAATTCTGCATAAAAAACCAGAACTGTTATAATCGTGACCTCACGAATAGATAAGAGTCCGGTCAGCAACCTCGGCTTTATTCACACGTCGGCGCCGGCGCATTCAACTGCAGCACCTTAGTATACAAGCGTGAGACCGTTCTCAGAGTCGATACTCAGAGCTATAGTTTACTTGGTAGATTGTCGACTTTTGACCTCCACTTTTACTTGGCTCCTATTAGGGGCAGGTTTTGAAATTGTATACCTATTTGAAGGCATCGCAACAGGATTTATTTATCAAATCTAGGCGATTCTTGCTGAATTAACTTTGGTAGATTTGGTCTCAACTTTTTGAGCAATGATTTTAACGTTGTCTGATGTCCATCTTCATCATAGAGAGCATTGTAAAATCTCGGTCGATTTTTGCGAGTCTATTCTGGTCAGTCAGCAGACCAACATGGTCGGTACTTCGGTAGGTCCATTTATCAGGATTTACTCCTACGTTGAAGTAGAATGAAAAGTAGGTACCTACCTCGGTAGGTAAGGTAGCATACCCAATTTGGAACTTAGAAAGAAATTTCTGAAAACATTATTTTGTTAATTTAGGCGTGTCGGGGCGCGCCTTTCCTCGTTCGTTAGGTTTTAGTTAGAGTAGGCTATCTGAGTCTGACTAGCTATATTGTGGCTATGTTACACGTACGTACCTACACCTTTCCTACCTTTAGATCAAATAAAACCTATTACGGATACCTGACAGCCTACAGATTGTGTTAAGTTTTGCCTCACTTGGTAAGTACGAGAGATTATGGGCATGGGCTGAGCACGGGCGGTGACCTCCGCAAACAGGTATATGGCGTACCTACCTACGTATGTACACATATACCATAAAGGTACATAGGTACGTAGGTTGGTAGGTAAACAGCTTAGCGGCGGAAACAATGTTGAGGAGTTATTTTTCATGTCAAGATTGTCAAGAGCTGGTTAAGGTGGGATTTGATTGATTTTGCTTACTCCTTGCATCTATGCCCCTCCTTATGTACGCTGTATCATATATATTCTGTGGCTGTATGTAGATATTCCACCATCAGCGTAGCTATCTTCCAGTATAGCACTCAAAGGCCAGGCGTTGGTCCTGACTCCTGACCTGACGCTAATGGTCTAAGTCAAAGATTTAATTCGTTGGTCTAAATAGGTATAGGTTACTTGTCCATTACACAATAAGGGTTTTGATAAGACAAACGGGATTTATGGGATTCCGCGGGTTTTACATTAGACTCCCTACCCGGTGAAGTCCCTCAATGGAGACTTGCGTGACTACCGCCATAGTGCAGGCATGTGAATGATGGATGCCAAAGGACTGTCAGCTTCGTGCTAGTAGTGCTAGGATAGGGAGACCTTAGAACAGTTGATCTGAGGATAAGACTGACTGAAACATCTGATCTGAAATCTAAGCGGCGGGCGTTCAGCTGTAGTTTTGAAGGTGGAACCTAAACTAAGGTAGGGCCTAGATACAAAATAAATAGGTACCTACGTAGGTACTTGCCTAGTTCATAGACATTTTTATGGTACGGATAACAGCAGATCAATGGTAACCCTTGCAGTACGATTTTAACTCTTACGACGCAGATAATAAGAACGGTCCAAAGTGTAACACGTGATGAATAATTTGAAGTATTTTGAAGTGGATAAATTGGTAGCGATTCTGCAGTGTTTTATGATTTTCAGCTAATTTGACGTTTCTAAAAGTAGTGCCATCCGTTTCGTAATTTTAGTGAGGTAAGGAGGCAGCATTTTTTAGACCCGTCAGATTGATTTTAATTTTAGTAAATGCACGCCAGAATCACTTTACCTGTCGGACGTTGTGTTCCGTTGATATTGGAAAAATAAATTATGAAACTCAGTTCAAAATAAGTTCTAATTAATTATGTAGTAATACATTATAGAAGGCTGTACAAATGCATCAACATATCCTTTGCCTCTGCAGGTGTATAAAAAACCTGCAATTTTTTTTTTAAATTCTACATTCAAATTTTCAATTTCAACTGCCAGTCAGTAGAGAGTGAGTGCCATCCATTGTCGTCGTAGTCATTCTCTCGCTACTTTTGAAACAAAACACCGACAGGTCCCGTTAAAATTTTACCATGAAACGCAAAACACCATAGAAAATGCTACTCTACTCACCCAACAAAACAATAATCTGCAAATCCGACACGACTAAAGTTCCGTTACAAGTTTTACCCGAGATTTTTGTTCTAAAACCACGAGAAAACTTGATTAGAATTCACGAAAACGTTTCGAACACTAGTATTTTGTGTGCACAAATCACTTTTTCACTATCACGAGGTCGAAACTTGTCATTTCCCCTTCAATAACATTTACATTTACGTAAAGAGTTTTGAAGATAAACTAAGCACTCGAAACAACCAAACTACTCGAAGTCCGATGCGATACTAGCGCTCGATCGCGGTTGCGCGCGCGGCGGCGCTATGTGGAACTCAAACAAACGGCACAGTCAGCCAAATAATTTTATACACAACTGCAAAACAACTAAAACCAACAGTACACTTGGTTGTATTGAGGTATGGCCGTATGGCAAAGGCATAAAGCGATATGGCGATTGGTGGCACTTCACTTGACTATTCAGTATTCGTATTTGTATATTTGTCATAATTGCCATGCCATGTGTGTGTGGTTGGTATGCTTGGCAAAATATTAGTCTTATTTGCATGTACGTCAAGTATTTGACAAATACGACAAACATCCAATAGCCAAGTTAAGTGCCACCATAAAACAACGCAAGACATTCGTTAAACCGTATTTTGATCACTTTCATACACTTCCTTAAATAGGTACTGGTAAGTTAGGTTGACCGAAGGCTTAATTAAACCGTAGATTAACTTTTAAACCACATTTATGGCTAACCGTGCATGTATGGTCGCAGATTATTTCGCAGGATAAAAAATTTCAGCAAATTTTTTGCGCATTTTGTTTGTGTTCTGTACTTACCTCATCATCAGTCTATTTATATTGCCCCACTGCTCGGGCACAGACCTTCCCTTACATCGAGGGAGTTCGGGCCATAATCCACCACGCGGGCCCAGTGCGGGTTGGCGGATTTCACATGCCTTAGATTTTTTTTTTCTCTTCTACGACATGCAGGTTTCATCACGATGTTTTCCTTCACCGTTTTGAGAGCACTCGGTAAATGTACGTAAGTTTTTCCGTCGAAAAAAACTGAGGATAACTCATTGGTACATGGCTGCCCTAGCTGGGAATCGAACCTGGGACCTCCATATTGCAAGTCCATTAACCCAACCACTGAGCCACCGAGCTCTTCTGTACTTACCTAAATTACCTATATACTTAAAATAAACGTGTAAAACTAAAATAATAAGTAATTACTTTGTTTAGGGTAAAAAAATCAATAATTAGTAGGTTCGTCAATCCTAACGCTAACTGTACCTACATAACTCCCATACAAATATGGGAGACAAGCCAGAGAACCAAAAACGGACGATGTTTTTTGATACACACACCATCGGACGCACATCGGACGGGTCTCGCCGGTTAACTTTTTCTAAAATCAGGTAGGTAAGGTATGTTAGGTGGGTTCACACACGTTACAAGTGCGTTACAACTTACAGGTAGAGGCGGCCGGCTTGCGGCGGCGCGGCGGATGCAGAACTGATTTATGATAGACTAGCTTCTGCCCGCGACTTCGTCTGCGCAGGATCTTTATAAATTATAGCCTATATGTTATTCTGATTTATGAGCTATATTATTGTACAGTTTCATTAAAATCCATTCATTGGTTTTTGCGCGAAAGAGCAACAAACATCCATCCATCTATACAAACTTTCGCGTTTATAATATTAGTGGGTTGTCAAATACAGTTGCAATCCAGTTTACAAATAATATACCTGGGTACATAACTCGGTAGAGTTATTAATAGTAGTACTTAGTGTCAGGCAACTAAGTAGTATGAAACCAGTAGGCCTGACACTGCACTGCACTGCGGATCGCGGCCTAGACCTCCGATCGCTACCTACTGGACGTTAACGAAGGGAGAAAAATGGGGCGGGGCATGCGTTTCAACTGGCTGCAGGCCGCAAGCAGATCGCGCCTGTGTGGGAAAGACTTTATGTACCAAAGCATTTGAAACCTAAAAGCTTTTAAGTAAAAAATTTAAGTCATTCATATCTGGAATGACCAGCGAGACACTTCGCTTGGATTGACAATTACAAGATGAAACTTCGTAAGTGTCGTTGGCTCAATCCACATCTCTAGTGTATTGTGCGTGAACCATCCTCCAGTACATAAGCTATAAACTAAAGAGGATGTAGCAACTACATTTTACTTATACAGGATGCAACGCAAAGGGTAGATATAAGTCGAAGGGAGAATGTATAAGAATCCATAACTAAACGATTTTACGGATAAAAATAAAAGTTAACTTTACTTTAAATCAAATACGGATTTGTATGAGAAATGTCAAACAAAACGCGAAAATCGAAAAGTTGTTGACAATACATGAACAGCACCCAACTTTCTTTACCCTCTCGTATATGGAAGGTCTAGAAGACGCAGCCATCTTGCCTGTGGATCCATGAGAAGGAAAAATCACAGATCGAGGTCCAGGTGGTCCATTGAATTACTGTGATTGCAATTTCTCCTATTTTGTAACTTATTATGGCTGTTAATTTATCCCTATCACATACTGAGTAATGTATACTCATGTTTATGTAAAAATCTAATAATAATGTTAAGTTGAGGCCATAGTACTAGATTGTATGTGAGCCTACAATTATATCTATATACTTTCCGTTACACTTACAACCTGTATAGTTTAATTGACCCTGACCGGGATACAGAATGCTAGAAATAGGTAGGTCTATCCTTGAACCTAGATAGGCACGGTTATTCGACACAAACATATTCATTTCCTGTCATACAATAACGCAACACCATGGCCAAAACCTTGACCAGTCGGTCGGAGAACAGTTTTGGTAATTGTATGGCAAAACTATTCTCCAATGAACGACAAAGAGTTTGATGTTCGATATAACTATTGGATTAAAAATACAAAACCTTTGGAAATGAAAACACTAAACCCCGTTCACTCTTTTGGATCGAGATTCTCTTCTCATGCAGGGTATAAGTTCGACAGCAGAGTGATTTTAACTCTTACGTACGACGCAGATAATGTCTGTGTCTAAAGTGTTACACTTTATACATGCTTTTGACTGCAGGTAGGTACTTACCTACTTACCAGGGTGTTCGTTTTGATTTAAAGTGTTTTATGAAGAATATGTTACTTACGAAAAATATAGCATCTAGGTATCATGCTGAAATCTAAATATGAGGTAAGCTAAATCTATTACTTGTCTTGCAGACTTTCTTACTTACTTTGTTATGTATTACATTAACATTACCTACAATAAAAAGAAATACAATACAAGGGAAATGCCAGGGTGGTGGCAGAGTGCATAGGTAAGAACTACATTACTATACGAGTAATTAGAAAAAAGTCCCGCCCCGCTATATGGCACGGCCTCTATTTTACAGAGCTTGTGATTCCCAAGCAGAGACTAATATATCTCTGATCTCTATTCCTCATTTTACTGGTCCTTTCGCTACCTCATTTCAGTGTAAACAATATGGTGTTATTAGAGAAACTGCCGAATTATTCCTGTCATACAGCCGTCGTAAAAGTGAAACGAATCTGCCAATGGTGGTCGAGTTGTGTCGCAGTCGTGACCAGCATTGCGTATGCGCACGGCTAGCGCTTATTATGGCGACGACAACATTGTTCGCAAAAATGTCACGTCCGTCGAGGTATTTCGCTGTTGTTGTAGCGTTCAGTTCATGTTCCTTTTATTTAATTTATTAATTAATTTTGCTCTTGCTAGTAAAAGGTTTTTTGTCTTATTTGCTGTACTATCACCCTATTATCCAAGGGCGTGAGACTACAGCGCCAGGGAGCGTCGAAGTTTGGATTTGCTGTACTTACCTATTTTTTTTATAAATTAGAAGATTAGATTCTTTACTGGATCTAAATTCCTCAGATAGTTGCGGAATTTAGATTACACCGGATGATGGGTGTACTAATCCTCCTACCTAGGTACGTAATCGGTTCCAGCAAAATACTCGTAAGTATACTTAATAAGTGTTATCTGAAAAATTCCAATATGTATGTTATACATGTCATGTGGTATTAGTATGCGCCGATAATAACGAAATTAGATATTTTATCGCGTACATATTATGTTACATGATAGATACCTATATCTATTAGTATCATATGCCTGGCTGGACTGAGTACAAAAATGACAAAAATACTACATTCTCTTTCAAATCATTGAAAATTCTCCTTGGAATATAGGCTGTATAGCCGAGATCCTCTGCCTATAAGCAAATGCAAAAGAAAATGTCGGACAATGTTGGACATCCTCCAGTTTGGCAGGTACGAGTATGTATAGCCAATAATTTAGGTAATATAAGTATCCATAAAGGGGCATTTTATACCTTCTATAGGATAATCTTTCTCCATCTACCTAGCCTATGAAGGTAGACGGACGGACGGACGAGGTATAGAGCTTGGAAATTCCCCTATAGATTGAATTTTTTATGGAATTCCAAGGACTTACATAAGTACATAACTATGTTTTGATTTCATATTTTTAGCTTTTTTGTTAATAATTTCCACTAAACTTAGGGCATTTATTTATTTGTGGATTTAAAAAAAATTAAGGTACCTATACGTTTTATATTTTTTTTGGCATCAGTGTCGTGTATATAACCATAAGTCGCTCATCGTTGACCAAAACGACACCCTGTATATTAATTAACAATAAAATATTTTAACTTACATACTTAGTCAAAAATCACAGAAATTATCAGTCACATACCTAAATAAAGGATCTCTTACTTATTATATTGTATCCATGCGCTGCGATAATTTAAAGAGAAAATATTTTTTTTAATAGTAATTATGTTATTAATATATAAACGGATATCACTCACTTATATTGTTGAAGTCTAATTGCCGACTTCAACAATATAAGTCAGTGACATCCGTTTATATATAATATTTGTAGTAATGGCTCACTATAGTTTTAATTCTAAAAGTAATTATGTTAATTAAAAATAATATAAACACAATTTTTGGAACTAAGATTATTTAGACTACCACCCCTTAGTCGCTCGTCGTTAATCAAAACAACACTCTGTATAACTTCATGTAATTAATTTAAATTTTTTATTTATAACTTCCTATTGTTTGGAAAATTAGGTGAAAAGATTTTTTTTGGAAAAATAATATAATTCCTTTCTTATCTCTTGCAAACCGTGATCCGTTTCCACAATTAATATAATTTATTTCTTGTAGCCACGGATACCGGGATCGGTGGATACAAACATTAATTGATTTTTGTGTTGGAAACCGATCCCGGTATCGGTGGAGACAAACTGCCGGGATCCGTTTCCAATCCAAACGGATCCCGGGATCGGTGGAGACAACCCCATTTCTTCTGCTTCACAGCAAAATTAACCTTCATTAGGCAGGTAGTCTCAGTCAGACAGGCCCATCTATGCAGTTCGATGCAGTGTCCAATAGAGGTTAGTATCGAAAGAGTATCCTTCTCCCTACATGGTAGTTTCATAACATACGATGAAAAGTTTTACTAGTAGCCTGTACCTAAAACTTATCGTACTTTTACCGCTAAAGAAAACAATTGAATCACCTACTAGATGCCACTTGAAAGCCCGTTCATCTTCAACTTTACATGGTCGATAGCAAGAGCGATAGGTTGCGGTGCCAATGACAGCGGTTTTCGTATTTTTGATGCATTTAAGTACATAAATTACTGAAGCAGTTCTGAAGATATAAGGGTCGAAAGGTGTTACCGTACGTAGACTAGGAGTGCTCTAAACTCGAGTCATAGGTAATTCCAAGAATTTGATAGATACCTACATAAACGTCGTTTTCATATAAGAATGTGACTCGAATTATATGTGTATTCCCATTGTCCCCCAAGCCCCAGAAGATGGGAATTTTATTCCCATCCTCCCCCAAATCATTTTAGAGTATAATTGAGGGAAAGCAAGAGCACACTTGTCTATATTTTCCATTCTTCTACTTTTATATAAACATCTCTTCAGACCCGTAGAAAGAAAGGTCTTTGGGGGTTGTGTGTGAACTTAGGGTATCTCATAAATCACAAAGCAACAAACAAGGGACGATCTATATAGATAAAGTGAGGGTTGACCCTCGACCAATATACTTACAGAAAAGTGTCACCACTGTGTCATTTTTTTGGCGTGTCTAAGTATTAGTACCTCCGCTTGCAAAAAAACCTAACCTTTATCAAACCAATAACAAACTCGATTAATCAAATGGCATGTTAACCTTTCCATTATTTCACTTTCCCATCCGCCTTGTAGGTACGTATTTACAGTTGCTGAGATAGTAGTGACGGACGGACAGACGGACAGACGCCGCGGGCAGGGAAGGCGAACAACGATGGTAAATTGCGATAGTTTTGCACAATTTAGAGTTGTTTACTTTCCTATTTCGACTTTTATGTTCGAATTACTTACGATGATTTGTTGTCTATGGAGAAAGAAGTAAGCTCTAATATCATATAATGTAAGGTGGAGATTAATTTTAATCTCGAGCCTAATGTGAGCCTACGTACCTTACATAGCATTTTGACAATTGCAAGATCGAGCTCACACTAAGTAAGACCGATAGACATAGGCATAGTTTTGAGTATGCGTGGGGTTTGAGTTTGGTCTTAGAATTTATCAGTTTTCATACAATTTTGACAGGCGTTAGTTGCGAGCTCACGCCGAGTTCATCATCATCATCAGCCCGTATCAGTCCACTGCTGGATGTAGACCTCTCCTTTAACACGCCACTGAACCCGATTCTCGGTCTTTTGCATCCAGTCTCTGCCAGCCATTGTGCGACGAGTTCATTTTGTGTCAAAACTGTATACCTACCTAGGTACCTACCTAATATTGAGTAATGACTATCATTGGCTTACGATCACGCTCAAAAATGTATCTGAATCTCGCCCTTAGTGTTTTATAATCTTTCTAAAACGAGAGTGATCTTATTACCAGTACCTACCTATATTCTTTGCTAATACTAAATTGCCTGGGTTTAAAACAAACTTTAATTGTAATTTAACTCCATACCGTTGCATGTTACTAGACAGTTACTAAAACTTTTACTTATCAGTATCACCGAGCCTAACTAGTCATGTTTCAGTCTGTCTAGCTGAGTCTAGGCTAAATAGTTCAGCTAAGTATTCAGCCAGTTAGCCTTGGGCGTGCGTGAGAGCAGGCACGACACGACACGACACATTTACGTCGAGTTTTTGAACTGTTACTAATGAGAGCAATGTGCATGTAAAATATAATAGACAGAGGGTCTAGCCAAGTGGCATTGACTTTCGTTAACACTAGTAGAATTAAAAGAAAAATGTGTAGGATTGACACTTGCTTTTTCGGTAGCAAAATATGTCAATCCCATAGATTTTTTGTGATCTAGGCACGGACAACAGCATATCAATGCAACGGTAACACTTGCAGTACGATTTTAACTCTTACGACGCTGATAATAAGAACGGTCCAAAGTCCGAAGTGTTACGCTTGATCTGCATTGACGAAAGTCAATGCGACCTGGCTAAGGGCTGGTGTGGTCTCCCCTGCGAGAAATGGGAGGGTCTGCTCATTCTTATATCTATAGTGTTGTGTATTCTGATTTTCTTACAGAAAACCATCGAGGCATAAGTAGGCATTGAGGTAGCTACTTCAATTTCAGACTGCTTGTTGATCATGAAAACATAACGTTAGTTCAATTCAAACTATAGTAGTTCGATGTATGTTTGATCGACGTAACTATTTATCTAAGATAGCTGTTCGAAAGTTCTCTTTTCGTTTACTTGAAGAACTAATTTGACTGAATTATGTTCAAAAGTACGATTTATCGAATAATTATTGCTAAAATTATAATAGCGCCTGATAGATGATAGATGACATTTTAGAGTAGAAGCAAAACGGACAACAATGAATGCCGGTCGCATGCCTTATCGAGTGTGCCATATGGCACGACGAGGTGACCCTGGCTCTGATATGTAGGTCATATCATATTGCTCGAAAGTGCTCGAATGAGATAGCACGGATATGTACGGTGTAACACTAAGAAAAAGTACAGAAGAGCTAGTGAGGTTGAGATTTTCTCAAAAAGTACTCGATTGATTTTTGAAAATTCTTTAAAATTACATAGTGTGTACTCTAAACTATCTAATAGTAAAATAGTTTTTACAATCGGCCAAGTAGTTCTCGAGAAAATCCCAACCTAAGTACATTTTTCACACCGAGATCCATGTTTGTTTGATACAAGCTCGAATTGGTCTCAAATATTTTTGCCGTTCTGATAGACGTACATTTACAGGTACTTATAAAAAGATTAAAAAGTCAGGCAGACATTAGTTAAGAAGCCTAATTAGTCCTACCTTAGCTGGACAGCTATTAGAAGCTCCTATTATCATAAAATTACGTTATTCTTCGAAATAAATAAGCAGTCATTGGTTTATGACCAGATGATCGAACTTGGGACCTCCGTATTGCAAATCAAGTGTCAACCACTGCACCACTGAGATACATTACCAGATATGTATTGTAAGTAGGTAGATGGTTCGACTGTTAGTTAAATAAAATCTAGTCAACCACTAGACCAACTTTACTAGACGGCCTTTGTTGTCCATCTACAGCGCATAATGGCTTATCCAGTGACCCAATGCGGAATGCAATCTGTGAGTCTCATGTATGACACATCGTGCGTTTCCCACCCACTGACTGGCAAATTATCTCTCGGTAGTTGCAACCATTTACTACCTACCTATTACACTTTCTAAGTGAACCGTCGGTTTATTGATTTTGTTATTAGGGATCAAACCGACGAGCTTGTATGAAGCGAGAGTTGTGTAGGACCGGAGCAGATGGAATTCCATCGTCTATGCCTACCACTACGGGAAGGGAACAGAGGGGTGACCGCGACTTCAATCGTTTTCGTTATCGTTTTCATTTTGACACTTGAACGATATACATTGCTGCGTTTCGTTGTCGTTTGTTAAAACTTGCAAAAACATAGCAGCTATGTACAGCGTCCATGTGTCAAAGCATCCATTGAAAGCGATTACAATAACGATTGGAAGTCGCGGTCACCCCACTGGGCAGGCATAAGTTAATGTATATGTACTTATCTAAAAAAAGTATTTGTTCATACTTTCAAGGCGACATGGAGGAATGACCTGCGCAAGGTGGCTGGCTGGTAGTGACTGGATGAACAAGCCGAGAATCAGGTTGAGTGGCGTACGTCCGGCAGTGACTGATACGGGCTGATGGTGATGATAATATATACTTTATGTTTTCATAATTAGATTCAAGAGTATCATATTATGATTTAATAAATACATTTCTACAAATGCAGTTACTTACATTAAATGCATACACTGGTACGTCTTCTTGGATCCCTTAATTTGATCCATGGATGGATCCAAGGGGAATATTTTGTCGACTTCGATCCATTCCTACTGCAAGATCCACTTTAAAAACTAATCTCTACTTCTACTCTACTACTTAAACAAGTAATTTAAAATGAGGGTACACATAATATTGTCCGAGCTGACTTAGACAAACTAAAGCCAGCTCGGTGCCCCATTCTATTACAATGCATATTGTAATGGTTTATGTTATGTGTATTATCATATGTATACATAACTGAGCGTGTACTTTAAGCTGAGAGTTTGTTGTATAATTGGAATCAGTGAGAGTCCAGAGAAGACAGAGGGGCCAAGTGAGAAAGTGATACGGTTTGTGTGCGTTAACTATTCCAAAGAGTAGTTGTTAATTTACAGACGTGAATAAAGGTAGAATTGATTTGGATGCAGTTCATGGAGCGCAAAATATTCCGACAATAAATGTGAAGGAAGGTTATCAATTTGAATTTTTTACATTAATGCATTTTTGCAAATATTAAT
This sequence comes from Tachystola acroxantha, assembly GCA_963506565.1. Taxonomy (NCBI): domain Eukaryota; kingdom Metazoa; phylum Arthropoda; class Insecta; order Lepidoptera; family Oecophoridae; genus Tachystola; species Tachystola acroxantha. The sequence goes on along the minus strand of OY735885.1, from coordinate 7,322,164 downwards.
GTTAGTTAACTGCTTAAAAGTACTTGGCCCCTGTAAGCACACGCCAGGATAGCGATGCGGTCAAGTCATTGTCAAACGCTTTGTAATGTTGCCCCCCGACCAGATGAAGGGATGACCTTCGCAAGATGTCTGGCAGGGACTGGATGCAGAGTGCCGAGAGTAGGGTTGATTGGCGCGCTTTGGGAGAGGCCTACGTCCAGCAGTGGACTGATACGGGCTGATGATGATGATTGTAATAAAATCAGTTTGATAGCTCCGCGGCGTGTCGATCGCTACCACTGGCGCGTGCTAGGGGAGGCTGAATATTTGCTGCGGAGAAAATACACTTTTATTGTTGACGAGAGGAAATCTTCTAAAGGCATCTTAGCTGAGGCGAAACCAGGTTAAAACGCAGTCGATTGGCAACCTCGTACTTTACGGAAGGCGTCAGGAAGTGCGAGGGACTGCTTGCTCTCCGTTCCTGAGCACCGAAACTATGTGGCCTATCACATAGAACGACACTTTATGATCTGACCGCGATCGACTCATCTCCAACACCTTAATCTTTGTCCCAAAAAGAGCGCACTTATTGACCGTGAACAAAAACGCGCTAACAGAATTAATTGCGAAGAAAGTGTGCGCGTACGTAGCACACATGTAATGATAATATCTGTCTGTCGGCCTGTCCGTTACCGAGAGCATTTTGGAGCAGTAATTTAATTACTCAATTTGATACTAACGTACGTAATTGAAGTCTGCAACAAGTTGAAAACAAAATTGATTGTCAATTTGTCTAAATGGATATCTATTAGGGTGTTTGAGGACAAGTGAACGTGTCTGAAACACAGATTGACTGTTTTAGATTGTATAGGTTTGAAATGTCTAGTTTCTACCATAGCAATGCGTAATATACCTAAGTACCAACGGAGTATTTTTTGAATAAATGAATGTCGTGGCAAAAGAGTCCTTTCTTGCAACTCAGGAGTAGAAGGTGTCATTGTTATTATAAAGATTTCAACACCTGCAATACAATTTGAACTGGCGTCTTACATCTTTAAAAGGCGATGATGTCGTAGTGGCTTGGAAACTTAATTATAGCGATTCTAGAGTGTACACGCCATTTTTAATCGCCACTAAGTGAGATGTCCCTCTCACTCTTATGCAATGTATCATATGAGTGAGTGACGTTCAGGGTAAGGATTAGTTTAGGCATCCACGACATAATCACATAATATGACTGACTTATATTTTCTTCTTTTGATGTGAAGTTACATGACCAAACCTAAGGGCACTGACCGTTGGTGCAGTCATCTGCTCAGATGATAATGTCACTAGAGCAGTTTCCAATCCCATCCAAGTACAAATTTCGCCAAACATTGGTAGATTTATAGAACATTTTTGTAATCTTTTAGTGGTGCTCAGATGTGTTATGTATGGCGATGTCGACGTCGAGGCGTGGCAAGTTCCTATAGCAACCATTCATCCCACGAAGCAGACCCCACACTAAGCAATAAACTGTAAAATCTGGATATAAACAGGCTAGCCCGCACCGGACCCATTCACCAGGCACACATTTGGAAGTTTGAGCATTGATCTCCTATAAACAACTAGATACACAAAGGTCTTACTAAAACTATTTAAAAAAACGTCCAAATAAGGGTCCATTGTTAACGTCCAAATAATGTCCAATAAAGCAAATGAGGGTCCTTCATCCGTTTGGACCTTCTTTGCGCTCGGACATTTTTAGAAGGCAGACTGTGTATCTAGTTGTTTATAGGAGATCAATGAGTTTGAGCCATTGAGTTGGATTTAGGCAGAGATGTTTGAATAACTATCGATTAGAGTCCTGAAGGAGGTAGGGGTCAATGCATAGGTACTAAATTAAAAACGTAAGTAAGTAGTGAGGTAGCTATAACAATAAATTAAGGGTACCTGTACCACTTGGAACAAAGTGTCAACGGTTTGTATTGTGTAAAGAGAGTGTCAAAATTAGAATAGGAAAAAAATCAATAGAATCCGTAGAGAGAGAGATTATCTGTCTACGATAGAATCACTAGTTAGCACGCAAGGTATGGGTATTCCTACAATATGCATACATTTACTAATTGAAACGATAGTAGTAGTATAAAATCCACGGCCTCGTCAATTCATTTTTTTCTTTATAATGCCATAATACCATTCTTTAACAAAACGATATCTGAATTCTTAATACCTACCTATCACAATTAGCATACCTTTAACGCGGGGAAAAGGTACGCATAGTGCATAGCATACCCGCCGATTCGGAGGCAATCAATGTCATACGGACGGGTTCTGTCTTATATCACATCATCAGCAATCAATCACGTTTACACTTGTACGATATCCTGCAGGATCAGTCGGTCGCGGTCGGATGCAACTAAATGCGCGCCTGTCATAAAAGGCGCTCGCGGAATGCGCAGACGCAGGCGAACGACCTCAAATGCCCTGCGTCCAGTGCTTAGGGCTTTCACATTTCTCTGTGCTAAATTTAAAAGACCTAAACATGTAGAAAGTAACATGGGGTCTACGATTATTATGGGCAGTTTCAATGCATTATTATACCCATAACATTACGAATAGAGTATGAAATTGATTCCAAGAATTGTAGATATACCTAGTGCCTGTAACTGCCAGTAGCAGAGCTTGTTGACGCTATGATTAAGGCACTGGACTTGCGTTACGGTGGCCCTGGTTCAATCCTCAACCAACGAGTTTTCCTTAAATTTGTTTAGTTTTTTCGTAGGAAAACTTACCTACTTACTATGTACCTACAGTTACAGAATTCTCTCAAATACGGTGAAGGAAAACATCGTGAGACTCGTGAAGAAATCGACATGCCTGAGAACAATTTATAAAATCTATGCATGTGTAACCCACCAAATTCGCACTAAGCCCGGGCGGGGGTGATGGTGGATAAGGCTCAAAGCTCCCTCCTCGATATTATGTAGGGGAGTTATGTGCCCTCAACAGTGGGGACATTTAAATAGGCTGATTCTAATAATAGGGAGGTACTTACCTATAGAGAAGCTAAGTATGTATTAGAATCTCTCACAATGAGCAAGGTCAGTGAAGAATAATTTTCTGGATTTTTGCTTATAGTGTTTCTTATCCGCTCCTTAAACAATACACCATCATAAAACAACATTGAGTAGAAACCATTAACCGCAGATGAAGCAATAAAGTAAAATGCAGTTTTCCCATAGCAATAGACTTCAGCTACGGTTATCAGTGACATGGCAATTGCGCTAATAATGTACTGTGCTTGTAAAAAGTGCACTTTGCTGCCACATCCGGAGTGGCTGGGTGCCCATCGTTCAGCTATCCGAGATTTAAACGACGTAGGTAGGTAGGTGAAAATCTGTATAAGTACGTATTTAATTTATTAGGTAGGTACAGTCGACAGCAGATCAATGGTAACAGTTTTATACTTTTGACAGATCTTAATAATAAGAACTGTCAAAAGTAAAAAACTGTTACCATTGATCTGCTGTCGACTGTACCTACCAAGGTAGTTTGCTTTTCCACCTCGCGACGGTGGACGCTTATTTCGGGCCTTCTGTGAGATCCAGATATTTTCCCTTGAAAATGCTACCCTATACTATGATGCATATCATACTGTCTAGATCAGTTTAAAAAAAACCGCCAGAATCTCTACCATAAAGTTACGCCACCGTTTAGGCCCTCTGTCCCTTTTTTAACGAAGGGTGAAAGGGATATCATCACGATTTAAGTGAAGTGAGGTTTAACTAGGTTTATGAATAACATCATTAGGAACTATAACGACTGCCTCTGCTACATTTAATTGTTTACAAAGCACAACAGTGCTAATTCTAGAATTCAGACGTTAAAGATATTAGTCGCCTCTAAGCCAGGCGTCCCACTCGCTCTTACGCGACGTAGCATATGAACAACAGCGACAGTTGCGTTTAGGATTAGGATTCAACTATAATGGCCGCTACAGAAAGCTACACCGATGACGGTTGACAGTGGACCCATGTAGTTTACCGCAGATCAGCGTAATGCGGTTTAACTTGTTCCTCTGATAACATGCCGATACCGACCGGTTAGGTACTAGTTATTGCACCTGCTTCTATTAAACCTTTTTAGGGTTCTGTACCTCAAGAGGAAAAAAGGAACCTTTATAGGATCACTTTGTTGTCTTCTGTCTGTCAAAACCTATATCTCAGAAACGCGAGGACGGATCAAATTGAAATTAATATCTAATACTTAGGTCTACAAGTTCATGCAGCCGAGAATCAAACTTCTACGTCAACCCAATCAAAAGATATGGCCGCTTATGTCGCATTTTCGGGCACTTTTCAGTCAATACAACTAGGAGGGGCAGAAAAGCAGCTTGACGAGCAACGGCGCTGTAAAAATCATTGAATAACAAATGTCTTTTAACGTTAGTCTCAGAAATATGGCAACAAGAACTCTATTGTACCTATTAGGTTTCACTTTTGCTAATACAGTAACTTTTTTATTTTCGTAAAAGAGTGATAAATACCTCTTAATTGTAGAGTCAAGATCGACTTACATGATTAATGTTGTAGTTGTAAAGATGATTTTACACTTAGGTAATTTTATTTATAGATTAATTACTGTGATATCTAGAGACGAAATAAGTAAGGTAATAGGTAAGATAAATCGATAAAGACAGTTGTTAACAAGCCTACATAGAAAACAACGAGTATACAGTCCTACGGAAATAAACAATGGTTTTTGTAACTTAATTGCTGCTGTAAATATAAACCCAAGTACAATTTAATAGAAACTCTAGTTACGATATAAAACGATGATTTTCATTACATAATCATTGAAACACTCAGATCTCCTCGTAAATGCTCTACTAATTATATTGTCGGTAAAGTGTTAAAGACACCGTTAAAGCCTCCATGTAATTGCTGATGATACGATAACCGACTCCCAAAGACGGCATTGTGTTAGAAATAACATTGTAAAAGGAAATGAAAGTAGTATCTATCAGATAGGTAGGATGAAAAAGTAATGATGTTGGCACTTTAGAGAAATCCTATCAGATTATATTTTTATTGCGAACTAAAATTACTACCAGTTGCGATCGGTAGCTGATCACGGATAAAGCTTATAGACAGAGAAAGAGACTGTCATTTTCAGGCACCATACCAACTCACCTATTACCGTTTTCAAAACGATCAAATCATACCATGTTATGGCGCGTCGGACAGAGACGCCGTTATACCAACTTAATATCACTGTCCCTGTCACGAACCACGCTATGACATGTTATGATTTGATCATATCGAGAACCGTAACAGCCACACTGGTCTGTCATAGTCCATAGCCTTCCAGCAGCGAAACAGCAACTCCGGTGTCTCTAGGCAACGATGACCACTTACCATCATGTGGCTTATCAGCTTAGAGTTCTAAACTAAATGTATCACTGGTGATACCGGGGGTCTCAGGAGGATATGAAACTGATAGTTTTCGCTACGACTGATGGAACCTCCGCAAATATGACTTCAGCTTCCAATTAGGTCTTCATAGTTGGTGTTGTTCAAACCTAGGTGTAAGTCTAAGTAAATTAATAATTTTATTTTAATAAACTTTCAAAAAAAACGTAAAAAACTACACATAAAAATTAAATAATTATAAATAAAAGATATCTTCCAGCGCGTCGCATCGAGGCAACGTGCCCAGAACACTGGCAGTATTCCCTCTTTGTACGGCCAGGCTGATGCACTGGACAAAGTAGCTGCCAGCCCTCTGGTCTCCAGAAGCCTCGATGAGACGCGCTTAAATATCTTTATAAAGTTGAGCTTATAAGTCTAAGTTGCAGGATTTCATTCTTGAAAACAGTCTATATTTCCAAAGATGTAATACCTACCAATTTTCTATTTCATCCTCACTCAGTCGAATCGCTTGACTGGTTGCGATGTCGGTGCGACTTTGTCGGATTGTCGACGCATTTGTTGCTCAGCAGGGGTTGGATGCGCATTCAGTCTCTTTCGTTTTACCGCATTATGGTACAGGCGCTTGCAAAAGCCTTAAAAGAAAATATATCGACGATCATGTTTGTTTACAAAATAAGACACTTCATTTGGGCTGCGGTATTATAGGTATGTCTATCTTTTAAAGATACTACAACTAACTTTAACTCAAGATGTAACTTTACTCAAGATGTCAATTAAGAATAGTTAGTAAATAATAGTGTAAATAGATTCCATTTTCCTTCATACGCATTCCATTTTCCTTCCGCATTTTTTCACGTCCCAGAAGGCGTCACTATACCTGGACGGTCAAATCGAAGTCTACCAGCAAGAGACTGAACACTAATATAAAGACTGAATTCTTAAGACTAGTATGAAGATAATTTGAAACATGGTATGTGTAAATAAATATAATTGTTTGACACGAATTAATCAATTTTGTTATGAATTGTACGATAGACTCTATATAGAGTCACCAACCGTGACTCTCTTTTTAAGAGCAAGCGCACTGCAGGTGTTTCAGTGATGTTTTTAATAAATAGGTATTTCCAAAAGGGTGCAATGGAAAGTGCACTTTCACGGGAAAAAAACTAAACTCGCAAATAAATCAATAGGCAATTTTTCACTCTTATTACGTTTACGTTTCGTTATAAGTAGAAATTATTTCCGAATCTTGACGTTGAAAGTGAAGCAGCAAACTTGTGATTCGTCGTCTTCGTTCCACATTTTCACTTTGACAGGGAATTTGGACTGAAAAACAAATGGATATTTTTTAATTAGTAATGAAACCTTCATTCAGGAGCTGGTTTATTATGGATTAAACCTGAAATCTTCGTCTCTAAGTACTTTGTAGATAGGTATCCACTTATAAGCTCTCATTACAGACCCTGGATAAGGATTGTGTGACCCACAACCTCAACAATTTCTTAAAACATTTCGAAAAATTCAATTTTCTTTAAATGTTGTAGGAGCACTGGATGGGTATACCTAGTCCGGCAACTTCGGATCAAATTGTTAGGTACACTTCTTCAACACATATTGCCACTATACGCGGCGGTAATACGGCCTAATTTGCGATGGATTTGTGTAGATTGATGTGCGTATTAATATGTTCCAAAAAGCGGATAGGTAGCATATTTTGTAGAGCCATTATTCAACTTCGAATACTTACTACAGACAAAGTTTTGTCTAAGGTGAAGTCAATATCGAAAATGCGCCGTGTCTCCGCCTCGACTGGACAAGACAACATGTCGCAGGCGTCTGCCGGTGTCTTTATCACTTTGTCGAAAACGTCAGTGTTGCTGTCATCTCCATACATGGCCAGTTTCAGTCTTGTCGCCGAAAAATCTATACAAATATTACGCTATTTAATTGTAAAAATATGTAAAATTCTTTTGTAAATTGCGGGAACGTATTTTGCAATTAATTTTGGTTTTATAAGTGCTTGTTTTGTGTTTAATGTCACGTTAAAATAGCAGGAATTTTTTTAGCTAATATCTCGCATGTCGGTTCGCTTGTTACAGTTTTCGATTAATATACCAATGCAAGATCTGCGTTTCGAGCTAGATTAAAGAGTCAATATAGCTTAGGGGTTAACGTGACTGTTGAGCTACTTGTCCAGAGTTCAAGAGGCTTCGGCGACTCCTCTCTAGGAAGAAAGAAGAATACGATAGAATATGAAATGTTAACTCTGTAACATGACAAAGGCACATGAGAAATTGTAGAGTCCATTAATAAAACTAAATAAATAAGTTTGTAAACGTGACTGGCAATATCGAGATAACCCTGGTGTAAGACTTAACCCGAGAAAATGCTATACATTCTGCTCGGGTTAAGTCGGTAACTCTAGAGTTATCTTATATTGCAAGTGGGGGTAAAGTATTATCAAAGGAATTACACAAACCATAAGCAAGAGTTAATTTCAATTACATACGTACGGAATCTCGCCATAAATTAATATCCGCCGTGCTAACAAGACGCGACGAGGCGCCAGGCCGAGAGCTACGGTTAACTGAAATACGTACAATATCCGCCCAAGTCTTAAGGGTGGATTTCGTATAATAACCTAAGCAAATGCCACCGAGCCATGGACGTGGTGATATTATTATAATGTACTTTTTTTTTCGTGTGGTTTAGTGACCAAACCTATTGTCAGAGTTGTTCAGGCCGCCCGTAGGCCTCTGCCATGGCCTGACGACTGCTGCCGAGCGACAGCAACCGGGAATAACTGCTTAACGTGCTTTCCGAGGCATGAAGGGGCTTAGATGAAAATGTCACTAGCGTACTACTATAATGTATTTATTATTTATTTATTTATAAACTCACGCCAGATTCCCGTAGGGGTAGGCAGAGACGATGGACTTCCATCTGCTGCGATCCTGGCACACAACCCTTGCTTAATATAATTATTTGACGAAAATATACCTTACTTGGGGTTAAGTCCACAGTGAAAGTGTACCGCTTATTCCGCTTAATGGCACAGAAGCTGGGACCTTCGGCACACGGGTCCATCAATAGGTTGTGAATCGTGCATTTTGATGCGTCAACTGAAAATCAAATACCTCAGATCGAAATATTTTTTTAACTATATTAGTTAGTGGTGGTGGTATTTCTGTGGTCAAATAGCAATGTGAGGAAGTCCGTTTAATTGGGTAAGGGGCAATTGGTCCCAGACAGTCCCAGTCTCAAACTACGGGGACGCGAGTCGTTACATCTCAGTCCTTAGGTATATAGATAGGATATGAAGCCGAGACTTAGGCCGATATTCATAGACAGAGTCAGAGTTCAGTTTGGTCTTATACAGCTGTTAGATTTCATACAATATTGACAGTCATGCGAGCTCACGCTGAGCTTATGCTCAAAATTGTCTATAAATAGAATCGGTCTTTGAAAGTTAGCTTAGTTTATAAGTTATCATAGATTTAAGAGCGAGTTCACACTCACACTTAGAATTGTCTCTTAATCTCTAAGACATATAGACTTGGAATTCACTTACCTTCTTTACATAATTTCTTCGTCAGAAACTCAGAGTTAACATAAACAAAACCAACACCTAAAACCAGTAGCAATCGCGACATTCTCGTAATATTACTGAAGTACAACTGAGAACTTAACAATAATAATATTAATTGGATCTGTATAAACAAGGCGATTAACATACGATAACAAAGAGCAATGTCTTCAATCTGTGCTAATATATATGTTTGACACAAGTGTAGATTGAAATTAATGAGGAAAATGGCAGCTAAGTAATTACTCCAATAAATCTAATAATGTGAGAAGTCGCAATCGATCTATATTTCTGGACTATTGTGGTGCGCCGTTCTTACTTTAAGCCTTTACTTAGGTTGAGAAGAAAGTAACCAAGTGTGTGACAGGGCAGATAATTTAAGAGTCTCTGTAGGTAGATCACCAATCACCATATTGATGATAGATTTTTTTTTCAATTTATTTGGGTCAACAAACAGTGATCCCAATGTAATATTAATTCAAAGTAATTATTAATGTAATATTATTGTGCCACTAGTACCGTCAACCATATGTTAATTAATAGAAAAGAAATAATGCTATTAGAAAAATAAATTACTATATATTGTATATTTCACTTTAATACATCAAAAACGTACCTAAAAGGTATAAAATAAGTCACCGATTAGGTAGTTCGAGTGGCGTGGAGGCATGGCGGCCTAATAATAGTCATATTTCACTAAAACCCTTTCTCATAATGGTTTTGTTTTTTATTTAATTAATTTATTTGGGTATTTCATCGTCCAATGGGTCCGTCTAGCTAAATCATTTTGTACATTAATGAATACGTAAGAACAAATTATGAAATTTCTGAGTAGGTACAGTCGACAGCAGCTCAATGGTAACACTTGCAGTACGATTTCAAGTATTACGACGCAAATAATAAGAACTGTCAAAAGTAAAAAGTGTTACCATTGATCTGCTGTCGACTGTACAAGTGTACATACATATTCTATTTATGAGGGAAGAGCATAACAAAAAAAACAAATTGACTGTTAAAAATAAAATTAATTTAATATCATTCAGCTACTATTCACAGTAATTTTACTTTCTGATTTGGATGGTAGTCATGAAACAACACACTTTGGTCGCATCTTCTTCATCGAACACATTCCACCTGAATTTGAATCTGCCCTGGAAATATGCGAAAAAATCCATTAGTTTAGACAACAGTTTGTTGTACTTTGTATTGTTTGAAGACAGCTAGCTATATATATAGCCCTAGAATCCTAGAAATACTAACCTCTGGAAGCTTCTTCCCTAGATGCAGCGAGTAGTTGAACTGCTGCGAATTGCCAGCCTCGGTAGGACAGCTGGTGACCTTGCATGCGTCAGAGTCCAGGTCTACCCACGGTACGTCTCCCATCTGACTCGCCCAGAAGACCTCAGTCTTTAGTTTTGTTGCTGTGAAATCTGAAACGAACGTTGCTTGATATAAAGACTTGATACAATGCCAAGGCTGTTTTTGTAATGTAGGTATTGAAATCGTCACAGAATGTATCCGTCCACTGCTGGACGTAGGCCTTCTTGAAATCCTTCCACTATTTTCTGTTTCTGGCTGTACGCATCCATTTCTTCCCTTATATGCGAGAGATGACGTCAGCCCATAGCTTGAGCATGCATGGAAGGGATCTGAGGTCGGGACCAAAAATCCTTACCAGGTGTAAAGTCGAAGGAGATATCCGCATTGGTCCCTTTCTTCAGTCGACAAACCTTCTTCGAGGTACATGGAGTGATACGTACTTCGCTGATAGAGCATTTTGCTGAAACACACAAACTGTATTAGGTGCCTTTTCATTTACAATCGATCCTAAGAGTTGGTCGGTCGACTGGCAGTCTCTACTCCTTGGAAAAGCTGCATCGTCCAATATGGATATTGGCCGATGCAGCTTATCCCAATCACTCCCATCTCAATCAAGCCCATCTAACGATCATGACAATAAAGCACCTACTAGAACATGCTCTCTTTACTGGGGGTAGGTGGATGTAATTTGACGAAATTTTCAATGGTCTAAATTGTACTTGATGTAAGCTATACGATTGACTTGTAAATGTGTTATTTTATCAATAAACCATTGTATTGTATTTTAATATTATCCATGCTATAAATATTGTTGTGTTTAGATTTCAAGGATAAAATATTAGAGGCACACAAAATAGTAAAAGAGCTTAGTGGAGCAGCATAAATAAAGCAAGGAACGATTTTTTTTCCTTCATGCACATGATACAATATACTAACTGCAACGGCACCGAACCCTTCTGGGATTGTAGGAGTGTGCATTAGGTGATGAGCTTAATCTATGCCCTAGCCTAGACTATGATCTTTAGATCTATTTTATGTGATATAGACTCCACGTGGAATCAAAGTTCAATCTCTGTTGGTACTAAGCATATCTTGCTCGTGTAGTAACTATTGACCACAACGACTCGGATGTTCAAATCGATGTTAGTTTAACATTTAACCTTTCCGTCTGGTTAGATTGTGAGGTCATTTGAGTACGACCAGTGCATGTTTGATAAGTTTTACGTACATTTGAAAAAGAAAACGTACTTTGACGCAAATAACTTTACTTACTTATTTTAGGGGCGCGGTTCCAACTATAAAATTATTCACATTTTAGAATAATGCAGAGCTTGCCCATCACGACTATGTAGGTATCCTATATCAATCGCAATCGGTGTTCTTGCAATTTACAAACAACGTGTGACAAAACTAACAATTGTACGGATGCTAGAATAGGTACGCACGCTAAAGCAAGGCGTCATCGTCCTCACTCTGCCTTCCACACACACGCGCGACCTAGCAGCGATCTGCTATCAGTTTAAACGCATGCCCCGCCTCATTTTCTTGGCATTTTAACGTCCGGCAGGTAGCGATCTGAGGCCTGCGATCTATGTCCAGTAGGTAACGACGGCAGAAAATGAGGCGCGTCAAGCTTTACGCGAAGTTGCATGAGTGACAGTTGCGCCTAATTTTAGGATTAGATTTGGTGGCCGCGATAGAATCACGCTTGAACTACTGGGAACAATTGAAATGAACTGCTTGCATGACAGTGTCTATGAGACGTTTCAGCTAAATATATCTTATAGCTAAGTACAAAAAAATGTACACTTCAAAGGGACCGTATATTTCCAAATTAAATAGGTACAATGGGTAGGTACTCACCTGATTGCCCTTCTGTAATAGCACAAGCTTCCCATTCTGCCACTTCCGCTACAACAGCTACAACCACTAATGACAACACGAAAACAACACGCCCCATTTTGCACTACCCCCAGACGTCTGTACTCCGTAGATATGTATAGCAATATGCGACCAAGAATTGCTATTGTAAGCGACAATCACAAATTATTATTGCCCGTGACGTCTCTCTACAAGATATCATAAGGGGGTTCGTAAACCCAACGATGACACGTTAAATCAATTTTTCCGCTGTTTCCTACATATATACAAAGATCGGAAATGGATCATTCAATGCTTACTTGAGTGATTGATATGTCATTTCGATTCAGAAGGCCAATTTCAGAAATGTCCAAATTTTTTAAAAGGTTCAATTATCGTCGTGAGTGCAACAACTAGGTACTTGACTTCCCTTGAAAAATACTGCAATGCTATGCGTTTGCGTATGATCTGTGGGGTTATTACGGTTCCCAAAACGATCAAATCATACCATGTCATATCGTGCGAGACAGGGACAGTCCTATTACGTTGTTATAGCGGCGTCTCTATTCGACGCGCCATGACATGGCAAGACTACAAGTTTTGAGAACGGTAATAGGGGAGCTGATTTGCGATGAGAAATCGGGTAATGTGTAGCGCCTTTTTATAAAGAAATGTTTATCACTTATCTCGTGACACTGTGACCCGGCATTAAAAGACTTCGAAGATAAACCTCGTAATGAGCTGTGTTGATCGGCTTCTGTTTATGTATTATCTAATAGTGTACCTAATTAATCTTATTCAATGAATGCACGTAAGTATTAAGTCTTGGCGCAAAGCTGCGCGGTTTGCGGCCTGCGGCCAGTTGAAACGATGCCCCGCCCCATTTTCTCCCGTCTTTAAGGTCCTCTAGGTAGCGATCTGAAGCCTAGACCGTGGAACGCTTAATTCTTTGCCTCGAATATAACTTTTGCGGGCATCATTGGTATCACGCAGCTGAGGTATATGTACAGTCGAAATAACATCAAGTGTAACCTTTATAATGTGATATGAGAGTGAAAAACGTACTTCATTAATATACTGGCCTACCAGACCAGTAATAAAACCAACACGTAAATAGGTATTATAAAAAGTTTATTTCAATATTTACAAAAAAGCTCTTCAGTATAAAAAGGGGATACAAAATAATGTATTTTAGGTACTAAATACTATCGTAAACTGAGTACGTTGTTTAATTTCGTTGTTTCGTTAATGACTATTTACATCCTAAATGCTTACCTAACTCCTACTGCAATTAACTAATTATTTACATTTATTACATTGTTCTCGTTTATACACGCCGTATATCTCTTTGGCATACTATTACAGCGTGCAATTTTTTTTTAAATATTTCAACTGAACTTTTAATTAATCCAGGTGCAGTAATAATGCGCAGCACACGTTGAAATCTAACCGATACAGTCAGAATTGAAGAAATGTATTATTTCTCCAGTAACCAGGGTTTGATCTTATTTTACACTTTAATTATTTTATTATAGCAACGACATCTTTCCAACGTTTAAGTAATTATGTAGGTACCGGAACCTAACTAAATCATTGCGTCTCATTCAATGAACGTGAATTTCCCAGTATAGTACTTATGTCGATTAGGTTCCAAAGTGTCGATTATTTATTTTGACAGTCCCATTTTCCTTAAAGTAATGTCCAACTGGGTCAATATTTGACCCGTAAAGACTGATTATAATGATGATGATTGGACCGTCCTAATAGAGTTTAACTTAACGACACACACAGCCGCGACCTAGCCGCGGCTTGCGTCCAAGGATCAGTTGAAACGCATGCCCCGCCTCATTTTCTGCCGTCGTTACCTACTGGACGTAGATCGCAGGCCTCAGATCTCTACCTACTAGACGTTAAAATGGCCAAAAAATGAGGCGTGGCATGCGTTTCAACTGATCGCAGGACGCAAGCCGCGGTTAGGTCGCGGCTGTGTGTGGAGGGCATTACGCGATAGTTTGTTTTTATTTATTTATAAACTCACGCCTGATTCCCGTAGGGGTAGGCAGAGACGATGGACTTCCATCTGCTGCGATCCTGGCACACAACCCTTGCCTCCTCCACATTCATCAATCTCTTCATGCATGCTCGCGATAGTTTGTGGAATCTAATAATTAGTTTTTATGTCGCCTAACACTAAACAATAGCCAAAGTTGTAGTAGTAGTATGCGGATCGTCTCTGGACATGTGATGTAAGTCCTGATGAAGACCAGCTTCCTTCAGGATCCTCATCCGTGGACCCAAGGGTACGCCCAATGCTCTAAGCTTGTCCTCGCCAACGTATGGAAGTTCAGCTGCTCCCACCTTCTCTTTTTCTAGTAATGCTGCGTATTTCTGTAAAGAAGTTGGCGAATATGTTAGAAAACTTTAGGCCCTAGCAGTACACACAACCTCAGAAAAACTGACTGCACTAATCAGTTTACTCCTTAGTTAGGTACCTAAAATTCTCCAATTATAAGCAGATAGAAGACATGTTTCGCTTTTCATGTAACTAAATGTTGTTGATCTAAAATATACAAGTGGATAATTTATGGACATAAATTCTATTACGAAAGCGAACCGACTTGGGATAGGTAGGGTTTTATCTCTAGATGTATATGATTATAGTTAATTAAAATCACGAAAATTACAGAGTAAATAGCATCAACGTTTGTTGAAAGTTTTAGCATCTTATAAGTGTTTGAAATTACTAGTAGTAAATATTAGGAGTTGTCGTATAGGTATAAACGTTAAAGAGTTTTATGGGTACAAACCTCATATCCAAGTTTCTTAAGGAAAAGTCTCATGAGAGGCGGCTCGTCTCCAAAGAACTTGGTCAGACGTTTGACTCTATCCGGGTTGCTGAACGAGAAAGGGTCCAGGTGGCGCTGATGACCGGAGCGAATGTACTGCTGCGACCTGGGGAACAGTTTCGTGAAGTTTGAATAGGTGCTAAATCAAAATTAAGGAAGTTAAGACAGTGGTTGCTATTAAAATCAATATAATATCTAGCTAGTAGCAAGAAAGAAATAGTCAAATAGGTAATTACTCACTTGTACATATGCCTAAGTGCCGCTATCTCAGCCCTGATATTGTCCATCTCCTGCATAACCAAGTGCTGGGTCCTCATTTCACTGGACAGGTGCGCCACAGACCGAGCCAATGTCACCACGTGGGACTCCAGTCTTTGGAATCTTTTGTTTATGCCCTGAGGAAGAAATATGTTTAATCTTTAAGTTCTCCAAAAGACGATAGGTCAAGACATGTGAACCGAGATAATGCTATGCAGAGTCTTTTAGCGGATCTGATTTTGAAGGTTCCCAAGTTGAGACTTCATTCAGTAGTTTCTAAGTCTTATTCCTTCAATTCTAAATCGTGTTATAATATACTTCATTGTCATCAAAGATTGGGTTCTCAGTTATTATCTCTTACCTTGTAATCGTGCTTCTTTCTGTGGTCATTGGAGCTCCGTCTCTTATCTCGGACCGGTCGACTGCTCACCGAACTCGATGGCAGAGAGGACATGCTGCCGTAACGGCGCTTAGATGATAACCTGAAAAGATATCGGTCGCCATTATTGACAGTTGAGGTCAGAAGAATTCAAGGTCAATATTTAAGGATCAAAGATTAAGATACATGAATAACATATGATATATCCACTGAAATTATGAGGCCAGTAAGTTTCTCAATCTTTTAAAATACTCTCTCTTTCTTTCGTCTTTTAAAATTATCATTTATTCTGCTATGAACGTGAATAGTTAAGTAATAGCAAGTACGATCGTCTGCAAGAGATGTAGAACAGAAGAGTTCTGGAAGAAGAAGGATATTATCATGTTTGCTCATGTACTTATTAAATGGATAAGTGCATGAGCAAACAAATTATTGCTGCTATATATCTATTGAGTGTGACTTTATGTACAGTACGGGTTGCCCTCTGTGATATGAAGCCATAACTCCTTACCTGGACTCCCAAGTAGGTTGCTTAGCCAGGCTAGCTGGTTTCCTCACACCCAGCAATTGCAGCACTTCCGCGTACATATTCTCTAGGCCCCGGAGTTGTCTTCTAATGGCCCTGGCGTCTCCAGTCGACGCGTCGCTGTCGGTCCTCCCATCCAACAGGGACGACAGGTCCAGACTGCGAGTGGTGGTGGATGTCATATCTGTTGTATCGAGGCCGAATACTGTGGATAGAATCAATAGACCTTTCATGAAATATCAGGTGAGCTACCTCTAATGTCTGGGCAATAAGATTTGTGTTCAAGTGTTACTATTGAAGTGTACGTGGAACATCGTCGATGTAAGTTAAGGCTTAGCATGCCTGTAAATTTATCGATCCGAATGAATCAATATCTATAATCACATCAAGGCCACTTGAGATGAGAACCCAAATGATATAATGACCTTTTCAAAGTATTCAGAATCCTCACAACCTGGACGAGGAACGTTAAACGTGAGGAGGCTATAAAAGTAGCAGAAAGAGAAGTTTTTTTACCGCATTCCGCATTGGGTCAAGTCCGGGTTCAATCAAACATGAACCTTTTTCAGTGTCAATCAAAATAAGATTATCGCAAGAATACGATTTACTTAGGAGGAAAATATGAGTAATATCGTTCTGTAGTACATTTAATTGTGTCGTAGTAAACAATTTCAATATCTACGCACAAAATAAATTAATTCATACAAAATAATGTTCCTTGTATTGCATTCAATTTGGCATCGAAATCGGTTGGAGAAACGCTGGATAACGCGGCAGATACTCGGAATTTCTATCCTGAAGTGCTGTTCACGTTTAAGTAAAAAAATAAATAAACTCACAATGTTTCTTGTAATGGTGATCTCGTTTCGACGAGTGTTTCTTGTGTGAATGCCAGCGTGGGGAGTCGCGACCCCGTCTCCGTTCCTCAGGGTATTCAGGTGCACGGCCGGGTAAACTGGAAGTAACACGAGAACAAACAATTTATTAATATTCAAATGCCATTTTTACTACACCAGTCTCAAGTCTACTTTCTAATCGTGAGGTCCTTACCTACTCCTCTTATGCATATCAGAAGACGGTGAAAGCGGCGGCAAGGGAGGTGTGACGGAGCTGTCAGAGCTGCCGGATGAATCGAGTCTCATGCCAGCCAGCTTAGGTTCCAGAATCTGGCGCAGTTCGCACTCCACAAGATCTGCCCATTCGTTTTCACCACCTGAAAAATTATCAAGAAGTCGATCAGACCATTACTTAGTGGAATCCAACTTCAGTCAGGTAATTAATATAATGACTGGAAGCATAGCACAACTAATGCTGGAAGTTTAAGATGTTTTGTAGTGTATTTTGTTCTAGGGTAGCTTACTCTGTCCAGTAGTTTGCTGACTGGTCCCAGGCTGTGGTTGTGTCCTGGAAGTTCCTGCAGCATCGGAGTCAGCTGACGTATCGTGCAGGCTGGCTTCGGGTCTCCGACCACTGGAGTATGCTACGCTGCCCCGTCCTGAATCAACGTTCGAAGATTGACCACCGTTCTTGTCGTAGTCTGTAAAAGTTAATGAAGTTAAGATACTTATCTCTTGACAATTCAAATCTTTTGAGAGATTAAAATACTCGTAGCCGGAGCGAAAATTAGAGCTTTTAATAGGTATCTTAGTTGACTGACAGAATTCCTTTTTCTAGACTTAGCAATGATTTGCCCTTAAAATCAAAACGGAATGGAGTGCTTCGGAATTGTCATTTTGGCAGTTTTCATACATACCTGAACTAGCCCCGGATCCTCCCGTACCTTTTTTTCCATGAGCTTTTAAATCTTCTATTCTGCTCGGGGTATGTCTAGAAGACGACGGTTGTGGATGATACGCCTCAGTTTTTCCACTGGAATTGTACACACTATCAGCTGACTTTTGGCTCGCGCTTTCATCGTTCCTTTCGGCATGACTTGTCGAAGCTTCTTCTTTCCTTTGACCGCCAAGTGAATCTGGTGTTCTTCGAGATCGGCTAACTTCCTCCTTTATTTCAGGCGTTCTTCTGTAGACGTTTTCTTGTGCCCGTTGTGATTCTACTGATCTCCCACTAGTCCGAATTCGTTCCTCAAAACTCGATCGACCTTGAGCTAAAAGTCTTGCTCTAAATCCACCATCATCAGACTCCCGTTCTTCGTTATGTCTTTGAGAACGGTCTTTTGGTGTTCCGTCAAGAAGATTCCCATGTGAGTTCCTCCTAGATCTGTCATGAATTTGAGGGTTGGTAACCTCGAGTTTTGGCGGATCGTCTAACAAATGCGGATGAGAAGCAGCACGTCGGCCTTCTACGAAGCCTCTTTGTCTAACAATTTCTCTTTCTAATTGCTGGGGGCTTCTAAGGTCAGATCTTGAGTGTGAGTTGTCAAACTGAAAAGGCATAAACTGTACGAATAAATACACGCCCATTTTACGGCATTATAGCTTCTGGTTTGCTTAGCATGGAACTCGATGGTAAAGAGAGAGACTTTGACAAGACCTACGTTGGTTGACTTATATACGATGCAAGTTAAACAATGATCAAGTAAATCAGTTTCTTGCCAAACCGAAAAAATGTTAAAGATCGTTTCATCGGCGCCACAGAGATAGTAAAACTTACAAGCAAGTACTCGTTGTTATAATTGCTGTTGTGCACAGGGTTGCACTAAGTACATTACGAGTTTGAGGCCACGCAAAATTAGCGATGTAACTTATTCTCACCCTTGCTTTTGGAATGTTCTTGGTAACAGATTTACACGTATGCCTTATTTCCAGGATTTTGTTTCTGAGTTAGTGAGCGCTACGCCAACGAAGAAACTAAATCATACCCAAATCTTTACACCCAAGGTTATGATGAAGGCTGTAGTTAAGAGTTAGTCGAAGACAATGTTACTTTAATATCACTCGTAACGTTTAATAACAATAAAGGTGGACCCCTTTATCTCTGGGACCCCTACGAAGGCCCTGATAGTGTCAGCTACGCCAGTGATTGCGTACGACGTGGGAAATGGCGCTTAATTGCTGGGAACTATTGTGCTTTGTCTCTCTGATGCTGGTTATGAGAAACAACGGGGTCGTAAGAAAGGTGTTGCGAGAACGTTAATTTTACAAGACTCAAAGTTGTCGGTGAATTAGGGTAGTGAAGTGAGCCATAATTTCGAAATTTACTAAGGCCTTGGGAAAGTGTTTAAGTTTTAGGCGTGATAATAGGAAATGAAATTGTAATACAGACAGTTATATATTTTTAAGGTCAATAAAGTTACACAAATTATATTGTCCCTAATTAAAGAAAAGCCAAACTTACCTGAGCTTGTGGCCCGGTTTTCAGAGATGTGAAATTCGCCATGGACCTCACGTCTACCTCCCTCTGGTAGAGGGCACTTCGTCTTCCTGGAGGTCCGTACTGCTGATACAGAGCATCCGCTCCGAGGGCTTGAGGACGAGAGTGGGGGGTGGAAGCCAACATTTCTTGAGACCTGGCCTGGTGGCTTAGAAGCATTTGCTGCTGAACTATTTGTTGCTGCATTAATTGTCTGGAGAAGGAAAATAGAAAAAATTAGCATTTTAGTATCTATTTATACAGTATAAACGGGTAACTCTTCAATCGAAAACGATAACGTATGTAAGCGATAATTATTGACTGCAGGAGTCAGTATGCAATATGCATGGGACGAACAAGTACGTATTCGAAGTGGTAACAGTTTATCATATATCTTACCTATGAGGTGACGGGCTAGGATATGCCATATTATTCGGTAAACCATGGTTGTACGGAATTTCTGGTCGGTTTTGAGGCATTGGTCTTCCATAGATGCCTTGCTCCACCTTTCTCGTCGGAGTTTCCCTTGGTGTAACTTGTTCTGGTCTCACCTGTTCAGGTGTAATCTCAGGCCTCTTTCTTTCTTCGCTGTTATTTAGATTCGGTTCCTGATCACTGATTTTTTCAATTTCATTAGCGTCTTTACTTTTGAACCTACTAGAAATCATGTCTTTGAGTGTGTGATAAGTCTTGCTAACAGATTTGGCACTTTTTGGTGCATCCCTTGTGTTATCCTTGCCTGTTTCAACTGTGACTGTGATCATTTGGGAGTTGTTTGGTGTTTCGCCTTTTGGATATGTGTTTTTTGCTGGGACTGGTGGTTTTGGTGAATCGTAGCCGACGTTTCTCCCAATAGCTCCTTGGTGTTGCATAGCGTATCCGTAATTCTGGTCGTGGTATTGTCTAAAGTCGCTCGAGGTCCCAGCTTGCTGGTTCTGTGAACATTTTAAAAATATTTATGTTACAAGCGGTATTGTGGGATGGGAATCGAAGAAACAATGGTCTGTGATATGCTAGGTGGAATTTATATTGCCGCGCGTCTTGTGCCGGATTTGAAAGCTAGGGGCATAACTGTACTGGGTCCTACTATAACTAAGTTACTTTTAAGTTCTAAATTATGTACAACCAATGTTTCAGATGAATAAATGACTCTTTATTTAATTAATACTGTTTTCTCGCTAACATTATGATGTTAAGTAGTTAAAACAATCATTAGGTGTAACTCTGTCGTTGCCACTAAGTTTAATCCTAAACCTAAACGCAATTGTCGCTGTCACTATAAAGCTGCATAGCGTAAGAGTGAGTTTAGCGACGACGACGATTATAATTAGCGTGCTACACTTTGGAATTGCTACAAATATTTATTGCTAAGGAATATCTTCCTTAAATTAGTTATGTAATTAAATACTTATTACAAAATAAATTGAAAAGTATTCTAAAGAACACAAAAATAATACCAACATTTTCCAAAGCAAATTCAACCATTTTCACATCGCAATAAATTTAATCCATTTGAAAGAGATTTCACTAAATAAAATGTCCCGAATTTGTCTCTATTTTCAGCACATTGTCCTAATGAAAATATTTTGGAAAATTATTTGAATCACTACACGTTAGAAATAAACACGGCAAACTCTACATTTTTAATCACTTCTTTAATTGAAAACATTTTGAGCTTTTAAAAGGCTCTACCGCGTCGGTACCACCGGATGCGCATGCGCCGCCGATCCGTACACTTGCTGCGAGCTTTGTGGTGCGCTGCGCTCGCCGCCGTCATCGTCGCGTGCGGCTTTATTACACCGAATTTTAATAAGAAGAGAGCATGAAATCATCTACGTATGGTGAAAGAAAATACATAGTGATTTATTTTATCACCTGGGCGCAATTCAAGCTCCATCCCATTAGAGTTTACTTTAATTCCTGTAAATGTTGAACAACAACGGCGGAAACAACACATAAGTAATGCTAACACCATAATTTTACTATTTACTTACCTACATATTTAATTATAAATAAATTTTTATCTAAGAATGAATTTAATAAGTAAGTACCTAGATACCTATATCTAAAGGTTAGATATTTTATTTTACTTTGCGTATAATGGAAACTAATGTTTAGGTTAGGTAGGTTGTATCAATAGCTTTCACAGCTGGTGGTGTTACTGTAAATTGTTATGATTCGTTTGTATATTAAATAACTATTTTTATAATATTGTTCTGTGCTTCTTTAAACGTTCCTTTTCACTCGTTTATTTCAAATTCTCTCATACAATCGATATCCGATTCGTTCCATCATATCAAATCGACCGGTACAGGTTGACTTTCACTACCATGGCATGGTCATGTAATGTTAGGACTCGTGCGCGCATGATCGTTAACTAGATTTACCGTGAACGGTAGGGCATTGGCGTACCTTAGTGAAGACGTACAACTATTATCCATACCATGTCAATCAATCTGATTAGATTTTAAATAACACCTGAGCAGGAGATGAGAGCACTAGTTGCAAAAGTAGCTACGCGATTATGTTAATTAACTACATGGTTTTTATCAAATATTGATTGCACATGTGAAATCAGCACGTAACGGATATCGTCATAATTTAGCAGTTGACATTATTATTAGGCTGTAATCTTTTACAATAGTAAAATCACCTTAATACAGTTGAGCGCATTTAGAGAGATTTTTTTTAAAATTAGTTACGACAAAGAAATGCACTCGAAGTTAAAATTCGTCATAGCGAGTCCGCGCACGGAGTACAGTTGAGCACCGTTGGTTTCCTCGTATGATGCGTTAACTACTGTGGGATCGCACCATGAATTTTTATGGAGCTACCCTTTGTTCCAGGGCCATGAGTCAGGCTTCAAATCGTGAGGTCGAATGGGTGACATTCAATCGCCTACATACCAATAAGTACTTGGTATAGTGTATTGGTATAGTTGTCTGAAGTCTGAACTAAACAAAAAGGTACAGGTTGCACTTTAAATTATTATAGAAAAAAGGGTCCATAAAGTTACTACATAATACAACATCCTACATTTGTATAGGCGAGAAAAAAATAGACAGCCTCCATCCGTTATAATAAATTCTAAAGCTGCCTTATAAATAAAATCTGTAGTAGCTACGTACATACATATTTGTAATACTAATACAAAGGGATACCTACAAAACATTATCAGATCATCACGTTACGGTAAATGTTTGTCCTTAGTTTATATCCGCTTTCGACATTTACCGACTTCCTCGGAAAATGTCGGCCCGCTACGCTACGAGAAATTGAGATGTTTGAGTTACTCACGTGATACCCGATTCCTAAACGAGCACCTAAGTTACGTTTATTAATAAACACGCCATCTTGGGGTCTTTCTCAAGATTGGGTTTTGAGCTGAGAGTGATTTATTAATACGGGCCTTAGAAACCTCTACGTATAATAACTACGTAAAAAGAAATATGTCGTACCAAAAAATTTTTAATACGAATTTGACTCGTGAAGGATTTGAACCTCCGCCCTCCGATGGTCAAGCAATAGTTTATATCGGCGCTCTTACCTACTGAGCTAACGAGTCGATGAATAAGCATGTCGAATTCGCGATCGCTATCCAAGGAATGACGTCATGCATGAGTCCCGAACTAAAATGAACGCCCACCTGCCCGTGACCTTGAACGTATCTAGAATCTAGACAGCCAAATTGGAAATCCTACAGTATTACAAGTTAGTACAGTTGCATTTTGAACGAATGTCCCACGTTTTATTTTGATGCGACGGCGGATGGCATATAAAACGTCACGTTATCCGAGTGTACATCGCTAAATCATATCTCGTCGTATACCACTAAAGTAAAGGATAACATAAAATTAATAGCACACCTATTGATGGAAATGTGGAAAATATATATTATATAAGTAAGTAGGTACTAAATATGTACCTTTCCTTTATCATCGAATAATGGACTCATGGCGGTATTCGATGCGATATAAATTTACGATGAACTCCCGCACTACCTGGGCAGTGGCCGGGGAGGTATTTTTAATAAATATTGATTTTTATAAAGAATGTTGAGGAAAATGTATTTCAACGTGATTTGCATTGCCAATTCGTTTGGCCTGCCTTACCAATGTATCATTCGGTGCAAACATCTTTCAATTATAACCGTCGCGTTTCCCCCCTGTACACTAGCTAACATTATTATCAATCGCTATCGCATTAATATGGGTATATCAATTAAAATTATCCGTGACTACGGAGTCACTAAGTCATTTATTGAGATAAGAAAATGGAGTCGATGAGAAAGGTCCAGGCATCTAGCAAGGGCAAGCTATCGGGCGTAACGCCGCCCCTTGACAGGTGTTTGGTATCACGCTGATAGAGCTAGCTTCTGGCGGTGCTCGAAGGCTGGCAAATCCAAACTTCGTCTTGAGGACTCGATGCACTGAGCACAGGACGATCTAACGTTCACGGTTTAGAAAACCTTTCAGTTGTCCCTTTAAACATTACAATATTAGGTATGTAGCGCTCTCAAGACCATGGACGATGAAATCTAAATCACAGGTCAATTGCTGGTGGTATACTTTCGCTCCACAAGCATTGATTACTTGGATTCCACAGCGATAGCAACTTAGCGTAGCTGCTACTTAACTGGCTCATAAGTATGGTATCGAGGGGCCTACTTGGATAATGACCAGTCATAGTGAACTGTCCCCGGATCAAGATCATAACGGCGCGCAGTCAGTGGAACGATGTAGCGGGCGATTTCATTTCGAAACTGTACTTTTTAGAATAAGTATGTACAGAAATATTATTTAAAGTAGGTACCTAATATTAGGCAGCTGTAAACAAATTAAAGAACACACCCTTCAAGATATTGAAAAATTGAGAGTTCGAACCCGAATCAAAAATGATCACAATTAAATTAATGATTTCCTACCGGCATCGACAATCTGTAAATTAGTCATTAAATTAAGTCGGCGGTGGGATGGGAAAATATTGATAGATCTTCAGAGTTATAAAAGTATTAAAAGCCGTAACACTAATTGCATGCTAAATTACATCCAAATAGGATCAATCGATGTCGAATTGAATGAGTTAAATGCAATTTGTAACATTTACAAATAAATAAATCTGTTTCACATTGTTTCAAATTCCAGATTAGATCTGATAAGCGACGAACGTGAATTACAAGCCCAGGAAATTAACAAGTGTAGTGAAGATGGAGGGAAGGTACCGACCAAGGCCTTCCTGGTAGTTAATGAGCGTGACGACGGGCCAGGCATAACGATTGAGTTCCTTGACCCGGGCTACCTTGCACACTCGCTGTATGAGCTTTTACTACGAAGCTATTGAGCATGGACAGTTCTTCGCAAAGTATGTCAGATAAGCTAGCTTCTGAGAATGTTCAAAACGGACCAAAGATTGAATTTGCATGTTGCTTGTTTGGATTATCAATATACGCTTTCCGTCCAGCGAAATTGTGGGTGTCGAGTTTTAAGCGGTAGATCCGATGTTTTCTCGTAGTAATTTTAGAGAAACGCGTTTGCTCAGTTGGTTATGTTGCGAAAAGCTAAATAATAAAGTTGCGTATTTAACTCTAGTTCAAATACCTCAGGCACAGCACAGGTGAACTAACACATTCAATCTGGGTAGATTGAATGAAATCGAAATGTTCGGAACGCTGCCGTAATGACAGAACATGTTAATATAAACTAACCTGGCAACCTCTATGTACCCGAGAAAGTAGTACCGTCAATTATTTACTTACGCATAATGATGTTGCCTGATCTTGCACGTTATTAACAAACAGTTACATAATGCCACATACCTCAGCATGAGTCCAGGCCGACAGAGCTTTTGGAGGCGTGTCAGGTGCAACAGCGCCCAATCTTCCGCGCTTCCTCGCCTCCTGCAGGATTGGAACTTTGGAGTTCTTATCTCCTGACGACAGGATCACCTCGCGTTCTATCTGTGGGTGAAATATAATGTTTCATATTTGCGCGCAGACATATAATATCTATTTGTCTACATTAGACTCGTAGAGAATCTCTGGAGTATGAACTGGGTATGAAATGGAGATATAATATTCTGAGTGTATCTAGATGGATTCGTTATGGATTTAACTTTTGTTTGACAATATAAAAAGAGACGTTCACAATTTTAGCTTGATCTTCACAACTCGCTTAGCTCGTTGTTCGATTGGAAGTATTATCTATTATTCCTCAAATCCTGATGATAAGGGTAAAATTACCATCCCATCCCACTAATATATAAACGCGAAAGTTTGTTTGGATAGCTGGATGTTTGTTGCTCATTCACGCAAAAACTAATGAATGGATTTTAATGAAACTTTACAATAATATAGCTCATAAATCAGAATAACACATAGGCTATAATTTGTAAAGATCCTGCACAGACGAAGTCGCGGGCAGAAAGCTACCTAGTTATCTATAATTGCAAAAGTCTAAAATAATATTGTAGCCCCAACGATGCAGCAATAAACGGCAAAACAAGTGATATCTTCAAACCAATCTCAACACCAGATCATAGACACCAACAAGTCAATTAACAAATCGACTAACCGATCCAAGAGTTTATCTTCTTTGCCAATACACAAATGCACACACGTCGCTCCAAACCGATAAATGTTGCAACAATGAACACTTTCACTGCTGGTTTCTTTCGCCGACGCTTTGAGGTACCATTACTTTGCAAGATAAAAACTTGTAAGCTACACAACACAATGTCGAGTGGAGGAGGGAAATCGCCGATTACTGGCAGAATCGTCGATTTCACAGTAATTAGAATAAGGATGCAACTGCAGCACAAGAATGGTCTCTAGTAACGTCTACTTCAGAGTTGATGCACTATTCTAGATTCAATATGAAGGGTTAATTGGATGAACTCAGTCGTTGAAACGTTAAAATTGTTGATGTTGACATGTCTATAAAGCTAAGAAGGATGTTGAGAGAGATACCTGACAGAAGTGGCAAGAACTAATGGAAGATGACAGACGACAATATTCGTAAGATTGTAATCAAATACATGTGTCCTGTCCGAAGTGAGTGAAAAGAAAATTACAGAAACATCAATATTCCCGTTTAAGGGAAGGCATCAAACAAAGGGTGTATTACAGAGTATGAAGGATCAAGAAACAGTTTCATGATAGTTTAACAAGTGGTCCGCGAAGGGCATGATAACCAATCACACCACTTATCTACATTCCTGAATATCAATCTAAATATACCCCAATGGCATTAACCTATAAACTTGTATATCGGGTTTGTCTGTCCCCACGCAACTAACGAAGTACAGACTGACTTTGTGACGGAAGAACAGACAAGGGTGTAGTTAATGTAGATACAGAGATACTATTAAGATAGATTTAACATAATGCCGTAAACTTGTAAAATGTCATTAGAAAGAACCTCAATCAGTATCTTAGCCAAGAAAATCAAGCTTACCAAAACAAGATACCTAAGTGCAGAAGTTCAAAAGACACTCATGGGTTTAAATGTCCCTTTAAGAGCTTCCCTGACAATCATGAACTAATGATAGATCTAGAAGATGGTTTCTCGTAAACATTTTATTACCTTTACCACAAAACCACAACAATAGTGTTTCTTGTGAACCTGCTAGAATGCATGTGGTAACTAAATTACAGAGTATAGTGCAAGAGTACGTTCTACATAAGTTAAAATGTAGCACAAATGTAGATAGAGCTGACAAATAAAAACGCAGAAAAATTGATTCGTAGCCTTTCCATATTTTTCTAGATACGGTACATGTCTCAACCGGAGATCAGAAAGTCTTGCTTGACAGACGCAATGTAACAAATGACAATCATCTGAATTGTCCACTTTTGTGTCATTTTTTTACGTGTGATATCACCTTCACAGCAGCAGCCTTTCTGGCTTGGTCAAATCTTCCCGCACCAGTAGGTATTTTGGGACGTCTATAGCCCGGGAAGTAGCACTCCTTAGGTCGGTCGTCTTGAGTGCAAGAGTTATGCTTGACAATGATATCCATCAATATAGAGGGCGTATCAGTGGAAAAAGATCGTAAGATAAGATATTCTTTATTGCACAAAACAGATGCACATACTTAGCATATAAATGATAAATGGAGAAAAAAATCATCACGACCGGAATTCTCTCTCTCTCTGCTCTGTTGGAATAGAGCGTGCCACGGAATTGCGAGGCCCCGGGTTCGAATCCCGGTCGTGATGAAATTTTTTCTCCATTTATCATTTAGATTTTCGTTTCGCATAGCGCATATGCAAGAAAATATCAAAACATACTTAGCATAAACAATTATATACAATAGGCGGTATTATCGCTAAGAACGATCTCTTCCAAACAACCTTCGGATAGAGAAACAGTGCGTTTAGAAGAGGTAGCTTATGGTGCAATCCTACTTATGAAACATCTCCTTTCTAGTGACTGAAATAATTGAAGATGTTAAAACTTACCTAACTTTATGTAACTACGTAGGATGTATTTACCGTGGAAGGTCTAAGGTAGGTAGCTTTATGACTTGCAGGTGT
The DNA here is from genome assembly GCA_963506565.1 of Tachystola acroxantha. Lineage (NCBI taxonomy): Eukaryota > Metazoa > Arthropoda > Insecta > Lepidoptera > Oecophoridae > Tachystola > Tachystola acroxantha. Next base: position 7,294,151 of record OY735885.1, on the reverse strand, counting down.
ACTTACAGGGAATTTAGCTGAGTGTGTGTGCAGAGCGGCGGGTGTCGAGGGGGCGGAGGCGCCGGGCAAAGCCGCCTCGGGCGCCGGCGGCATCCTGTACGGGGGGCCGCCCTCGCACGCACCTGGCGGACGAGAACACTGTGAGAACTTGCGGTAAGGACAGGAGAATTTTATAAATAATTTGCCAGTGTAAAAAAAACTTAAGACAACACACTCAGTCGCATTCAACAAGTAGAAATGATAAAAAAACCGACTGCATCATTACTTTGCCTCAATTTTTATAGATTTGTCACTCCTATAATCAAGACGAATCTAACGACATCTTATATGTTAAAATCCATCAAGCCGTTTAGGCTGCAGGGCGTGCCAAAGAATTAGACATACATACACTTGAAAAACATAGCCCTCATTCTTGCTCAGTCGGCTAAAAATATAAACTACCTAAGTACTTATATAATTAGATATATTTTAACACGAACTTAGTGCCTGGTTGCAAGTTAGCCAAAATATATTATTGTTAAAATTATAACGATTACATAAAAAAAAAACATTTTAATGCACGCTTTTCATTTGTTTTTCTTTCCGGCAAGCATCCAGCTACATCCTGCGGTTGAGGTATATACCAAGGAGCTTTTACGTGCAGATGGGTGCGGACTTAAAAAGGTGTAACCTACTCTTTGGATGCGGGTGGGACCAAAGAGTACATAGTACTGCATTTTATACTGGCTAGGCTGTATCAGTATACCTGGGACAAGAACAAAGGCTGTATACCGTGAAAAATGCATAATACATTGTGGAATGCATGTATTTGGTATGTGGTATGTAAACACGTAACGAACGATAATAAAGTAAACTCTGCCACTCAAGCTTTTTATATTTTTATGATACAGTTTATAAAGTAACCAAATTACCTACTATTTAATTACGTTTATTAGAAAGGACCCATCTGTCATCCGTTTCAATTATACAAGACAAGGCACATTAATTTCGATGCGAAACTGGTTTATGGAGCACATACGAGTATTACCAAACAAACAACTCGAGTCCGGAAATCAAAGCTGGAACTCTGTCAGTTACTTTGCAATTGACCCAAAATGATATGTAAAAATTGCAGTTAAATTATGTATTTGCCATTCCAGTTTTCATTACAATTTTAATTTTCCGACCGATAATCTTATTGTCACTTCCTCTTTCTCCACCTAATCTTTGTGATGTGTGCGTTTTTGATACAATTTTTTTAATATGCATGAAAATATCGGACAGAAATCGCAGGAAAATAGATGGAGAAATTCGACACTACCTGAATTTTAATTTTTGATCTAAGATTTTTCTTAAACTATTTAGTCCAATAGGTATTTACGTAATGCGAACTCTCCAGTTGTCTACTTAAATCTAAACAAAAATGTGAAAAATAATAAAATCGTAAAAGCCGATAACTAAATCTTCAAACGGTTTGAGGCTAATTGGAAGAGTTTTCTAAATCTATATTATCATCGATAGGTCTTATGAAATTCGATCTTATGAACTTCGGCCTTATGATGCGTAACCTCGTAAAGATATAAATAATAAAGGCTTTGGATAAACAACCAGAGATAAACGCCGAGTCGCCATTGGATTTGGTAGTCAAATTCAGTGCTTTCAGGAATTCGGCATTAAAAGTTACGTTATCAAGAATCTTGCATCAAAGAAAAGACTTGAGTAATTCGTTTAACTTGCGTGGTTGTTGTAGTGGAAATAAATTGTAAACTCACGTAACGCAATTTTCCACGACTTCCTCTCAGAAACGTCGCAGTGCACAATGATACGGATGCAACTATAAATAAGTGCTCCATTCTCATAGTTAACATAATGGTGCAAGTTATAAGAGATAGACAAATCGTTAATTTTTTGGCGATATCGTACCGGTCGCTGTACGGACAACAACAAATCAATGGTAACACTTATAGTACGGTTTCAACTCTTACGACGGAGATAATAAGAGCTGTCCAAAGTCCAAAGTGTTGCAATTGATCTGCTTTGATGTGTACTTATACCTAGCAGTAGTAAAGGTCCAATCAATGACTATCGGTTATAAACCGTGTTTCTGAAGGTATGATGTTTGAATTTTAACAAATGTTTTCTAGCTCCTATTTAACTAATTGCTAATAAGAAGTAGTCCTTAAATCATCGCTCAGGCACGAGCGGGCAGCGGTGGCTGTGGTGGTTTTGTGTATTACATGAATGACATTGCTGTAAAAGGCTACATACAATTAAAAGATATTTGATTTTATAATTTTAGTGAATTTAATTGATATGGAATAGGAATGGGTGTGTATTGATATTGCTTCTCCTTGTCACTTAGCATTTAATGATAAGTGATACGTTTTTTAGAATGTTTTTTGTTAGGTAGATTTTTAGTTTAGTTTTTAATGTATTTTTAAATAGTTTAGTTTTATTATATTTGTTTGTAAGATTTCTTGAATAAAAATATCACATTTTCCATAAAATAATACTGTTACCTGTGATTACCTGTGAATTCAATCAAAACACGTAAAAAAAATCACGAAAAAAATATTTTATATTACCTACGTAGTCTCTTCACTTAGACCGCAGTAAGAGCTTAGCGCTGAGATAGTGTCCTATTCTCATTTCCTGCCACTTGGTATGGGTCTCAGCTCTATTGCAATTTGCAATACTTATCTGGTAGAAGGCTCTTTATTCACATGATATAAAGAGGACATAAGCACTGTGACATAAACATAATCGAGACAAGTTACTTGTGATATTCTAAGCTAAACCGCAGCTGTGATGGTAATAAATATGGAATGTTTTTTTATTATTAGAGTACGTGTAACTACTATCGGCTGTACCTGTGAAGAATATTGCTATACGAGTAGTTACCTATCTGTTAGTAGAAAATTACAGAAAAAATGATATAATATAAAGAAAGCGTGAAGTTATATATTAATCGATTTGGTCCGAGTTCTAAAAAAATGTAGGTAAGTATTTCACTATTTTCTTCGAATACCTACTCCTGAAAAATTACAGCAATTTACCTATCACTTCCTACTTTGCCTCACTTGCATCGATTACCTAGGTAGATATATTTAATAGGTACCTAGTATATTTCATGATCTCGGATGTCAATTAGTTAATCAGAGAAAGCGTTAAATCTAGACTAAAATCTTGTAGTGTCACAACAGGTTCATTTGCATATGCAATCGTTTTAATTAGGATTTTGCAATTTTTTGTCAGTACATAACGGTTACTAATAAGATAGATACGAGTACTACATGAATGTGAATAATTTAATGATGACTAGATAGTAGGTAAGTATCTGCCTAAATACCTATGCTGTTTTTCATTTCAAACATTGCAATTTTGCTGTCACATCGATCAATTGAAGGGATGAAGCGTATTTGTAAAATCTCTTATTAATTTTTAGAGACTTTTTAATAAATTAATTGAGTAGGTAATATTTTTTATATAGGTAAGTATTAATATCTAAGCAGTATTTTAAACAGAATTTGTTTTATACATATTATGCCATGCTCGGCGAACAAATTTAAACATGATGAAAAATTTCTAGCCGTTGGGCAGGACTTCAAAAGATCATGGGTTACTACTTAACCCGCAGAAATGCACGTACATTGTTCTTGGTACTGAGTGTCAAATAACCTCTGTACGTCAGTGCAACCCTGTTATTTTAGTTGATGGTCTCCCCATTCAGGAATCATTGAAGGTGAGAAACCTCGGGGTGATATTCGACGGTGCGTTGCGCTTCGAGGAACATATTGATTCGAAAATAGGTAAATGTTACTCATCACTTAGGACCTTATATCGGTTCCGTCCTTTTTTAAGTATTCCAGTACGACTTAGGTTGATTGACACGTTAGTGTTATCCCAGTTAGACTACTGTGATATAGTTTATGGCCCGTGTTTACTTGCTAAAACAGCTAACAAAGTACAAAGGATGCAAAACTCGTGTATACGATTTTGCTATAATGTTCCTCCTCGATCTCATATTACCCCATTCCTTAACACTTTCGATATTCTCAACATGGAAAATAGACGCAGCCTAAAGCTGAGTACACTGGTTTACAAGCTTAGGGATACGGGCGCACCTGTATACCTGGCAAAAAAGTTGAAATGGAATGACAGATCTGATGGCGGAACTAAGAGCGTACGTATAGTGGGACTTGAGTTACCTTTACCTAAATTGCAAAAGTTCAGGGGTAGTTTCCGTTTTGCGGCATCTAAGTGCTGGAACGATTTGCCACCACCTATTACAAAGGCACAGACACAACATTCCTTTAAAAAAAAGTGTAAGGAATGGTTGTTAAGTAGTCAAAAATCCTCCAGCAATTGGACCGCCGTACCTACTCAGAAGTAGAAACTGCAATATGGCTTAATGTGTGGTTGATACAAATAATTAACTAGAATGTAGTGTACCTGTTCACCACGGGCAGCGGCGGGCGGTAAGTTGCCGCTGGTAACACGAGCCAAGCATATCCTTCAAGGTTTGGTGGGTCCCCTCCGGTGTTGGGACGGGCGGGTGGTTTGGTTTCGGCTGTGCATCACACAGCCACGTTTCAAATATTGCAGACTAGGCTGATTAGGTCACGCATTTGAATATCAATATTATTGGTTTCCTTCATACTGGGCAATTCCATGCAACTATAATGACGCACATCTCTCAATAAAGCGCTTCATCGGCACAGTTTTATTTATTAGATAAATTTTTCTTTTTTGTTTCATGTTCATATTAGTCATATTTTTATTTTATTTTCATTATTATTATGCAATAGGTTAACCTAATATTTTCCTGATTTTTTATTATTATTATTTATTATCTGAATGTAATTGTTTTGTCAGTGTGTGTGGCAGCAAGACCCCCGGGCAGGGACTGAAAACCAGCGCTCGCTGAGGCCCTGACCCATTCATCTATTCTACCTATATATTGTCTATAATAATTAACTAGTTTTTGTATTTCTGTTTTGTATTTTGAATTTGATGAATAAATGTCTTTTATTATTATTATTTATTATTATTATTATTATTACTTGAACCTGCGAGCCTATCATTCCGTGATACGCTCTTACCAACTGAGCCACCACAGGCCCACGGCGTGTCACGGAATGACAGGGTGGACACGACACGGCTAGAAAATTTCATCATGTTTAAAAAAGTATTTTAAAATCTGTATATTTACTTATCTTGTTAAATAAAAATCTTGTTCAGTTCAGTAAGTAAATGTTAAGAATGTGCTTATTGCATCCGATAGCAATTACAGCATCCGTTTATTTTGAAATTAAGTCATATATTTACCGGCTTAGCTGCCACTGACCTCGGTTTTGGCAAGTCAGCTGATGAACCGGTCGCAACGGGACAGTTTGTAGAGGACAGACAGACATACGAAATATACCGTTTTATTATACCTCAAGATTGTACTTAAGATGTACGTAAAACTGGAGACCACATATAACTTGGCTGTTGAAATGTTGACGCGAATAAATTAGACCTGCCTTTTTGAAAGTCGGTTAAAGTATAACACGGGAACTGTAAAGAATAAAAGTAACAGCAAATAAGTTAAATAAAATTCTATGATTAGAGCCAATCAAGGAAACTGAAAACCGGTTATGTGATTATGTGTAGGTGGTGTTTTGAAGTGAAAACTGAAGCCTCCTTTTATGGAAGATGCTCCTATCAGGATGATATTTTCTTAGATAATCTGAGAATAGTAAATTAAATTAAATAAGTTAAGTAAATCCTATGGTTAGAGTTAATTAAGAAGATTGAAAAATTATTATAATCGCTACGGGAAACCAATTAATCACGAAGTATACCTATTAGATTTTAATCAGTTTCGGCGGTCTTGATTAATAGTGTATCTTTTATAATATAAAGGAAGTAGAACAGAGTTACTTCATTTTTGTAACAGCCTTATGCAAGTGTTCTAAATACAAAACAATGGAAAAAGTAGATTTTAGAACGTAACGTACGTAAACGATTGAGTTTTTGGACGCACCCGATTAATGATGATGATTTTGATTAGATTACGTGGCGTAAATATTATAATTTTAGGCTGATCGCGATAAAAAGCGACTTGAAATTTAGGCAGTGATTTAGGCCATAAGATTCTTCCGGGATTTCGCCTCACCAAAGCGGTGGTTGAGGTTCTACAACTATTAATTTAAGCCAAACGGATCATAAAGTCAAATCCCAGTTTAACATTACGTAGATTAGGTATTCGTAATTTCTGTGTAAAGGGTGACTATAAGTCTGATTAGAAGTCAAAAAACTATATTTATACAATAACTCTGAAATAAAATTCGGAAGGTCTTTTTCTAACAATAATAATTAATTTTCGCACGAGAAACCGCTCTATCAAACAATAAGAGGCTACAGAAGCTTAAACATGAGAGACTTATTAAGGGCCCTTTGTGTTTTTTGTGAAGGAGTTTAGTTTTTCTGTGCATACTTTTAAATACTTGGGCCATGTCTTTACAAGAAGTATCAATAAAATTCATGGTGAAATATCCAAGTTTTTCTTTGAAACTAAACAACTGCTATTGTAATAAAATGACCAATTCTCCATTTAATAGTTTAAGGTTAGCTGTAAGATAACTCTTTAGGGTTAAGCTCGCCGTTGTAAATATTGTCTCCAAAACTATGTGTTAATTTTTAAGGTTTTATGTACAATAAAGAATACAAACAAACCAAACAAAGGTTGTGCTGTAAGATAGAACAACAGGTGTTGGTTCAATTCAATATTAATAGTCGGGGAAGCATCTGCTTGATGTCGACTTTCAAAATGTTGTGAAAGAGAAAGATTCACGCTTCGGCATCCGCGTGCGAGAGAGATATAAAAATCATTATAATAAAATAAATAATAATGACCAGGCTTTCGTGTCAGTATCGCTTTTAGTTACATAATAGCCATAACGAACTCTATCAAAAGTTTAACCGAACTTTCGATGAAATAACAGCATGACTGTTTTTTTTTTGGTTTCTTTCGATGCGAAATATTGCTTTTTTAGGGTTATGTGCCTCAAAAAGAAAAAGGAACGCGAGCCCGACTCGTACTTGGCCGGTTTTTAATACTTATGTAGGTTCGGTTAATTTCCGTTTCTGTTTATTATTTTTGCAAATACAATTGCAATCATTTAGGTTGATACCATTTGAAAACCTTATTGAGAATATCAAATCGACAAGAATAATACAGTTTTAATTCTAGCATTCACCAAGTTGTTTATGGGTCAACTCTCTATTATCATGAAATTATTTAACTTTATATTGCCAATTTGCCACCATGTTAAGTCAGTGTAAATATGTGATCCTGACTGTAACAGTGTTTTAAATGCCAGAGGCTTTTTGATAAGACACGTGTAAAGTTGTAAGTAGGTCCTGTAGGTATACTCGTAAATACCATTTTAGTATTTTGCTTTCTCATGGTATGTAAATGTAGTTGGATTTTTGTTCACACTTTCATTACCATAATAAATCAACGGAAATCATTTCAATTGTAGTCAACACAACCTGCCAACCGTGAAACAGTCGGCCCTATTGTTCCTTGGCTCGAAGCGATTTGATTTGACAGACAGACGACAGACAATGCACTGTGTGGTGTGACCGTAGATAGAGAAGCCTATAGATGGAGTGTGGTTTCTGTCTCGCTCTCGAGTGACAAGAACAACATAATATGGATATCGTAAGCGTGAGAGAGAAAGATTCATATATCTTCTGTCCTTATCGGCGTAGCCAGTTTTACGTTATTAAAACTAACTGTCACCGGCACCAAAATGACAGTTCGTGTTTACGTTGTTGTAAATTATGATAAATTATTGTTTTAGCAGCATTTTATGTGTTGGATCTCGTGTTTGTAGTCATATATTAGATCGAAACATATTGTCGTTATTATATCATCATTGCTGAGGGGGTTTGTTGTGTACAGGAGTGTAAAAATAGATGAGAACGCAAGGATCCAAATATTTCGTTTCATAGGTCAGTATTTTCCATTCCTTAACTTTCTATGTTTTAAAACGTACGGTACATAGTTTATACATAATCAACACGTTGCAACGCGTTGTAATTTTGCTTGAAAACAGTGCCTAAATATCAAAATAACATCGAAAAGTATTTTGTAAAATGTACGACATAAAATTCAGTGTTGTCAACAGTGTTGGTAAAAAATTCCCCAAAAAATATTTTGTTCCACAATATATGTATGGGAATTACAGTACTATTTAGCTAGCCCTAATTTTAAATACCTAGTCTAATTCATTAGATACTAGATCATTTACTTTGTGCAAAAGGATTGATTCACTCGATTGTCATGATTAGAGTTCCATACCTCAATAGGAAACAAAGGAACCCTTATAGGAAGGGACACTTTGTTGTCCGTCTGTCTGTCCGGTCGTCTGTCTATATGTATAAGACCTTTTGCTCTGAAACGCGTGGACGTACAGTCGAAGACAGAGATAAGTATACAGGGGGCCTCAATAAGGTTGAGATTTGCTCCAGAACTACTGGCCCGAATTGAATAATTCTTTTACAGTACACAGTTTTAACTTTTATCTATCCAACAGTGAAAGAATTATTGCAATAGGTCAAGTAGTTTTTGAGATAATCTCAACCTTAAAAACTCTCCTGTACGCCTTTCTCTGTGTTCCACCGTACTTATTAAATTGACTTTCATGAAAAATTTTGTTACAGCATCCAAGCAATGGATTATAAAAATAGCAATGGGTTAGCTGTCACTGTCAGATACACTAATTGGCGGAAATGAACAAATCACACTTTCAAAATACGACTTTTTCGAAAATTACATACCTATTATTTATATGCCTAAATATAGTTTTACCAAAAACATATCCAATGCATTTTTTATGCATATTCATATCTATAATTTATAATTTTATTGTGAAAAATACCCTTAATGTTTGGTAATAGTTTTTCCTAGGCAACACCTGGCTGCCAGAAAGAAAGGGTAAATGTGGTTACGCGGGGACTCCGTCTATAGGATAATCTGTCTACGGGTGTGACCCTCGATTGTCTGAAATGAACCATATCTCGTAATGTCAAAATGACAGTTCAAGACAAGTGTGTGTTAAGGTTTACTAAAGTTTAGTTAGGGCAGTTCACGCTTTACCAGGGTTGGGTTTCACAAGACTTCCTCAATATGCACCCATTAGATACGTGGTTTGAATATGGTCGGTGAACAATTCTTTGGGACTTTGCAAATAAATATTTGGAACGACATGGCGACAGGTCTTACAAAAATAGACAACTAAACTACTCTAGTAATAAGTAGCGATGCTTAACGCTATTAAAGTGGTGTTAAATGACTTTAGTGATGAACATAAGAGTCAGATATAAGTAATATAAATGCGAATATCAACTTTTGGACAAAAATTAAAGTACAAATAAGGACAGGTGAATACATACCGGCTCGCCGTGAACAATGAACGACTTGATGAAATAACAGTTAGAAGCACAATACTCCAGCCGGCGGCATTAAGATACACGAGCTTTCAACTTTCGCCCATTCACATCACTAGCATTAAGACATTAAATTCAACGGCAGAAAGCTCATAATAAGCTCTCAAGCTAACGTACAAGTTCACAACGTTGACAATTAAAACATTCGGTGTCCACACAATGAACGAACTGTTCCTAATTGGAGTTTAACAAGTAACTTATTCGAATTTGAAAACAGTATAAGACATTCACCTCTGGTCGGAGCGGCGCGCGCACTGGCTGTCGCTGCTATGCGGCCCACAGAACCCGTTTCGTAGAAAAAAACACCTCTTCCCGCGTCCACCGCCGACATGGCGACCCTTTGCATATTTCCCTGGGCGCTATTTATCATTGCACCATTATCCAGGAATGGCTTTTCTTGTAGCTTCTCTGGAACTAGTTGCGTGTCGTAGAGTTGATTGTCCGGTCGACCGTCGGCCTTCAGTCGGACCGCCATGTTTGGATTAGCCAGGTTTTGGCGCGAAATATCTAACATGTTACGATCTTGTGCCTGATTTGATACTTGCGGTACGTTATTTCTCGGTACTATAACTGGTATTCGCCCATAAACAGGTTTATTCGTGCCATATTTTTGTGTGCTGTCTATGATACGAGGCTCTGGTACGGGTTGGGAATTGGCGAAAACGTTTACTTTCAGTATCTCGTTTGCTTGTTGAATTAACTTTCTTTGTATATGTTCAATCTCTCCTTGTGATGCTTTTGAGTTTTCTGAAAGCTCTGCTATCAGTTGATTTACACTGAATTGTGGCATCCTGTGTCCTGTATTATTTTGCGCATCTGTCGATGGAGGTTCATTTGTTATGATAATATTATTTGCGTTAATAACATTGTTATTGCCGCCTTTATCACCTATGAGTTTCTTGGGAGCTTTGACCTTCATGTCTAAGCTATCTGGTGGGCTCACTACTATTGCTGGTATATGTTCTTTAAGAGTGCTGGAGTCTTTTCCTTTTCCTCTTTTTACTTTTCTTACAGTCCTGCTTGCCATTACATTGTTAACAGCTCAGCTAATGTTGATTGGTTCTCCTTTAACTACAGTTTTTTCTAATGGAAGCTGCATGCCTGTATTTAAATAAATTGGTTCGGGAATTCACTTTAAAGGTAAATCAATCAAACCTGCGGTTACATTCTGTTTTATTGAGGCTTTTAATTTTCAAGTGTTATAAATCCATTGGAATGGAAAAACATTAAATTTCATGTGGTTTCTTGGAACTTGTGAGATTGTTTTGCGTAGGGTGATCATTAAATTTGCCAAATAGAGCAACGAGACAATACGTACCAATCAACTTACAAAGTTACCATAGGGTTACTGATGCCAATGACTATAATATTTGTTACAGATTTGTGACGTGCGCTACTAAACATGAGATGGTAAATGAAATGGAGTATATATGGTGTATATATTTAATTCAATAAGATGTTGTTAATCGAATAAAAATATTTGTAAAACTTAAATAAGAGTGTTTAATATTCACTTAGAAAATGAATATTCAAGATAAATCCTACCAATTTATAATACTTTCTTAATCAATTTCTACGAATTCATCTTCGATATTTTTCAAGTTTTTTGAATATAAAAGTTAGATAAGTACACATTTCTACGAATTTGTCAAGCCTAAGCAAGCATTGCTAATATACCAAATATTATCTAGTTTTAAATCGACATTTTATTGTTTGTCTGACTGATTTAATTGCCATAAATAAGGACTATTATTAGAGATTAGTCTGCAGGCTGCTGGTAGCCCTGTCCATGACAAGTTGACAACAAAAAGTTGACACACTTTCCTCCTCCAATGTTTCATAAGTCGTTGTTAACAGTTGATTCAATGCAACATTGTGAGAGGTATAGTTTCTCACATACGTGTTACGTTCTGTGTCTTTGTTCGTTTTTTTCTCACAATTGATACATTTATGTCCGCTGCTATGGAGATTTATTATCATATTACCATATACCGTTTCTAATAGTAATTTGTCTGTATTTAATTACATTTCAATGTGATAGCAACTGTGTCTACCAAATTGAAGTTGATACCAAGGCCGAGTCTTTTGGTCAGGCAACTACAACTTTTTCATCCGTATCCAACCAAAGAAATACCTACTACGTCTAAAAGTACCTACAAATACCTATCTATATGTGGAGACATTTTGAAAAAGTATTTACTTAAAAAAGATACTCTTACTACTAGTATATTTATTCTCATAAATATTCTTCGTACAGACAACAGCAGATCAATGGTAACACTTGCAGTACGATTTCAACTCTTACGACGCAGATAATAAGAACGGTCCAAAGTCCAAAGAGTTACACTTGATCTGCTGTCAGCTGTACCTACGAGTATATTGAATTACCCCATAATTTCGAGTGATAAAATATCCCTTAGTAGGCTCTGATTGTACGACAGTAGGTTTCTGAGTCGGTATCCTATTACGGACAGATTTACATTGTCCGAAACACCGTTTCGCGCTGGTAGTTGTCAAATAAAACACATTACGGAATATTTATTGCTGATATCAACATTATTGCACCGTTAAAGGGGAGCCAGAAAATCGATATTGACTCGTAGATTTTTCTTACTCCCACCTTTTACATTTACAATTTGAAATATCAGTACCTACATGATTGTAGAAACAATTAAATTAGAAACTTATCGCTTCCTTATCTGTATGTTACATTCTTATTCATAATCAAAATAATAGTTAGCAACCTTATTCTTTTTAAACTTATGTAGGCGCGTATTCATAAACGTGATTCAAACTTACGCCACCGTTTAGGTCCTTTTCTATCTTAACCTTTTTTAACGAAGTGTGAAACGGATAACAATACGATTTAAGGGAAGTGAGGTTTAGCTAAGCTTATGAATAACAGCACTAGAGTTTATTTTGAAACAGGTTGTGTAATCGTAATTTTCTAGAACTTACACTTTATTAGGTACTTACACAAACTGTAAGCTCAACGTGCCCTTAACATTATTGGTTTCTTAAGTAGGTACCTACTTCGAGACAACGAATGTGATTTAGGTACTAGTGTACTACCTATTGGTAACATGATCATTCCAATAGATAAATATAAAACCAGTGTATAAACATTGATTCTATGAGGTATTTTATTTATTAAAGTTCGTTCTACTACTAAACGCAGTAACAGTTTATGTCAGTAGAACTAGTTGAAACAGTAAGTTGTTTAACTAGAATTTGACAAGATACTTCCTCTTCATCTGATATTATTTTGATTAATCTCCGATTTACATAAACCGACTAGATTTGCATTATGATTCACATTTTTATTTGCATTTCAATTGATGCTACACGCACTAAGAGTGTATGATCGTTTAGTAGTTAGTAGCAGTTCATCTCATTAAGCAGTTTCACGATAGAGCTAGAGCGTATTTTTAGAGGTTTGTGTATAAAAATTTTTTTTCGTAAAATTCTATTTTGTGTTTCTATTTTTCTATTACTATTAGCAATTATAAGAGTGGTATGGACCGCTCTTATAATAATTATTTTGCTAAACATGTTCAATTGTTTAGCAAAATAGTTATTATGGACAAAATAGTTAGTATCACATTTTTCTTTTAAAGTACCCCGTGGTATCATCACCAAATAGTCCCATCAAACGGTACCAGCCCATTGTTTGTGTTGACTAATTACCGACTGTTTAGCTAACCATCTCATTGTCGGCGGTCAACCGTCTGTGAATCCGTTTCTTAAAGCTAAAACTACTGAACTTATTTGCCCAAAACTGTTAGGAACGTGCCATTGACTCTAGGCAATTTAGGGAAAATTAGATTCGAACGATCATGTCCGTAAATTGCTTACTATTACCACCCTAAGATAATTTTTTGTTTATACATAGGTAGTTAGAGCAGCAATTATAGTAAAATATTATAAAAATCATGAAAAAAACTTTGAAATTTCGGAAAAGGATAACATTACGCATAATTTGCTGTAGCTATCGATTTTGATACAATAAAATAAACCTCATGAAATAGATAAAAAATAATGAATATGTTGATGAAGACGAAACTTTAAAACCAGCAAGACGACGAAGCTAGCACACCTACCTACTTATCAATTTCAGTAACCCTAGGCAAGTTAAGAATCTGTGAAGCCAATCTCCCAAATATTGTATAAGTAGGTATGTTAAAAGCCACAAAAAAACACGAGATTTGTGAAATTTCCCAAACTCGATATGACAAATAGTAACGTGAACTGTGTAAAACAAACATGATACCGGTCCATTGGGTAGCTAGTGATGCTCTATCAAATCCAAACCTCGCTATTTCATATAAAAATATCACTTCACTCGAAAAAGACACATTTTAATGACAAAAAATTACAAACTTGACGAATAGAGAATCTTATTTTTTGGAAGTTAGTTAATAAACTATAAAATATTCACTTCACTGCCAAATGAAAAACAGCAACACAATTTGTCATAATTTTAATATTTAATTCACATTCACACACGTATAACTTTTGCCCAATTTTGAATATGGAACTGCGCTCTGATTGGTCGCAGAAGGGACGGTAGAGCACGTAAAGGCGCAAGCGCACAAATTGTACTGAATGCTTTGTGCCGTACATTGGGGCTTGAGATTCGCTTTCGTAGCCTCATGACGTAGACCTGTGAAAAAACAGACACGGCCTTCTGATTGTTTGAATAAACGGTTGTGTAATTTTTTGAAGTGTTAATCGAGCGAGATTAATTTCTGATGTTTGGGCATGGGCGTAGATTAGTGTCATACCTAAGTGGACCTTATAAAACTCTATCGATAATTGAAATGTCAAACATAACGCGGAATTTAGAGTAAATTTTTCGTTGATATAATTATAGTTAAGTATGCACATAAAATGATCCATATTTTGTGTGCATATATTGATATATTGGAAATAACGAAATGAATATTGCCGAAGTTCGAAGGCGAAAGAAAAATGACGCAGAGTTGTCACAACCTTGGACGAAGAAACGGCACAATCCTTAGCAAGAAAAGAGGGAAATTGCCAGAATCGCAAAGGTCTCCGAGCTTAATTTTCTGGGGCCTGTCCTTTCTAAGTCTTCCTAGGGCGTCGAAGAATGGTGCAGTACCGTCTGTCACACGTGGCTAACTCCACTAATGTGCTATGGTCTGGGTCCGCTGGCCACAGGCCCACTGCCCATGGGCCAAGACGAGGAATAACCGAGGATGTTGAACTGTGCACTGATTTTATTACGCGGCGGACGGAAGAAATTGGATTCACCCTGTAGAATTTCTATTCTACAGGGTGAATCCAAATTGATGTAAAGGGTCACTTTTGTTACGTATACCAGCGATCGTCAATTTATTTTGCTAAACAAAATACAAAATTGCGACTACGAGAGCGAATTTTGCATGAGGACGCGAATATTTCGAGATTTCCGGTAAGATGCAATCCAAATGATTGTCGAAAAAAAATATGTTCAGTGTATTACTTAGAGACCCCTATATAAAATGCAAATGTATCTAGATCTACATCAGAACCCATTGGTTCGTTAGTTTAATTAATTTAAAAAATCCAATATATGATAATCCCAATGGAAAGTGTTGAAATATCAAAATTTTCTTCAAATATTACTCCAAAGCATTAAATTAACTTGGCGCATCAACAAAACCAGAAGTGATCAACCGACTGTGAACTAATTACAGAATACTCACTTCCGATACACCCCACTTTATCTAATCATGATTCTCCCCATTACGATGTTAACCACCGATGTATTAACAAGTAGATTACGCATGGCTTCTCGTAACCCAGTAAAAAGTTTCAACGGTATGCCTGAACCAATGCAATTAAATTACACTCGTGTGCTGTGTCTTTATTTAAATTAGTAGAGGTATTGGGAATCTTGTTAGTTCACCTACATTTAAATTCATGAAAAAGAAAAGCTATGGGACAGATTGAGGGAAGTAGTATGGCACCTTTCAATATGTTAGGTTAGGTTAGGGTGGTCTAGGTCTAGGGTGTTTGACGTCGAATTTGCAGAAAAAAGTTGCAGAAAACAAATGGTTCTGCCGCAGTTTGCAACAAATTATTGGCATAATTGTTGGTCGTGGTTCGTTGTGGTTTGATGATGTCAAAGTAGAATCTGATAGGTCAATATCAAACCATCTTCTGAAAACCTAGAGTCTTTGTGTGTCTTACATTAATATATTACATTCTCAGACTCAAATACTCATTGTACAAATGCCTGTGAGTGGTCAATTGCTTACGGTCTAATGCTCCCAATAAGTACAATTCTTAATAGTAGTTTTACTCTAATCTTCTCAGGTGGCTTAGAATTCTATAAATAATGTAGGTTATGATGACAGTGCAGTGATCCAATTCCAACTACTGCGCTCGTAGTTACACTTAACTGCGAATAATCATTATTTCCCCATCATGTTTCGAAGATGGGCGTTACAAAAACTCGCACGTTCTAGATATTACACTGGATAGTATCTTGGACGCTCCTAGTAAGGTGGCCATTATGCATTTAATAGGTGGAGACTCCATGTTTCGCATATAGATGCATGCAAATGTAAAGAAATCTATAATCTTGACGTTCATAGGCTTAAGAATAAAATAAGTATGTCCTTGGTACACGCCGGATGCTGGACCAAAAAAAAAACCCTTGAGCGAAATAGAGACTGAAGGCTTATATTATAGTCCACATATTGGATGACTTTGAGTCAAAATAATCAGTGATCGATAATGGTAACCACGACTCTACATGATATTCCATTTTTTGTTACAATCGGTAGCGGCCCCGTGCCATATATTGCTGTAGCGTTCGATTCTACGTTTGTGGTCTGCAAGGATCAAAAACCAGCAAGCAAGGATTGTATTCATTTCTGGCATCCTGATATGAATATTTTCAGGATAGCCATACTTCGCCAGACAGTGATGAAATCGTAGACTCTCCTAATTATTCCACAAAGCCTGGCCAGCATAGCATGGAAGCAGCTCTCCACGCGTCGCAGAGCGTGACGTGGCGTAACTGGTGTTTGTTGTGAAGTAAGACACTTCAATTAATACCACGTTACATGTGTGCTGCTGAGGCGGTCAGTTAGTAGATGATAAATTGGTGCTTGCGTCGAAATAATTCGATAACTCTATTGATAACAATCACAAAACGAGCGGCTCAGCGACTCTAATATACTCGATACTGATGCCAAAAAAATATAAAATGTATACATTAATTTTTCATGTCCACAAATAATAAAATTCGTTGTTACATACACTCGTGGCCTATCGACCGGGCCACTGACAGTGTGATCGGGCATATTTTGTACCGCACAATGACAGCGCCCATTACATACGCAGGGATATTTCAAGAGAACTTGAATATAGGATTTTTTTTAAAATGTAATTATGTTAAAAATAATAAAAACACAACCAACATTATTTAGACCACCACCCCTGAGATGCGCGTTTCCCTAATCAAAAACACATGTTATATAGTGTCTCTACATATAGTAGAGTTCATAGACCTAAATGCCGTCATGTACCTACTGTACTGATTCTCTTGACACAAAAA
Organism: Tachystola acroxantha; assembly: GCA_963506565.1. Classification (NCBI taxonomy): domain Eukaryota; kingdom Metazoa; phylum Arthropoda; class Insecta; order Lepidoptera; family Oecophoridae; genus Tachystola; species Tachystola acroxantha. Next base: position 7,277,098 of record OY735885.1, on the reverse strand, counting down.
CAACATTACCTTCCATTTCTCATCAGAAATATGTAAAATTAGATATGCCCGGCTAAGATTCAGGCGTATGGGGTATGATCACACCTTAATATTCTTAAACATAATATTAATCAATGGTCAGTGATATATCATATTATCTACCATGAATAACAAGTATTTACTTAGGCATTTGTCTAAGAGGTTTCTAACTTTTATGAACCCAAGGAGCATCTTGACCTTCTTGTATCTTGTCAACAAAAATCTCAAATCATTCTTCGTAAGTGGATCATTGCGCAATGCGCATGCGTTTACGAGCACTTAAAGCGAGCACATAATTCAATTCGTCCATATAATTATTTCATACTTAGAGCCAAAATTATTGCGACTTGCGTAATGTTCGTTCAGAAAAGATATGAATTAATGGTGCTTATAACTGTATTTTTGTTGTGTAATGTAAAATTAAAATGTTATTTTAATTTAATAAGATATTTTCGCGTGCTATTTGGTGTGGTACGTTTGATTTGAGTAACACGAACTGGCTTAATATGTAGTAAATACGATAATTTAAGTTACCAAAAATTGTAAGTAACACTTTTTTATGTATTTATTTATTTAAAACATTACTATTATAATAATACATTATTTTGATTGGCCACCAGGATCTTAAAACTTGAGAAGTTTGTCCAGATGCTGATATCCTCACACAAACCTAATGTGTCACTATGCGTACAAAAGATCTACCTTATTTGTGTCTATCTATTCACGAACCATAGTTGGACATAATAAATATAAAGTATGAAGATTTGAATACATATTTGAAGATTTAGGGGGTGTCCTTTTATATTTTATGTGCGACATAGTTCTTGATGAAAACTTAGGCTGATATTCATAGACAATTTTGAGACGAGCTTATCGTGAGCTCGCTCTTACGACTGTCAAAAAATTATTATATCTGACAGTTGTAAGACTCAAACTCATCGCGCACTCAAAACTGTCTATGAATATCTGCCTAAACAGCGATGAGCAGCAACAACGATAAATAACATACAAAGCAGCAAGATGAATGGCTTTTATGGCGGTTGTTGAAGGCTGTGCTGTGCATGCTGTGTAATTAAACTAATTCGTTCGTGGTATATATTAAGTACTTAATCTACTTCTAAGTATGAGTTATATTTAGGCGTTCGTTAATTTGTAAGGCGCAGGACATAATAAATTTTTAACCATTCATTCATTTGCCGAATGCTCTATAATGAAGGTAATTCTAATTATCGTGAGGAAATATGCATGCCTTATACCTAATATAAAAATCTAGGCCAATTAACTACATTAAGCTACAGCTTGAGCTCGATGGCAATGGACTTGCGATACGGAAATCCCAGGTTCGATCGCCAGGCAGGGCAGACATGTACCAATGTCTTATCCTCGGTTTTTTCTATGGAAAAAACCTAACATTTACCGAGTGCTCTCAAAACGATGAAGAAAAACATCATGTTGAAACCTGCACGCCGTAGAAGAAAAAATAATCTAAGGCATGTGAAATCTGCCAATCTTCAAAGGTCTGTGCCCGAGCAGTGGGGCAATGTAAATAGACTGATGATGATGATGAATCTACAGCAACCCAATGTGTAAATTAAAAATAAAATGAGATAATAGTAGATGTAAGTTGCTCGATGTAGGAGAACAAAGAAGCAAGGGTAGCACTACTTTTTGTCAATTAGCCCCTATGGGGATATCTAGTGGAAAAATATATGATGGAATGGTGTGTATACCAAACTCTACAATTTGCATACCAAATAATACGGGTATGATAGCCTACACAGTGTGACCGCGACCTAATGATATTGTCCGAGGTCAGGAAACACAAAACTAACAATTATAATCTACTTTAACTGTTGATTTATATTGTAGCCTCACCTTCGTTTAACCCGACTGTTTTTAACTGAACACGGTGGCTAATTTTGTTATAGCTTAGGCAGGTACCTACAGGTTGATATCGTATATCCCAATACGTATATATATCTTGATATTCTACAGATACCTACGTATGTATAGCGTGTTTCCACAAGTCAAGTGCTTTGTTGTTCAGTCAAGTTTAACCGTCTTTCTGTTTATAAGTAGCTTTGGTGTGTGGCCACGCAGCGAACGGGGGGTGTTTGTAGGAAGACGAATATAGGTAAGAGCAAAGTCTAAAGTGATAGGTAGGTACTTTATGCTACAGCTTAGTTACAGGCGATATAACTAAACTGTAGCTTTTTTGAACGTGCTTTCGACGGTATAGTTTAACTAACAAAGAAAAATATACAGGATTTGAATTAATCACGATCTTAATAAGGCCCTTGCCCAATTGTAAAAAAATCATTCAATAGAAGTACAGTTTAAAAAACATACAATGTACCTACCTTAATTGTAAAATAATTTTACAAATAAGTCAAGTATAACTAGTTTAGCAAAAATCTTAACCTTGATGCAATTGAATAAAAACTAAGAAACTTTACAATAATATAGCTTATAAATTAGAATAACACATAGGCTATAATTTATAAAGATCCTGCGCAGACGAAGTCGTGTGCAGAAGCTAGTACTGTAATAAAATTGTAATAATAATTGAATAATGAATTGGATTGGATAGAACTAAAGCCGCCTATATTTTGACTCTGAACTGTATTGTATTGCACCAGCTTGCTTCGCCCGCTCTTTCTCCGGCCACAGCCCCGCCGCATGGGGTGTGTGCACAGGTGCACAGTTTCCGCCCCGTGGCCACGGCCTTGGTATTTGCGACCCTCCGACCATCCACACCATCCCCCATCGGCAGGTGCCTGATAGACGGTTACATCTACATGTAGATAACAATGAAAGTTGACCAGTTCAATGGCCTTTTGGTGGCTAAGGAGTTTTAAGGCACCTATTATGATATTGATAAATTTGCATTGTGGGTAAACGCAACGTGGGATGACCCCCGACCAGATGGAGGGATGACCTGCGGAAGGTGGCTGACAGAGACTGTATACAAAAGGCCGACAATCGGGTTGAGTTGCGTGCTTTTGAAGAGGCCTAATGGGACTTAATGTCTTAAGTAAATAATTAAATAAGTATCTAAATGAAATCGCTTAGATAAAATTAGTTTGAAATTTCAAAATAGTGTCGCTTTAGAGTTTAGATTAAGTTGAACTTGACTTTTTGAAATTTTATACATAGACTGATCCAATATGTAGGTACTGACTCTTCTCAATGGCTCACCTGTAAACCAATTTTTGTTTGTACAATTAAAATTAAACTGTGTCATTTCTATTTTTTTTAAAGATGGGCTTTTAAGTATAACTCAAGAGATATTTACGTAATTACAATCAGCACCTACACAATAATTAAAGGTCTAAGAAACGGCCGGTGCAAAACCTTAGGTCCAGTTACCTGCTAACCTACAAGTAATAATTACTGTAAAAACAAAATGTCAGAGCAACGCTAATCTGTTTAACTCAAGGTGTTTCATCATTATGCTCAAAGTGCCAATTATTATGATAGCTAATGATACAGTACTAACACTAACATTTCACGAACTTTCATTAAAGTCCGGTTTACAAGCATTGGTACTTACGACATAAAATCGAAGGTCTACCCACCCCCCTTTGTTAGTAAGTTCTATGGAGCCCCTCGGAGGAGGCTTTTCTAAGCCAAAGCACAAGGAATGTTGGTGGGGTACGCTACAAGTGGTTATTAGTGATATTTTTATGATACGCAGATGATAGGTCGTTCGCACTCCGTGATGTGTATGGATTTCGTTATTTAAATTAGTTAAAAGTATCTATTATGCAAATGTTTGCCCTAAGGCTGTTCTCAAGGGTTATAGTTATTCATTATATAGATATTCTGCTACTTGGACGAAAATAAAAAATCTAAGAAAATATATCAGGTATATCAGTTGATACGGGTTCCCTACATAATATCGAAAGTCTTCGCATCGATTGTCATGACATGGAAAACTGTCCATCGAAAGATAAATCCCTCGAAGGTACGTAATAAGAAAATCGTGATATCGGACAGTTCTGGCATCGAACGATTGTGGCACTAGACACATACAATTATAATAGGTATTATTTGCAAAATGTGTTACTTAGGTAGCGTTCAGTGAAGAAACTAACGGGTCGGCAGCGGCGAAATTTTTCCTTCATGGTAGAGTCGAATTTCGTTTACGTGTTTATTCTTGCTATACCACCTTGCTAACAATCAATAGCTATGAATATCATATCTCAATATTAACCTTAACCTGTCATGAGTGGGTGTGACCAGACAAGAGTAACTTGTAGATCAAAACGGCCGCACTCAGGAAGCGATTTAAAGTAGATTTATTTAAAATCTAATTCACTGAGTCGTTAATCGATCGATTAGGTAGGTAGATTAGTTTGATTTAATGTCCGCCCACTTGCGTAATCGCAGGTTTTGGCGAGAATAGAATATTAAATATCTCAGTTACTAAGGTTAATTGATAGATTATTAATTGTTGTTTAAAGGGATACAGACGCTGAAACTTTACCGATAGGTAACCTACTGATTGATTTTTGGAAATTTTACAAAATTCTTTATTATAGGTTGGTACTTATTTTTAGTGATACCAACTGGTAATTAATTAAAAGTTACCTACTATAAAAATTAAGTACTAAATATGTGGAATTATAAATATTAAGACTGTGTATTCCTAATTTGGTTACATATACTTATCACTGTCTTTAAATAAATAATCATCATTGGTACATCATCATACATATAACATCATATCTACGTAGAAAATTACAATATAAGTATATATTTGATCTTAGATAACTAACTCGTATTTCGCCCAAAGGATCAGCTTAGCGATCCAGAGGGGAAATGCCGCCAGCATTTTGGGCACGTTGCCGGACAACGGGGATCGGTTGAACTATCTGTAATGCTAAGCCATTCAGATAGTTCAACCGACCTATTGTACATATAGTTTTTAGTTTAGTTTACTTATGTTTCTAGGTTAATATTGTAATAGTTATTTTTAATTTTTATTGTTGTTTTATGAATAAATATTCTTAATAAACATAACATTAAGTACTCATAACTCTACATGTAGGTACCTATGTTGGTAGGGATATTTACTCCCACTATTAACTTAATTTTCGTGTTCTTCCGTGAATGAAATTGCCACTGACATTATCACATTGCACTCCCACCCAAAACAGTGCAATAAAATGCATTCCAATTGAAAACAAAACTGCAGCATTGGCCATTTAAAAATGCTACCAAAATACTTAACGCACACGCAAAGCTACCAAAGATGGAAGAATACATCGTTGTATTTTGTTCCGAGAAACAAAACGTATTATTAACCGCCTACGCGGCTATCTACCTTGAATAAGGTATCCAGGGTTGGTAAACTAGTTGACTATGTTTATAGGGACTTTAAAAATACGTTTTAAAATTAAAATAAATAACTTTGCGCGTTATCAAACAAACTATCAGTGGCATGAATAAGAACAATATTGTAAACTTTTCAATTTAACATAAGTAGGTACCCCAGTCTTATGAAGCTGCCTTATTCTGGGCCAGAAGTAAACATAGTAAATCAATATAATTCGGGATAAAGAGATAACAATGCTAAAAGGACGCAGGCCCCTTGTACTAATTATATATTCTACGGCAGGACTCTACCTTCAACGAATCATGTATCAGCTGAAAATTTGCACAGAGGTCAGCTTTTACTTTTGTCAAGCAACAATTAAGGTTAATAAGGATTTACTAAATTCACCAAAAAAAAAATATTTATGCATAGTTTAAACTCACTAAACGAGAAGTTGAACTGATCCCATTTATGATTCCCTGAATAAATTCTTGCTACAGTTTCGTGTAGCCGCCGCGTAGAGGATCGCATGCGCACTGTGGGTTTGAAGGGCGATCTCAATTAACCACACGCGAGCACCTGAATTATCTACCTACTTTAATTCATCCCAATTTTTTTAAGTTTCTTCTTTTACCGAATCTTATATTATCTTTAAAATTCCTCTTAAATTCAACCAAATTAAGTAGGTAGGTACCTAAATGTTATCAATAGGTAAAGTTGAGGAAAGACTATGGCTACCTAAATTCATACTCCCATGTCTGCTGATTTAAGTACCTAGTATTGCATCATATACCTACTTTAATAAAGTTTATTCTTTTTACCGAATCTTATGTTACCTTTAAAATTCCATATAAATTCAACCAAATTAAGACCTAAATGTTATCAATTGGTAAAGTTGAGGAAAGTCTATGGCTACCTAAATTCATACTCCATGCCTGCTGGTTTAAGTAGTATTGTTACACAAATAAACTTATCAACATGACTTCGGAAGTGATTACATAGAACCCATTGACCATAAAAGGTTTTACCTAATTATTAAAAATGCGAATGTTTCTTAGATGTTCGTTACTCAACTAATGGGTTAAAACCTAAGGGCTTGTTTTTACTACGGGATAATATCTATTACGTTGCCTTATTTGTATTAAATTTAAACTTACTGTTATAAGACAGTGTGGGAGATCCCAAAATGCCTCTACGTCGGGGATCCAGTTTGACAAAGTTACAATTCACTACTTCACAAAACCCGGCAAAATCTTGTTCACTTTCACTTAAATATTCACAAATTAGTGATGTAAATTACAAAATACGATTATGTAATTGTTAAAAACTTGTTTTAAAGAGTTCAAACCAATCTTTTTGTACAATAAAAAGTTATTTGAATGCACCCGCGAAATTGTTTTTAAAACTTTTATTTTATTCTCTTTGTTGTGTTGTAAAACGTCGCGTTTCATTGAAAGCAAGATTTTGATCTGTGTTTGGTTTTCTGATCACGCATCACAGGTGTCTGCCTCATGATTCAGTCCCCTTCCCTTTTACGGCACAACGAACCACTGTGTAGTAAAGTTATAAACTTATAATAAAATTTTGGCCGCTGCCTACCACTACTTCGTAACACTGTGCGATAATTGGAAAACCATGTGAGCGTAGATGTGTGCTTACATCCTGCTCACACGTGTACCTAAGTGGTTATGCCCTGTCCTTGTCAGTAGAGACGTTTTTTGTAAGGACTCAAAATCAGGTAGGACAATTAAGTGGTTTCATTCACAAATTTTAAGGGTTTGTTTGAAGATAATTCCCTCTTTAATATTTGAGATTTCGGTGGAATTTAAATAAAATCTTATAAGACCGCTTTGGTGTGGCAGGATCTTCCCCTGTCTCTGTGGTATCGTGACAGAGCTTCGTCACAAAGGTCATGTTTTAATTTCCACATTGCATACTGACCGAAATACGCGGAACCGATGCCTTCAGCCGTGACCAGAGTTGGGAACACCTGAGGCAACGGCCCCTCGATTGACAGCCCTGCAGGATCGTGGCCGCCCATTTTCTGTGGACAATAAAAATATAATTTATTAGCCAAAAAAAATAGCGGTTAAAAAAGAAGAAAAATCATAACCCTCCCTCTTGCGCAGTCGGGTAATTAGACAATATTGTTTTGTGTTAAATTTATTAACAGCGCCATCTCACGATAGAGCATTGAACGCAAACAATGATAGTAAGTTATAAAAGAGGAGCTTTGTTGGCGGACTAATACTTCTTGTACTAACAAGCAGTTCACAAGCGCTATACACAGATGGCGCTAATTATAATACAGTCGACAGAACATCAAATGTAACACACAGGATAGGTTGATATTTCTATAAATAATTCATAAGTTCTTGCCTGAATATCGCAGATATCCTTATTCCTTTGGTCCTGGTTGAGGTTGATGTTCTTAGTTTGCATCTTCTAACCCCAGGGCACTGCCCCTGAAACATATAAATCGATTTGTTAGTTTTATTGTTTGTTATAAAGCAAGTTTTCCTGGACCGTTTTGAGAGCATTCAGCAAATGAACCTACATAACTATGCCGTCTTTCTAAACCGAGAAAAACTCAACATGGCTTGTCGGGTATCACACCTAGGACCTCCTTTTCGGGGGTCCAGAGCACAGAACACTATTGTCCAGAGAGTCCCACCCTGTTTGCGATAGCTTTATGTAAGCTACACCAAGCAACAAACGACCTGTTGCACAGGACGGTATTAGCGGAATCTCCAACCTGCAGAGCCTGCATCATTGCTTGAGCTTGAGCAAAACATCATTTTATTCTTAATAATAAGAAGAACTGCATTCATGGTTTTTTTTTAAATATATCAACAGGAAATCGAACCCGCCAAATGTGACAAAAATCACACATGTATTTTATGATAACGCTCGAAAAGGTTAATCATAAGGATTATTTTTTTCTAAACAAAATAGCATCTTAAATGAAAGGAACAGGCCTGCCAGCAGTTAGATAATAAAAACTTTTAAATCAGTGCGTCAAAGAAACATTTTAATAAATAGTTTTACATTGTGCGGTTCCAGTTAGTTCTTTAAATCTGAAAATTGCAAGCGGGAAAACTCGCGTTCTTAAAACTTTAAAGCTCTTTAATACTAGCAAGAAAAGTTTCAACAGTTCCTCAACATTATTTAAGTTTTATCGCAAAAGTTTCATTTTCTTTACACTCAGATTAAGTTAAGTAGAGTTAACCAAAGACTTACGAAGGCTTACAAGTAGGTAGGTATTATCTTCTCTACAGCTAGTTTCGTAGGGAATGAACATAAGAGTGAAAAACTTTGTTCTGTCTATATAAATTCACACAACTTCAACTTCAAATTTTTTTTAACTTTTCAATACGCAACCTCACTTCTCCTAAATCGAGTTTTAGTCCTTTGAACCGCATTATTATTAGTGGTCGCAGCGTTAAAATTGCTAAACGATAACTTTATTACGCAGTTGCTAAACCACTTATTACTTATGTATAGGGAAATCCAGCGAAAAAACATCAACTTTAAGTCACGTTTATCACTATAACCCTTAGATTTTTCCTTAGCGTTTGTCAAGTTGAAAATCACTGGCTGTAATTTAAGTTTCACTAACTGGACACGCGTAGAAGTTTAAAAGCTACTTAGTCCAAAATTCCAAATGACGAAACAACAACCAGCTGTTGTTGTTTCGTCATTTGGTGTTTTATTTTTAAGTACTATTTTGTAATTGACTAACTGGACGTTCCTCGTGTCCAGTTGGTGAAACCAAAAAGCACAGGGGTGTGCTTTATTGTGCTTGTTTTTAATTAGTGTTCACTACAATATAGGGCCGAGAGTAGGGTTGATTGGCGCGCTTTGGGAGAGGCCTACGTCCAGCAGTGGACTGATACGGGCTGATGATGATGATGATGATGACAATATATTGTACACACGAAGACAGAGATAAGTGTACAGGGGGCCACAATGAGGTTTTGATTTTCTCAAGAACTACTGGAACGATTTGAATAATTATTTTACAGTACATAGTTTTAACTTTTATCTATCTAACCGTGAAAGAATTATTGCAATAGGTCAAGTAGTTTTTGAGATAATCTCATCCTTAAAAACTCTACTGTACACCTTTCTCTGTCTTCGATCGTACCTACCTACATAGCGCTACAAAAAAGTGTAGTGAACATAATTAGAAACAACCCTGCAGCTTATCCATGGGAATAAAGGGCATAAACAACAGGATGTGGTCTCTGTGGCTTATGATGGGCGAGACCTAAATATCGATCGCAGTGTCCTTGTGGCTCTGACTGTCTAGTCGAGGGAGGGAGGGACCCGTGGTCACTTCTGTAAGGTTAATCGTACAGGGACGTATTGAGAGAATTACGTAACGGGTGTATTAGTTTATATTAGTTTGATAGAGAAATCCTTTATTGCACAAATAAGCATTAGTATGCAGATAAATTGGACAGTGCCGTCCTTATCTTCCTAGCAAACGACAAAGTAATGTTTATATACAGATTCAAGTTGCAGAAAACATCTTTACAAGTAAGTAGATAACTCTGTTTATCAAATAAATTTTTTTTTTTTCAAAAAAAAATTCTCAAAAAAAGAAGATCAACGTTTCTCGCGTCTCACAATCCAGCGGGGGGTGAGATTGGTGATCATTTATTTCTATAGATGGTGTCGATCGTGACTGCACCGCGTAAACTCACGTTAGCTGTATCTGACACGCGTAAATTAACACTAACTGAAATCACTGAGTTCAACCATCGTATTTTACATTTGACTGTGTAAGTTGCGTCAAAACGATCTTGCACATTTGATGGCGCCTTGGCATCATAGGTAATTGCTTCAAAACTTGTTTTATAAAAGATTTTATGGTTGCAAATTATTTCTTGACTTTCGATTTATTTAATGTTACTGCGTATTTTGTCATAAAGTAGTATAAACCATAACAAAAATTTTAATATCCCGCACTTAAAGATGCACCATTAAATCTCCTCGAAATGTATACCTAGTGTTTATATAGACGACCATTTCCATAAAGCAGTTCATCTGTCTGATGTTTTCATATTTTACAGCTCTGTAGAAATACGAAATATTTTATCCCCAAGTACGATTCGAGATAATCTCAACAATAAAAATTCTCCTGTGAACTTTTGTCTTGTGACTATAAAAGAGTCCTCCTGTACTTTTCTCTGCGTTACGTACAACTGTATAGGTAATGCTAATGACTAATGACTTCTACAGTCGTAACGTAACTCGGAGAAAAGTCGACGCAGTTAAAAGCAAAACATAATTTCCCATCGCTCGTATTCCCACGGACTTTCTCGAGCGGGTTCGCTTTAGTTTGCACTCATTATCGACCTGTTTACTTGCACGGCTACTTGTTGCGAGGTGTAAGTACATAAGCTATGGAGTAATGAGCACAGCGCACAGGAAGGAAATGCTAATTGATTTATCGGACGTCAGATTAAATTTTTCTCGATATTTGTAGGGGATTATCTTATTAATTAGAAAAAAAATAATGGATGTTTCGATATTTCGACAGCATTGCAGCCATCGTGGTCACAAGGAGACTGATGTCGGTAAGTGTTGAACGTCAAAAAGATGACACAAAACGATCTACCCTATATCTAATTAATATGTATAGGTATAGTATACGAACCGTGTAAGTTTAAAAGGGGATTATCTTATCATACATATATTTCATTACTCGACCAGGGGAGTAAGTTGCAATGCCTTTTTTAGGCGCGTCAACGAAATTTTTGTACTATTCGTAGGATTTTTTGAGAATACTTAATACTTAAATACTTCATTTATTCAACCTTAGGAGCTCTAGGGAACACTTGGTTATGTCGAACATAATGTAATAAATTTATAATATAAGGAACAGAATACAAACTAGGTCATGGGTCATGGCTGGATGCACGAACAGCGAAACAAGGCAAAGAACCGACCGAACGGGATAAAACAAAATGATCTAGGTAATGTAAAGAGGCCTTGTCAATGTTTTACAATTTAGAAATCTGATTGTTACAAGTTATACCTACTTCATACTTTCATACACAGATTTACTTCCTTCGATAAGTATTTATTTACTTCCTTCCCTGCTAAATTACAAATACCTACACAACAAGCTGAAATCCTCACACCTGGCCTGTCACAACATTCTAACTCTGTTCCAGTTTCATATGAAAAACTTTTGTCTTCAGGGAGTTGGCACAAATTTTTTTTATGTTACACAGTGTTATTTACATATCGTTACGTACAAACAGACGGACGAACTTCAGTGATTACCTGTCACAAAGTTTTCCTCGAGTAAAACGAACGCTTCCCCTGGGAATGTATGTTCTGCATTTGCAGAAATACTATGGAGAGACAACAAAGGATGATTGAGAACCTGAGTTTTATCTCAGAGTAGAAGCTATCCGTTGTGATAACTCCATTAACTCTTGTGGCATCTTTTAAACTTTAAAGTCGTTGTTCCATTTAGCTAGGTGTGGTACACTTTATGAGGTAGGTAGCGTTTGGAATGAACTATATTGTCCGAATTATCTTATCAAAATGCATGCCTGAGAATAATTAAAAAAAATAAAGGCATAGTCCCAGAGCTCCCTCAATGTGAGGGAAGGCCTGTGCCTCAATAGTGTGGACGTGAATTGTCGATAGGTTTTGGTCATCCTAAAAATTCACCATTCACTTCGTAAGTACGTACTTCCTTTATGAGTAGGCATTATTCATGTTGTTGCAATGATGATTTTGAGTGCAAGCTGAGTTTGAGTTCGGTCTTACAATTGTTAGATTTCACATAATCTTGAGACCGAGTTCACGCTACGATCGTGCTCAAAAGTTTCTATGAATATCGGCCTCATACTTATAAATCCTTGAATTGTGATTTTTTACGGTTACGTCAATAAAAATACATTTTCCATCCAACACTTTGACCACCAAAGTGGTCACTTACGAGTAGTATCCCAAATACAAGTTTAACACCCCACCTTCATTGTAAACTCACGGCACAATTACAGGGCCGCGGGAAGGGTTAGCTACCTTGCCTGGAATAATCGCCGGAGGGCCAATTACTGCCCATTTCATTCACAAAACTACCTCGGCCACGCTACGGGGAGAGATTAGTCGGATGGGCGTTTAGGGAGATATCACACTGGACGTAAATCGCAGTGAATGCAAATCGCAGCGGTTGTACGGACAACAACAGGTCACTGGTAACACTTGCAGTACGATTTGAACACTTACGACGCAGATAATAAGAACGGTCCAAAGTCCAAATTGAACTGAATTGAGCTACTTTGATGCGTACAGTCGAACGCGTATAGCACTTTACCCCAATAGAACTAGCCAAATACATTGATTAAATTATGTATTTAGATTGTAAATCAATAATCAAAAAATACTCAGCATTGATTATTAAGCAATTTAGGCGGACGCATTAGAAATTGTGATTTTATTATAAATATTAGCTAGCATCTACAGCCACATGGTTAGAATAACTATCAAGATAATTGGTTCATTTCATTATTGTCTCTAAGACAGACTTTTACCATAACAGATAGATAATTACAATCAAAAATAAAATGAAACTTGTAAAAACTACCTTGTACATTTTTTGTAGAGATCTCAGAGATAATCAATGATTTATGCTTAGATTTTAATTATGGTTTCCTGTAATAAAATTAACTAGTAGTCCTCTAATAGCCGACCGGACACGCCGCCTGTGTGTAGGGCCTCTTAACGATAACTACGTGGAACCACCGAATGAACTGGTTTCGATAATTTACGTTTTAATTTGATGGTGCTCATCGGATAATCGTTCCGCTTTGTTTCAAAGTTTCCAACTATTTTATGATCGTGAAGGCGGCAGACTTAGGGAGGGTGTGACCTCAGCCTATAAATCGTGGTGCTAGTGAAGTGCTGTTTTCTGGTTTACGTTAGGGAACACTCAATTTGTTTGGATGAGGTAGGCTTTGCAGCATATCGGCTGTCTGCCTGCACTCTCAAATCATGGCGTTTTAAGTAGATAGTAGTATACTCTCGAATAATATTTAGAATAGAACAGTTTTTGTAATAAATTATTATTTACTTACACTTAAAATAAATTTATCTTAATATTATATTATTACATACAGCCAATCCATCTAGATTGTGTCATCTAATTTAATATTAGTAAAAAATAAATCGATATTTATTACTCGTATGTCTCATACAACCTGAAATAAGCTATCTAAGTTATATCTCCTAAACTTGTATATCCTGTTGCGATAATCTTCTAATTCTTATATACTCGTAGTTATAACCGCGTTCGTTACATATTCGTAGTGAATAAATTATATATATTTTTGGAATCCTTGGTTCGACCCAAGTGTTGGGTGAAACGACCACTAACGTTTTTTAAAGGTGGCATCTCACCCAGTGGTGAGTTTTTTGGAGGGTGAATTGCCACCTAAGCCACAAATTGGGTATAACATAAGTACTACTTACTATAAAAATTATACAAGCCCTGAAGCAAGCTATAAATGCGTCCTTATGGATACGTGCTTATGGATACCGTCGTATCACCATAGAATTCAAATACAGAAAAAAATGACTGAAATCTGGTTTACACCACAATGGCGCACAGAGGATAATCGATGTACACCACGCCCTAATAACTGAGATAGCGGGAATTAACTAGTTATTTTGTCCATAACAAGTAGCTGCATAGCACACCGTGTGAATCTCAAGCATTGTATTGTAGTATCAACATTGTTGATATTTAAGACTAAGGCTGTTGTAGTCCGTAATGACGTCACAATAATTACTATTGGAATACCATGCTGATTGATACTGATAATTAAAAGTAAACAAAAAGTCACCCATTTCAATATTTTGTTTGTTTATCTAATTATTAATTTCCTGAGCTTGGAAACTTCCCCATCTTTGCAAGATTCCAAGTTCAATATTCCCTTTTTAATTTTGGGAAGCCTATGGATATATTTTTTTTTCATTTTGATTACCTTAGGTAAGTAGTACAGCTAACAGCAGATCAAGTGTAACACTTTGGACCGTTCTTATTATCTGCTTCGTAAGAGTTAAAATCGTACTGTAAGTGTTAGGTACCATTGATCTGATGTTGTCCGTACCAATATCAATTCTGATTTCAACATGCTTTGGGATAATTAACACCTTTTATTACGTGACATCTAGCATTTTAGTAAAACTTAAGAAAAGTCCCAGGGAACCACAACGATCGAATCCAGAACCATCACCATCATCCAACCCTGAAACATTATCGTATCCATAAAGACATTTGTTTCTAAACAACCGACGTAATTAACTCGAAAAAGGTGGTTCAGAAAATAAATACATAGATTGCTCTCTATGATAATTAGAAAGTAAGCTAAATTACACACTATACTTACTTGTTATAAGTGATTATATAAACAATTAGATAGGTACAGACAACAGCAGATCAATGGTAACACTTGCAGTACGATTTCAACTCTTACCAAGCAGATAATAAGAACAGTCCAAAATGTTACACTTGATCTGCTGTCGGCTGTACGAGTAATCGAGTATAGATCTGCGCCAAGGGAAAATGGAACTGAAATAAGTACTCGTTAGAACCAACAAGTTACATATGCAATTATGCATAATTGCATATTCTACGTAAAGTTACGAAAGTCCTAAAGGGATGTGAAGAACTGGAGCTCCATAAGATACGAAGGCAGTTTCGGACTACTGAGACTAGCCCGCAGTTATCATGTTATCAAGAAAGAAGCAGTATAATTTAATCTTACCCAAGATTTTTGTCGCAAAATTCCATACAATCCTTAACATCGTTAAATTACATCCTAGTCTAGACCAAAACTCACCAAATCTACCATGAAGCGCACATAAATCACTCACACACGCACACAACGGACACACACTATCGTACACCTGCGCGTGCGCATCGAATCAGTTTTCGGATCACGCCGCGTCGGCGCACTTCGGGGAACGCGTCCGTGGCTTTCGCGCGCACTTCCAATACTGTAAGTGTAAGCTCAACTTTATAAGTTAAAGTTGGTGCGAGACTGTTCGGGGAATCGGGGCTTCGGGGTACTTAGGGCTAAGTTAGGGAATAATCAAGCAGGAAGTCTGGAATCGACTTGAATAGCTGTGTTACTAAAGGATTTTGAAGAGCTTCGTTTGAAAGCATTTTGAAAGATAACACAAACGTTAACCTACAGTTTGGTAGAGAGATGATAAAAGACATTGCCACATTTCAATGGAGCTTTGCCCCACCTACAAAACTACGTGACCATTTAAGCTGTATCTATCATTTTGTTGGGGACTTATTACAGGTTTTATATTGCATAATCATAATCAGTATCATTTTCTATTACTCTCGCAACTCCTATAGAAGAATAACAAAAACAATGAATAAATCACTTCGATTTCTTACTATTTTCTGAATTAAACTGTTTTTTTCGAATCGCGACTTGTACAAAACCTTATTTTAAACCACTAATTTTAATAAAAAACGGAGATATTTTTACATTTATTCGTTATCTTGTACAAGTTGCGGTTGATGGTGGGGCAGAATCTGGCATTGTCATTTACGGGCATATTATAAAACATACACTATATAAAAGAGCTCAGTGGTTATGTAAGGTCGTCGACTTCCCTTAAGATTCATTGTTCAATCCTCGTGTGTAAAATTTTCTAGAGATTTCGAAGTTATATTTACCAATGCCTCTGAAAATGATAGAGGAAACTATGAGAGAGTCGGATGTCGGGTATGTCATTTCATATGGCTGAAATGTGTCATCTACAGAAAGTTATATCTAGGCAACTTTAGTCAGTAAACAAAAATAGAGTTTCAGTGTTGGCCAGATTATTTCTGAAACTTTATTTGACCTACACAAACATTGAAACATAAATAATGTTTCTTAATATTGGCTACGAATATTTTAGGTACTTAATACCTATCTAGAATTTAAACCATGTGGGAAATTCCTACCGTAGTTAAATGCAAAAATCTTCGTACCAACAGAATAACATAATGAATACAAACGACTGTTAAATATAAGATTGCATATTATACTATTAGTCGACTGGATGTCTGTAAAATACTACATTGTATTTTTATATTTTGCATACATATATACGTTCATGTTAAATTACAACGTACGTCACCATTGAGTATCCTTAGTATAGATATCTATACAACCTAAAAGCAACGACAGATTGGATCAAGTTTTTTTGTGTTGTCTGGCTGTACCTATGCCGGATGTCACACTCTGTGAATATCCTGAGTGCCCAGTGAACCGGAATATCCTGCCGTGTGGACACAAACAGTTTGGATTTGTTTCGTCAATGGTTGAAATAATGTTATTTCCTATTGAATATTTTATACTATTAAAACATAGGGATGCATTTATTTCTCTTGTATGTTTCATATTCATGTACCTACCTACCTGTGCATTTACAAATTGGCCCACATTAACAGACTTAAAATTTTGTACAGCTCCCCAAAATGCGCACTCTGGGCAATAAGTCAAGTAGCCTTTGAATACTCAGACATTTTAATAAATAGATATTGTTCTTGGTTCTTTGAAGTGCCCTAGATAATAAATTAAACAAAATAAGCTTCCCATTTTACGTTAGAGCTTCGAGGAATTTGGAACTCTGTAAATATTGGCTAAATAAATAACAGAACGTAGGTAGGCAAATGTTGTAACGTTTATTGTCTCAACTTCTAATTTATTTACTTACTCGACTTTGCGAAGTTCACTTAGGCTGTTATTCGCTTCACCTTAACCTTTTTTAACGAAGTGTGAAAGGGATAGCAACACGATTTAAAGGAAGTGAGGTTTAACTAGGTTTATGAATAACAGCATTAGTGTTTATCTGTTCAATTTTACAAGAATATCATAGGTAGGTACCGCGATGCAACCTGATGGAATTAAATTTTCCTTGCGAATTTGAATCGATATTGAGCTAAAAGAGACACAAAACTGATATTAATATCAGCTGGAATCGGCCGCGACTTTGAGAAATTACATCCTTTTGACATAACCCGAAGAGCACCTAGTGGGCGGGCTGGCTATGATGGGATTTCAGATAAAGGAACGTTTTATGCTAAAATTGAATATTCATGAAACATTTCAAAATCTTGAGTTTTGCCAATTTCTGGTTACATATAAATTATATGACCGATCATTGTAGTAGTAGTTTTTTTTCGTTATTTAAAAATGAAATTATTTCGTTATTTAAAAATGAAATTATTTCGTTATTTAAAAATGAAATTATACAGCTACATTTTTTAAAGATGTGTGTGCTTCTATTTGCTACGACACATTTTATCCTCAGCTTTGGTACTTTTTCCATACAAGGTGGTGGAAATGTAAATTACCTATTTTTTTTTAAATTTTAAAAAAAATCTGCGGGAAATTGAAAATTCATTTTACCGCCAATTTGTAAAATTTTCAACACTATTAATTGGACAAGTTTATCATGGAAGGGAATTTACGGTCGGACAAGGTCGGTGCGTTCGCGTCTTCCTGTTTTTTCAGTTAGTTTTTTGTTCCGCTCGACGCTCTGTCACATGTGCGACACGCTAGGCTACCGATATATGCGGATGACACTGTGTGGTGAATAAATGTAGCGGGAAGTGGATGAGAGCGTCAGAGCTAGCCGAATCCGTCGCCGAATTTTAGCACTTCAATTTTAACGGGGTGAGATCTCAAGACACAGGGGGTACGAGTGGTACGACGCAACGATTTTTACTAGCGCTTACATGACGACCTTAAAGTAAGGTTATTAAGGACGTCATGGTACGAAATAACAAAGTATTATTGAAGTAATCCTGCTATAAGAGTAAGGGGCTGGTCCTGGCATTGTCTGATTCTTGATGAAAAATAGAACAGACTTTCGCGCAGATTTTGACAGCACTTGATCGCCTAAGAAAGGCCTTGCAGCTAATTAATCCCTCTGATCTGAGGTCGAGACGCGTCTCGTTTCTTAGGCTTAGGTACTAGTGGTACACCAAAATTATTTCATCTAAGTATCGTTTTGGTTCCAAACGTATGAACTTAATATACAAATTTAGTTAATTAAGGTGACTCGTCTTTTCTACAAGTGCTTTTTCCCAATGGGTTGGACAACATTCCAATCTATACCGTTTAACCAGCGCCTAGAGTAGCCCTGTATTACACTTGATACTGTGTCGACTGTACCTACTATCCAACCAATAAGCTTAGAGCACCCAGGTTGTAGACGAATCGGTCCTATTTTATTGCCGCCAATAAATCTGAACCCGCATCTATACGGAGTAGACCTTATTGAGTAATGATGTGGAAAAGCTATTTTTATATCCTACCCGTATTTGAGTGAGATTTCTTAGTAAGAATTACTATCGTCACCGAGACGTAGAAGAAATTAGATGAGTAAAGTAGGTAGATATTTTCATCCAGCCAAAATAATTCAGAACCTTTGAGAACTGAGACCCATCAGCACGAGTCGCGTTAGCGATCGACGCAACGCCGAGGAGCTGTCAAACTAATGTCAAACGCCTTGTAATAATGTCACTTTGACAGCTACGCGGCGTTGCGTCGATCGCTAACGCTGACTCGTGCTACAAGGGCTGATAACAACACTTGGTTTGATTTTGTTTAGGCCGAGCTTCCACCTGCAAGAAATCTTCTGCAAGTAAATGAATATCTGGCAGTGTCTCTGACAGCAGCTTGCAAGTGTAAACTCCGCACTTGCTATGCAGTTTACACTTGCAGGCTGCAGACAGACTGTCGGACATTTCTTGTAGAAGTTTGCTTGCAGGTGGAAAAATACAAAGATTCTCAGCGAATGGTACCCGTGTAAGGGGCAAAGAACTCTGGCAGGTGTGTTTACAATCGAACGCTTAAACAAGCGATAAGTAGTGATTGATTCAACCCACTACCCGGAGAGATTGGAGGCAGAAGGGCTTAAAACGAGTGTATCCAACGTTCTTATGTCTTTAATTAATAGGTCTGATAATTAATTTCGCTAATAGGGGATTAAAGTAAATCTAAGTTAATTAATAAAGTCGTGTGGAGGTCTTTTGTTTTAAGCAAACATTAACACTCTGATGGATTAGATATAGACAACGAAGGCAATAGCTGTTTATAGTTACCACCGGTTACAAGTATTGAGCACGTACTCAGCGTGAGCTCGCACTTACGACTGTCAAAATATGAAAACTGATTGTTGTAACACCGAACTCTAACTCCGCTTATACCTACTCAAAATTGTCTATGACTATCGGCCTAAGGGCTGACGTACAACGTCACGGCGCTGCGTCCGCCGGCGCACGGCCGACAACGTGCACCGGTGGTGGCGTGTTACGGCGAATAGTGTTACCGAATCTTGCAAAATAAGACATGCTTATTTTGCAAGATTCCCTAAAACTTTTATATGTGTTTCTTGTTTCATGTTCTATGTGGACTCAGGGCACTGACGAGTAATTCAATGTACGAAGTGTACGTACCTACACCTACCAGTATTCTGCATGAAAGGCACAGTTTAATAGGGTATTTTGTGACCAATTTGCATCGTGTTATCCGAGTTTACAGCGCTTCGGTCGTTTGTATAAACAAATGACGCACGCGCCTCCTTAATTGCTCGGTAGTGAAATTCACGTCACGTCCCCGTCACGTTTACGTCGCGTGATTTAGTGGCCGCGAGCGTGGGTATGGGGTAACCCTAACAGGATGGATGGATTATGCCCATAAAATTAACTTTTTATTCTCCTGTTGCATAAATTGACGAAATTCGTGAGAAACCTCTCGACGATAAGTGTAGGATATGGATTGACATTTCAATTACCAGAGATCTTAATGCTTAAAATCAGAAGTATATAGGAAGATATTGTAGATAATTCTGTAGCGGCCACTAAATCCATTAGGATAATATAAACTAAACGCATCATATGAAGGATAGTGATAGTTTCTCCTTGCGTAAGAGCGAGCAGGACGCCTCGCTTAGCGGCGACTAATTTTAGCACACGCTGTTTGGAACCGCTACAATTACCTATTTCACTCTTTCTCAAGAAAAATAGTATCTTACGGCAATAGCCGATATAAGTCGTTCCAAATCCCTAAACACTAGACCTTATACATACAAGTCCTTGACCTTTATGTCCTAGCTTTAAGCTGCCCTTGAGTACACTTAGCCCTTAGCCTTCTGTAATCCGTGCTCTGTGCGACAGCCTTCCAATTATAGAGAATATCACTGTTAGACCAAAAGTTACTCGAAGTTCTGACGCAAACTAATGTTTTCAAAACTAAATGTAATCCTTGTTATTATTTCCTCAGGACTCACTCCAGTTATTACAGCGGTTTATGTGAACAGATTGACATCCTAGACGCACAGATGAGTATAGTATAACAATTGAGCCTGACATAAGCCAATTAGCGCCGACAATCTTAAAAAAAAAATTATTTTCCAATTTAATCAATATTATTAAAAAAGCTATGTACAAAATGTGTATTACGATAAATAATATTTTTTAAATATGAGTATTTTGCCCAGCGCCTGAGCCTCGCTATACAGCGGGGCAATGTGGCCAGTGTGCTGGGCACCCCGCGCCCAGCACACTGGCCGGCAATGCGGACGTGCCTAGAATTAGGTAGATAATCATTTTTTCTTATATTCTTTAGAACATGAACTAATATTACTATTAATATATTTTGAATAATTTACATATCCATAAAATGTAAATTGCCTAATATTTCTTAAATGTTTATTTATAACGTGATTCAATTTCGGTAAGTTATAGTTCGCATAATTGCGAAAAACGGCCGTTTTTCGCATATTTGTGAACTACTACTTAGTTTGTCGCAATTATGTGTATATTAATACATTGAAAAATAGTGTTTATCCCAATAAAAATTGTGTACATAGCTTTTTTAATAAAATTAATTAATTTAAAAGATATTATTTTTTTAAGATTGGCGGCGATAGTTGGCTCATGTCAGGCCCTTATTGTTACGTAAAGTGGCAAGGAGTTTATAAACATTTTACTTGAGAGACCGGGATCCAATTTAGTATTATCCTGACAGCGAGCAAACTATCTAACAAAGGTGAAGGACATCGGTCAGCAAAGAAGGCAGGCGTGAAAGGATACTTGACTAAATTAGGTTCTTCAAAATGTTGTCCTTCCCTACCTTAATTTAATAGAAGTTTATTGACGCTAACACTAGATTTATAAGGACAAAATACAAAATTGGTATTGTAAATAATACTAATTACAGCTTGAGATAATACAGTGGGTGGGGTAGTGCCTTCTACTACCTATACCTATGTCTATATTTTAGATGATTGGTCCTATTGGTTTTCCAGTATTGAGGTTGATCTTTTCCGCACAGTGAGGTGAGAGGTATTACCTATGTATTATCAGTTAGGCACCTATATACCCAGGTAAGAATGAAGGTAGGAAAGAATTAATTCTAGAAAGAAATGTAGGTACTCAAATGCTAGCACAAAAAATTGTTTTTAGTAAAGGTGTTGGATACAGTAAGGACAGGCGTGGTTCGACAACAAAACGGTTATCTAACACGTGTTCTATCGCATTACTATTCAAACGCGGTGCTCGCGCTAAATCACTAGGCGATCAAACATATAGTTCGCTACATGCTGTTCGCATGTTGAACAGTTAGGCGTAGCACAGAAGTTAAGTTTGACCGTAGGTACCATTGAAGTCTAAAAACAATCTAATATTTACTCCGGAGGTATCGGCCGCCACTCGCGAACTATAGCAAATCACCATACATGAACAGATGAGATAGGGGAAGTCATGGCATCACTTGCACGTGTGCCTGTACCAGGAGGTGTCGTCAGAGTTGTGGCTAGCTGGTCCACTGTGCACTGTGACGACCACGACCACTTTAATTTAGCAAGAGTGTGATGGATGACGAAGAAGAACATATACCGATGTTTTCTATGCTCTACTACTGTAGACCTTTACGTTACTGAAGATTAAAGGCGAGGTTAGTTTCTAATTAGAGGTTTATTATGTTGGTCGAAATTGATACCCTCCCGGAAAATGTCATTCCGGTACGATACAAAAATGGTAACCAATTAAAGGAATCTATATATATAATAAGACTGTAAAAAAGTTGCGTCTGTACATTGGATATTTTTTGAAAAGAATAATTGTAATGTGTTTTAGGATCGATACTGATGCTAAAACACTAATTTTTAGAATTTTTGTCTGTTTGTCTGTGACTTTGTGCAAGTATCACGCCATAACTACTGAAGGGATTTTGATGGGAGTTTCACTAGGAGATAGCTGAAATATCCGGACAGCTCATAGGGTATAAGCCATGGCGGTATGTGGTGTGGAAACAAGGGTCCAGAGAGGAAGATCTGCCTCCTGATCTCCTCCATCCTCTCCATCCTCCTCAACTACGCAAACGAAGTTGCGGGGTACAGCTAGTATGTATATAAATACATATTATGATAGGCTGGTATTTGATGATAGGCAACCTGAGCATTCCCTTACTAAAGCTTTAAGTACCTACTAAATCGTAGACGACGACCAATTTTACTGTTGGTTCTTCATTTGATTAATGATTTTGATGATTATTTCTTTGAGATAAATATCGAGTTTATAGTCCTTAGTGTGTACTCAGCTTATTAACACGATAATCCATTGTAAGTGGTCAAAGAACTTAAAGTTATAAAATGTCTATATCCGCCATTTCCAGAAATAGGTAAGTAAGTATAGGTACGATTCGTATCTACTACGAGTAGTAATGCGAATATGTAATCCAGTATAGGTAGCTTACAGTACGGACTGGCTTTGTGACCCCATCTCTCGGGATGGACACTGGCCTTCCTCTCCTCATGATATATCAGCGCCTAGTGTGAATTTATATCAAAAACATATTTACAACAAACATTATAACTGGTAATTGAATATGTTTATTGCCAGTAGTTCCATTCAGCCGTTCGATTGTGGAAATAAAATATATTCCCACTAGTTTCATGGAACTGAGAATCGGTTAAACACTTGTAAATTAAGTCTCAAAGCATATACATATATCTACATAAAACCAATAATATATATATGTAACCGACGGTATTATGTCACATAGGGTAATACCCATACTGCACACTTGATGTGCGGTAGATAACCATTTATATCGATGACCTCCCCATTGCCTTGCGTCTTGCCCAATGATACATATGGAAAAAAACTTTGTCCATCCATAATCATCAAAGCTTTTTTGTGGGTACAAATAGGCGCATAATATATTTACAAGCTTGAAATTGTAAAACCTCGTTGTCTGTAAGATCTAGTCAGTTGGACTCTTAGTTCGACGACGTAGAGAGAATAGAAGAAATAGGTGCTGCGGAGTATTTTGGACAACTAAAAGTCGGTTACGGTCGGATCCTAAGCATCGCTAGAAAGACGAGAAATGTAAAGAGACCAGAAGGACCTAACTGGTGTCTTTTAACTGCTGAGAAGATCCACTTAAGTATACTGAGTGACATTCGATACTCTATCACGAGAACATTAACTGCGACCTGCATGGACTTCGCGAGCAATCGGAGAAGCTTGAAACGATACAATCGATGTTAAGGTTAAGTAGGTATACCTAAAACCGCACAGCCAACCAATTCGCAATGATAGACCTGCGTAGGATATTGACAGAATAATTTCCACTCTCTCGCCTAGGCCCGGCATTCTCATTAAAAGTTAAGTAGGGTTCCCTCCGTTGCTATCCCCAATCAATTGGAAAATTAAGGCTCTACCAATGTAACGCATGATTTCAACGAACGTGTGTGCTAACAAAAATGTGAATTTATACATTATCTTAGAAAAAAGGAATTGAAATTAATACCAAATACTCGGGTCTACAACCTCATGTAGCCGTGATCAAAAGATATGGCCGTTTATGACAAATTTTGGCGCATATGTGTATTAAAACTTTTAACAAAATTTTCTCTTCCATATTTTTTTGTTTGTTCTTACGAGCTTATCAGATAGCAGACGATCAACTAATCAGGAGTATGTCGTTGTATTGACATAATATTTTGATAATGGCAACGATAATATTTTGGTCTCTAAATCTAGCTTATCTTTTCGTTAGAGCAAAGTTACGGGGTTAAGTTGCGTTGCACGGAAGCCTCGGTGCGCGAGTCCGACTCGCACCTGGCCGGTTTTTAATTAATTTAATTACCTAATAGTTGCAATGGAAAGTGAATAATAACACATGTTGAAAACTTGTCGATATTGATAATTCAAAATTAAGAGTTTCCGCAAAAGTATTCGAATTGTACAAAGCTTCAAAGTTTTCCAATAATTAATTTTCTACCTATGTTGGTTTTGTTATGTATTTTTTTAGTTTCCCTCAAATCGTGAACTGCTTTTTGGAATCTATACCGTCTAAATACGAATACTTTTATAATTTTCTTTAATTACTCGCTACTTTTGTACGTTTAATTCTGTGACAATTGTTCGAGAACAATTAGTAGCAGTGGTTAATTTGCGACTGACTTGGGCCTGCAAGTGATTGAGATTGATGCACACTAGATAATTGAATTGCAAACGGGATGCCGCGCCGCGCTCAGCTCCATGTCCAACCATTTTCACGCTATTCTCATCGGAGTGACTGGCCAATTTGCTTTTTCCAAAATTGATCACTTTGGAACTTGGAGAAGCAGGCTTTAATGTATTTCAAGTAAATTAATATACTTAAACAGTATGTAATGCTGACGAAGCCGCCAATGACGTCACGAATCATTTATAAATTATCGCAACTACATTCATGTTGAAACATGATGGATTGAATCAAATCAAATATACCTTATTTGCACACAGAGGTTACAGATTTATCGAAATTGATGATCAAAATTTTTGTACGCTAACAGCAGAGCAAGTGTAACATTTTGGACCGTTCTTATTATCTGCGTCATAAGAGTTGAATTCGTACTGCAAGCGTTTATTGATCTGCTGTTGTCCGTACTACTAAATAAAAGAGTAAGTAATACACAGACAGGACTTATCGAATCCTTTTTGTTTTACTAGTAGAACTTTTATTAGTAAAGAGTACCAACCCAACAACATCCTACTTAAAAAGTTACAGAACTTGGAAATCCAGCATATTTTTTAGGATTCCGAGCTGCGTAACTTTTTATTAATTTATACAATTATCTAATTTTGGACAAAAACGTTGATCTAAGTATTACCAAGGCTAGGCGGAACTTTTCATTACCATGAAATCAATCAGAGGCTTTATCATCCAGTCTTATAGCAGGATTACTTCAATAATACTTTGTTATTTCATACCATGACGACCTTAAAGTAAGCTTATTAAGGACGTCGTGGGACGAAATAACAAAGTATTATTGAAGTAATCCTGCTAGAACAGTTCATGGTAAGGGCCCTGATTTCAGGTTCTTTACGGAAATAATGTATTACTGTGCAGTCCTGTGTAATTTCGGTATAATAGAATAAAATTATGTACAAGAACTTAGATTGTTTTTGAGGAGACTCAACCTATCGTAAACTAAATTCAAGGCAACTTT
This sequence comes from Tachystola acroxantha, assembly GCA_963506565.1. NCBI lineage: Eukaryota > Metazoa > Arthropoda > Insecta > Lepidoptera > Oecophoridae > Tachystola > Tachystola acroxantha. The sequence continues at coordinate 7,251,210 of OY735885.1, read as the reverse complement.
AATGCTTCTAAATCCGACTGAATCTTCAATTTTTACTGAGATGAGGTGATTGCTTTTCTGATATGGTCACACACGAATAGTGAGATAGTCACACGCCATAATATTGAATTGGCCGATATTGGATAACTTCGAAGGCTTTGGAGGGAGTTCGGGAAATTGACACTAAAGGAATTATTACCAAGGTTCGCGTACGTGACGCCCCGGGGACGCACACTGTTTGTAAGATCACGTAGAGCACAGAAAATGGAAGTAGAGCCCTCTACAATACCCTTACGATGACAACATGAAGCAACTAAGAGCCGATAGCAACATTTCTTCGTACAAAGGGAGTTACGCTTACTGAATTATAGAGCAGATGTCACAACTAACTTTATTTCGTAATTTGTGTGACACAGTTGCGGGGGTGGGGTGAAGTCCATCCACGTCTTCATCCCCTCAAACCGCAAAATATTCTAAGCTAAGTTCGCATTTAAAAATATCTAAATATAGCTTAGGTGCTTTTGAAAATGGCGGGAAACGACGATTGCAAAGTTATTTGTGTCTAATAACACAAAATAACCACTGTAGACATTAAAATAAAAATTATCAAATAATCACGTTAAATTAATCAGAAAATGTTCGCGAATAACAGTATGGTGAATTTATTGGATAATTTGGAGCAAGAACTGAAGTTTCAAGCTTTTATCAAGAGTCCCGCTACAAGCTCGGGAGTGAACGTGGCTGTCCGACTGCTTCGTCCAGAGTAATGACGCTACGGCGACTTCTCTGGAGGAAGATAGACGACTATGATATATTAAATTTTCTGTAACATGACATTGTCATATGACGAACTGTCGAGTCCATTAATAAAATAAATATAAATAAATGTGACCTAACCTTAATGCTATTATTAATAAAATATGCTACTATTAATAAAAATAAAATATTCCTACTAAGTATAGCCTGGGGGACTCATCCGATCAGGAGCGGGTACGTACCGGGAGGGAAAGACCTTGGGTCAACTTTTCCGGTGCCGCTAGGAAGCGCTATTACTGGTGGCTCACACAGGGCAAGAGTGATGTAGAGGCCTCTACCCTGTGTCGCCGACCATACGAGGAACTTCAGGATCTTCCTGAAGTGCAACAACGTCTCGCTGTCAAGAGACAGCGGTCGGAGGGGAATTCTCCCAAAGAGCAGCCGCGCAAAACCAGGAGGGGTGATGACGGGACAGCGCAACCGTCTACTTCTTCTGGCACATATAGTGCAGTTGCTAGCTCTGTTCGTGTTGGCATACTAGATGGCCACCGAGACATGAGCGGAGAAGAGCTCGAGGCACTTCAGGCGGAGATCCTGAAGAGACTGGACACCACTGTTGGCAGAGGCCCTAGGTTCCTTTCTTGCTTCCGCAAGGCCGGATATTTAGTCATGACGTGCCTTGACGAAGCGACAAAGGAATGGCTAGTGGACCTCTTAAAAGGCTTTAAGCCTTGGGAAAAGGCAGATCTGAGAGTGGTGGATGAGCAGGATTTGCCCAAACCCATAGTGGGTATTGCTTGGATACCAGGCCCTCTCCTGGATAACGAGCAAATTATCCACAGACTCCGCATCCAGAATTGGGAAATGGACTGTGAGCGATGGAGGGTGCTTCATGTCAACCCGGGCGAAAAGGGACAGACCGTGACCTTTTCCCTCGACCAGTCGTCATTGGAGGCCCTCCGCAAGTGCGACTGCAGGCCATTTTTCAATTATGGCAACATCCACATTAGGATTAAAGGTCCTAATGCACCCGTGGTGCCGGGGAGGGAGATACCGTCGACGTCTGTGGCTGACACCAGTGCCGCAACAGCGACGGTGCCGCCCCACAACCGGCAACACCAACAGAGGGGAGCTGCAGCAAGAGGCAGGGCTGGCCATAGACCACCTCTTAGCTCCAGTCGCGGAAGGGGCACTGGAGGACCTACTCGGCCTCCGCTGACCCCAACGCAGGGTACCCGGGGGGGGTAGGGGGAGTAGGGGTGCGCGAGGACACCCGCGAGGGCGGGCTTCAACCTCGTCTGCTGGAGTGGCTGGGGGAGACCCGCGAGGGCGGGCTTCAACCTCGTCTGCTGGAGTGGCTGGGGGAGTGGTGAGAGGCAGACCTGTGCAGCTACCATCTCTGACCAAAGAGCACTCCAGCAGAAAAGCCGCCCGAGACCCCCTCAGGAACCAGTTCACACCACACACTCGCTAACACACAAAAGAACAAAAACACACACACATCACACATACATTACACACACACACACAGCAACACATACACACACTCAAACATGATTAAAGCCATCCAAGCCAACCTCCATCATGCGAAGGCAGCCAGCACAATCCTTTGCCAAAGATTCCTGGAGGACAGACTTGACATGGCTTTTATACAAGAGCCCTGGATCTACAGGAACACGGTAACGGGTCTTGGTTCTGCAGGTAAGGTCCTCTTTAACACTGCCGGGCTCAGACCCAGATCTTGTATAATTTTTAAGAATAATATTGAGTTCTTACCTATACCTTGTATGTGCACAGATGACTTGGTAGCCGCGTACGTCGCTCTGCCAGGCAGCGAGGCAACGAAGCTGGTGGTTTGCTCTGCGTACCTGCCTGGTGAGAAATCTGACCCATCTCAGCAACTAGCTCCCCTCGTGGAATACTGTCAAGACCAGAACGCCCAGCTGCTTCTGGCCTGTGACTGCAATTCACACCACACCACTTGGGGAAGTACGGATACTAACCGCAGGGGTGAGTTGCTGTATGACTTTATGATGTCCAATAAACTATCCATACTTAACACTGGCAGTTCCCCAACTTTTATCACCAGCCAGCGCCAAGAAGTATTGGACATCACTTGCTGTACGGATCGTTTCGAAGACCGCATTGCAAACTGGCACGTAAGTAATGAAGTGTCTATGTCTGACCACAGACATATCAGGTTCGATGTTACCCTTAACAGACTGAGGCATGTCGAATCATATCGTAACCCGAAGACTACTAATTGGGAGGGCTATCGAGATGACCTCCGTAGCAGCCTGGGGACGATAGGCAAAACTGTAAGAACCTGCGAACAGCTGGAACACACGGTGGGGGCGGTAGAAGCAGGAATGTTAGAAGCCTACTATAACAACTGTCCTCTTAAAACTACGGTTTCCAACAGGAATGTGCCCTGGTGGAACAGCTACCTGCTGAGGCTCAGGCAAGAGGCAAGAGCACTATTTAATAGGGCAAAGGCCAACAAGAACTGGGAACCTTACAGCAGGGCTTTAACTAAATTTAATAAGGAGCTGAGGAAATCGAAGCGACGCTCGTGGAGAATATTCTGCGATGAAATCAACGGAGCGACACACCTCGCCAAGATCCAGAAAATCCTGTCAAAATCACCTCCCTCCCAGTTGGGGCTATTGAGAAGACCTAATGGGACATTTACTGAGACTGTCGAGGAGACTTTGGAGCTCATGGCTCAAGTACATTTCCCCGGGTCGACGGTCTTAGACGGAACTGCAGCCATCACAGCGCCCATTACCGGTAATAAGAGGCCAAAAATCGAGGACTGGAGGATGGCTGCTGCCGTTTTCAAACCCGACCGAGTCACGTGGGCTATCAACACATTTCAACCATACAAGACCGGTGGGGAGGACGGCATCTTTCCTGCTCTGCTGCAACAGGGTAAAGATGCCATTCTACCGCTGGTAGTGAAGATCTTCAGAGCGAGCTTTGCCTGGAGATACCTACCAGAAAAATGGACTAAGGTCAAGGTAATCTATATCCCAAAGACGGGAGATAAAGATAAGTCGCACCCTAAATCGTACCGACCCATTAGTCTTACCTCCTTCCTACTAAAAACTATGGAAAAGGTAATAAATTTTCACATAAGGGAGGTTTACCTAACGGTAAAACCCCTTCATGTGAAACAGCATGCGTACCAGAAAGGCAAGTCAACCGAAACGGCACTAATGGAGTTGACCGACAGAATTGAGGGAGCGCTAGACAGCAAGAACATTGCCCTGTGTGCCTTTCTGGACATAGAGGGAGCTTTTGACAATACCTCTACTGATATCATACTGGAATGTATGAGAAAACGCAGCATTGACTCTACGACCATAGGATGGGTAGAGACAATGCTGAGCAATAGGACGGTCAAAACTTCCCTGATGGGCAGATGATCTGGTGGTATCAATCGTGGGTTGCTGCCCGAATACTGTATCTAGTCTAATGCAATCGGCTCTGAGGAAGATAGAGAGGTGGTGTGGGAGATTCAAACTCTCTGTGAATGCCGACAAGACGGTCATAGTTCCTTTTACAAGACGAAAGAAGCTGGACGCACTCGTTCCCCCAGCTCTCTTCGGCAAAACTATACCGTTTTCCAAGGAAGTTAAATATCTAGGCGTAATGCTAGATCACAAACTTACTTGGAACCAACACATTGAATATGTGAAGAAAAAAGCTAAGATAGCGATGGGGACATGTTGTCGACTAGCCGGCAAGAGATGGGGCATAAGTCCCAAATCTGCCCTTTGGATCTACACAGCTATAGTGAGGCCTGTTATCTCTTATGGCTGTGTAGTCTGGCACACAAAAACAGATCAGACAACATGCGTCAATACCCTGAGCTCTCTTCAAGCCCTCGCCTGTCGCATGGTGACAGGTGCCATCTCGTCAACACCTACCGCTGCCATGGAAGCCATACTCAGCCTTGTACCCCTGCACATTCATGTCCAGCGAGAGGCCAGAGCAGCTATGCTTCGCGCGGCTGAGGGAGGCAAAACGAGATGGAAATCAATTGCTAAGAGGCGTTTATACGGTAACCTCACGGCAAATCCGATCATGGCAATGCCAACGGATGCAATGGTCAAGTCCTATAGCTTTAACAAGCTATTTAAGGTCATCCTACCGCAGAGGGATGAATGGAAGGAAGCGGTACCCATGTCCTTTAGGACTGGAGACGTAACATGGTTCACTGACGGCTCCAAGAAAGATGGTCGTGCAGGCGCCGGTGTATGTGGGAGCACACCTCCATTCCAGAAATTCACCAATCTGGGACCACATGCCACGGTCTACCAGGCGGAAATGTACGCTATCATTGATTGTGTACATGAAAACCTGCACCGCCAGTACACAAACAAAAACATTATAATTCTCTCAGACAGTCAGGCAGCACTTAAAGCACTGAAAGCTGAAGAAGTTGATTCCAAGCTAACCTTGGACTGTATCCAGGCATTAAATTCACTAGGCAATAACAACACTGTTACGCTTGGGTGGGTGCCTGGGCACAGCGGCATTGCGGGCAACGAAGCAGCAGACGAGATGGCAAGGCGAGGCGCTGAGGGTCCCGCTATAGGCCCGGAGCCTATACTCGGCATTCCCAGAAGCGCCTCGAGGGGCGTGCTGAAAGCTTGGGCCGTGGAGCAAAGCAGGAACACCTGGAATGCCATGGCTGGCCAGAGGCACGCAAAAACACTTGTCACTGGTTACTCGCAAAACTTTTCATCGCACGCGATGAAATTACCACGAATGGAGTTGAGGATACTTATACGAGCCTTAACTGGACACTGCAGGCTGAATAAACATCTGAACAGAATGGGCCTGTCTGACACCACTGCCTGTAGATTCTGCTGTGAAGCCGAGGAAACCCCCATGCATGTCCTCTGTGAGTGTGAAGCGCTCATTCACAGCAGAAGCCGAGCCTTGGGTGGACACATGGTGCCACCCGAGGATATCAAAACTCTCTCACCCAAGTGCATTGTACGGTTCCTGAGGGACGTTGGCCTTGGGAGCGAGATATAAGAACTCGGTGCGCGGCCACAATAGACCTTTGAGGTCGCAGTGACCCTTGGGCGTGTACCAACACCGTGATACCAAATAATAATAATAATACTAAGTATTCCTATCATCGTTTGTTTGTTCGTACACTATACTGAATATAGTACAGAATTTAATTCGATAGATACCTACCTATTACATACACACTCACGTATACAATTAATAGAAACCCAATATTGGCTTAGGACGTAATATGATATCGTTGACACAGGGGAAGCGAAATAATAAGCTTATGAACAGACAACCCTTCACACTTCATGGTCACACTATAGCTGTTGCTTCGTCTGGTTACTCTCTTCTGTACAAAGCTTTCAACGGTAGGTAAAACTTTGCAAGGATGCTAAAATATCTGGCGCCCCGGCTAGCTAAGTTGGAAATGTCGAGCAGAAAATAAGTAATGTAGCAATTTTTTGTAGAAATACTTCTGTTCCCAGACCAAACGTCTCAGGGCTAGCGTACACCAGAACGGCGCCGGCGGACGACGCCAGTGGACGGCGCCGTCCGCCGACACGAATGTTGTACGCCTGTGACCGGCGCCGGTCGACATTGTGCACCGGTAGACGGTGCCAGGAGACGCCGCCGTGACACGCCGCGCCATGAGACGGCACGGCGCCGCGCCCGCACCGTGACGTTGTACGCCGGCCCTCATTTAGAACGCACCGTATCGTATAATTACTCGTCCAACAAAAAGTCGTTTACTGACGACCGGCGTGTCCCGTATTGTCTCCGGTTACAATTCCAAGCACACAGTATCTCGGAAAATGCTTTTTGTTCCTTTTGTTACGTTCAGAAAGTCGTTTTCCTGGAGTGTTTTCCGATTTTATTCAGCCCTTATTTGCTAATTTGTAAAGAAATTTTAAGAGAATAACAACGGGATCAATAGTTACGTTTTTGTGTTTTCGGTTTCGATTCTCGGTCGAATTCTCGATCGACATGAAAGGAGTAGTAGATACCTACGTTTGTATTATAAATACAGAATGCGTGATTGTCTAACCAACGGTGTTTCTGATATTGAGCGGTAATGAGGAAAAGATTGAATAAGGAAAATGAAAAATCGTATGCTGCAAAAGTAGGTCGATTACGTGGATAAACTGATAAACTTCTATGACCCCTATGTATATAATCTTACTTGCTAGTATATGTTAGGAGGAAATATAGTAAAACAAGGATAAACTTTGTAAATAAACACTTAATTTCACAATAATTTAGTACAATGCATTGCGCACTCATTGTCATACGTCATTAGTTCATTACGCTAGGTGTTGTACCTGTAGTAGGTACTTTTGCGATTATTCATGAAACTAATAACTAGGTTCGGTATGTTTCTAAGAAATCATATTGAGTGATTCATCATCGTTTCCTCCGCGCCTCTATCCGCTCCCTGGAATTTATTAAAAATATTTAAAATCAACTATAGTCGCGATTACGTGTTGTAATTCCAGTTGGTTAAGGTGATCTGGATGGGTGACCGTAGCTATGACATCTGGTGCATTTATTAAACTCAATTTGATAAAAGCAAAAATACACATGTATACAGGTTTATAAACATGAAGTTTATCAATATAATCGTTGCTAAAGTAAAGTTGACAGGTTTGGGTCCGCAAATGATTGATGAACCACCGAAAAACTTGGACAGCCAGATGGGACGGTGGGCGTAAGATGAATGAAGGCATTGTTAATGTCGAACGGCTGTAGGAGAAAAATTGGTTACTTTTTTGTCTAAATAAATCATACTTACCTAAATTGAATCCTTCTAAGTACTAAACATTGTCTGAATGTAAGTCATATGTACCAATCTTATGTTATTTCTTTAAAGAAACTTTAACCTAACTTAATTAGTTAATTAATTTTAATTTTAACTCAAGTTAAGCAGACATAAGTATGTATATTAAACCATAAATAAATAAAATGTCCTAAATCACCGACCGTGCAAGTGTCTAAAAAAGTCAATATCGCAATCCAGCGATATTGACTTTTTGATGATAACGTAAGTAGTTTAAAGCCATTTTGCAAGAATAAACTTTTTTTATTGTTTGGTCAGTTTCACGAGCTCTATCGATATGTCTGTATATCGATCAAGGAACAATAGGCACCTACATTATGTACTATGAGAGATATCGATATACAGATTACACAACACTAAAGACTAAGGGTAAAACATTATTACCTAGCTTCTTACCTAAATTGAACCATATTGATCTTCCGATTCAGTTGCAAACCAGCCGCTATAATCTATTTTTGTATCTCGGTCAATTTTAGAATAAATTTCATTCCCATGAAATCGATTGGGAATGGCTGTCGTGAACATTGTTTACACAACAGGAAATAATACACTGAAAGAAGAGATCGCAATTTTTTTTTTACAGCTAATAACAAAAACAGCAAAACAATTACTTACCCGTCCCTATAGTTTGTAACGGTTGTAGCTGCAATTGCGAATACTTAACAACCACAGCTAAACTTTTCTTTCCTTGTAAGGTAGCCTTGAAAGTAAGACATTTATTTTCCTACCACATACTTATACAATTTTTTTTCCAATCTCTAAGGATTGGTCCACAAGAAAGGCTCGTTAGGCGATTGGGCCACATAAGAAATTCTCAAAGGAGGCAATTAGGGCTGATAGAGAATTCAGGGGCGGTCAGAGGTTCCAGGCGAGGCAGCGAGCACAAAAAGCCTGCCGAATTTTATGTAAACGAAATATAGGTTCTACGATAACATGATCCTGCCCCTACAAAGTTCGAAAGTGTCACAATAATACCAATGTGTGTTCGGAATCATGTCCAATGTAAGTAAATAAATATACGGTACATTCATAGAATACTTATACATACATCTACCCAGCGTTGGACTGGCCAATGGCCATATAGTCGAGGTGGCCAGCCTGCGCGGGCCCCCTACCCTACCGCCTGTCTTGCGGCAAGCCTAAATGTAAACTAGATCAGATCGTTCGTTCACGCAATTAGAGAGAACTTAAATAGAAAAATTCGAAAAATGGTTGAACCTGAGCATCTACCTTTGTAAGTCATAAGTACGTTCATTGAAACAATAATTCGTCGGGGCGGTCCTGTTATCGTAGAAGATCTCTACATTATGTCTCTACCTACCTCTCATATCAGTTGAGCGCAAATTGGGTCATATTGTAGTGATAAACGGGGCTTGAAGTTACGCTGTTGTTCAAGCCATGGTTTAAGGATTTTCTTATAATTATCGGTGGTCCAGTAAATATCAATATAGGCGACCCTGCCGTTTTGGTCGCTGCGTCAATGTTAATTAGACCGTTTTGTTTTATAATAGTTTTTAAGGGGCTGCCAGCTATCAAACTCAAGCGCGAGACAGAAGATAGCGGAGTGAAGAGCACGGCACAGTGACTCCATATTTGTATTTTTATTAATTTTGGATGAATTTTGGCAGGGAAATAAAAATACGCCAACAAGCTGTCATAATGCCCTACATTTTGATATATATTTTGTATGAGTAACTATTTCGGTTTAGACATCATTTTCATCTTAAAAAACATGGAAAGGGTATGTTCCAGATTTTTTTCTATCGAGCGAAGTTTGTCCAATCGTGTATCGGTATTCATCAGTCTCTAAATAGACACCCCAAGATTGATATATGTTTTTTCAGACGCTTATATTTAGTAGTTAGTGCCGTAGCCTTCATAGAAAAACTGAAAATCCGCGCAACTTAATATTTTTAATACCTAATTGCAATGGTTTTGTATAAGTAGATTTGCTGTCGACTGTACAGCTGCATGAAGCTGTTTTCATTGCTGCACTCGGGAAAACCCCCGCATGTTTTCAATAATTTTATCAGCACATTACTCGGTTCATTGACATTTTCCTGTATGGAACATCTTGGTTTTACCACAATAACATACACATTCATTGCTCAATTAAGGGTCATCTCTCTCTTATCGTGTTCTTTAGTGACTAAACCTACTGTCAAGTTATTCAGGCCGCCAGGTAGGCCTCTGACGTGATCGACAACTGCTTCGGCGACAACAACCGGGGCCAACTGCATAAGGCCTTCCATGAGCCAACTAGCGCCGCCGATCTTTGAAAAATAATATCTTCCAATTTAATCAATTTTATTAAAAAAGCTAGTTACATAATGTTTATTACGATAAATACTATTTATAACGTGATTCAATGTCGGTAAGTTGGAGTTCGCACAATTGCGAAAAACGGCCGTTTTTCGCACATTTGAGAAATACAACTTTGCTTGTCGCATTATGCCATGTATTGTATAGTGTTTATCCTAATAAAGATTGTGTACATATCTTTAAAAAAACAAAATTGTAAGATATTTTTTTCAGATTGGCGGCGCTAGTTAGCTTATGGAAGGCCCTTAACGTATAGTTTCCGAGGCACGGATATTAGATGGAAAAGTCACTAACGGTTACCCATCCAACTGAACTCGCCCAACGTTGCTTAACTTGATCGATCGCTTTCGACGTGTGCCGCAACTGGACTACGAGTCCTTTAAATTAAGGGCCATACATTGTGGATACATTCATCACAGAGTTTCATACTTCATAGAACCACTGCGGTAGCCGTCCCGCTGCCGTTGCATTTCTGCTGCTTTTTTTATTGTGTTTAAGAATTTAATTAAAAAAAAAACTATTAAAATGTTAAAACTAGAACAATAATTACGATTACTAAAAAAAATCCGAAAAGTAAAAAAAATCATAATTGTATTATCATTATTTTAAAAGATGTGCTGCTGAGAGTTTTTGCCACTTTTTCTCCTCAGCGTTGGCGCCTTTTCCTTGCAAAGTGGTGTAAATGTAAATTCAAAAAAGGTACAATATAAAATAAAAAAGAACCATTCAATATTTAAAAAAAATAAAAAAATATATTGACGTGCAAAAATGTACTCAACGTGCTTACTTGCAATAAAGAAATTTGACTTTGACTTTGAAATCTACCGGATTTTGTAAATTAGTTTAGATAGATTAATTACTTCCATTTGGGATGAATAAGGCTACGTTTGTGTTTAGTCTACATTACGAGGAAACATTCTTTGAGATGGGTAAATACCCGCACGTGCGGAGTGGGGGAAACAATAATTATGAATGATTATAACACTATATAATACACCTGTTTGCTAACATTTATCGAAGTTCTGGTCGTTTCGGTTCACGCTTCGTACGAGAATCACGCTAATTAAAATATTCTAATTAATTTCCATATAAATCTGAAGTAAGTACCTACCTAATATAAATAAAGGTCAAGTCTATGCCTACCTATATAAAATAAATAATTAGTATTATTGTGAACAATACGTCTCGGAAAATGAAATTAAATTTCTTCAATTTAATTTAACAAATTCTGGTAATTTGTTAAATTAAATTGAAGAAGAAGAAGTTAAAATGCTCATATTTGGGTATTAGTTTCTTGTGTCCTACATAATTGATAAGATAAATATTCTTTGTTGCAAAAAAGAAAAGAATTACATAAAAGATTATTATTACTAATTAAAAATGTTTTGTAAGAAATTAAATAAGTAGTTTTAGTATTTTATGTTCTTAATGTCCGATTACATTACATCGGACATTAAGAACATAAAATACTAAAGGGGTCCATATCCAAGATTTGAATGTAGAATACAACTAACCATACTAATAATAACCTAAGAAAATCAACTAACACTACTAAAACAACATCTGATTTGTAAATTTGTAGGATATGGAAATAAAAGGCTTTTTAATTTTTAATTAATTTTTAATGTCCGATTACTGTTGTTTTATTGCAACAACGTACAAAGACTACAAAGTGCTTGAACCTTTCTGAAAACTAAAAAAACGATGCAAGCTACCAAAAACTATAAATACCAAATGTTGTATGAAACAATTGAAGTAGAATCAAGTACCTACATCTTTCTAATTACGCGCCTTGTAACTCTACTTTTACTCACATACCTATTACTATAGATTTTCTTCTTCTAGTCATGTAGTGGCCAAACCTATTAAAGCCTGATGTCGATCAAGCCAAGCGCTTAACGTAACGTACGAAAATAAACCTAAATTAGGCCTTTATTGCAGATTCCAACATGTGGTTCACTTACATTGTTGTTGCGGCATCAGTGCTCGCTTATACGGAGGCCCATCCCCAAGGGGGTCACATCCCAAAGGAGGTCTGCAAGACCATGATGCCGGGAGGGCCACACAGCACGCCCAACACATCACCACCACCATACGTCATCACCACCAACACGCAAGTATGTAATTTGAAGAAGTACCTACATAATTTGGGATTTTTTTTTATATCGGTTCTTGATTATATTTGCTACCGATTATTCAGTTTCCCGACCAGATGGAGGGATGACCTTCGCAAGATGGCTGGCAGAGACTGGATGCAGAGGGCCGAGAATAGGGTTGAGTGGCGTGCTTGGGAGAGGCCTACGTCCAGCAGTGGACTGATACTGACTGATGATGGTGATGATCCAGTTTTAACAATCAGTTGTCAAATATACTAACTACTCCTCTATTTGCATGGTATTTTATATCCTGTGAACCTTTTGTACAGGCAGTGGAAGGCGGCACTCCCATAGAGGTGGTGGTACGAGGCAAAGACACTTCAAGAGCCTTCCGTGGCCTGATGCTGCAGGCGCGCAGAGGAGACGAGATCGTAGGCACATTCACAATCGGCGCCACCGACCTTTTGGTTCAGCCCTTCGATTGTGACGCAGCTGGCGTAAGTAAACCAAAAAATTTCATCATATTCAGCCTCTATGAGCCCAATACTGGACACAGCCTCCCCCAAATTTCAGCATTCGATTCTGTCAATTGTCATTCGATTCCAATGCTTCCCAGCGAGTCTATGTATATCGTCAGACCCAGGATTTTTGAGTCCAGGAGGATGAGCCGCGGCGATTTTTACTAGTGCTCGTCAATGCCAGATTTTTGGCGAAAAATAGAACAAAAATTTTGCGATTAGTTCGACGTCGCCACTCCTTTAATCTTTTATCCCACAGTAATAGATTATCGATTTGCTACACCACATGTATAAATAAAAACCCTAATTTCATGTCTCAATTAACATTTTCACTATTTTCAGGACACAGTGGTACACACATCGGTTGAAGAAAAGCGCGAGACCCGATTGACATGGACTGCCCCCAGTGATTTCAGTGGTGAAATTAAATTCAGGTGAGTCAGCATATTATATTTATTTATTTTAAGTTGTTATGTGTGGATCCAATCCTCTGTTGTTGTGTGGATGTAACATATGACGGAGGTCTTGGTTTGGTCCACATCCGTCACACTTATATTATGACCAATATTAAATGTTATAATGAGAAAATTCTTGTCACAACCGGGATTTGAACAAGGGACCTCGCATTTCTTGGCTTCGCTCTAATCCAATATAGCTCAAATCAGCGAAATCTTTCTCCACATTCGTGTTAGGGATTGTAGCGACATAATAATTATATTCAAATCCTATGACCAATTTTAGCCGACTGCGCAAATGGAAGGTTTTGTAAATTTTACTTTATTTTAGGTACCTAATTGCATGTGTGTGAAACATTTTTAATATAAATATTTTATTTTCAGGGCCACCATCGTAGAAACCCGTACCGAATCATGGGTGGGCGTTGAATCGGCTCCCGTCAAAATTACACCTAAGAAAAATTAATGTAATTTCTCTACTTATAAGAATAACTTTACTACAACTGTGAACTGATAAATAAATACAACATTTAATTTACCTATGTATTTTATCAAAGCTTTGTATAAACTGGATTTTAGAAGTCTGATTCGAATTTCGAACCCTCGCGTCCACGGTTGGTGAAAAACCAACATGCCAAACAATAATCTTTCTCTCTCCCTCTTTCCGATGTTCATGTATTCCAAGCGGTTCCAAGGCTTCTTTCAAATAAAACCCAACGATAAAAACTAGCGCACATTTAGACATCATTATAAGCTTCACGTTCATTCACAGTCCAGTGCCCCATATATGGAGCACGACAGACTAGCTTCTTAAACACGTGCCCCACATTATGTGACACGATGAAAAAAGTATGTGCCTACCAGATCTGCACTAAGGGTATTTTTTTCTGAAGGTAAGTAAATACGATGTCCTTGGTGGATGCTGCTATCCATTCACGTCCTATTGTCTTCAGAAGAATGCTCCACCATATCTGGTATTAATTTCAACTATATTACTGGTTCTGAAAGAAAATGATCTTACCAGACGAACAGAACGAACGACAATTGGAATAAAATATAAAAATAAATTAATTCGTCAAAATCGAAAAGTCGTAGAACAAGACCTTTCGGCTGCTTGGCGCTTACGAACTAATATTTTGTAACCGTTCCCTTTGGCTTACGTTTATTATAACCCCTCAGCGCAGACCGACAGTGTGGCGGCGAAGCGACTAATTTAGTAACAATTTGAATTCAACTTTACTAACTGCAACATACGGCTGTAATCGGTATAGCCACTGAGAGCTGCGCGTAACGGCGGCGGCGGGCGCTCGGTATCGCGCGTAGTCGCGCGGAGGATTTCAATTATATCGTATGTTGAAGTAAATAATGTTGAATACAAATTGTTACTAAATTAGTCACGTCGCCGCCAATCCGTCGGTGTGTGCTGGCCCTTACGTTACATACTGTACAATGTACATTTACCACCCAAGTTACAATGATTTATCTTTGTTGCACGAGAATAACCCCTGTGCCTGTGTCTTATCAGCATGTTACTCGGTCCAATGGTCTTTTCCCAGAACATCGCAGATTGCTCTTACCGCACAAATATTTCTTGGAATAGGGTAAACGTCACAATCATTGCTTTGTTCTGACCAATTATATAAAAAATATCTGAAGGAGAAAGTTGAAAAACCCATTGAGCGCAGGCTCAAACAATTTTTTTTTAGATAGCTCAATTTAGACAGGAGAGATATCGTACTTACAAAGGTTGTAAGTTTTGTTGTAAGGTTGTTGAGAAATGAAACGACACTGGGCTTCCGTTACGGAGGTCTTGGTTCGAAGTTTCGAACCCCGGATCGGCCAATGAGTGTTTCCTCTTTTTTTCTAATGGCGAATTTACAGAAGTACATTTTCCGAATGCTCCCAAAACACTGAAAGAAAACATCATGAAAAAAACTGCATGCTCGAGAACAATTTAAAAACAAGTAAGTACTCACCTAAAACATGTGTAGGAATTCCTCCAATCCGCACTAGGCCTGCGTGGTGTATCATGGCTCCAGCCCCCTCGGTAGGTAGCTCTATGATCCAGCAGGGGACATAAAATTATGATTATTAGAATCATAAGATTCTGAGAAAAAACTGAATCAAACAAGTATTATGATAACCTACAAAGCTTGGTTTACATCTACAGACATTGAACGTGTCCGGCACGTGCCGTAGCCGACAAAATATTCTTATTCTATAATGTGTATGAACTTTATATCTACCGTATCGAGCCGCGCAAACGCGGACAGACATACTCGTATTGTATCATTGATCTCCTATAAACAACTAGATACACAAAGGTCTTACTAAAACAATTTAAATAAACGTCCATTGTTAACGTCCAAATAATGTCCAATAAAGCAAATGAGGGTCCTTCATCCGTTTGGACCTTCTTTGCGCTCGGACATTTTTAGAAGGTAGACTGTGTATCTAGATGTTTATAGGAGATCAATGTATTGTATAGAATAATATCTGCCACGTCCCTTGCCACACACCACTTTTTTAGCGTTTTTTTAATTGTCATAATATGTTAAGTGCCCAGAAACATCATTACCGCGTTTTTCATTGGCATGAAGACTGTTACGTGGGTAAGTACTTATCTTCTGTTAATATACCTACCTCCCGCTTTTCCACCTTTCAGTCAATTCTAATGACCGAGTTGATTGTAGCCTGTTAATGGGCAAAATTAGTGCCGGTTACCTTACCTCGATAAGATGAGTTAATAACAAAGATGTATTCTCTTTCCAATGTAATCGTTAATAATGTAACAAAGACTAGGGACAGAATATTGAATATCAGAATATCCTTCAAGTTCAACATCACATAAGTACCTTCTTCCTGAAAGTATGTGAACTTTTAAATGAAATCTACTTTTCAGTTTTGGTAATCTTGTACAGTGAATACAAAAGCCAGTTTTGGATCTTTTACTTAAGAACCTTCCATGAGCCAACTAGCGCCGCCAATCTTAAAAAAATCATATCTTCCAATATAATCAATTTTATTAAAAAAGCTACGTTCACATTGTTTATTGCTATAAATATTATTTTTTAAATGCTTATTTGTAACGTGATGCAATGTAGGTAAGTTGTAGTTCACATAATTGCGAAAAACGGCCGTTTCTGGCACATTTGTGAACTACAACTTACCTACATTGAATCACGTTACAAATAAGCATTTAAAAAATAATATTTATAGCAATAAACAATGTGAACGTAGCTTTTTTAATAAAATTGATTATATTGGAAGATATGTTTTTTTTAAGATTGGCGGTGCTAGTTGGCTCATGTCAGCGCCTTAATAGTTTGATTTGGTTTAAGTTTGGTACCTATTGTAAGGATAAAAAAGAGGATGCACAGACAGTTTTGAGCATGAGCTTATTATGAACTCGTTCTTAAAATCGTCAAACGTTCATGGAATTTGGCATTTGTAAGCGCTTGCTCACGTCAAGATTGCGTTTAAACTGGCAATGAATATCGGTCTAAGATGAAAATTACATTATGGCCACATCCATGTCTGCGCTAAGAGTAAATATTCTTTGACAAGGGTATGCGGCATGGAGCATAACAATTTCGTAGAAATACAATAATATATCTCTATCGGTTGGTAATAATAATTATTAATGATAAATAAAACTATATAAATGCACCTGTTCGCTAACCATTATCAAAGTCGTATTTGTTTCTGTTCACGATCAAGCCGACAAGAAGAAACTCGGTAAGTAAAATAATTTTATTTGAATTGAATTTTACATAAATTCAGGGTAAGGTAACAATAATGTAAAATGTGTTTCAAGAAAATTAATAATCAGCCTTTTTACTCGATTGCGCAAGAAGGAGATAGACAAAACAAGTTACCCCAAAAGTGGGTTTAAAATTTAGAGTAAGATAAGATAAATATTCTTTATTGCAAAAAAGAAAAGAATTACTTACACAAAAGAAATAGACTAATATCGTTAATATTACAATTGGCGGTCTTATCGCTCAAAGCGATCTCTTCCAGACAACCTTTGGTTAGAGAATTCAGCGACAAAAGTGATTAAGTATCAGTGACAGTGCTTACCTTACAGGGTATTTGTTTATTCAATCAATATTCAACTTCTAGCCCAGTCTCGTCTCTTGAATATGCGTTTTTGAATTAGGTGCGAAGTATTGATGTCGATGACGTGAATTTGATGACGATATTTACAGTGGCAGCCCGACCATTAATTTTTAAACTATTGCGCTACAAATTGCGATTCTACCGTCCCTAATTCCGCATCCGTAATTTTATGCAGCGCTAATGAAAAAGGCAAAATGACGGCAATTGAGAAAAGCGAGTGAAAGTTGTTTCTGGTGTTGTTGTTTAGTACAATAAACCTTTCTAAAATTGACATAGAATAGGTAAATGATTAGAAAATCACACAAATGTCGATACTGCATTTTTCATTAGCACGGCAGTATTCTAGTACCTAGGTATATATCTATAATTGTAGGGTAAAGTCGGTCGTCCGTGCGATCCTATGACGCTAATCAATTTTATTGCAGATATTTCAACATGTGGTTCACATACGTCGTTGTTGCGGTATCAGTGCTCGCTTACGCAGACGCTGATTCACATGGAAATCTCCTTAAGCAAGCGTGTAAGACCTTGAGTACGAGACCTCCTACTCCGGGAGGAGCAGACCAAGGGCATGGTCCTGCCAACACAACACCAGCACCTTATAATATCATTACCAACACACAAGTACGTAATTTAAATAAATTAAGTCCATAAAACACTGCATTCGGTTTAGTACTGCATGCGTGACTCAGGACGCTCTATCAGAATCTTGAATTTTTAGAAAGTGCATACCTAAATAAATAGGCCTGTAGCTACATATTTATCGCATTAGAACCAACCACAATACGATTTAGCTAGTATCTATTTTGAGCCAATTACCTTTTACGACTGGGGCAAGGTCCTCAAAAAGCATGAGCTAAACTTTGCCCCTGTTATGCACCAGGGGTAATGATTGGCAAAAAGTGGACGCTAGAAAAATCGCGCACATCCTCATACAAGCTGGCTTACAGAGGCACGGAAGAAGTAATAGTACAACAGGCTTGCTTTAAGACAACAGGGGTTGAATGTTGATTCTGCCAGGATGATTTTAGGTAGTAGAACATAAGTTTAGTTTACGTTAAGTTTTAACAAATATTAGCGACACACACTGAACACTCCTCTTGCTTACTATTTACATCTTGTATACTTTTGTGCAGGAGGTGGTAGGCGGAACTCCTATAGAGGTGGTGATACAAGGCAATAGCACTGATACCCCTGCATTCCTTGGTCTGATGATGCAGGCGCGTAGAGGAGACGACATCGTAGGCACATTCACAATCGGCGACAGCGATCCCTATGTTAAGCCCTTAGAATGTGATGCAGCTTCCGTGAGTACAACATAAGCTACAGTTTTATAAAAGTCCCGTAAAAGTAAAATTTAAGTACAAAGGCCCCTCTACAGGGTCTCATCCTGACACATCATGGACTTGTCGCTTGGGTAGATTCAAAGGAAAAGTTAAAGTAACCCGTCAGAGCCACAATATCATTAGGCGATTGTGGTGACCCGTAACCCGTGGTCACATTCCAATATCATGCTGATTTACCTCATTTGATTAATACCAAATACTCTGGCAATATATTTCCAAGTCAACGTCATCGAAAGATATCGCTGTTTATGTCGCATTTTGTATGGGACCGTAAGTATAAGCTAGAGCATTTACTTGTATCAAAACAACGAGCTGCTCCATGATATGTTCTAGTGTATCACCCTTTCACAAACCAAACGTCATGGAAATGCTTTGAAAACTGAGCTTTTCCCTGTATCGTAAGAACCCTGTGTCGTAAGAACGTTACATTACATAGGAATGCTCGACAAAATGCTCTAGTGTATATCCACCTTAAGGTAATATACCTACAACCTAATAACTTCCCGTAGATTAACCTAGAATCATGAAAGGCAACAATGGAGGATATTTGTATTTGCAGTTGGCGAATAATGGGAGCATGAGTGTCCCTAAATCTAGTTTATCTTTTAAGTTAGTTGCACGGAACACTCGGTGCATGAGTCCGACTCTCACTTGGCCTTTTTTTTCCTTTTGATGTATGGAACCCTAAAAATGCATTGCCCTAATCCAAATCTAATCTTATTTAACATTCACAGGACACAGCGGTACACAAATCGAGAGATCAAAAGACAGTAGTCAGATTAACATGGACTGCTCCCAGTGATTTCAGTGGCGAAGTTAAATTCAAGTGAGTCAGTATAAGTACAGTCGACCGCAGATCAATGGTAACACTTGCAGTACGATTTCAACTCATATGACCCAGGCAATAAGAACGGTACCTACAAAGCGTTACACATACTGTGCTGTCGACAGTATACCAGAAGGTGACCCCAGCCCCCTTACCATGAAGTCTTATAGCAGTATTACTTCAGTATTACTTTGTTATTTCATACCATGACGACCTTAAAGTAAGCTTATTAAGGTCGTCATGGAGTGAAATAACAAAGTACCATTGAAGTAGTCCTGCTATAAGGCTTCATGGTAAGGGGGCTGAATTGCTTGGATTTGGATCAGAGATAGGACTAGTGCGTAATCAATATGCGAATTCTGTCAAAGTTATTCATTTACAAATCGATACTGAACTTCTCTTCGCTTTGCTTTACGCTACACATTACAGAGTTTAATCAGTAACGGTGATAGGTAAGTAGGTACTTAGCTACGTCTTAAATGACAATTTTAAATAATTATGTTTCTTTCAGGTGCACCATCGTAGTATCTCGTGCTGAATCCTGGGAGAACATTGAATCGGCTCCCATCAAAGTTACACCAAAGGCAAATTAATAACAAGTGATTAAATTCCCATGGCTGAGATATAAAATGACCTACAAATATCAATAATTGTAATTCCTAAGGTAAACTGTAGAGATGTAAATATTTTAAGAAATAAAGAAATTTTGATTTTAAATATTGTATTTATATTTAATTATCGTCAGGTCAAACGAACATGTCGTATAATTTTATAGGGCGTTGACCGAAATGAATACTTCCTTATGTTCCCACTCGCGCACCGAGCACCTTCCGTGCAACGCAACTTTTCTCTAACGAAAAGATAAACTAGATTTAGAAACCAACTTATCTTTGCCATTATCAAAAAATTATGTCCATACATCGCTGACCGAACACACAGGCGCGATCTGCACGCGGCTTGCGGCCTACGGCCAGTTGAAACGCATGCCCGCCCCATTTTTCTGCCGTCGTTAAGGGCCAATAGGTAGCGATCTGAAGCCTCTAGGGCTAGATCGGCCGCATGCCACAAGCCTCGTGCAAATCGCGCCTGTGTGGGAAAGACTTTACACCCAACGTGGGAAAATAAGGGAGTATTCAGTTCGGTCAGCGATGTATGTACATAAATTTTTGATAATGGCAAAGATAAGTTGGTTTCTAAATCTAGTTTATCTTTTCGTTAGAGAAAAGTTGCGTTGCACGGAAGGTGCTCCGACTCGCACTCGCCGGTTTTATTTAATATAATCTTGCCTATATGATTCATTTATCCATTATGTTTGATATAATTTCTTTTTTAAAGATTATATATAAAATAATGTAAAAATCTACTTCCAAGCTGAGCTAATAAATATAATAAATAATCGAGATTAATAGGAAGAAATGAATTAACCAATCAAAATAAAAGCTCTTCGAAGTGAAACAGCGGCCGTGTGGGAACCACACCTGCTGGAGCCATAAATTACTGAGCGAGAGAGTAGGTACGCAATATACTACTCGTAAGTACATATCCATTTAGGCTTTATTTTTTTCCTACAGGTACAAATTTAATTACATAGACCACCGTCGCCATACAGATAATGGTAGGGCCACATTTGAAATCAGAATCAGAATAATAATATCTATATTACTTTTAATCTACGTAGTTATAGGATTTTTGTATGAAATCGAATGCAGCGTAAATTACGCGACTCATTTCACGCGGCTCACAACTAAAAAAATACGTTCGTTTGGCCCCAATAAGTATTACTAAATATATATGGATCAAATTGTTAATAATACTTATTGGGGCCAAACGAACGAGCGTAATTTTTGGAGTTGTGAGTCGCGTGAAATGAGTCGCGTAATTTACGCTGCATTCGGTTTCATACAAAAGTTCTATAACTACGTAGATTACGCGACTCATTTCACGCGACTCACAACTCCAAAAATTGTGCTCGTATGGCCCCAGCCAATACGACCTAAATAAATATCAAATGAACACATTCAGAATATTATTTTAATTTCAAGCACTACTCTATTTAAGTATTATTGCAGACAACAGGAATTACCGAACCCGCGGGCGTTAGCTAGTGAAACTACTAACAAAAAGCCTGTCTGTCAGTCCGTAGATAAAGCAGATTTGCCTGCGGACTCTGTGGTTGAAGTTTAATCAGTCCGCGCGGCACAAGTTTTATTGGGTGAAAAAAAAACGGAGCTTCCGGCTGGCCCGGAATTTGTACCGGGATGGCTTCGGGATATTGGCATCACGGAATTGCATTGAGAATTTAAAAAAAAAAGTGTTTTCAATACACCACAGTATTCGATCTGAATGGCAAAAAAACAAGTGTGACTGTGACAGACATGTGAGGGATGTAGGTAGAGTGTGAAAAAAATCAATGGACATGAAGCAATGAAGGTCCGGCCCTGGAAGGCCCGAGGCCAGACCAGGGCCGGACCTTCATTGTTTCATGTCATTGGCAATACCTATTACAAAGACTGTACTCGTTACGAAGATTACATTAGGACTAGAAATTCTATTTTCGAAAATATGTATATCAGTCGTAGAACTAAAGTCGCACAATAGTGCGATTCAGACGTGCGTTTTTATTTGTTCATGGTTTCTTAAAACTAATCTAAGTCTGACAGATCTAAAATCGTTGCCCTTTTTACGCTGATTATGAAAGGATGACACCTACTTTAAAAAAAAGTAAAATTTTGCCTAATATTAGAAAACTCATGACAGTATCGCTACCATTACAATACCTAGTAAAAATATAATTGTTGCAATTATCGTTAAATATTACCAACTATGTAGGTACAGCTAACAGCAGATCAAGTGTAACACTTTGAACTTTGGACCGTTCTTATTATCTGCGTCGTAAGATTTAAAATCGTACTGCAAGTGTTACCATTGATCTGCTATTGTCTGTACCTAGACTAGTAGTCTATCAAACAAACCGTTCCATCTATTTGGAAGCGATCTGCGAGAGAGGGCAGTTCCATTATTTTAAATCAGAATGCAAAAATAACCTACAGGTAGGTAGAGCTTGTGAAATAATCGTAAATTGCATAACAAAACTCAAAACAATAAAATGATGAACAATCTGTACTCCTATCTTTTATTTGATTATATCTGATTGCACTTGACCGTGATTAAAGGGGCACGTGCGACTCTCTTGTAATTATAAGGGTTCCGTGACTCCGTGATGTATTTAAAAAAATACATGGCTATGGACCCATTAAGCAAATATTTAGCGGACTGACTGTTTGCATTGCATATATTAGAGTCTATAATAGCAATTATATTGTTATATGTCCCTAATTACTTAAAATTTGTATTATAGTAAGTAGAAAAGTGCTGGCCTGTCTATGTGTTATCAGGACAGTTTAATTTAGCTTTAGATATAGCGGTCATGATAAAATTGCATCTATTAATTTACGGTACGTTTACAAGCATCCACAAACACAAGCGTATGAACGGGGTTGTTTGGCTTGGCTTGCGTGAGCTCGTGTAAAGAGGTAATTTTGTTATTTCTACTGCGGATCTCCATAAACGAAGAAGTTCCACAAACAAAACGCATGGCGCCGCCAACCAACCCTTCCGGCGCAACCGGTCGTCTTCCGGTCGGCGCGTACGCAGTTTGAGGGGGAATTTTCTATTTGCAGAGATAATATTCATTCCAATACAATGTCTTTTATTTTATTATTTTATGTTTGAAATAGAAAGTAGGTGCCTCTTTATCTTCAACCATTTTATTTGATTTAGATGGCTAAATCTAAGAAAGGAACCTAAATGAATACCCATATAGGTAGGTACCTACTTACTAGATTGTAAGAAAGAGTGACTGGGCATTTCATCATGTAGCGAGCAACATCATGGAATTCACACCATATTAAAGCGTTTTAAAAATTTTGTTTTCAAAAAGTTTCAAATACCTTGAAAAAAAATTTCGCCTGTGCAATGATGGTCGTTTATCCACTGGTTTGCAATTAATCAATTAATATTTACCTGATCGTTGAACCTATTTATTCTAAAATTTGTTCATGTAGGTATAGCTACTTTGATGGACTAATACGTAGTTAACAATAAGTTAAATCGGCTCAGATAGTGCCTGCTAAATAAATGAGAGCAATCATATATTTAACACTAATCACTCTTGTTTTACTTTCAAGAGACTATATTTTTCACACTTTACCCAATCTTTCTGGTATCTTTCCATTAAGATGTATTCAATTATAATTATTCTAGCTACCTAAATAATCATTGAACAAATTGCAAAATCACGAATTAAATTGTCATACCTATTTTGCTTCACTGCACTACATGATATTTAAGTAGGTAAATGATAAGACAACACAGAAATAAAGTAATAAACACAATTATCAAACATTTAGTTCATTAGTGCGTGCGTGACCCATAAAATTCAATATCTGTCCATGACACGTCTTGTTTACAAGTAGAATGCTATTAATTAGTAGGTACCTACTTGAACTTATCGGAAAATGTGTCAAAGGGAAAGACACCCATTTTCTCGTCATTAAACATTGTATAATGTTTTTCTTCCGGGAGGGCGTCGTCGGTTCTACAATCATGATATTATTTCAATTTGGGAGTGTCGGGAAAAACGATCTGAAATTAATTTAAGTATAGATATTGTGTTTGCATTCTGTTTTCAGTAAATGAATTAGACTAGAACGTAGTAGAACTGGACTAGTTCCAGGGGTAAAAAAATTATATGAAAAATTAATTAAAAGTTCCCACCGAAAATTCCCGTTTCTAGAAAAACTTCCATACATACCTACATATAATTTACCAACTGTTCTGAAAGAGATATTATTATTTCGCTTTTATTTCAAAACTTAACCCAAAATGTCACCATTAAGTACGAACCTGGATTAAAAGTTAATTAAAACTCCGCAAAACAGTAGCACAGCCTACTACACTACACGTAGCTGTTATAAAGAGCTTCCCACCCTCCTTCGCCTGAACACTGAACAGGATTCCGAGGGGGATTCCCCTCTACGCCAGGGCTCACTTAGATCTGGTCCAATACTACTTTGTTCCTAACAAAGCTGTTTCAGAAAGGCTTTTATTTTAAAGCGAATAAGTCACTATCTGAGCCGATTTAACTTATTGTTAACTACGTATTAGTCCATCAAAGTAGCTATACCTACATGAACAAATTTTAGAATAAATAGGTTCAACGATCAGGTAAATATTAATTGATTAATTGCAAACCAGTGGATAAACGACCATCATTGCACAGGCGAAATTTTTTTTCAAGGTATTTGAAACTTTTTGAAAACAAAATTTTTAAAACGCTTTAATATGGTGTGAATTCCGTGATGTTGCTCGCTACATGATGAAATGCCCAGTCACTCTTTCTTACAATCTAGTAAGTAGGTACCTACCTATATGGGTATTCATTTAGGTTCCTTTCTTAGATTTAGCCATCTAAATCAAATAAAATGGTTGAAGATAAAGAGGCACCTACTTTCTATTTCAAACATAAAATAATAAAATAAAAGACATTGTATTGGAATGAATATTATCTCTGCAAATAGAAAATTCCCCCTCAAACTGCGTACGCGCCGACCGGAAGACGACCGGTTGCGCCGGAAGGGTTGGTTGGCGGCGCCATGCGTTTTGTTTGTGGAACTTCTTCGTTTATGGAGATCCGCAGTAGAAATAACAAAATTACCTCTTTACACGAGCTCACGCAAGCCAAGCCAAACAACCCCGTTCATACGCTTGTGTTTGTGGATGCTTGTAAACGTACCGTAAATTAATAGATGCAATTTTATCATGACCGCTATATCTAAAGCTAAATTAAACTGTCCTGATAACACATAGACAGGCCAGCACTTTTCTACTTACTATAATACAAATTTTAAGTAATTAGGGACATATAACAATATAATTGCTATTATAGACTCTAATATATGCAATGCAAACAGTCAGTCCGCTAAATATTTGCTTAATGGGTCCATAGCCATGTATTTTTTTAAATACATCACGGAGTCACGGAACCCTTATAATTACAAGAGAGTCGCACGTGCCCCTTTAATCACGGTCAAGTGCAATCAGATATAATCAAATAAAAGATAGGAGTACAGATTGTTCATCATTTTATTGTTTTGAGTTTTGTTATGCAATTTACGATTATTTCACAAGCTCTACCTACCTGTAGGTTATTTTTGCATTCTGATTTAAAATAATGGAACTGCCCTCTCTCGCAGATCGCTTCCAAATAGATGGAACGGTTTGTTTGATAGACTACTAGTCTAGGTACAGACAATAGCAGATCAATGGTAACACTTGCAGTACGATTTTAAATCTTACGACGCAGATAATAAGAACGGTCCAAAGTTCAAAGTGTTACACTTGATCTGCTGTTAGCTGTACCTACATAGTTGGTAATATTTAACGATAATTGCAACAATTATATTTTTACTAGGTATTGTAATGGTAGCGATACTGTCATGAGTTTTCTAATATTAGGCAAAATTTTACTTTTTTTTAAAGTAGGTGTCATCCTTTCATAATCAGCGTAAAAAGGGCAACGATTTTAGATCTGTCAGACTTAGATTAGTTTTAAGAAACCATGAACAAATAAAAACGCACGTCTGAATCGCACTATTGTGCGACTTTAGTTCTACGACTGATATACATATTTTCGAAAATAGAATTTCTAGTCCTAATGTAATCTTCGTAACGAGTACAGTCTTTGTAATAGGTATTGCCAATGACATGAAACAATGAAGGTCCGGCCCTGGTCTGGCCTCGGGCCTTCCAGGGCCGGACCTTCATTGCTTCATGTCCATTGATTTTTTTCACACTCTACCTACATCCCTCACATGTCTGTCACAGTCACACTTGTTTTTTTGCCATTCAGATCGAATACTGTGGTGTATTGAAAACACTTTTTTTTTTAAATTCTCAATGCAATTCCGTGATGCCAATATCCCGAAGCCATCCCGGTACAAATTCCGGGCCAGCCGGAAGCTCCGTTTTTTTTTCACCCAATAAAACTTGTGCCGCGCGGACTGATTAAACTTCAACCACAGAGTCCGCAGGCAAATCTGCTTTATCTACGGACTGACAGACAGGCTTTTTGTTAGTAGTTTCACTAGCTAACGCCCGCGGGTTCGGTAATTCCTGTTGTCTGCAATAATACTTAAATAGAGTAGTGCTTGAAATTAAAATAATATTCTGAATGTGTTCATTTGATATTTATTTAGGTCGTATTGGCTGGGGCCATACGAGCACAATTTTTGGAGTTGTGAGTCGCGTGAAATGAGTCGCGTAATCTACGTAGTTATAGAACTTTTGTATGAAACCGAATGCAGCGTAAATTACGCGACTCATTTCACGCGACTCACAACTCCAAAAATTACGCTCGTTCGTTTGGCCCCAATAAGTATTATTAACAATTTGATCCATATATATTTAGTAATACTTATTGGGGCCAAACGAACGTATTTTTTTAGTTGTGAGCCGCGTGAAATGAGTCGCGTAATTTACGCTGCATTCGATTTCATACAAAAATCCTATAACTACGTAGATTAAAAGTAATATAGATATTATTATTCTGATTCTGATTTCAAATGTGGCCCTACCATTATCTGTATGGCGACGGTGGTCTATGTAATTAAATTTGTACCTGTAGGAAAAAAATAAAGCCTAAATGGATATGTACTTACGAGTAGTATATTGCGTACCTACTCTCTCGCTCAGTAATTTATGGCTCCAGCAGGTGTGGTTCCCACACGGCCGCTGTTTCACTTCGAAGAGCTTTTATTTTGATTGGTTAATTCATTTCTTCCTATTAATCTCGATTATTTATTATATTTATTAGCTCAGCTTGGAAGTAGATTTTTACATTATTTTATATATAATCTTTAAAAAAGAAATTATATCAAACATAATGGATAAATGAATCATATAGGCAAGATTATATTAAATAAAACCGGCGAGTGCGAGTCGGAGCACCTTCCGTGCAACGCAACTTTTCTCTTTTCTCTCAAAAAGTGTAGGTACGGGCTATTTTCCTATTGTTAAGAATTGAGTTTCAACTTTACATGTCGCATGTGAGCCGACCTTTATACGTAATCATCGTTCATTGAAAACAAGCTGAAAAGCCATCAAGAAGTCTTCCAATGCGGACGCGACCCAATTTAATTGGTTGCTTCAAAGATAATTGGCAAGGTTCATTGATATTTCTTCTCGACAAGACGTCGGAGTTTCCGGCAAAATGTCGGCGAATAGATATCGATATTGCTGATCTTGGGAAATTATTTTATAAGCGCTACGGTTCCCAAAACGATCAAATCATACCATGTCACAGCGAGCGTGACAGGGACAGTGCTATTACGTTGGTATAGCGGCGTCTCTTTTCGGCGCGCCATCACATGGTATGATATCATCGTTTTGAGAACGGTAATAAGGGGGCTGCTCCTCGTTTCATATAGGGCCTCTATTAAAGGTTTTTAATTTTTAGTGAATTTAATCGAGTTATACCTACAAAGGCGCAAAATGATTTATTGATATGTTGCCACTATGCATATAGTATGATGAGATGACTAAATTCATTCGCCCAATTAAATAACACAAATTACTCTAGCGAACAAAAATATTTACTTACCTACTTATTGAATATTAAGTAAGATTAAACTACTAACTGACGAGCATGAAGATATTGATGAATGTGGAGGAAAAGAGAGTTGTTGAGATCGCAGAGTTGGAAGTCCTACGTCTCTGTCTACGCCTACGAGAATCAGGTGATAGCAACTATTATATATTCTGTGGTGATAGTAAATAAATAAATAATTATAATATATTATAATAGATTTAAAAAAATATAGGAAAGTAACTAGGTTTTCAGGAATAAGTATACCTACAGTGTAGCCAATGACTTCATGAGTGTAGCACAGCCCACAGCAATTCAAGAATCATGCCCAAATTAAATCTGACAGGTCTAAAATAGCTGCTCGCCTGTCCGACACCAAAGTTAGATGCAAATTAGGTTTGGGAACGTCACAAAATTTGAAAACGCACAAAATACAAAACAAAATATTTTATGTACCAGGAATTTTATGTACATTTACAATATACTTTGCTAACGAACTCCGCCAAACTCCGCACTAGATTTATAGGTATCTACCTGTGTCGCGGTAGGACAGTTAAGTATCGTAGTACTAGTTAGGTAAGGGGAAATACCGTATTTATTTTACACGTTTGTGTTATATTTTACTACATACAAATAAATGTCATTACACACACAGCCGTGTCCACGTGTGGCACATTGGAACACGTGTGACATTTGTTAGTATCCGTAGTAAGCAATAACGCGCAAGTCAATATTGTGCCGCTACTCGACTACTTCCGGACCGACCTACTTGAATCCATAAGGATTTATGCACATTGAGCTCGTTTATTCATTGGATTTTATATTTTTGCACCAAGATTGAAACAAATCCTATACCGAATAAATGCACGCCCAAAGGCTCTACCTACTGTCATTTGTAGTATTACCTGTGAAGTAATGTAGATGGGATGGAGACCTAGCCTAGCTATCGCATTCCATCACGATGTTTTAAATCATTTTTATATTTGCAAATTAGTTTCATATAGACTTTTATTTCATTTCGAATGCGTCATTTCCTGAACAACTTCTTACAAGGAGCTTATTTCAAAAAGGTTGCTTACACTGATATTTTCCATGCAAACAATATCATGGAATCACATAGGCTACTTCCACGAAAAAAAATATGGGGCCCATGAGAAACTCAATCACAGCAGACAACGTCGCCGCTGCGCTGTATGGAATCTACAACAGTGAACAGGTACTTACTACATATTTGAATTCCTCTAAAAAAATTCTTGTTGTGCCTTCAACTTGAACCAGCGTGATCGTGAGCAATATCCACACCACTTGACGCCGCGGCTTCGGATACTCGACTATTATATAGATACCGCAGTTATCACCTATAGGTTGGTTAATTCGGTTACCAAGTTTTGCTACAAGCTTTTCTGTCACAGTGACCGCCGAGTGGGCTCAATTTACTACTCGTACTCCCGACGAGATGTTGTTCAATTGAAACAAAGAGAAGGTTTAACGTTCAACTGTGCATGTCAGTTGAACGTTAAACCTTCTACTAGTACTACTCCCTACTATGCGGGATGCTGCATTCATGTTTAGCATGAAGTACGGCTCTTGTTGGGCCGCCCAGCCAGGGGCGGACTTCTTACCTTCATGATATTTAGGCTGGATATAGTTAATGGCACTTTTTACCACGGGATTAGTGGGAAATTGACAGCGTGTTGTCTGTCTCTTCTGACGAGCATAATAAGGACGATGGGGATTGCGTTTAAAGAAATTAAGCTTTTAGCTTAATCGGAATGATTGAGGAGAAAATTAGGGGCGGTATACTTTTCACCTGGGGTACATTAAGTAAACTATTAGCAGACTATATTTATCCACGCCAAATCATTGCACCTGATATTCATATGTGTGAATGTAGGTCCATGGTGTCAAGCAGGGATTGCATATCGGTAGGAAATATCGTTATAGTACCGGTATATATATCAGTACTCCAAATTTTATACCCGAATGAATTTCTGTATCGTATTGGCCTTGTACTGTTATTTTCGCCAGGAACTGGAATAATGGTAGCTTATACCGGAATGGACTAGGAAAATACCGGTATGACGTCATACCGAAAATATGTATACTCGTATTCATACCAGTATGCAGTCCCTGGTGAAAAGGCTAGGAAATCAGTGTGAATGTCAGGAATTTGTTTACTACCCTTCACGCCAGTGTGACAGAAGCGTGTGAAGGTTAGTTAGTCGTGACAAAAAAGAATCATTGAATCACTTTTATCAGTCGACCAATGTTTATATGTTCAGCGTTTGATAGAACTTATGCTTTTAGGCTTTCTGATCATGATTAGTTATTTTAAAGACAATTACATCGTGTCATGAAGAGCTCACTATACTGAAGACTCGATATCATGTTCCACGTATTTCGGGATCATTTACATGGCTTTGGATTACCTACATGTGAAATTCCCCCTTGTCTCCCTTGTTCTTGCGTCTTATGTGCTTGTTACTTAGTGGGCTTAGTAGTCGTTGTAGGGAAATGATGTTCTAGGGATTACTTTGATGGATGGAATTCCTAATGAAGCGAGCCTACGTGGTCATATGAATATAAAGCTCATGCTTCGACTCACTAACTGGAGGAGTTAGGGAGAGAGTAAATTGGAATAAGTACTCGTATATTAGATAGATTTGCCAACGGCCTTATTCTGGACCAGGCCAGTTATGATCAGTAGATATCCTTTACCGATAGCAAACGGTATACTTAGTAGTTTCAGTTGGTGAAAAAGAGTGAAAATTGCGAATATAATAAATATGGAGAGGCGAGAAAAAAGGTTAATTTTTTAAAAATATTTTACATTAAAAATGTTCGCAGAAAATCACTAAAAGAGAATAAGGTTAATTAAATGTTCTTATAAAATATTTTACATTCAAAAATTTCGTAGAAAATCACAAAAAATCGTCCCTAACCAACAGAAAACCAACGATGTACGATAAGGATATGGCACTTGGGCATTGCTCTGTGAGAGATCCGGCGCGCTTGGAGGAAAATGTGTGCTCTTCAACATAAGAGAGCCGTATATCATCGGGCTGCGGCCAATAAGTCAACAGAGACCGCACTTGGCCAAATGCCGGGACTTTATTATGAGCTCTTATTTTATTAGCGTATAAATTATAAACATTGCGTAAATATGACCTTTCTTCGTCATTGTGTTAATATTGCCGTATCCGCAATATTTTCTTAATTCATTATAAGTTGTAGGGTTATTATTATTATTTATTACACTGTATATTATTTATTGGTTACACTGTAGATAAAATTAACGAAAACTTACTCGGTAGTGTAAACTTGCAAAGTGCTGTTTATGTACACATCAAAGCAGATCAAGTGTAACACTACGGACTTTAGACCGTTCTTATTATCTGCATCGCAAATGTTGAAATCGTACTTCAAGTACGGATAACAGCAGATCAATGGTAACACTTGCAGTACGAATTCAACTCTTATGACGCAGATAATAAGAACGGTCCAAAGTGTTACACTAGATCCGCTGTTAGTTGTACCTACCATTGATCTGCCGTTGTCCGTACTTGCAATAAATAAATAATAATATGACTCTGACCAATGCTCTCAAAAACCGTGAAGATAAACATGGTAAGGAAACCTGCATGTCTAAGGTTTAAAAAAAGCTTGATCGTGGCACGAAAAGTCAAAGTCAAAGAGGAGGCATAGACCTAATAATTGTTCACTCTGGCCTTGAAGATCCCAAGGTTGTGCCATTCGTTTATATTTATGTAGGAAATGGGCACATAAATTAATAATTGTGAGAGCGGAAGGTCAAAATGTTGCTTCCGGCGTAATCCTGCGGCTTTCGCGGACGAGTTTCCCTGTCCGTTGTCTAAAGCTTTTCATGTCTTTAATATTTCTTGCCCGAAAATTATAATTTCGTTCCATAATTTCAAATAATTCGTCAACTGAGACGTTCTGTAAGGAAATTGTTGCTTTTGCACAATAAGAAACGGCAAAAAGATGGCCTTCTGATAGCATCTTATCATGATAGGGTACCATTTTGACCGACCCATTGCGATGTCTTGTGCGCTCACCTATCCTTTATAGTCCTTCCTTCTCCTTAAAGATCTAGCTCATTAGGTCCGTTATGTAGCTCATGTGATGGAGTCTGTAATCTTTTGGTTCCGCACGGGCCAACCCCAGAAGACTCATTCCCTTGATAGCCAGTGAGCCAGATTCACACAACAAGGGTTTTGATGGACCCATATTTATCACCACAGGCGCTGCAGATCGGTGACTCCGCCAATCTCATCCTGTGTAATATGTTGTGTGTGAGTCGTTTGTTGCGTGGTGTCCCGTTAGCGCCCTAACTATGAGATACATCGGGTTTCTGTTGTGTTTCCAGATGTTTCTGCACCAGCCTGTATCGGTTTAACCAATGAAAAGTTTGTAGTGTTTAAGCTCTATGACACTTTTCCACTCCATGTTGTGTAAATCTTTGGCTTTGGCCTTTAGGGCCATCGTAATGGTACTTGTTGCAAGTGCCACAAATGGTTCAGGCCCTGTTACTAAGGACTATGAACCTTTTTTGGCCAGTTCGTCAGCCGCTTCATTGGCCTTAATTATGCATGTCATATAGTTCCGTGAATGGCTATAAAGTCTTTCCCACACAGGCGCGATCTGCACTAGGTAGTGGATTGCGGCCTAGGCCTCACATCGCTACCTACAGGAAGTTAATGGGCCGTGGCATGCGTTTCTACCGGCCGCGGGCCGCATGCCGCGTGCAGATCGCGCCTGTGTGGGAAAGACTCAACTTGTGATCGGCAAACAGAGAGAGCAAGAAACTTTTTATAATATTTATCGATCACGATTCAGTCACAATGAGACAGCTGGCTTCATAGACATTTGGACAGTTTCCCACCACAGGTAAATGTCTCCTTGTACACTTGTGCCTATACAATAATACCCTAGAGTTATTGGAACATTGACTCGGTCCAGTTAGAACGGTTAGAACAATTGGGTACGCCCTAGTTTCGATAACGTTCACTTCAATGCATTGAATCTTCTAAGGTCTTCACAGGTATAAATGACAAACGTACAGCTATTACTAAACTTGCTACGAGAACGTAGGTACAGTCGGCATCAAGTGTAAAACGTAGCGATGTATTTTACGTACGCGCACTCTTCTCGTGTTAGTGACCAAATTATTTTCATATATTATTTATTAGACGTTATATTATTGTCAGAGTTATCAACCGGGCGGGATCAACTGATTAACATGATTTCCGAGGCAAAGCGGGGCTCAGACGAAATTGACACTAGCGGTCACGCATCCAGGTACTGACCTCGCCCAACGTTGCTTAACGTGTACGATTGTTTTTACCGTGTACTCGCAACCGGACTACGATTAACTACACCAAACCACCCATGGTAATAGTACGGTAAATTATACACAGAGAAGTGAGGAATAATAATAAAATATTCAATTTCCCGAGGCTTCGTACGGTGCGATGAAAAAACTCGTTCGATTTTTCACGCCCTCTTCGCAGCTCAATGGAAAAAGAAAATACCTGAAAGTATTATCGGCGCACAAAAGCAAAGTCGTTTATCAAAGGCTGCTGAAGGAATGCCGGGGACAGGTGTTTGACAATAAGGGAAGAAAGGAAGTTTGACAATAAGGGACGAGGAGTGGTCATGTCCTTTACTGTTACGGTTTGACAAAGAGGTTTCTTTCTAAGGACATCAATTGAGAGCGATTTCTTCCAGGTAACCAACTGTTGAGGGAATTTAAAAATAGTAAAGTGAGAGAGGTAGAGGTAGAAATACAAGAAGAATAAAATGAAAAACAATTAAAAATTAAATGGCATTTATCTGTTAGAACGTGGTTAGAATAGAACCGCTGAAAAAGACGCTGTCGCTAAGGTTAATGAATCATAATAACTTTTAATTATCAATAACGTTAAGTATTTATAACTTTTAATTAAATTATAGGCCAATTGATTTGTGCAAAACGGCAAAAGTATTCCAATTCAATATAATTACAGATATGTAGTAATTAGTTCGTGAAAAGAGCCAAGATGGGATAATAGGGTTTCAGCGTGTGAATATAACTACATGTATTAATTTAATCCCATCTATTAATATTAGTAAGATACAGGGATGGGTGGCTGGAAGAGGCTCAGGACAGGGATGGATGGAAGAGGAGGGGGGAGACCTTTGCCCAGCAGTGGGACAATTTATAGGTTAACATAAAAAATTAATATTGAGGTTGGAGATTTTTTCTTCATAAAACTTACACAGTCGACAGCACATCATCCTACACAAAACCACTACAAACTGGTTCATATTAACTGTCACGTAAGTGCTCTTGATGGTTCTTATTACTATAATATAATAATAATAATAATATTTATTTTCACAATATAAATGTTTACAATGTGCTTAATATGTAACATATTGCAAGTATAACAGTCAGCATTATAATTAGCACAATTTAGATAACCCTGACTCCCGAACTAGGGTGACCTGTGTTTCGGGAATCAGTGTCCTTCCGTGTTTACTTATTGCTAGTTATTACTAGACTTTTTTTACAATAATTGGAAAGAGGAACAGTGTCAGCTTAATAAGTGGGAATGTAAATATTACTTAGTATCATAAACGTATATTATAGTAGGTGGGTGGATGTGGGTATTGTAACATATTTGTGTCGTAAACTTTTGGACATAACATATTTGTGTCGTAACTTTTGAAAAAAAGAAGAATGTAGCTGTGCTGTGCTGCGACCTATCCAAAGCCTTTGACGTCGCTGACCACGATACACTGGCGGCTAAATTGAGCCACTATGGTATCGCGGAGTCTGCGCATGCACTGTTCATCGACCTGCTGCGCGATAGATGCCAGATTGTGGTCGGCGACGGCGGCGGCGTGAGGTCGGACCCAATAACGACTGACATGGGTGTGGCCCAGGGATCGTCGGTCTCCAATATTCTGTTCTCGCTTCTATTGAACGACCTGCCGCATGCCGCCACGAACTGCGAAATTTTTATGTACGCCGACGATGTGGCTGGTGTGGTGTGCGCGACCTCCGTGAGCGAGCTCGAGCGAAAGCTCAACGCGACCGCGAAGCAGCTTGCTCAGTGGTTCAGAGAAAATGGTCTCGTCCTGAATCTCAAGAAGACTCACTTCATCCACTTCGACCTGTCGGGCAGACCGACGAAGGCGATGTCAGTTTTCGTGGATGGAGTGAGTATAGATCAGGTCGGGGCCACGACGTTCCTGGGCTTCGAGTTGGATCGCGGTCTGACCTGGGGCTCGCACATCGAGCGGCTGTGCCAGAGGCTGGGCGGCGCATGCTTCGCGTTGCGGCGGCTGTCGCGCGTGGCGGACGCGTGTGCCGTGCGCGCGTGCTACTTCGCCACTGTGCACTCGCTGCTGCAGTACGGCGCCGAGCTGTGGGCGCGCGCGGCCGACTGGCTGCGCGCGTTTAGGATGCAGAAGCGGGCCGTGCGGGCAGTTGCGCGCGTCTCCAGGGACACTTCGGCGAGGCCGTACTTCAGGTCCCTGGGTATACTCACGCTCCCGTCTCTGGTCATTTTTCAGGTGGCCGTGTGGGTGCGCGGGAACCTGAGTGCCCACGTGACGTACAAGGACGTTCATACGTATAGCACTCGCAATGCCGGCCACCTAATGCCTGTCGCTTTTTTTCGCGGCGGGTAGTTGAAAGCCCAACATCACGAAAATTTACTCTTGATATTTTTATTTTGTATTTAATATATTTTGCATTAAATATAAGTATAAATGATATAAATCGTGCAATAAAGTGTGTTGCTACCTACTGCAGTGATTTTCAGTCCTATAAAGTGATACTGTGTGGTGTGTGTGAGTAATCATTACTTACCTGTGGCAAGCCAAATAATAACTATATATCATGGACGCCGCCGATGTTAAAAAGAGCATGGATAGCATGATGGATCACTTCAAGGCTAAAATGGCTGATTTTCAAAATGACCTGACCCAGGTAAAGGCCGGCAGTAAGCCTCCCACAGTAGCTGCACTCAATACAGAATTCCAAAACTTCAAGGCGTTTGTGTTCAATACAATGAGTGTAATCAGCGCGCAGCTTGATCTTGTTATCAAGTCCCAGGAGCGCCTGGAAATGCGTACTAGACGGAAAATGCTTCTACTGCATGGTATGCCCGAAGACAAAAATGAAAATCTGTCACTAGCCGTCATTGGCATAGTTACCACTAGGCTTGCCATTAGAAATGTCACACCTGACAGCTTGAAAACATGCCACAGAATGGGACGTGTGAGCACCAAGAATACCAAGCCTAGACCAGTGCTAGTGAAATTTGCTGACCAAAAAGTTCGCGACCAAGTGTGGTATGGCAAGAAATCTCTCAAAGACACCAACATTACTATGTCTGAATTTCTTACTAAAAGTAGGCATGAACTCTTTATGGCAGCTAGGAAGATCTTTGGTGTGGCCAAGTGCTGGACTCGCGACGGCTTCATACACATTATTGGGCCGGGTGGATCCCGAGAGAAGATTGAGTCACTGTCCGAGTTGAAAGCTATGGAGAAGAGACACAATCCGAACGCTGTGGGCCCGGTCTCGTCATCACAGAGCGTCGGCGCACATTAGTTTAGTCAGACTTTAAACACTACAGACTTTTATGCATAACCTCTTTCATTATTTTCCATAGTAAATACTTACTTAATTGCATACTTTCCATTCTACCTATCTATTGTACTGACTGTTTATAATTTATTGATCTCTACCTACGTTGATTTGATCATACAACGTAACATTTCTGTATTTTTAAAAATAATAACCTATGAAGTCACACAAATGTCAATGCACAAATCACGCACGCACACATAGCCGCCGATTACTTTACTTCCGTCACTGTCAAAATTTATTTGTTTTTATGAACTGTCAGCTTCTTTTGGCGGTGGACAAATTTGGTACTAACATACTTTCAAACAATTTTGACTCAATTTGTTCACCGGCAGCGCCACTCACCTCTGTTAAGTGAAAGTGCGGTCTGTGTGACGGTGTTGCTATCGTGGAAATATGTTGATTTGCGTTTCGTTTCTCCAACGTATAGTGTTACTTATAACTTTTTATAATAATTTAACTTAACTCATGTTCAGTCTAAAAGTCTCTTTTATATAAGTTTTATGTACTAGAACGGGCATAAATATCCATAACATAGATTATTGCTTTGTTGAATTACTGTTATTGCCTGTGAAATCTTATTCCGTAAACATAAGAAATGAATAGAAACTTATATTTGCAAATGTATAGGTACTTGACTGACACTGTACTACTAATTTTTTGTACACGATTTCTTCCAATCAAACTGTTTGTGGGTGGCTGCACCTTGTGCACACGTTAGTCGTATTTAATTGTAAGTGTTAATATTTAGTTTATTTTTATTTTTATACTTACTTATTTTATATTTTATTATAATGAAGCACAACAATGTAATGACATCCAGTGACTGCAGTGATTCTGATAACGATGATGACTTTTTCTCCTTATCCTCAACATCTGATTCGAATGATGACAGTTTTCATAGCATTGCGCAACCTCTAAATCTTCTGTTGGATACTGCTTTTGGATCTTCTTCCAAAAACTTTAATGTAGTCCATATCAATGCCCAGAGCATTCCAGCACACTATGCGGACTTGATTTCATCTTTCGATGACAATGGTGCACATGCCATACTAGTCTCCGAAACCTTCCTCAAACCCAGTCTGCCTTCAACCTCCTTCTCTCTGCCAGGGTTTTACCTTGTTCGCAATGACAGAATTGGAAAAGGCGGTGGTGGCGTGGCTATATATTTGCGTAGTCATATACCTTTCACTGTAGTTAGTAAGTCCCCATCCCAGTATTCAGGGTCGGCTGAACATTTATTCCTTGAAGTTGTTATTGGGCGTACGAAATTGCTGCTGGGCGTTGTGTACAGCCCTAACCGTCAAGTAGACTATTTTTCTTCTTTGGAAACTCTTCTTGAACACTTTGTTCCAACAGTTGATCACACGATTATTATGGGAGACTTTAACACCTGTATAGTCAAAAGCGACTCCAGAAGTGATCGCCTCAAATCCATCATTGACTCGACAAATCTTAATCTCCTTCCGTCAAACGCGACCCATAATTTTCCTAACTGTGTTCCTTCCCTTTTGGATCTAATACTAGTATCATCTACTGATCACGTCATCTCTCATGGTCAACTTCCAGCTGACGCATTTTCGTATCATGATCTCATTTACTTATCATATAAAATACGTACCAACAAGCCAAAACCTCGTGTGGTGCTCCAGCGTAATTTCAGGAACATTGACAATGCTCGCTTTGCGTCTGATCTCAATGAAATTGATTGGGACTTTGTTTTTGATGCGCCAACCGTAGACGAAAAGCTGGAAATTTTTAACTCTCAGTTGATTCAGCTATTTGATGTCCATGCTCCCGTCAGACCTGTGAAGCTGAAGCACCTTCCTGCTCCGTGGTTAACTTCAGACATTAAATTGCTTATGTCAAGACGAAATGCCGCTAAGGTCAAATATAGGCATAATCCTAGTATGGCTAATCAAGAAAAGTACAAGACACTACGGAACCGCTGCAGCAGAATGTGCAGAGATGCTCAGCGTCGTTACATTCACTCGTCTGTTGAAAACGGTAAACCTGCCAAGGTCTGGAGATTCTTGAAAACTCTGGGGATAGGTAAAACTCAATCGACTTCGCCTTCCAATATAAATATCGACTCACTTAATAAACACTTTGCATCTGTGTTGCCCATGTCCTCTCATGACAAACAGTTAACTCTTCACAGACTTTCGTCTATATCTACCCCAGGTCTCAACTCATTTCAGTTTCGTCCAATTACCGATCGTGATGTTGAGAAGAATATCCTAGCTGTTAAATCTGATGCTGAGGGGTCGGATGGCATAAGTCGTAAGATGATTATGTCGACTATTAAGACAGTTACGCCAATTTTATGCCATATCTTCAACTTTTCACTTTACTCGGGCATCTTTCCTAGTAGTTGGCGTCAAGCCTATGTCGTTCCGATCCCAAAGATTAGCAATCCAACATCGTTCTCTCACTATCGCCCCATATCTATCCTACCTTTCCTATCTAAAATTCTTGAACGTCTTGTTCATCAACAGCTATGCCTGTTTCTTATTTCTAATGACATTCTAAGTCCCTTCCAGTCTGGTTTCCGTCCTGGTCATAGCACCGTCACCGCCCTTGTCAAAGTGACTGACGACATCCGAAATGGTATGGACAACCAGCTTCTCACTGTCGTCACCTTACTTGACTTCAGTAACGCTTTCAACAGTGTTGACTTCGACATCCTCCTTGCTATTCTCCGTTCTATCAACATATCTCCGACGGTATTGGGCTGGCTTCGTAGCTATCTCTGTGGTCGCCAGCAGTGTATTAAACTAGATGGTAATCTCTCAGCATCTTGTTCCCTTTACGCTGGTGTACCACAGGGTGGCGTTTTATCTCCTCTACTCTTCTCGGTTTTCATTAATACTGTCACTAATCTTCTATCTTCGTCTTACCATCTCTACGCAGATGACCTCCAGATTTACTCCCAGGCCTCGGCAGATAAGCTTGACGAAGCAATCGCTCGAATCAATGATGACTTGGCCAGTATCTGTAACTGGAGTAAAGCTTATGGTCTCACTGTCAATCCCAGTAAATCACAAGTCATCATTGTAGGTGGAGCAAAGCAAATTGCACGTGTCTCACTAAGATCTTTACCTCCGGTAATCTTTGACGGAGCTTCGCTGCCATTCAGTGACGTAGTGAAAAATCTTGGTGTCCAAATTGACAAGACCCTATCCTGGAGTCCGCAAGTCGATGCAGTGAGCCGCAAGATTTTTGCAGCAATGGGTTCCCTGAAGCGCTGGAAGAACCTGCTCCCAGTCAAGACCAAAACTGAGCTTGCTCAATCATTGTTGCAACCGTTTTTGGACTACGCTGATGCGTGCTACTTGGACCTGACGGAGGAATTGTTGAGCAAGCTCGAGCGCCTTCAGAACATGTCCATCCGGTTCATTTTCGGGGTGCGAAAGTATGACCATATTACTGAATACCGCAATAAACTTAAATGGTTACCAATACGGCTCCGTCGAAATGTACATCTGCTCTCGCTCTCATTTAATATTCTTTATAATCCCACATCCCCCCCTTACCTAAAGGAGATGTTTGCTTTCGGTAGTTCAGACCACGGGCTGTCCCTCAGGTCTAAACACGACAATCTGCTTAGCGCCCCCCGCTGGCATACAAAATACTACGCCAAATCCTTTGCGGTGAAGGCTGCGCAGCTATGGAACTCTCTCCCTAAGGAAATACGTCATTCCGAATCCCTAGCAGTATTTAAGTCAC
This sequence comes from Tachystola acroxantha, assembly GCA_963506565.1. Lineage (NCBI taxonomy): Eukaryota > Metazoa > Arthropoda > Insecta > Lepidoptera > Oecophoridae > Tachystola > Tachystola acroxantha. The sequence continues at coordinate 7,210,887 of OY735885.1, read as the reverse complement.
GTCTTAAAGTACACTTTTTGTCACTCGTATAAATGTGCTTTATTTATGTATGTATGTATGTATGTATGGGTGTATGTATGTATGTATGTATGTGTGTATGTATGTATGAATATTAATATGGGTTTTTATACTACTTTAACATATAAGTATTTAGTATCTAGACTTAGGTAAGTACATATTGTTTGTTATGTGTATCATACTGTTATTATTTATATTGGTGTATGTGCTTCTTATTTCTTCTTATTCTTTATTTATTTTATAAATTATTTTCATTATTTTAATTCTTTATATATTACACTGCCGTTTATTTTTTGTCAATTTCCATTGACCTCGGTTGCCTGGAAGAAATCGCTCTGAGCGATAAGGCCGCCTTTGTACAAATTGCTTACTTGCTGTTTTCAATGTATGTTATTGTTCTTTGTGCAATAAAGTGTTTATCTATCTATCTATCTATCTGTCGCGCACCGGTTGGCGAAATCGAAAAAGCTCACGCACGTGACGTACAACTATAAATAAAGGATCAGACTTAACCCACACGCAGAATGACTCTTTCTTTGATAAAAGTAACGTCTAGAATACTAAGGGAAATAAGATCAAAACCCTATTTCGTTTTCCCTCAAACATTTTTATATTATCCAAGATTATCCTTCATTGGCAGCAGACACGCTACGTGTGACCATCGATCTGTCTGGAATTGGCTCAGAATTGGCTTTTTATAGCCTACGCCGATCATTTCAGGCAATTTATTAGTGCCTTTGCGTTTCGTAGAATGTCATTCAAGGAGAGGAATGTGCCTTAATGCTTTGTACAGTCGACAGCAGATCAATGGTAACACTTGCAGTACGATTTCAAGTCTTACGTCGCAAATAATAAGAACTGTCAAAAGTAAAAAGTGTAACCATTGTTCTGCTGTCGATTCTACATGATATTATTGACCGCCCACTGTTTCACTTGCAATATAGGGTCGTGTATGGGCCCATAAAGCCTGTAATCGTGAAATCTTCTCAAATATTTCCCATATTTTGCATGGTTGATGGTTTTTACTTTAATATATTCTGTTACACGCACTTACTGTGTACGAACTTATACTTAACTACATAAAAATGTAAGAAAATATCTTCTAAATGAACAAAAAATAGAATGTACGTAGGTATCTAAAATAATGAATGATGATTGAAAAATATTTCTTTGATAACATGTGAATGTTAGTTTTTCGAAGTGGACCCTTTATAAAGTGGATTGCCGACAAATTGGAATCAATTATCAAAAGGCAAGTGACTATAATGTTATCTACTAAGTTGAGTGTTGTGAGATTGAGCCGTTCATATTTAGATTTATCTGAGCTTTATAATAATGTGGTATCGCTCATTATAATAATGTGGTATCTGTACAACTCAGTAGCGGATTATCCTAAAGGCAAACTAGGCACGTGTCTAGGGGCGCGAGGTCACAAAGGGGCGCGCACGGAAGGCGTATAGTAAACGAAAACCCAAAATAAGTACCTACTTAGTACTTACATAAAATAAAAACCTGCGTTTTCACGCCAGGCATTGCCACGAATTCGCTAATATTATGTCGTTTTCAGTGTTTTTTGAGAGTCTAAATCCACATTTAGAGCTTCCTAAGTGCGCCCCATTTACTTCATTACACCTACATCGCTACATTCCATAACAGAAGTTGGTAAGATATAAAAACCGAGGGGCGCCAATGAGGTGCTAGCCTAGGGCACTGTCAACATTTAATCCGCCTCTGGTACAACTATATAGCCACCAAAAGCTGGTTGTTATTTATTACAATTCATTGCAAAAAAAAAAGTTTGTCTTACGCGTTGGCATAGTATCCATTATACAGAGTGATGTTAAACAGAAGCTTTAATAACTTATACTTAATGAAGAAAATATTATATTTTGAAAAATAAAATTGTCTAACCTTAAATAATGCGCTAGTACATCTAACAGCAGATCAAGTGTAACACTTTGGACTTTGAACCGTTCTTATTATCTACGTCGTAAGATTTCAAATCCTACTGCAAGTGTTACCATTGATCTGACGTTGTCCGTACATGCTGTCTTTTGAAAATATAGATACATTTCTCTCAGCAACATGCTTTAAGATACCTAGTTATAGGAATTTCATAAATAATAGGTAGGTAAGTAAGATAGAAAATAAATAGTAGGAATTTAATTTCCAAAAGTTCTTGGTTATCACTGGAAATATAAGGTGCCTATACAAGTATCATACAATAAAAGGTCCTCTCTTTTCCTAGAACCCAGGATACTTACATTTATAATGCAGCACTTTTCCAAGAAAACTGAAATAGAAAAGCAGAAAGACAGAGCGACAAGCGTTGGAAAGATTATCCTATACTAAGACATTCGCTACAAAACCGCCCACGCTGTATATTTCGTACATAGAGCTTTAAGTATTATAAAAGACAGGTATTTACTCCTTTCATCGTCGAAGGCCCGAAGGTTATGGAATACAAATTAGAATACATACTCATATTAATTTATTAAAACCATAGCATAATGATGATGATAAAAACGTCAATAAGATTAATGTTGTTTAGTCAAAACCCAAAGGTACACACGAAGACAGAGAAAAGTATACAGGTGGCCTCAATAAGGTTGAGATTTTCTCAAAAACTACTGGACTGAATTTAATAATGTTGCACAATTTTAACTTTTATCTATCTAACAATGAAATAATTCTTGCAATATGTCAAGTAGTTTTTGAGAAAATTTCATTCTTAAAAACTCTCCTGTACACCTTTCTCTGTGTTAGACCGTACCTAACGAAAACGTACAACCACGTAGGTCACGTCTAATAAATGATAAGCCGGACTATCAATAATGCAACATAGGTAACATTTGTTACTACTACCTGCTATGTAGGTATTCGCATATTTTTTAATTGACCTGACAACGTAACGGTAATCACTAATCAGTAAAATATGTCAATAGCCCCAATATTTCCCTTCTATCCAGGGCCGCCCACTGTGAGTCCTTTCATATAGCTCTATGATTCCGGGATATAACATTTTGCGTAGGCATACATTTGTATGATTTATGACATGCCCTGCGATCCTCGTACATCGTGGGTAGTAAATTGTTACGGACATGTAATAGGGTTATCTCCATTGTATTTGTCAGTTCCGCTGGCACTATATGAGATTTATTAAGTTTCCTACAGGAAATCTATCCTTATTAATGGGGGTGAGAGACTCTACACCTACTCCACGAAGGTGGGAGTTTTGTGCATTTCCCCGCGCTGTCAGCTCAACCACCCCAGCTCACTCAAGTAGCGCAGCAGGGTTGCCGGCTGACAGCTCCACTGTTGCAGGTTTTCTTATAATAGGCTTGTATTCGTCTTCAAACCCATCTCCGTTCGGGTTTCTTCACTAGCGGGACAGCTAAGCAAGACGTGCTCCACTGTCTCGTCCTCGTCAAGGCGCCTCTGCACAGAGGGCTATCAGTCACTCCAATAGTGTATAAATGCTGGTTTAGATGACAGTGTCCAGTTAGTCTACCAACTAGAGTTCTTAGTGCCCGGTTATGCTTCAGGAAACCTATTTTCATATTGTAAAATTTTTCTTTCTAGAAGTAGAATTTTGTTGAAATCTTTCTTGCAAGGAAGGAGCAAATTACAAAGTTCAATGATAAATACTAAACGTTCCATTCCGCTTGACACTGCAATATTACACCGTTTATTATCTGGATACACTCTCTAAACATTTCTACCACATTTCAGCGGTGGCGAGGTAGTAAGAACCTTTGAATCACGCTCGCTGCTTTTGCTTATTACTTGCTGGTTTGGCACGAGATCGGAAATGGCAAAGAGGAAATTAATGTAAATGCGCAATAACTCGAGACACAGTGTGTATACGCTCTTACTTGCGCTTGTATGATATTCAACTATGAACTGTTATACTTCCCAACATCTCATTTTATGAAATGTCTGTTCGTTATTAAGTGAAGAACTGCTGGATATATTTTTTAACTATATAGAGGTGTACCTCTTTATATAAATTTTAGTCCTATTTGTCTTGAAACTGCATAAAAAATATGTCTAGCAGTTCTTCAGTTAATAACGAATATACAGACAAACGTAGCGTTATATACATGTATAGTAGAGTAGTATCTTGAACTACAGACGATTTCTGATTTATGCTACCGATAAAAAAGTAATAACTTTCGTGTACTCAACTAACTGTCTTCCATCATAACTTTTTGATTCATTAATGTTTGCCGTCAAGTTTACAAAGATCTAGCGTATAGATCCTCAACACAATGGCCACTCGCATGCGCAGATGATCTACCTAGTACTGTGGGAATTGTTGGTTTTATATAGCGAGAGCGCACTAATTGTTTGGCAGTAATTACTCCGCTAATTTGCTCCGTTTGTTTATCTTGTAGTGTTTATAATGGACTAAGTTCTGAGGATAGTCAAGATAATATGATTTTTTATTGTTTTAAAGTGGAGTAGGACAAAAATGAGCGCAAGTTTCTATGTCTTATCGTTTTGTCTAGTACCGAGGTACCGTTTTAATTGGTTTAAATTACTTTAAAGTCTAGGTTTCGTGAATACTATAACTTTATCATCGTGTTGTTTCAGTCTTGCTTCCAGGGTTGATAATAGTCATTGTTGTCATACTCTATAATAGCCATTACTCTTTACTTTTTATATTTTTAATTGACGTATTTTTGATAGATTAAAAGTTATTGTTTTTGTTACTATACTGTGATGAGAGGTTTTCTTCGTGAAATTAAATATATATTTATCTTGATGATTTCAGTTTTCCACTAGCTTCTTCATTAGCTCCGTATCAGTCATACCTACTTAGTATTAGATTTTCTATAAGCTTAAGTATCCGACCGACTTTCATTAATGAACCTATTAGCTAGGGCAGCGGTGCATCGGTCGGGAAATTAGGTGGGTTTATCTGATTAATAGGTAGTCGTGTAGTCACAAATTGGTAGCACCATTTGGCGAGCTGGTTCGATTGGTTGAATCTCATGCCAGTGTCACAGATGTCAACACGGAAAGAAAAGATTAGCTGTGGTTGTTTGTTAAGTATTCGTACAAACTTTAGGGACCGAGTCTTAGTGCTTTCCTGTTTTTGATAATTATCAACCTAGTTAGTGGGATTAGTTATTGCTCTGACTGATAATAGGCCAGTCATTAAAGGAGTTGACCCTAGCAGTAACTCATCTATCTATGAAATTTGGCACAGTGATAGAGTACCATATGTAGATTGGAATTGACATAGTATCCAATAATTTGTAGAAACGGAAGTTAGGTATTTTCAAGGTCAAACTTAAATTACGTGGTATCAATTACAGGAAAATTGCTCTATCCAAAATTCTTTTTTTACAAGTTCTAGTTACCTATAGGCATGTGTTGACAGAATATCCAACCATATTTCCATATGGAAATATATATATTTTAATAAAATGTGTTTTTTTGCCGTAATTTCCAAGGGATAATTACTCACTCCAATTTCTATTTAATTATGTATTTAAAATATTACTTTCGAAAGTAGTTATGAATATCCAATAAAAAATCCAGACCGAAAAGCGTTATCCAGAAATTGACGAAAAATGGGGGTTTCCAAAAATGCTCAGCCCGATTTTTCTTGTCATTATGAACAGACTATCTTATTAAAACTGCTTTTCAAGTTTTCCTTATAAGACCGTAGTTGTTTTACGTAATAAATAAACAGCTAAGTTGTATGCAGCCGCTAAGTAACGAAACACACACGAAACAAGTATGACGACGTGGTTCATTAGATGTGAGGATCAATGACAGATTTATCTACAGTAAAAACCTTTATTCAAACACTCACAATATTAACTAAGTGACTTATACTCAAAGCGAGGGTACTAAAATTGGTTGAAAACATTTTATTTCAGGAGTCGTTATTCGTCTTGCATATAAAAGTAGACAGCTCATTCCCTAAAAATATCTAATTTGAAAAATTAATTGTGATGACAATTATCTGTTTACTTGCGAAAAACAAAAATTTAGGCTGTAAGTTCAGGTTGAAATCAAAAGTTTCCTTGATAAATCTAAAGATCTAACTATATATATATATATAGCTTTACTTATCAAGCTATCACAGTTAACTGTAATCTTGGGAATTCTGGGACAATTACATTATTTCCGAGAATAGCTCAGCAATAGTTATTACTTCATTCGTCACTGTCAAACCTCACACTTTGGTGCAGAGCACATCCTTTCCCAGTTGCGTTGAGTTGCCTTACCGAAGTAAATTTTAATATGTGAAATTTCAAAAAATATTCGGGCCCTTATCATTATTTAAAAATAAATGTCAATTTTAGAGGGAAAACTATGGAGATCCAAGTCTATGTAGGCATCATAAAAACCACAGAACAATTAATGGAGATTAGAAATCAGATCTGAGTGTGGCAGCCGTTCATACTTAGGTAGATGCAATATTCTGTGCCAAAAACTGCCTGCCTCTGGTTCACAAAGTTAAGTGAAAATAGTCCGCCCACACAATATAACATTGGTTAAATTAAATGGAAGTTACCAAAATTAATAGCATTGAATGCGTAATAATTTATTCAATAAAGGTTCTGATGTTAATTGATATTCCACATGTTAACTTCCAATTAGTCTCATTTCAGAGTTTCACTCGTGAAATGGATTATACACACACACATTATCAAAGTAATCTACATTACATTGTGGGTTCAGTATCCACTGGACCAACTTACACTCTACATTTCTTGCTTACACCACCGCCCCTAACAAACCAGACGTTTCACATTAGTTACCTGATTGTGGCGGTGTCAATCTCAACCCTCACGTAAAAAGGTTCGACACGAAAAACGTACGTTTTGGGACTAAAAGTATACTGTGGTAAATGTATATGTAACTGTATATAATTCAACAATGGTGTATGTTTCTTTATGTATACGCCTGTTCGTTTATAACATTACTTACTCGTAACATAAACTGCTGAGCTTTTGATGTCATTGTCATTAAAGGGTGGAGATAAATTACTTATAGGATTTTGTATTAATCATCATCTAAAATTAATGCGTGGTCCATTGGTGTTCCCACAATTTCGGATTCTAACTCTAGACCTCGCGTGTCTGTATAGAACAGTACTTATGTCTGGTTTTGACATGTTATCGTATCAAGCAATCATCACGCCATTGCAAACGATATCTGAGTTTTAAAAACGTGAGAAACGGTACCGCTTCGATGCTCTTCACGCGTATAGTTCCGTACACCTACACATGAATACCTAGCCTTAAAAAGGTCAATTAAAAAGGGTTTTAAAAATACACCCCTTAAATTTATCGGGTTATTTTCAAAACACTAATGTAATGAGAGCTCGGAGGCGTTGTAGTAAGTTTACTGGACTTCTGTTAATAAGGGCTTAGGATCTAATCCCATGAGTCTGCAGTTTTTCGAGAGAACTAACGTAATTAAGGAGTAGTAGTAGGATAAATAAATATTTTTAAAATTTTTTTTTAATAACAATAAAAATCAAATAATCAAAGCTTCTATTATAAGCTCTGACTAGATCGTAAGGGATGAATGTCCAGTACAATAATTATCTATTTAATTCTCTTGTGAGATCTGTGATTTATTTTATTGGGTTATTAACAGTAGTCCAACTGCAATGTCTTATTTCTAATATTCATATCGTGAACCCAATCTAATAAAACCGTAGCTATTACGGAACCATAAAAATCGTGTGAAACATTTCAGTTGAATGGAACAATTTTAATTGCAGCTCTTATACACGTTTCAATAAATGTCAGATAAAAAGTGCGATTGCGAATTCCGTTCATTCAATTACATACTATATTTAATAAAAGTTTTCTCACAAAGTCCCGTTACTGCCAGAAATATGAACACTGGGTAGATTAGTTAGCAATGTAATTAGGGTTTAAAAGTAGAAACAGATTAGCTTCGCATTGTATATGACAACATCCATGCACGGTTGAGGTTTTCTCAAACACTTAACAGGATCGAGAACAAAGGTTTATTTACTGGTATTATGAGCATACTTTATTAGACGGTCCAGCCATCAGTCACCGATCAGTTTTACATGGAACTTAAAGTATAGAACTTGTGAGACCAACCCGTAATTTAAGATAAGAAAAATATTCTTTAATGCAAAAGATACAATCAGTACAGACAGAATTAGCGGACTTTTCGTTAAAAGCTTAAAAAAGAATTTAATCAATTGCAGGAGAACATTTCAATCAACTCTTCCCGGACAAGGCATAGAATCTGATGCACAGTGGGCTGATAATGATAAACATGGAACACATCTCACACTCACTGAATATTCTACGTCACACCTCACACCGCTGCGCTTTGTGTATACTCCGCTATTGAGACAACGACACACTGGGGAACATGTGCGGATCTAATGGCAAGCAACAAACTCTTAAAGTTAGTGTGTGTACACGGATTAAACTTACTTGTTTGGACTGGACGCGAGTGTGCTATTGTACGCTACTTCTAAGTACTACTGAACTGTGAATGTGTTATAGTCCGGTTGTTGACTAACCAAATGAACAGAAACTACCGGTGATGAAGAAAAAATGTGCAATATTTTATGAAAAAATTTCATCACGACCGGGATTCGAACCCGGGACCTCGCCATTCCGTGGCACGCGCTATTCCAACAGAGCCATCGTGATTCGTATCCAGATCGTGAATTTGCAAGAAAATATCAAAACATATGAAAAAGGAACGCGTCATCAAGTAAAAACATGATTTCTAACTGTAATGTTAGACATGAATTTGAGTAATTGCACAATTACTGGATAGATGTCGCTACCGTCCCTCAGACGAGAATATGGAGACAAAATTCACGATCTGGATACGAATCACGATGGCTCTGTTGGAATAGAGCGTGCCACGGAATGGCAAGGTCCCGGGTTCGAATCCCGGTCGTGATGAAAAATTTTCTTCATTTATCATTTAGATTTTCGTTTCGCATAGCGCATATGCAAGAAAATATCAAAACATAATTTAGAAATGTGTCAACCATTGGATCACGTTAGATAACCGAAAAATGAGAGTAAATATTTCGCTAAAATAATTTTATTTGATACTTACCTAATTGTATGCAGAGTGCATAATCTTTCCGGCTGATACTAAAGTTCTAATATTATTATTTCAGTTAATAAAGATCCGTTTACTCTTACCTAACTCAAAACTAAATCGAAGAAAACTCGAAGGCTTGATAAAATTGAAACCAAGCTCTCACAATTCATTTCCTTTTCAGAGCACACCGACTACATTTCCGTATCATGCGATCCGGTAATGATAATGGAAAACCGATTTCCTCGCCGAGTATGTCATCGCCTTAACAGCTCGCTCCACTGAAGTCGGGTTTCAGTGTGTGTGCGCTGCTACGCCGCGACGCTCGTGTGTCGTCGCCCTAACAAATGGAAAGCTTTGTGCTCAGTGTGTATACAGCTTTATAGTTGTTGTGTGAAGTGCTTTTGTGGATTTTTATTTTTATAACGGTGAGTTGCATTGTCCGTTTTTATTCGCTTTTATTTTAATCGAAATAAAAGTGTTTGTTTATGTATGAACGTATACAAAAGGCTGCCAGAAGTTTTAATTTGAAAATTATGCGCGTTTTTGACATATCATTATCATACTTAAATACAGTGTACTATTAATTTTAAAAAAAAATCATTTATCAGGGTAGGTCAAACTGTGATTAAATCATTATATACCAATACAAATAAAAGTATTATTGAAAACTGAATAACGTCCTGGCCCCGGAATACACCCGGTCGGACTCTACCGATCGGCAATCGAACATGGATCCTCTATCTGAAAATGTTAACTGAACTAGGAGACCGATTTCAATCCAATTGAAGGTGACCTTGACCTTGTGAAGGCATGAACTTAATACGAGCGGTGTATTTCGTAGCGCAACTTAATTATTTCGCTTTAATAAACTATGTAAAATTTTGCTTACATTACTTAATTACATTGTCTCCGTAATTAAGTGACGCTGCTAGGAGTACATACTTAAACAAAACTAATTTCCAAAGTTGTCTAAACACAAAAGATACACCTACCCACTTATAAAATAAAACAACCCCTAATAGGGGTTGCCGTACAATTTTAAATCTAGAAGTGGAACCCTGAATATTCGTGGACGTAACTCTAGACTCCTCAGTTCAAATTGGATGAAAAATATTATACGGACTACGAAGTAAACTCAGTACTTCCTGGACAATACTGGAATTACCTGCAGGTTTTATTTAAGGTATTTACTTAAGGGGCTGCTAGTTGTCAAACTCAAGTGAGAGACAGAAGATGTCCCGTAGCGGCGAAGTGAAGAGCATGGCACAGTGCCTCCATATTTGTATTTTTATTAATTTTGGATGAATTTTGGCAGGGACATAAAAATACGCCAACTAAAATCAGATTTTTTTTAAACAAGCTCTCGTGTTTATAATACCTTACATTTTGATATACATGTTGTATGATTTGTATAATATAATAGGAATAAGTTAATTGATGTTAAAAAAAGCTATTTACAAAATAAAATAAATAATTGTTGTATGATTAACTATTTCGGTTTAGATATATTTTTCATTTGAAAAGACATGGAAAGGGTATGTGTGCGATTTTTTCTATCGAGCGAAGTTTGTCCAATCGTGTACTTATCAGTCTCTGAATAGACACCCCAAGTGTGCTATATATTTTTTCAGACGTTTAATTTTAGTAGTTAGTAGCGTAGCCTTCGAGAAAAACTGAAAATCCACGTACACCCAGGTCTATGTAACATTCGCTGAGTGTATAGTCGAATACAGATAAAATATAAGGTATATTAGGGATCCCATTAAGGTTGAGATCGTCTCAGCCTCTTGACCGATTGTAAAAATTATTTCGCTACTAGATAGCTTAGAGCGTAGACTATGCAATGTAAAAGAATTTTATAAATTGATGGATTACTTTTTATAAAATTTCAACCTTAAAGACTCTACTCAGTAGAGTACAGTATACTGCATACTTTATAATTGTCGCGAAATATGTCTCTCCTTCCAAACATTATCTCCCAAGATTATTAATGTTTCTCTAAAGAAAATTGATTTCGTTTTACAAATTGCAGGTAGATAACTCATCCCTCTAGCCATTTCCTTTACCTGATGGTTTCTATAAATCTCAGTCATTCAAGCAAAAACATTGTTAAGACTCTCGCCGCAGTAAATTACGACTATTTACCCGATAAATATTACAACTGTAATACACTTTCAGCGATTCTCAGCTGAAAATAGTTATTTACAGCAAACAAAACAGTTTCGATGCTCTATTATAGAGCGGCTCGGGGTTTGCGGAATTTTTATGGCTCACTGAAAGAATAAATAGGTACAGGTGTAAGTAGGTACATAATCCTTTGAACGGTACCAAAGTAATATACGATAACTGAGCCGTTGTCGTTTATAAAAGCTAATATTGAGTGTTGCTTTGTTTAAGTTAATCAGTTGCAGTTTATAATAATGCATAGGGTTAGCATATCTTTTTCACATAAGTAATATTTTTTTTTAATTAAAACTAATACAGAGTCATTACTTCAAATATTGTCGGTCAACGTGATTCTTGTGAGTAAACGCGAGACTATCGAAATTGGTCAAAACTGTCAGTCTAAACCTACTTCAATCAAAAAGTGAGTGTTATCAGTGGTATAAGTAAGTTGTTACATAGCAGTGGAGGTACCTAGTTAACCTCAGAAATAAGCACTTTCGCTAAAGTAAATAACGCTTAATCTTTGATTAAGTCTCTTATCTGTCTTGTCGGTGGTCTTGGTGTTAACGCCATATATGACGCAAGAATCGCATATGATAGTTAAGTACTTTTCTTATGTGGAATTTCAAAGTTTTGCCGTGGTAAAAGGTAGTCTATATGTTACTTGCTACATGTTGTGTATGCAAATCGTTCCAATCTATTCACCTACGTTCACAACAGACGTAACACAGTCATTTTAACGCCAGAATTTGAACGTTCTCCCAATCAGAGGGCGGCATTGCCAACGTTTATTGTGACTGATGGTTGTGAATGTACCTACCTTAAAGTGGATTAAAATTGAGTAACAAACTGGCATACTCTGACTCTACTTTTAGCAATCCTCGTTAATTTCACCCCAAAGAAAAATTTAACCAGTTAGACTACACAGTTTGACAGCTATGAGGAATCCTTTATAGGAAGAGGATAATATAATTTATTTATAATATATAATTTATTTCGCAACAACAATTTAACTTAATAGGTACAAAATACAAGAAAATTCGTTTATTCCCACCAGCTCAGCTGCCCAGCTCAGCTGACCGAACCAGCGAGAAAATCCTTCCCATTGGTTCAGTTAACTGAACTAGTGGGAATTTTTTCTCACTAGTTCAGTTAAAAAATTAGAGAAAACACAAAAGACACAAAACATCCCAAGACGTGTGTCTTGAAAACATAAACACACTCAAAATACCATTAAGCACACAAAAACATTCCAAAACACTCAAAATATATATAGAATAGGGTTGAGTGGCGTGCTATGGGAGAGGCCTACGTCCAGCAGTGGACTGATGATGACTGGACTGGACAGCACTGGACTGATGATGATGACGAGGAACCCTATATTATTAGTGAGATTAGGCAGTATAATTTAGTATTCTATGGTTTAGATATCACTCATAATATGTTTACCCAGTGTTCTTAAAAGCAAATTGTTTTCTATTCCGAATAGAGGATAAGGTAAACTCGACGAAGACGGACTATCCTTCAGGCGTAATGAATTAAAACATCAAGATTATTAAGTTTACATCAAATTCAGTGTAGTCTGTTTACGGCGGCCGTTCGTAAAAGCAACATCAAAAACCGTTAAAAACGTTACGATGTCATTTCGGGCCGTAATCACAAACGGTCCACGGGATTTTTTGTACTTTATTCAAATTGTATAGCGACTTTTAGTGTGCCTTTTTACATAAAATTATGTTTCATCTTTCATATTTTATGATATTTATGATATATAAGATGTTATTTTCGTCACTGTAATAAATACGAGTACACAGGGTGTGTACTCGGCAATAATTGAACCTATAATTCTGTTTCCGAGTGGAAATATATTATGTTCCAAAATAAATTTGCGCTCGCAGACGACCGCCGAACCGTTGTATTGGGGATGTTTTGCGACTATAAGACTTATTTAAACATACGTAGAGTCGTTATTACTATTTTTGGTATTTATTATTTTAGTGTAGGTGTATTGATTACTAATTGCATTGCAAAATAGGCTGCTTTATCTATAATTTTTGGGGATTTTTTTTTTAGAAAATTTTAGTCCTATGTAATCCGTATACCGAGTAAAGTGTTTAAAATATTGCCATTGATTACGAATTCACTCTAATACGCAGGTGTTCCGAACATAGAATACATAAATCATGGTACCACCTCTCGTAATTCCATAAATACATCATGAACCCCCGAAATAATTTTAAAAGCTCTGAAAATATCCGTGGATCCGGTTGAAATCTCTAAATCCGTGAAACAAAGTTGTACGGATCCGGTAATTAAAATAGTTATGGACCATCAACGGCCAGATGTCGGCTCAAAAGTTTCATTTTACTTATTTGAATTTCAATTTTCGACAAAAGTTACCGGAATACTAAAATGATGTACCTACTTACCTACGCATTTCTATAAATGTTTTGTCATGTGGAATTATGGGGCTTCTTTCTCTCTCGATTCGTTAAGCAGTTGGTCCCGGTTGCTGTCGAGGGCCCATAATACCACATTTCAAAGGCCTCTAGTTTCTTGCGAAGATCTTCCTTTATGGTCCAAGCTTCGCTGCCATACAAAACTATCGGCTAGATGTAACATTGGAGTATTCTTGTTCTAAGACTGATACTCAACTGTCTGTTGGAGAGCACCTTCCTTCCTTCATATCCCCTTAGTGTACTAGTAATTAAGTACACTGACTCGCCTACCCTCTCTAGTCTGACTGAGCTTAGGCGCTACGGTAGAAAGGTAAGCCTTTCAAACCGGAACACACTAATCCTAATGCATTGCTATTCGTCTCATAAATAGGTAAGAGGGTTGTACAGTCGACAGCATAATCGACCTACACAAAACCATTACAGTCTAGTTAGACAGTATTACCGCGGCGTAAGGTGCCTATCCACACTTCCTATATAAATAGACAATACTTCCTAAACAAAGGAGTAACTTCAGCAAAAATTTTAATTACAACAAAAGATGTATTTTATCAAGGCCTCTAAGGCCAGCCATACAGGGACAGATTGAAGCAGCCATTATCGACTGCTTCAGCTACGACTGCATAGCAAACTAGTATTGTACGTTTGGTCGTACGGTCAAGCAGTCGCCAGGCATGCATTAGCTGCTTGAGCAGTAGACTGCTCTCGCGCAGTTATCTGCCTCCGCCCGCTCGCTTTCTGTTTCGTTTGTTGAGCAAAATGGCCGACTTGTCGAGCAGTTGATATCAAATGCTGCAGCAGTTATCAATGGCAGCTTCAAGCAGTTAAGTTTGACTGCTCGAGCAGTCAGTGTATGTTGATCACTGGCTAACTGCTCAAGCTGTCCGTCTATGGCCAACATAATCTCGACGTAATGTTTACGTAGTCCGCCTGTCTGTCTGTCTGTCGGCGACGTCAAAACATGTGAACGACCACCGCTTGCAACACGGGAAGTCGAAATAAAAGTTTATTTTTATATTTATTAAAGTTTTCAGGTCTTCATCGTAAAATACGTTAAATATGACGAAGGTTGGGCTTGACTACACACAACTCGGTATTTAGACTAGCGACCACACTGGCTTCGCTTGTGGCTTGTAGGTACAGTCGACAGACACAAAACCATTGCAATCTAGGCCGCATTACTTTAGCGTAGAGTGAACGTTGTCGTGTCGAACTCAGGTCTAAGTACCTACTTAGTGATATGCGATAGAAACTACCACAGTTATCTCTGGTATTTCGCCTTCACTCTACAAGTCATGTAATGATCAGCCCCCTTACCATGAACTCTTATAGCAGGATTACTTCAATAATATACTTTATTATTTCATACCATGACGTCCTTAATAAGCTTACTTTAAGGTCGTCATGGTATGAAATAATAAAAAAGTATTATTACTATATGAGATCATGGTACGGGGTTGGTCTTACTGACACAAGTCTTATACTTTTGATCGCATCACTAGTCAAAAGGCAATTTGTAAATTATTGTAAATCTTTTACAATAGATAGTAAACCACCAACTTTATGGCATAATTTGTTCGCTGTGTAATTTATAACATAAATAGCCTTGGACGAGTGAACCAACAAGCGCATAGCCTTTTATTTGATAGGTAAATGCAATAAATCTGTCAGTTGCACGCAATGCAATTACACTTTAGTATACGAGCATGATGTCAAGTAGTTTCCGACTGTTATTCAAAAACACTTACAACGTGCAGCAAAACACCTAAATTCCTAACATGTATGTTTATAGGGTCGTACAACTAAGTGATATTAAAATTTAAAAAAAACAGGTATCCAAAATAACAACTCAGTTGGGTGGATCTGTATGTACAGTCGAAGACAAAAATAAGTATACAGGGGGCCTATATATCACGAGCTGTAAGGCGTCTCGTCCTGTGTTCCGAGACGCCTTAAGCGGAGGTTTAGGGGTATAAACCCGAAGACGGGCCCACGCGGGCGGCCGCCGACGAGGTTGTGGTATTTGGCGCTGCGTTCAAACGCGGTGAGTTGAACAACTTGGGGTTTTAGTGGGTATATGACCGTATTGTGACGGAAGTCCCACATACTCACCGCGCGCCCCTCCTTATTGGCGCGGTGAGATGCGAAAAGCATTTCCCCAAGTAAAAAAAAGGAGGCCTCAATAAGGTTGAGATTTTCTCAAAAACTACTGGACTGAATTTAATAATTATTTTACAGTTACATAGTTTTAACTTTTATCTATCATACAGTGAAATAATTTTTGCAATAGGTAAACTAATTTTTGAGAAAATCTCAATCTTAAAAACTCTCCTGTACACCTTTCCCTATGTTCCACATCTCATAGATTTTATTAATTGGTACAGATAACAGCAGATCAAGTGTAACAATTTGAATTTTGGACCGTTCTTATAATCTGCGTCGTAACGTAAGAGCTGAAATCGCACTGCAAGTGTTACCATTGATCTGCTGTTGTCCGTACCTACCTACTCAGTTTCTATCTATAAACATAACGAAATATATTAAGACCTTCCATTTTTGAAATCTCTTTCTAAGGCGAATTACCATTATACCTACCTACTTGCTTGCTACATACACTTCTGATTAAAGATATGTTTCTGTAATTATATTGCACTACACTCGAATAAGTAATCTAAAATATACCTGTAACTTTACAGACACATTAAATTTGATTAATGATTCTCCATAAATAGAACTTTGCATTTCAAATAACTTTAGGAATTCGGGTCAATTTCGTTTTAGTCCGGGTGGGTTTATGGACTCGTCCCGGATTTGCGACGAAGCGGCCCCAAAGAGCCTAAACCCCTAAACGGACCATGGAGACGCCTAAAATGTACTGAATTCGTAATAACTACGGGATGCGCTGTCAGCTCCTCTTTACTCAACGTGGCACAGGATGGAAGGATAAAGGTCGGAAAAATTAAACCTCGGACATATTTTACAGGTAGGTGAAAGAAGATAATTATAAACATGCGGAGATTATATTTTTAAAGTAGGTGCACCTACGCTACGAAGTCTCGCGAGAGCTGTGGACTTAGTTGACATCAATAGCTAGGACGGTCATTATATTTTTGGAACCGATGGGAAATCATGTATGAAATTCAAAATCATCGCAAACAAATGTATATCTATGCATTATGGAGTTCGTGGGAATAAATGTAGATTTATCTTGGGCCTGGCGGGAACTTTTAGATTGTACCTTCCTTAACTATAGTAGAAAAACAGTTTTATCGATTTCAAATTGATTTTAATCAACCATTCAAAATAAAAAGACGCTTCAAGACTCACACTCATTTAATGAGAAATTACATTTGACCTATGACCTGTCCCTGTAGGCTCAATGTGCAAATAGATAGGTAACTAATTGATAGAGATTAAACCATATAGGTATTATTGGCCAAACTTTATACATAAAGAAAACTGTTAATCTTCATCATCGTCATCTCTATACGATTTAAAAACTATTAACTTCTGAATATACTGTAAGAACGTTGCTATAAATACGAATAACGTATAAAAAACTATGTAGACCAGCAATATTTTGGTGACAGACGATCCCGCCCAGGCTTTGAAGTCTGGCTGTGTGATTCCGTAGCACATGCTGACTGTTGACAGAACTAACGATGGTATTCCGAAGGTCATGTGGGCTATTTTCCCATACCGTCCCACGAACACGGCCACTGGGCCCAATAATAATGTTACTAAAATAAATATCGCCGATATCTGACCTGGAAAAAAATGCCTCTATTGATCGTCTGCCCAGTTAACAATTTAACCACTTTTTTGTTCCAGAAGTTCAGGAACACAATATCAACAACGCATAAACGAAATACCTAACGTGATTTTTATTTTATTTTAATTGGTAGTTTCTTACACCCCAGGAAAATAACAAATGTTGAAACCAAAAATATTGCCAATATTGTAGGAGAACGTGAGATAATATCAGACGCCATGATGAATTATTTGTAAACTATCTTTATTTATTATATTATTTTTGTCTAAGCCTCGGAAGAGGGTTATTTAAACCTAAAGTTAGAGCTTGCAATTGTTAGAGAGTCAAACTCAACTCTGATCTATTCGAGTGTTTCAGTGAATGGCACGGCTAACTTTAGATTCAGGTATAGAATAACTAACGACCATGTACTCTGAACTTAGACATCGTGTGCCCCGCATCAATCTAGGGAATTTCCACACAACACAAATAGCAGACCTGGAACAAACACTTGCCGATTGTGAAGTGTATTTGCTTTAACCCGTGTCCAGCAGACAGACTGGTACTAGGCAAACAGGGTATATCTATACTGAAGTACATAGTTATCGTTATTTGACAGAACCTATCGATAATCCTGAAGATGACTGAGAGTAATAAAGTATGAAATACAAAGAACGAATGTTATTTGGAAGGGTTGGTAGAGGCAGACCGAGGAGGACATATGGCGACCAAATTGGCGATGTTTAAACGGTCATGTGCAGTCCACTAGAAACAGACAGAGCGTGCATGAAGAGATTGCTGAATGTGGATAGGAAGCGAAATTGTGTTTATAATGGAAACTGGAAAGGACATTGCTGTTATCATGCTCAGAACTCATTAGTGAGTTTGGGCCATGATCATCACTCGGTCATATCTTTGAAGACCTATGCCCCAAATAGGGAAAGATATTGATAACATAATGTTGGACTGTTGTCACCTTACCAATCAGTCCATGCCCCAGTGACGAAAATCCATTCTTGGACGCCAAAACAACTCCAGCGACGGTGCAGGAGAAGGCAGCGGCCTGCAAGATCCCATGCACTACTATTCGGTGCTTGTATCGCAGTGATGAGGACCAGCCGTTAGCATAGTTGAAGCAAAGTATCGCTTGCATCAAGAAGAAGTGCTACTGGAAACAAAATACCCAACTGAGATTACAAATAATATTCTTAGCTTATTGCCATAAATATTTTCAGATTTGCTCAAAATTATATAATATAGGTAACCCTCTCTGAACCCTAAATTTATTCCGAATGTCCGTCCACCCCAGAGATTGACAAATTTGCGCAAAATATTACAGACAAATAGATGGCAGGAGCAAAGAGGTGTTTTTTTTTATTTGTACTGCCAAATTCCACAATTATCTGAACCTCTTCGTTACAGTGTTGTAAGCAGTTTGGTAGAAATTATGTCCATATAGGAGAAAGGGTGAGTTTATATTACGTAGATATGTATGTAGAAATTATCTTAGATATATTCCCATTTCCCCATACTACAGTGCCTACATTGCAGCAGTGGTTACATCTAAATCAGCTTTGTTCTGAGTTTGAATGAGAAAATCAGACCGATTTCTTAGTGGTAGGAATACGTATTTCTAGTAGACTCACCCCAAAAGTGCACAAGGCGATATGTTTATCTTTCCATTCATCCCTGATGCAATACATGAGGACAATGGTCAGCGTGGCTCCGAGCATCATCTGGGACGCACCTACGGCGATGGAGAAAAAGAGAATCTCCCAATAATTGCCACTCGGGCCCAGTAAATATGCATACATTCTTTTAAAAACATGAATTTTCTTACAAAACAGCTACGACATATTTTGCCTCCATTTGTCATCATGACAGCTTGATGTAAAGAGTGACGGATTCTTTACTAGGTAGGTTACATGATAGAGGTCGTGACAATTTCTAAAGAAATCATAATACATTTTGTAACCTATGGAACTTCTATGGAATGTATAATGAAATAATAAGAAAACCCTTGCTTGTGAGAAAATTGGATCTTGCAGGATCTTGCATATTGTGGACTTATGGAATGGGTAATAGGTTTGGGTTACTTTGGTAAATTTGTAATGAAGTCCTAGAATAACTACTTGGTTTTTTTTTCCAAATAGTCATACATGTAGAACTAAGTGTATAACTGGTTGGAACAAGCCATTACACTCTAATTATGTCTGTCCTAGTCCTTATTTATCTATGAGTCACGACTTTTGACTACAATATTAAAAAACCTACAGTAATGTTATTTACCTTCACTTTGATAAAGCTAATTTAATTCTACAGTTCACTGAAGTAAAATAAAAGGCAATGGGCACATTCGTATGGAGGGTGGTGCCTTTTTTTTTTCGCGCGGCCAGAATCAGTTTCATATCTACTGTGTAGGAGACCATACAAAAAGAGAAAAAAAGTTGTTCCCGGGGTTCTAACCGCAGTCCGGGCCGAGATAATAGAGTTTAACTTTTACTAAAACAGAGGATAATGTCGCAACTGCCATCTACAATATACTCCCCCTTTGCGATAATTTATTGGTTTCCGGTCTTCAAAAGCGGAAATCCGGTGCACCATGTGCTATATACCTGCCCCCCCCCCCCCCCCCCCCCCCTCCAAACCAAAAAGAAATTGTGTTTCCTATTATTCCTTAAGATGTCGCATCCGCCATGTTCAATACACTCCCCCTAGACGTTTTTTTTGCGGTCAACCAAAGCGGAAATCCGGTTCAACATGTACATTGAACAATATCCTCCCCCTCACCTAAAAATAAATTGAAATGTATTTTATTTCATAAGGTGTCGCATCTGCCATCTATAATACACTTCCCCTTTGATGTTAATTTATTTTTTCCTCCTCCCCCCGTAAAAAAACATATTTATTTCATTTTCCATAATAATTATCCTCCTTGGTGTAACTTGTGTCTGGTGTAGTTGGATTCTCCCCGTGTAAACTTGACGAACTGAACTACACTAAATGGTTGCTCAGCATCCTCTGGCTAGGTGGTCGATGTACGGTCGACAGCACATAAAGCGTATCACATTGGCACGCTACGCAGGGGTTATACGACGTAGTTTGCAAAGTTTGGTTTTTTGTAGGTTGATGTGCCGTCGACTGTACACAAAAGTTAAGACCTTTTGAAAAAAATACACAGAAGTATAACATACGCCGTAACAAGCCCAGTGGCTTGTTAAAAGAAACCATTGCAAAATATATCGTATAACTCCTGCGTATGGTGCCAGTGTGATACGCTTGATATACTATCGACCGTACATCGATGGTTGCGTCGTATGTTACACTTCTGTGTGTTTGTATGTGTTAGAGGATATTTTTGCACACATAAACACTCCTACATATTAAAACACTCCCAAACTCATACCAAACGAGATCCAAATACAAAAAGATACTATTCCTAATATCGTCGATCTGGTTCGAGTCACGGTTTTCAACTGAGCATTAGCTCAACATTAGTTGAAAAAGAATGGCAAGGTCTCTGGTTCGAATCCCAGTCGCGATGTAATATTTAAAAAGAGGATATCCTTTGGCCTCTTGGCCCGGGAATATATAAACGATGGCAGATCGGCTGAAGAAAAATGGTCTGAAGAGTGGAAAAGGGAGCGGCCGCCGAATTGCCACCTCATCTCGGACCCCAATACCCAAGTTCCTGGATTTAACCTGCCTCGGAAATATTGGTGCCAAATAAACAGGTTCCGAACATCACAGGGCCGGTGCGCAGAACTCATGCACAGATGGCACTTTGGGTCGGACCCCCACTGCTCCTGTGGCGAAATCCAGAGCATGTCACACGTCACCGACAACTGTCCGCAATGGTCAATTGAGGGTGGTCTTGTCAAGATCCATAAGGCTGACGAGGACGTGATTGAGTGGCTGGACAGCCTCCCACTCACGGTCTGATCTCCTGTCACGTCGCCGTGACCATACGAAAAATAAAATAAATAATTTAAAAAGATACCGTAAATCACAAATTACACTCGGATCAGCACAACACACCCTAAATAACACAAAAATACTGGTACATAAAAACTATCTTACACACAAAAATTCCCCTAGATATCGTACTAATTAGTTTTGCGCGTCTGAGTATGGTAGTGTATTTTGAAACTGAATGTAAGTACCATAGAGTGTGTTGTGAGTATTTGGGAGCATTTTTTATGTTAGGACACGAAAAATCACAGTTTTCGTTTGTCTATGTATTTTTTGCCTAAAGGTATGTTTGTATTTGAGGAGTGCGTTGTTGATTCTAGGTGTTTTGTGGGGCGTATTTGTGTGTATTTGCATATTGTATTTTGTACGCTAAAGAGTATTTTTGTTTGGCTGTGTGCTTATGCATAAAGATGACTGTATTTTGTGTGTTACAAATGCAGTTGCCTGTGTTTTGTGTTGTTCGTAAAGGTATGTTTGTGTGTAGATGGGTGCGTTTTTGTTTCTAGTTGTGTTTTGAGTGTTTGCTTCTTTCTGCGTTAAACAGGGTTTTTGTATCGTAGGGTATGTATATATCAGGGTGTGATTTGTGGGCGAGACTGTAATTATGTTTATCTGGTTGTTTTTGTATTAAGGTGGCGTATTCAAACGTGTTTCAGTGTCTAGGTATATTTTATTATGTTAAGGGGTGTGTTTGGGAGTTAAGAGTTTATTTTTGTGTATGTCGGACTCTGGATATAGTTATATGAGTCAGCGTGTGTTTATATCCAACGTGTTTAACGCTTCTGTATACTTTTCTTTAAATGTTGGGGTTCGTGATAGTAGCATAATAATTATGTATCCTAGCTATACGATGCTGATAAACGACTGAGATCGTCTGGATCCTTTATTGGATGTTTTAGGGGAACCGGAAAAAGTTTTACTGTTTTGGGGGTGGAGGTTCCTTACGTCAATAGGGAAAAAAGGAACCTTTATTTAAAATATTTTCAGTCTCCGCGATATTAGAGTTTAAATAAAATGACAAACTAAAGTAACATGAGAGAGAAAGTATTTATTTATAACAACCGAGTCGTGGCCTTTCGACGACAGTAGGGTCTTTAAAACCATGGGAATTTGCGAGATATTCGATTTTAATTTTTCCTTTGCTTAAACTCAAATATCTCGGCCCCTGATGAGTGGGGAAACATAGACGCAACATTTTTACGTTCATCGTGAAGTCCGGGATTCTTACTTTCAGTCAGGGTATAAATATTTAAGTTTAAGTAAAGTCATAAAACTTGAGAGGGGGTGTGGTGTAGAGGATACACCGGATGTGAGAGGATTCTTACCTTCCGGGATTTTTACCTTCAGTCAGGGCAGAGATATTTAACTTTAAGTAAATGACAAACGTGAGAGGGGGCGAGGATGTGCTCATTTTAGATGATGCACCGGCCATCTAAAAAGAACCGGAGTTCTAGTGGCCCAGTCGGGATGAATTATAACAAAAGTTATAGTAGATGGCCGGTGCACCATCTAAAATGAGCATATCCTCCCCCTCTCTCACATTTGTCATTTACTTAAAGTTAAATATCTCTGCTCTGACTGAAGGTAAAAATCCCGGAACAACATTTTCTTGTAGACGACCTCATAGTGAATGTAAAAATGTTGATTCGACGTCTCTACCCTCCACCGGGGCCGAGATATTTGAGTTCAACGGAAGTAAAAAGTTAAAGTCGAATATCTCGGCCCGGACTGAGGTTACAGATGAGCTGCCATAATATGTTTTATTTACTTTGCCAATATGTACCTAAATAACCATATTTGGTTTCTGGCCGCGAAAATTTCAAAAGGCTCCAAAAACGCCCATTGGCTTTTCATTTTATTTCGTTTCCAAAGTGTACGTTTGTGAGAGGTGTGAAAGTGAAATAACTCAATCCGAATGCTATTATTGAAGCAACACAAAGCGGGTGACGCGAAAACATAATGCGATTTCCAACCCCCCGAAAGCTCCACGAATTTCATGTGTTAAAGATATAGCTATGTGTCCTGTTGGACAGAGCAATATTCCAAATTGTATTACACATACCAGATTGACTGTCAAAATTTAATTTTAATTGTTTAACTAATGTTGCGGTGCCCTTACAGGGTTTATATGAGCACTACCTGTACTATCTAACAACCATGTTACCGCATAGAGCAATGAATAGATGAAATATGATTGCTTGCACAAACTCCGATTTGCAAAGAATTTGCATAAATAATTGCGTGAAAAAAAAGTAACAATTTGCCATAGATTTGCGCATGCTATGGTATATTTTTTAGTCTATTCCGCGTTATTTGTGAATTCTAGTTGCTGTCTTCTAGACTGATAATGAAGGTATTAGGTAGGTAATAATGAAGAGGCCTACTTAAATAAATATGGACTCTACATTCAACTTAGTAAAAATAGACTACCATGTCACACTCGGGTTAAAATAGCCGTGAAACTTCCAAAACGGAAGAAGGTGTTAATAAAAACATACTTATGTAAGTGTTGGTTAACGAAAGCTTCTCAATGTGTAAAACATGGTTTGCCGTCAAACAGCATGTAGGTAATTTCGGTCGTTCACCAAACTATTTGCCTGAGTCACATGCTTCGTCTTTTATGTTAGCATTCTTAGCTCCATGTCAACGCTTATAAATTCGATTAGAGGCACCGCGTGGAGCGTCGACACTTTTCGCGAAAGAACTCGGCAAAATGTGCTTAGCATACTATTAAAAGTTATACTCCTATTGAAAGTATTTTTATGAATTCTTTGAAAAATACGTAAAATGATGAAAGTTGTCACAGAAAACGCTTGATGATTTAAATACAAAATTAAGATTCGGGTGGTTTCTAATCACATAGGTACGGTGTAAGACAGGTGTACAAGGGTTCCCTATCCCTAAAAAAACATTACATTCATTTCAAACAAACATTATGAATAAATACATTTAAATTATTAAAGTGTGTTTCAATTATGCCTTTTGTTATTTATGTATAATATCTATTAGACGAATAAACAATATGCCATAAAACAATATGGAAATCAAAATTAGGGCAAAAACGATTAGCCCAAACTAGAATTATGCTTAGTTAGATTGTATGCCCAAAAACAATTATGACAAAATATGATTATGACAAAAAACATTATGCCTAACTCATTATGCTAAATTAAATTAGGACAAAAAAAAATATTCGAAAAAAAGGGATCCCGTGTACAAGAGAGTTTTTAAGGTTGAGATTTTCTCAAAAACTATTACAAAAATTCTTTCACTGTTTGATTATTTGATAGATAAAAGTTAAAACTATGTAACTGTAAAAGAATTATTAAATTCGCTCCAATAGTTTTTAAGAAAATCTCAACCTTATTAAAGCCTTCTTATCTCTATCTTCGACTGTACTTTACTTTATACTTTACTTTATACTTTACTTTATACTTTACTTTATACTTTACTTTATACTTCATTGTACACGAAAAAATAACACAGACACAATATTAGAAAGCAGATGTACATCAGTCGAGCTTATCTCTAATAAAGAGATTTCTTCCAGCCTGGCCTGTTCGGGATCGAGAATGTTTATATATTGCAGTATAGACATACGTACATGTACAATATGAGCTATAAATATCAAATTACCTACACATTAAATAATATACTTAATTACTACATCAAATAAACAAAAATAAACACATTAAAAAAAAGACACAATATTGATTGTACCCGTTAGTTTAATCCATGGGTGGTAAAAATTTAGTCATACAAAGATGGATTTCAATCTATAGTTTAATAACTATCATATTAATCACTGTTTCTATTATTAAAGGCGTAAATTACAAGATTTTTACTTAGGTAGCTTATTTAAGTAATATATTGTAGAGTCGACAATACATCAACCTACACAAAACCATTTGTACATTGTTTTACCTTCACATATGTACCTACGTGTATTTATGTAAATCTAAAGTCTAAACCTAAACGCAATTTTATTGTCACTGTCACTCATTGTACTACATCGCATAGTTAGAGTGAGCTGGTTGCCTCGCCAGACACAAATATCACTATCTTTTGAGTACACTGTCCTCGTACTAAATCCCTCACCCGTCACTAAATGACGACGAACTCACTCTCAGCATTATTTCTGCTTTTGCGTAGCGATGGTTGTTAAAATTTATGACTGGAAAGATAGCAAACAGTTTGAGCAAGCAGAAAAAGTTTAAACGAGACTCGAGACCTGAACAAGTTACTTTATTAAGCGTTTTCGGAATTTGCCTGCTGGTTGCATTTAATTTTGCGAATTTTAATAACATTTCTCAAATAAATATCAGTATGAATGATAACATATGTATATTTTGTTTGCCAGGCAGTTGTGTGAGTGTGTGTGTCTGGAAACTAGTTTTATTCGTTTACAAAAACACCATTAAATGTTCTCAAAGTTTCTTCATTCTCTCTATCTAACGATAGCGTGAGTGGGTAGTGCCTTTTTATTAAAGAAATGACAGTTTATATGGGTAATTACGAAATGCCGTAAACAGCATAATATCATAGAAATCAATAAGTATCATAAAAAGGAAGGTATAATTATATTATAAGGACTGAGTCGTATCTGTTTTTTTTTTAAATTACCCTATGACTTTTTATACGGACTTAATTAAGTGTATTTTGTGTAAAACCTTACGTTTTAGTAGGTAAGAAAATATTGGCCTTTGGTAAACATGTTTTGTCGAAGGTATTTTCCGTATTTCTTGTGGCGTAGACGTAGCTATTTTTCGGAGGAATTTTTTGCTGACCTCTTACCGAATTTTACAGCCGCCTTGCCGCTTGGAGCACTTAAGATATTATTTTGCTCTAAGATAGAACTTGTTTTGCCATAAAATTTAAGGAGAAAGGGAGAAGTCGGATATTTTTTTCGTGTGGTTTAGTGATCAAACCGATTGTCAGAGTTAATTCCGGGCTCAAATGAAAATGACTCTAGTGGTCACGCATCCGTTCGCGATCCGCACGCGCGGCGCCCGAATGGCTCTAGGCCCAGACGGGGAGGAGGAAGGTGATGGATGAATGGATGATGAATTGTGGGTTATTACAGCCCACAATGGGGAGTGCTCGGGGCGCTAGCCGGGTGGCGGATGTATCGCAGTTCCCGTGGCTCGGCAACAATGGCACGAGGTGGAACACCTTAGGAAGTTTAGTCGGTATTTCGCCCCTTCAGGGCGGCGAGCCCGACATAATTAACACGCTCCCCCGGGCGTGGTGGTACACGGAAACGTGTTTTACCTAGGATAACAACAACAAAAAAGGTATAGACCTCGTCCAATGTTGCCTAACTAGTAAGATCATACACAGTGGGATGAAATCATAAAAAATACAAACAATCTTTTACGTGAAACACGAACGATACTTCTCCGTTCCGTTGGGAGTAATCCACGGAAAGGATCTGAAAACGATAATTTATGTATGAAACTTGTTCGTTATCGAAGTATTAATTACTTTGTGAAGAACTCCGGTGAAATAACTACATACAGCATTTCATATGTAAAACACATACATAACACATGCATATGTATAAAGGCTGTTGCTAAACTAATTCTAACTTGGATATACGAATACGACCGTTTATAGAAGGCCCGCTGCAAACTCTCAAGGGACTTCTTTAATTAGTAAGCCTAACCTCGGGGTCTACTAAACTGTGATTAAGTAAAAAGGGAAAATTTTACAAAATATCTATCCAAAGATTATGAGTTTCACGGGGTCGACCTTGATACTTCTATGAAGGCAATATTTCCATTATCATGGCCTGTACACTGTGGACAATATGACCGGTATTACCGAAGTCCGACCGTTAATCCTTTTACGGTACGAAACACTAAATATTATGCCAGTTCAAATGTCATAATTATGATACCTTAAATTCATAAAAATGTTATCATGTTGCCCCACATGTTGTAATGTTATCCCACAGTAAGCAGTAGGAAGTATCATTGCAGGAGGGATTAAGCTCAGCACAAAGTGGATTCTATTAGAATCGTAAAATCGCGGACTGAAAACATTAAGTCCTTTGCTATGGCTTGTGTGAATAACGATTTTCATACAAATTAGTGCCCGACGGCATTTTTGTCGCTGTAGCGGCGCGGCGTTATCGTGTGGTCCGTCTGAATACTACCCTAATTTGATAGCCACAGTAAGTAGTGGCTATAGATGTAGAGCAGATAGAGCCAGTGCAGTTTAATGTCTCTAACAGGAAAGCAGAAACCTTGAGCTCCAGGCACATTTCCCGCGTACTTATACATGTCAGTGGCCTGACTGTGCGTGCAAGTGAGACAGCTGTAATAGACCCGTGTGAGTGCGAAAGGGAGAGCAGAGAAAGCCTTGAAAGAGAGTAAATACTGGAAAATGTCATTCATTTGTGGAGATGAAAATTTTGTCTCTGAGAGGGCTTTTTATTACATCCGTGTTCAAATATCTATGTGAGTATTTTTGTCTATCATTTATTTTTAATCAAATATTAGAATTAGGTTTTAAATATAATTTATAACATTCAAATTAGTGACTTGATTAATAATGTATATTGCATAAATTAGAAATGTTTTGCGAATTCATTTAAAATTGAGATTACAAAATACAAACAACATTAACATTAATTATGAATTATATACGAGGTAGGTAGGTAGTATTTGATTAAATTAACACGGATAAACTGCGGTTTAATAATGGGCCGTAAAAATGGTTGCTATTGTTCATATTGCGGTTCGGGGCAGTATAAAATAATTATTACCCAGCAGTCAGCTCTAATTCTATTATCGGACCTAATAGGTCAATGAATTAGGCGAGATGAATTTTAATCTTCTAATCAACATTGAATAATGGATTTTTTTTAAGCCGACTTTAGGCAGAAATAAAATTTGAGAAGGTCAAAACAAATCTAATCAGATTTTTGTAAAGATAACATTTGATTCTACTCCAATTATGTAATGAGTACTTCTTAGCTTAGAATTTAAGAAAACTGTATTGCAGTACTATTTTTTATTTAATTAGGTAGAGTCAACATTGTTTCAACGGACTCTATAATTATAGATGAAACAATGTTGACTCTACATATGAAACCATAGTATATTTTATAAATAAGGACAATTAGAGGAAGTTACATAATAGTAGTACATTCATCTGCTAATGAATTTAAAGTTCTGTAGAATAGTTTAAATGTAAATTATACCTAATATAATGACAATGATAAGATTTTACTGAGAAATAACAAAATGAGGAACATCATCAAACATGCGATTCTGCAGAGTGAAATTGTCCGCTAAGAAACGATTTTAGTGACCTCATCTGAATAAATATGTACTGTATAATTCTCCAATTTCGTAACGTCGAGTCTGCATATTTTCTCCATTAGCATAATCTTTGACCGTTATCGTCGCTCGGCCCAGTCTGGCTCGGCGCGTCCCTGAGCATGTCCGTACTTTCAGCGCTGAAACTCTACTGAAACACATAGAGTACGTGTTCTATAGTGATATAAGTGCAGTGCTTGTTGTTTTGGATTGTGACGGCTCTACGGTAAGTTTATTCTTGATCTCTGGGTAGCTGGTAATTTTGGTAAATAATTCGACTTCAGATTATTGTTTCTAAACAGATGAAGGTTTATTTTAAACGATTTGTTACTCGTATCTCTAATCTACCCACATAACGGTTGCCTAGAGGCGTTATTTGATGTTTAAATTCTTATGATTTAACATAAATTCGTACTCTTCTTTTATAATGATTGTGTCAAAGTATGAATCTCTGTGGATTCAGTAATAAATATCAATCAGATAGCGTACCTTTAAACCTATACATTAATTGTACATACCTACTTACAATTAATAGCACATCAAATAACACACAGGGGCGTTATACTGATTTAATACGGCACAGATTGTAAGAATTTAATACCTAAAACTCAGAAAAAGTGTTCTTATTTTGCATAAATATTAACTTAGTACTACTAAGTTTACCATTCAGAATTTGAACCTGAGGAATACAGGAAGGTTGAGATTGACGACAATGTCAGAATATCAAAAGTTCATGTTCATCAATCACATTGGTTGAATTTAAAATTCAACCAATTGTAAATCTAGAATAATGAGACTTCTGCCCCGCGCTCGATAATATCGCGCTCTCGCTAGGTATAATTAAATTAAAAGTAATCTAAAAAGGACAATGATGTTATAAAATATTATTGTAAAAAGCTTTTCCATGTTATAGCCTCACTAAAAACGAACTAAGACATAATCGGACCCTTTTATAGAACATTTTCCGGACACGAGGCCAAACCGAAGCGGAAACAGAACAGAATATGCCAATTTCAATAACCTGTCATTAGAGTATGGAAAACGTTGTCTGCAATATCAACGATAACGGCTTTAGTTCGACTTTCCTTTCCTTGTACAAAAAGATATTTTTTTGTTTGTTCTCAAAACGTTTGTTATGAGAAAATATTGCTCAGGATATCATGGGATTTCCGCGAGGTTTGGTTTTAGTTATAAAAATCTTGTACGCCCGAGGAAATTGATTTTTGGCGTACTGTAAGACCTTTCACTCTCAACAACCTACGCATATCAAAGATACGGATATATTCCAATCCAAGTAGTTCTAGTGACATTGCTACTGGTTGAACAATTTGTTGAAAAAAATCTTAAGTGTTCTAACCGCATAATGTACTCGTAGTTTAACAAATTTCACCATGTGTTTTTTGTGTGACAAAGTTTTTATTTAGAGTTGTTCACCAATTAAAAGAATACAGTGAAAACTAAAAAATACAGTGTTCTTCAGTTAATCTAATCTAAGTATTCTAAGTACAATCGACAGCAGCAGACCCACCATAACACCTGCGGCGCTATATGCTTGTCAAAAGTAAGAGTGAAACAGAAGCCGCCCCGCAACGGCGGAGTGAAGAGCACAGTGACTCGATATTTGTATTTTTTTATAAATTTTTGATGAATTTTGGCAGGGAAATAAAAATACGCCAACAAGTATCAGATTTTTTTAAACCGGATCTCTTATTTATCAAAAATAAAAGGGTAAGCCCTTTTATTTTTGATATATTTTTTGTAAGGACAACTATTTAAATTTCATAATTTTCATTTTAAAAGACATGGAAACGCACAATCCCATGTTTGCGATGTTTTCTATCTAGTGAATTTTGTCTAATCGTGTATCGGTAAAAATCCTGTCCTAAACAGATACCCCAAGAATGCTATATAATTTTTTCAAGCGTTTAAATTTAGTATTTATAGTCCAATATACTGGATTCAAAAACTGAAAATCTGCGTTCACGCGGCTATATGAACGTTATAATAAAGTCTAACTAAAGTGAAACTAAAGTGTCGATTTCGACTGTAGATACATTAACTATAATGTATCTGCTGCTCCCAATACAATAGAGTAAATAAGATATGAGTACATTTTCCGAGAGAGTATGATTGATTAGCTGCCACTTTCACTGTTCATTGCCATTTACGATGTCTTTCTTAGATGGCTATCAATTACTCGTGTCTCTTTATTGTGGCTTAATTTCACGCTTCAACGCCACCACTGTTCAGTCAATGGCGGATTGCATATGAATTAATTCATTACGTCAAAAATTGTTGTTTGTTACCCGACTGCGCAAGAAGGAGGGTTATTATATTATCTATAATATTCAGTTCTATAAAGAAGAGGCATAGGGTAATCATAATAGGGCCAATCCTTCAATAAATTAGTTCTCCCGTGACCAATATTCTCGGTTTTCAATCTTCATCTTTGTTCTTGCAATGCGTTATAGGCCAGTCATTAAAGGAGTTGACCCTAGCAGTAACTCATCTATCTATGAAATTTGGCACAGTGATAGAGTACCATATGTAGATTGGAATTGACATAGAATCCAATAATTTGTAGAAACGGAAGTTAGGTATTTTCAAGGTCAAACTTAAATTACGTGGTATCAATTACAGGAAAATTGCTCTATCCAAAATTCTTTTTTTACAAGTTTTAGTTACCTATAGGCATGTGTTCACAGAATATCCAACCATATTTCCATATGGAAATATATATATTTTAATAAAATGTGTTTTTTTGCCGTAATTTCCAAGGGATAATTACTCACTCCAATTTCTATTTAATTATGTATTTTAAATATTACTTTCGAAAGTAGTTATGAATATCCAATAAAAAATCCAGACCGAAAAGCGTTATCCAGAAATTGACGAAAAATGGGGGTTTCCAAAAATGCTCAGCCCGATTTTTCTTGTCATTATGAACAGACTATCTTATTAAAACTGCTTTTCAAGTTTTCCAATAAAAAATGCAGGCGAAGCACAAAATATCAAATAGAGTTGTATTCAAATATTTCTAATCAACGCGGCGGTGCATGCGCCACTGCGCGCGGATCGCTACTGCGGCCGATTAACAACCTTATTCCTATTACACGTACAGAACAGCGGGAACGCGGACGAGAAATTGGACGGAGCGGAGGAGACATTTGGAGATGGGATTCTGTTGTCTACTCATATACAAATAAGGTTAATTGTAGATTAACTCTTTACTAAAGTCCAGTAAAGATCCATGCGGACAAGCGTTTTCTAGAAATCGACGAAAAATTAGAGTTGAGAAAAATGCTAAGTTCGATTTTTCTTATCATTATGAACATACTTACGATCTTAGTCGAACTGTTCTTCAAAGTCAAAGTCAATTTATAATAAACCTTATTCCTATACAAGTAGAAAATATCTATCGCATCGGTAACGTGGACTGGAAGTTGAACAAATATTTTGGAGATAGGATTCTGTACTCTACCTACAGTTATACGAATAAGGTTTATTTTAGGTTAACTCGTTACCGAGTGGTTAAAGCGCGACCGACCTACGCCAACATGCACATAACCATTCTAATCTAGCCCGTATCATCGGCGCATAAGTACGACAACATTTCAAGGTTAGTACGGACATAGCAAAACAAATGGTAACACTTGCAGTACGATTTCAACTCTTACGACGCAGATAATAAGAACGGTTCAAAGTGTTACACTTGATCTGATTTTGGAATGTTTTAAGTAAGCTCGACCGACACAACAGTACCTACGCCAACATACACAAAACCATTGTAATCTAGCCCGTATCATCGGCGCATAAGCGCAACATGTCAAGTCAAGGTTAGTACGGACAAAAGCAGATCAATAGTAACACTTTCAGTACGATTTCAACTCTAACGACACAGATAGATATATAGATTGGAGCGGTCCAAAGTGTTACAACTTGATGTGTTTTTATGTGTACTTACTAGGTACCTACTACGTGGAATGTTTAAGTAAGCTCGACCGAGATGATAGTACCTACGCCAACAAACACAAAACGTAATCTAGCCCGTATCATCAACGCATAAGTACGACAACATATGTCAAGGTTAGTACGGACAATGGCAAAACACTTTTTTTTCGCCGTGGGATCTCGTTTGGTGTGCGTGTATCAAATTATTTCTTAAAATTATAATTATCTGTTATATAAAACCCTACTGTATTGTGATATTATTAGAATCAAAATAGATTATCAGTCAATAAGTGATTCAGCGGAACGGTGCGCCGTGCTACATGCGATCGGACCCCCCTCACCCCCTCGAGTAACAAAGACAGCTTGTTATTTTTCAACTCGCTCGCACATCGACTACCGGTATATTTGCGTGCGGCATAGGTCTTATTACTTACGTCATACTGACGACTACAGCTAAGCAAATTTAAATTCTACACTTGTACGATGAGCGTGAGATATTCACCTACTAATAATATGTAATCGCAAAACTGCAACCACAAAAATCTAGAAGTGATCTGCCTAATATACTAGCCAAATTCCAAACACAATTAATTTTTCAATTCGACGAATTGATAACCTCCTCCTTTTTTTGGAAGTCGGTTAAAAATACAAAATAAAACACGAAACAAAATACAAAACAAAAAATAAATAAAAAACAATAAAAACAATATATTTAGCTAAGGATCGAACCCGGAACCGCGTGCACGGGAGGCGACCGCTCCAGCCACTAGACCGATTCGTTCGCTGTTTAGCCCGGCGAAATTACCAAGCATATCTCATGCACCAGCGTGAGACATGAACGGACCGCTCCGTCTAGATTTCGACAAAATTGCAAGTAATCTAGTACAGACAGATTCCCAGCTCTCCTAATACACCTACTTCGGTATAAATGAGTTCAGAGTTTATGCTCAAATAAAATTCAAAGATAATTACAACAAAATGTTTGATAAAATACTAACCAAATTCGAAACACGATTAAAATAAAATACAAAATAAAACACGAAACAAAAAAATATATATTTAGGCTAAGGATCGAACCCGGAACCGTGTGCACGGGAGGCGACCGCTCCAGCCACTAGACCAATTCGTTCGCTGTTTAGCCCGGCGAAATTACCAAGCATATCTCATGCACCAGCGTGAGACATGAACGGACCGCTCCGTCTAGATTTCGACAAAATTGCAAGTAATCTAGTACAGACAGATTCCCAGCTCTCCTAATACACCTACTTCGGTATAAATGAGTTCAGAGTTTATGCTCAAATAAAATTCAAAGATAATTACAACAAAATGTTTGATAAAATACTAACCAAATTCGAAACACAATTAAAATAAAATACAAAATAAAACACGAAACAAACAAAAAAACATATATATTTAGCTAAGAATCGAACCCGGAACCGCGTGCACGGGAGGCGACCGCTCCAGCCACTCGACCAATACGCCCGCTCTTTGGCGTGGCGAAATTATCAAACACTATCTCATGCACCAGCGTGAGACATGAACGCGACTAGATTTCGACAAAATTGCAAATAATCTAGTATAGATTCACAACAGGGGCGTTTCTTAAAGCTGGAAGTAACATAAAAAAACACTAAGCGCCCAATTAAGTTAAAGACACTCTAAAGGAATCTCTGGGTTAGTTTATCCTAGACCCCGTGTCGCGAAGAAAACACACTATATACTCAACTTATACAAGGCAATACGCATATTACATTTACTGCGTTCGTATGTTTCGAAACGATGACGATAATAATAATTAAATTGCGATGTTTAGATCAACCTCCTACATACATACATACATACATACATACATACATACGTATAGTACGGACAACAGCAGATCAATGGTAATACTCGCTCGCATTCGCACGATTTTAACTCTTACGACGCAGATAATAAGAACGGTACTTAGTCCAAAGTGTTGATCTTCTGTTAGCTGTACCTATTAACCTACTTGAAGAAACTCGCCCGCCGCGCGACCGGTTTTCGACGCCCCTCGCCCGCCTCGGGCCCCGCGCTGGCCTGCGCTTGATAGGTATTTCGAAATAATGGTGTTCCGCCTGGATATTTTGTTGGATTCTTTTGAAATCAGGTTATTTGTGGGTATCTCATTACAATTGTAAAAAATATCTGATAGAGTAATTTTCCAGAGATAGTTAAAAGACAAATTCTGTATAATGAATTGTTTCATTTGGATTTTTTTGTTGGATTTTCGTACTTATACTAGAAATAATAATTTGAAGGCATATTAAAAACAGAAACCCGGCGGAGCAATTATCCTATGGAAACTACGGCCAAAAAAGACATTTTATTAAAATACCTACACTTTCGAATTAAAAAGTAGTTTTACTTATGAATGTACAGAAGCACACTAATAAAATACAATTTATAGAAAAAGAATTATGACCATAACATTGTTCCAGAAAAAGATACGGTATAATGTTGAATTTCAATTGAAATAAGTAACTTCCGCCTCGAAATATTATTGGATTCTCTGACAATTGTTCTTATAAATATGCTATTAAGTATACAAAAAAGTTTCATCGATAGAGGAGTTATTGTTGGGGTCTCCATACAAACGCTCGCCAGAATGACTGGCCTATTAATGCAAATGCCTCTACAAATTATGTTTGCCATAACAATCGTAGTATACTTTCCCATGGATTTAACTATAGGTATGTATGGCATACAGGTTGCCAGGCTACGGTCGTACCTACATAGATACATACGGCTCTCATTAAAATATTTTTTAACCATTTTGTATAAGTATGTTTTCGTAACAACGATGATTCCGACGATGACAACGACGATATTTTTATACATATGATAGATATAATTTAATTTTCAATACTTGTCCAAATTACAAAAGATTTACAAAAAATCAATGTGTACAACACATGCAGATTTGTTCGGATTTTTGAACATGAATAAGAAATAAACATCCACATATAAAATTACTGGATTTTTTTCCTTTTTCTCACAAATTTCTAAATGAAACTCTAAAAATGGCTGAATGATCCTAAAAGCCCCGGTTTCACCGAGCACGATTCGGAGATAAACAGCTAATACCCCCGACGCGGCTCACAAATGAATACATTATGCTAATGCTTCTCTTGCTTTGTCTTTCATTTTGAAGATCTACCAGATTCAGTGCGATTTATATTTTTTTCTGGTATATATAAAAAATATTAACTACCTATTTAAAATGATGAAAAATTTCTAGCCGTGGACAGGACTTGAACCTGCGACCTTCCTTGTCATTCCGTGACAGAATACACATTACGGATAGAAATTTTTCAACATTTTTTGTTCGCCGAGCATGGCATAATGCATAAAACAAATTCTGAATAGAATAGAATAGAAAACATTTATTTGACACACACACAGAGCACAGTACATAAGAGATACATAAAATAAAAATTACAAAGAAAAGAGATACATAGCGCAGTGGTGTGGTGTCAAACAGGTCTCCAGCTTAGCATGTGCTGCAGTAATTGAATAACTACCTACTTCGAAATATTTCAGAAATAACAATTTTTTACAAACATCATTTACGTACTTACTGGTTACGTCATGTCACCATAGTTTTGTGATCACTTTATCCACGCTATTTAAACCACTTTCACTTTAGGCATTATGCCTAAAGAAAGATTATTTTGTAATTTACCTAGACATTTTTATTTTTATGCAATTTTCTTTGTAAGACATTTTGCTGTTTAGGTTTACTAAAAGTTAGCCATTTTACGGTGTCACCATGCATACCAGATAATCTGCTTTTAGGCTATCTGAACATAATTCACATTTCGGTTAAAATACCATAGAAAATTTTGAGTATTCTTAGGAACTCCGTCCTAAGCCTTATAAGTGGATTTTAGTGTCCGCCAGGGGAGATTGGAGGAAGATAGATTATCTCACTTATTTCACTGATTGCTGTACATTATTTCTGGACAAATCTCGATAAAATTTGGTAGGTACCTAATCAAATAATAATAAAAATTGTCACCGAGCTGCTGACAGACAAAAACGCTAGAAGAAAATAAAGAAGAAGAAAAACTAGACAAAAATATGTACCTAACCTACTGTTCAGTTACTGAAGGGTTGTTCGCTTTATCTATTCTAGAGGCATCTCAGACTCAGTCTACTTCTATCCACTAGTAATCGCTCATAAGAGCCGGTCTAGAGCTAAGCTCAAAGCGGTTATCGGTTCTGCGCCAGACGCGACTTTGACCACTGCCGTTTCTATTTGCTAATCCCTATAAGCTGTGTCGATAGTTATTTGGCGAAACTGCTAACAATACTAAATTGTATCGTCGCTAAGCGCGGCATCCCGCTAGTAGCTTAGTGACAGTTGCATTTAGGTTTAGGGAGGTATGGCAGTCATGATAGAATAACATCTAATATTTCGTCAATTGATATTACACTTTATTTACCTTCTATAGATGTTATATTCTAACTTCGTCCGCGTATAAGTTATGTTGCGTATTTTATACCGTATATATAGTCATAGGTACAGAGTTTACCTAACGAAGTAGGTGCTTATTAATTATGCCTCTATTTTAAAGATATTTAACATTGCTCTTCAATTTATTAACGCAGAATGCGATGAAAATACAAGTATTTACTATTGTGTGTGTTTCAAGAAAAGACCAGTCGATTAATCCATTATCAAAATAATACCGTCGTCGTCGTCGGGTCTCTTAATGGGAAGCCAATGGATTGTGTAATTGGCAAGCTGTTGACTGGTTGTTTTGAATAGACTATAGCTCTCTGGATTTAGGTTCCTTGTAATAGAATAATACTAGAATTGCTGAAACTGTAATTCAAGGAGATTTTAGGAAAGTTAATATAGTTAACAGGTCAATAAGAGTACCTACTTAGAATCCCAAGACCCAATGGAGTCCATTATAAAGATATATAAGTAGATGGATCTTTTCCACCTTTATATCTATTATCCATTTTAATCATTTGTCGAGCGAGACCGACTACACTGAAACGATTTTAAAGATATTGGATTTGGATAAGAAAATAATGGGATGTTGAGAAACGAAGCTACTAAATTCATGTGATCCAACCATTTTGTTTTCTAAACGGGCAATAATCAAGAGGGACAGAAATTACATATGGCACATGTTTGGCCTACGTGCCTAACCCAGATAAATATTTAAAACGGTTTCGTAAAACACTTTAAATATTCAAAAGTTCCTACATCCTTCCATCTTGTTCAAGAATTTGATTTCACGTAATAAAATAACCATTTTTAAAATACACCCAACTTTTGTTATTCTGTTTTGTAACTTCACAAACCTTTTACTCATTTTATGTTTACGGTCGTTCTTGGCTGTAACATAAAAAATCATTAGAAACTTTTCTCTCATTTTCCGTAATGTTAATTCGAAATAGGGGAAAAGTGTGCAAATTGTGACTAAAGGCCCCCTAGGGTGGCCTTGTAACTTGAAAAAGGCACTTTTAAATTAATACCGCTAAATGGACGCTAGAAACTGCCTACTTTCCCACGAATACCTTACAAAACAAGTTACAATTTTTCATTTAATTTCGCAGGTACACCGCTGTCTAGGATATACTTTTTAACTTGATTGCTGAAATATAATCTCCAGTAATAATTAACTACAGTAACGACGACTGTAAAACTAAACATAAGTAAATTTAGGAGATCAATTTCCTGTCGTAGGAATGTTTATAGAGTAAATTTTTTCATGTTACCTATTT
Organism: Tachystola acroxantha; assembly: GCA_963506565.1. Taxonomy (NCBI): domain Eukaryota; kingdom Metazoa; phylum Arthropoda; class Insecta; order Lepidoptera; family Oecophoridae; genus Tachystola; species Tachystola acroxantha. The sequence continues at coordinate 7,172,401 of OY735885.1, read as the reverse complement.
CAGAAAAAAAGGGAGAAATAAGGAAGAAAAACATTCAAAAGTCTTTCTATTCCAAAAATAATAACTTCACAATTTTAAGACCTATCGCTCGTATAATAATGAAATTTTAAATCTATTTATAAGAACCTTATAATGCACCCGATTGAATTAACCCAGTTACAATACTATTCATTATCCGTTATTTTGTATGTAATCTTGCAGTTTGTAAAAGTAAGCCTTTCTGTCAACTTATGACCAAGTTATCGTACTTATCTGTTATTGTAGAAGGGTAGGTACTTACCATATTACCCCAGTAATATTTACATTGTGAGATTTAAGGTGTAGATTCCAATTAGGTTGTGTGGGTTTATATGCTGTAGGCTGTACGCAAAATTCTTCTCATAAGTACTCACCTTAAATTAAAAGGAGGATTCTGCTATAAATCATTATATTTATTACACACTTCCAAACAAGTATATTGGAAGTGGATTTATGAGTTATTTTCACAGCAAACAGGTATTTTTCGGGCGATCGCAACATCCGGCGTTCCAAGAATATATTTTTAGTAGGAAAATTCGTGAATTTTCACGTTATTTTGTTATTGTTGATTGGAAGCAAACCCAATCCCGGTGTTATTTGCTAGGAAGGTACACTCACGTAGGAAAATCACAGTCGGGCATCGCTTCCCTGGGGTCACATCACACCCTGCAACTCCACAACTACAACCAAGGCAGTGTTGCCAGAGCCGTTTTTCAAAAATCCCTACGGATTAGCCTGATGAAAAATCCGTAGTTCTATGGACTTTTTTTAACCCTGAATATAACCATAAAGTATGGTTGATAGCCGGTAAAGAAATTAAAAATTAGAACACACTTTGCAATTCCCAGAAAAAAAACCGGCTGAAAACACACCTACTGAGTACACATCAAAGCAGATTAAGTAACACTTTAACCTACTATAGGACAAATACCTACTATAAAATCCCAAAAAAAAATTAAGTCACAATTGTTCCATCTGTGATACTATGGTAGTTGGTCAATACAAAGAGAATTTAATAGTATGTGGTCAATCTAGGAAAATTGAGTAGAACATTCTAGCGAGCAGTGAAATTAAAGCTGCCTTTGAACCCCCTGGGGCTAGTGGCAAATTGTCAGGTCAGAGCATGAATGAAAAAATTCGCTGCTCTCCATGGAGAGAGCGTAAACTATATTTTGAATGGGTCAGGTTTTCGCCTTTATTGTCACTTTGACTCTCATGCGTCAAAAAGAGACATCTTTTATTATAATTTCGACTTATATATATAAAAAATCGAACAATGAAATACAAATGAGTAGCCGAGACGCTAAAGGACCCTGCCGCAGCCGACCGCAAGCGACTTGTAGCCGCGACATGCGGTCGGGATTCGTATCATCCGCCGCCCGGCCTGTAGAGACAGACGACACGAAGCCCGACTGTCTTTAAAATCATGCAAGGGCGATGTCTGCGATGTGAATATGGCTTGCTCCATAGGTGGTTCATTGCTTCATGTGTCAGAGAGACACGCCCACGCAAAGCGTAATCAAATTGTATCGGGAACGCTGGGACCGGATGCTCGGATACGGCCTGAAAATAATATTGTGTCATATTTCATCCTAAAACATCCCGCTTATTTTTACACATTTTCCTGTTGTATTTTGTTACCATGCTTTGTCTGTCTTTCCTTGTTTATAGTGCACATTACGTAGAAATATTTTTTGGACATATTTTGGTAGCATCATCTCTAATTTATTTTATTGAGTAACATTGTGATTCTGTTGTTGCCGACATATCTAAACCTAAACAGTACTGTCACTCTCACTCGTATGGTACATCGCGTAAGAAAAAGTAGGACGCCTCGCTTAGCGACAATTAAAATTAGCGTGCCATACTCTAGAATCGATACAATTAGCTGTAATTTTGGCATGGCCACTAAATCATAAACCTAACCTAACTATCATTTCAATAGAATATATCTCTCTAAAATGTTAAAAAACAAACAAAAAGAATAATACAAAGTATCGCCTAAAGCATTTGCCGGGCCTTTGCCGGGCCATTTTTATGATCATGCTAATTTTCTATGTAGAGTGATAAAAGTTTTACTCAAGAGTCAAGATGAACATGGTTACAATTTTTTTGAGTGAAATACTCAGTACTCGCACGCTACATAGTATAGGCGTACTGAAACGATACCTGTGAATGTAGCAACAATACAATACAACTGATGAAAATATATCCGCGTGAACAGCTAATAAAATCCACAATTTACTGCCTCTTCCCCGGAATGGCATTTAAATTATTCATACCCACACTTTTATTGCCAACAAGGTGTAGTACTAAAGAATTCTAGACTAGTTTGTACTATACTCCAAATTCGACTTTCATATGAAAATGTTTGCATAACTTTACTTATTCTTAGATATTGAAACTTCGGTACTTAAGATTAATATTAACGTCGGCTTACTGCAAGAAATCATTAACTAACATTTTCCAAATTTAAGAAAAACAGATATTAAGATTTGAAATTTGATTGATCACAGCATTGTAATGAAGAATGTTCTCTGAGAAATAAAAACACAATCTTATTATAGTGAAGTTTTATTATTATAATACGATAAAAAAATTAAAATTTAACGCGTCCTTTTTTTTAAAAAAAGCCGAAATAAAAGATAATGACTTCTGCACATCATAATGGAATTAAGAGATGGAGATAATGATGATCTGAAATAACATTTTGTTACGTATAATTACTAGTTTTCAGGAAAATTCTAATTAAAAAGTGTATCAGTCACATTACGTTTTAAATAAGGACAGTCATTATCGATTTTAAAACAAAAATTTTAGATAAAAAAAATAATCAGCAGTTCGAAAGGAATATAACTTAAAAAAGGAATGGTTTCTTAACCTACATACATTACTATAAATCAGTCGTATATTTCTATATAGGTAATTATGTAAAAAAAATCACAATGTTCCGTAGATGTTTAATTTTCTACGTACAATGGCACATAATAATCAGTCATATTTTGTTTTCTTATCCTCTAAACCAGGGCTTCCCAAACTGTGCGTCGCGACGCCCTGGGGCGCCGCGGCACTATCCCAGGGGCGTCGCGAGGCGATCTACATAGATTGGCTGTCTGCATCAATGGCCATTTCCAAACTTGAGCCCCGTTTTGAGAAGCTGTGCTCAGAAAAGCAAACACATCTGTCTCATTAACAGCCAGCAAAGTAAAATATTTTTTTTCATTCTCATTCTTATGCTTTTTTTTCCTTTTCTAATGAAAATTACAGAGTTACAACTTTGGTAGGTTCTTTTTAGACAAGAGGGCGTCGTAAAAAAATGACAAATTCCCAAGGGCGTCACAGTAAAAATAAGTTTGGGAAGCCATGCTCTAAACAATCAATGGCACATAATCATTATTTTCATCCAATGTATTGGTTCCCCATCACTATTGAGTGAACGGTTTTTTATCAACTTCGTTTTTAAATCTTTCAGGTCCAATATGTCAAAATACTCCATTATGATGGGTTCGTACTGTTTCTTCTGTACTGGATTTGACTTTTTAGTTTTCCTGTTTGATCTAGCTTGTCGCACAATATTGCAGTAGTCGGCCATTGAGAAAACGGGAAAATTTACTAGTTGATATTCAATTGCACTGTGCATACTGTCCACTTCCATATGAGAATGACCAGATTTTAGTGTAGTGGTTAATTGAAATAATAGTGAGTTTTGGCAAAATATTTTCACTCAAAAGTGAAATTACGAAATTAATTTTATCACTTAAAGTAAGTCTGCTCACTGTCCAAAATCGACAATTAGTTTTAAGCGACTTCGCCAAAAAAGTTAAATAGCTATAATGATTTTGGTGTAACACGACATTCCAAAAATAGAGTTAATGATTTCTTAACATGCGATAACTACAGAACCAGACTAGCTAGGAAAATAATGAATTCTGATTCTTGTAGAGCTCGTCGAGCTGAGTACAATGGTGTATCAAGTGCAGTTAATGACTTTTTGCAATTAATGACTTCTTGCAGTAAGCCGACGTTATACTGTTTGCTCACTAAATACTTTTTATTCAAAAACTGAGATATAAAATAGCGATTTGAGGCCTAGGCCGCAATCCGCTACCTACTGGACGTTAACGACGGGAGAAAATGGGGCGGGGCACGGGTTTCAATTGGCCGCAGGAATTGTGGGAAATACCTACTTTAAACCAGCCTTAAATTTTAATTCACGTAGCTACGGCAATATTGAGATATATGTGAAGCGATGCGAAAATCATCGATGTATCTAGGTATCTAATGGAACAAACAACCTTTTCCGAAGCGTTAGGTAAATGTCGATACGAACTAACATTTGTGTAACAAATATTGTAGGTGTGTTCACATTAATCCCAAGTGAAGGATTCCTGCGCGGATTGTGTTGTTCCCGAGTGGAAATGGAAATTATTCTGACGCGAGGCAGAGGAACGGTTTATTTTCATTTGGAGCCGAGCTTACATTTATACATAATGTATGAACCGTTTTCGTTTCAACAATAATTGTTTATTCTACTCTAACTGTACATATTTATCTTGCTGATTTGTTTAATAGATTTAACGATTCTAATCGCAAAGTAAGCCAGATATAAATTTTATTGACAAATGTATCGTAAAATTGACAATACAAGGGTGTATTAACTAGAGAGAGTTGTGTTTTTGAGTTCTCGTTTAAAATACCTGTAATGCATTGCATAGAACTTGCGGAATCGCGTTGAATTGATTAATAAGTACCTACATATGAACCTAATTATTTTATTACATGATGAAATTATTGCCCCAAATATTTTCATCATACTAGTAAGTAGTTCATAATTATATGTCACATAATGCACACTCATAAAATAAAATCTTATAGCATTATGCACTTTACGTGTATTTCATAATCATGTGACGAGATATTAGTCTATGCGTCCATCGCGCATTTATATCTGATCGAATATCAGCATAACACTATTTTAAGGCCTTAAAGTATAGATAAAATAAGTAGATGTACTGAAGGTAACATACATCGAAGCGTGATAAAGAGAATGTAGGTACACTTAATCCAGTAAGTTCCTTGGAATAAGAGATTAATCTCCTATTATAATGGTGGCACTTCAGTCGGCTATTCGTATTCGCTATTGGATGTTTGTCGTATTTGTCAAATACTTGACGTACATACAAATAAAACGAATATTTTGTCAAGAATACCAACCACACATGGCAATTATGACAAATACGAAAATACAAATAGACAAGTGAAGTGCCAGCATAAGATACATTTCGATATAAAAGTTCGATCATATTAGGTAGCAATGCAATAAACTTATGTTAATTACAGAGAAACAGAAATTTCGAAACTCACTGAAATAATATGATTGACTGTATCAAAAATATTAAACTATCGCGATCTTTTCAGCATCAAGAATGAGACTCCAATTAGATAGTGGATAGAGATATGTTTTTCAGGCCCAACGATATATTAAAATTAAGACCGCCTGTTGTATAAAATTATGTTAGCTAAGTGTGAAAACTATGTATTCTTTTTTGTGCAATAAAGTATATTTATCTTATCTTATATTTTATACCCATTTTTCTCAAGAATGTGGTGTCCATAATAGTCACTGGTGGTGACAGTCGATGAGATATGAATTTACTGTGAACTCCCGGACTATACATGGGCTATTCCATAAATGTCATAGATTAATAAGATTTATGGCTTAAACTATTCAAATCAGATAAGTATTATCAGTATATTAACTGTCACACTAAAACCTTTTTATGCTGTTATCAGATTATGTGAACAGATAATGTCCATCATAATCATGTATTCAGGCAGAGGCGAATGTATGTCGCTTATTACTTTGAATCTGATTGATGATCAACCATCAGAAGTATTATGTAAAATGAATTTTGTAAATAATGTTGGTTGACCTTATGAAACACAAAATAAGTGCGCGGATATGAGAATTCGTGAAACGCGAATTTGAAACATCGGTTGTCGGACGACTAAAATGATGACTGATAGTTTGACTTTGAATTCACACAATACGATTGTTCTCGGGCCTATCTAACGATTTAATTAATATTTGGTAGCTCATACTCATACTTAAAAACCTGCTGGCGTATACTTGATAAAACTCTTGTCGCACTGGCTTCACGAAATATTGGACTGAATAATACATGAACCTGAGTTATGTGCCTTAAGCCAAAGATATAAAGTGCATAATTATAAAGACATCAACATTTATGTAGAAGAAATAGACAAGCAAGTAGTAGTACCTACTGGAGAAAAATTTTGGTTTCTGGATCAACGCCAATTTTTTTAGATGTATAAAATGTTTCATAATAAAAGTATTAATATAAGTATCTACATTCTTATCCAACACTATGTGGGATATAATTTGATCGTTTACATGTGAAATTCCAAAATGTCAATACAAACAGCTATCGTAAAAGTACTTATTCACCTGATAATCTTTATTGGGATTTTAGATTTGAGTCATGATTTTGGAGTACCTCTTTTTACTCCTTTTTTTACTTCTAGTAAGTACTACAGTGATCGATAAATATAACATCATACTACACGTTATATAAGTACATGTAACACAATGTGAATAGGTTACTCACCCATAGTAATCTCTCCCTGCCATGTGATCGCAAAAATAGCTCTCATGGTATTGGTAACTATGGATTTTCTGCTTTGCACTTTGAAATCGTAGTTCAAATGTCACAATTGTTATGCTGTCGAGTGTACGTCAGTTCGATTGGCGTTAGCTACATAGGTAACTATTGGTGACGTAGCAACCTTGGTAATATGTTAGTAAGTAATGGTAATAATGTCATCCATCAATGTCTCCCGTGAAGTGTTTACATCACTAACTCAATATTGATAGTTAGCCTGTATATTTTGTCATTAAATGTAAGCGTACCTTTAAATAAGTAGTTACTAGATCAAGTTCGAATAGGTATTTGTTGGGTTATTATGTAGAATCGAAAATTCTTCCAATTGAAATTCATAGGCTCGAATATTCGTGGGGTCGAATACCACAGACATGAATATTTGTTGGGTCGATACACGTGGGTAAGAGCCGACAATTCGTTCAGTCGAAATTCGTAGGTCGAATGACAAGAAAGGCATGAAAAAGGGAATGCGCAAAATTTTGGTTGGTTATATGAATTATTTCAATGGCCGCTAATGTCGAAGTGTTACCGAAATAGCCCCGTTATGGCTTCCATCACTTGCTCCAGCCCGAGCCCACGAGATTGACGCAAGATACCGCCAAGCGTAAAAATATCGTGTGAAGACAGACTAATTAGTTCACATGATCAAACTTTCCATATTTTGACCTTCAGATATGAAAAATTACAGAGTATTCACACACCTGTCGCACAGGGCAAACTGTGTAGGGGTGGATATAACGTAGGTAAAAATATCTTTGGTATAAACCCTTAATTACCTCAAGTTATTATGTAGTTACTTACATAGTTTTTAAAAATGTGCTGCTGAGAGTTTCTTTGCCACTGTCGTATTTTGCGTGATGTAAGCCGTAAGGTGAATCTTGCATAATGATTCTGGTTCTGATTATGTTTGTTCCTAACTCCTTATATTGTACATTATCCCTGTCATCCTCCATTCTTGTTACTGTGATAAGGTCCTCAACAATATATGGACCAACAGAATAGCACCAAATGGATAATATTCTGGTTGAACCCAAGCTAACAACCTCAAAAGATCAAAAAGACTCAGAGGGAATAATAAAGGTCACATAATTAATCAACACGAAGAACTCTGAACTATATAAGTCCCAAAAAGGACAACGTAACTTACGATTCTTTTGACGCTGACCCGGGTGACATTTACACAGGATTATTACACCTAGCTATATTTTGTTAAGGTTCAGAATAAAGGAGCAAATCTTGAATTACACGGTATAATAACGACGGAAAATGTAGCAATAGACCGAGTGATGGCTATCGTAAAATCATACCTCATCGAGACTCTCTATAAAATATATAAGCTCTATTAAAATTGTCCCCTGCGTAAAATAATGTTCATGTTCTGTGTTTTAATTTAATAGATTGGTTTTGAATATAATGGCGATTACTTTTGTAACCCCTAATATGGAGCAGACAATAAAAACGGTACGAAGTTGAAAGCTCTACCCTCGATGTAACGTTATTTTCATCGGTTTGCTCGGTTGTCCTTGATATCGCTATGGAAGGACGAAGTAGAGTACGCAGACATACACGTGGGAGATGTTTAGAAGCCCACTTAAGACTGCTGAACAGGCGGAGAAAGTAAGTTATTATCCAGACGAATTCAACGTAAAGAGAAATCAGTGCTACGGTAATAAGTCATATTTTGTAACCAAATCTAAATTAAGAATTGTTTCATCGATAAATCAAATTCAAACACGGCAGCCTTAATATCATTTTAGCTCTTGCTAAAGTTTTTCACGACACAGCACAAGTTTCAGGCTAGTTCCAACGAGGGCGGGGTATCGATTGATCGCCGTCCTCCATATAATCGATGCACCCTCGCACTAGCGACGCTACTAAGGGTAACATTGATGATAGACAAGGTTGCCAGATTGGGGATTTTTCTCGCAATTTTAAGGAACAATTTGGCTGGGCTGTTGAGGACATTTTGGGGAAGTGGCATGGATAGGGAAATGTTTGGGGGAAAAAGTTTTTAGTTGTGACCACATAATATGGTTTAAAAGCCTGTGGCGGATGCTCAAAGTTTCAGCCGACTGCTAACATGTAACTCGTTTTTGTTAAAACGTATCATTTTGGGGGGGAAAAATTCTCAATCCGGGGAAATTTGAAAAATCCAATCTGGCAACCCTGGATAGAGCACGAATCTTCTCTCTGTTTGCAAAACAACGTCCAATAACGTCGGATTGATGTTCGTTACGTAAAATTTCTGGGTGCTAGTTCAAAAATTCGCTTACAATTACCCCAAAGTCTTCTCGTTCCACCTCCTCCAACTGATAATGATGCACGATTGAGGGTAAGAGGCGGGTTGGCTGAAGGAGCTCCGCAACCTAAGGATATCGATGCTAGGGTCGAAGACAAGAGAAGACTAGGCTCAAGACAAAACAAGATAACTTTCAGTCTAGAGGCACAAGATAAGAAGAAACGGGAAGTAATGTGATTGACGTGTAGACGCTTTAACTGGGGGTCGTCAATTATAGTCTTCTGAAAACGAGAATTCTTAACCGTCTTAACACAAAAATATACAAACGCATTAAACACTGAAAGATATAGTTTAAAAATTTAAAACTAAAGATAGTTTCGAGTTTGCTATATTAGAAAGTGAAGTGAGTTCCCTTAGTATCGGCGAGTACGAGTAGCACGGAACCCGAGCTTTGTTATACGGTTTATTGTTATATGTAACTAGGCAGTTAAGTTTATCGTTGTGTAACGGCAACGCTGGAGGGTTTGACGCGCTATTGAGCCCGATTGATACGATAATCGTGATTGGTTGATAATATAAGCCTTTGGATTATTTTCGCAACTTCAGAGAGGTGTGCTAATAGTCGAGTAAACATAGGAATGAAAACACTATTTTGAATAAGCCCACTGATGTACGATGGAACACAGAGTAAGGTGTACAGGAGAGTTTTTAAGGTTGAGATTTGCTCAAAAACTACTTGACCTATTGCATAAAATCTTTCACTTTTTGATAGATAAAAGTGAAAACTATGTAACGGTAAATTCGGTCCAGTAGTTTTTGAGAAAATCTCAACCTTATTGAGGCCCCCTGTATACTTATCTCTGTCTTCGACTTTAAAGAAAAATGCACAGAGGTTTTCAATAACGGTGATATTTTCTCGGAAACTTGTTGACCGATTGTAATAATTCTTTCACTAGTACAGACAGGTCAACTCAGTCAACCCCCTGTATACTTTTCTGTGTCTGAACATGGTACCTGTGTATTAGTTTCTTACCCTTTTTCGGTTTATCTTTACAGTAAGACACCAAGAAATAGGTATCCGTCGTGGTCCTATTGGTAGGACAAAATAGTAGGACCATTATGAAACAGCACGACTGTTTTAGAAAAAGTATATTCCAGACAGGTGGCTCCTCTCCACTTCTAAATAATTACTCCAAAACATTGTAATTCCTAGTACAAATTCTATTAATTTTCGTTTCTTCACACGGCCACCCTCATCACCATGGGTGGGTGTAATTAAATTAGATTACGGACGAAACTCGCCCCTCGCGGTTATGCCTCTCCGCTCAGGCCTCCCGTCCGCTGGTAATCGAGTTTAAAATTTCATATCCCAGTGACGGTAATGAGTCTTAGCATAGATTCTAAATTGCTAAATGCTATGGTAATGAGACCCATTCACGCACTTATACCCCAACCTACGCACTGGTGGGCATACAGCCTTAGTGCCCTAAGTGTTCCGGATCCGCTCTGGAATTTCAATGACTCTAAAAAGTGAAAATATTACTTACGTCATTAATTCCTTAGCCAGAGATTATTTTTTAGGACCTATCCAACCATCAAAAATTGCTCTTTCGCACATAAAAATATTTTGTTTCCTAACGAAGTTATTACCCGACTGCCCTAGAAAAAGGGTAATGTTTTCTTTAGTCGATTTGAACGCAAATCGGAAAAAAATACATGTGATTTTTATTACCTTTTCGAATAACTTAATCTTTCTATTCCCAGCCCTTGACTTTCGTTAACGCTTGTAGAATAGAAATAAAAATTTATGGGATTAACTTTTTTTTTTGAGCAAAAGGCCTTTTCCTTAGCAAATGTAAATTTCTTTATATTTTATTAGCGTTAACGAAAGTCAATGCCGCTTGGTTAGAAGTGCAGGTAAGATCAGAAGTCAATCAGTGTCCAAACAACAGCACCCGAACTCTCTTATCCAATACATTATCTGACTGGCTAAATAGTTCATCTCTGACTAAGTAAACTTGTAAATTTGTCCTTAGGGAAAAGGGATTTTGGTAACATTACGATGGGGCCCACAAAGGGTTTTAACGTTTGAACTTCGGTCAATGACTGCTTAGGTAAATTTATACGGAGCCTACTGTTTATTTAGAAGTTAATAACTGTTCTGGGAGGACCTCATTTGATTATTTATGAGGGAGCTTTGACTATAGAGCTTTGTATTATACATACCTACTTAGTTACATTAAGTTTCTGTAAAATGAAAATCAATACACTGTGATGTGAAGGCGAATTAACGTAAAGGTCGGTATCAGGTAACTCCACTCCTGTTACACATTAAGTAAGTATAATAAATTCCTCCAGCCATATCATTTTCCTCTTCCCAAACATAATGCCACCACTAGAGATAATTTATACAGGAGTGAAAACTCTGCAACCCTGTCTCAGTGAATGATAATCATTCAGACTAGTTTTGTGCTACACACATTGATGTCATAAGTATTGTAGGTAGCAAAGTTTTTGTGATTGTTGTTTACTGTGAATGGGTTGTGTAGTCGACAGCACATCGATCTAAATATAACCATATAGGAAGATACTGTAATATCGTAGCTAAAGTTGTCCGCATGTTACAAATTACAATTGATGTTCGTTCGGCTATGCAGACAGTCAGAAATCGAGTTTTATTCGCGAGTATTCTCTATTATTTGTCGATACTTTATCACTGATTTAGAAAATGTAAGAAACCATCTGATACGCCATTTACCATAACAATACAAATAGAATAAGTAAATGTTTCAAAAGAAAATTTAAAATAGCTACAAAGGGTATAATGCGTGCGTCACACATACATTAGATCCAAGGCTGGTTTTTACATATATTATGCACAATTTATATTAGAGAGGCCTTGTAAATCCTTCAGCCAATTCACAAGACACGACGGTATGTTTGCAAACATAGTCAAAATCATTTAACGTGATTCCTCGAAATATCGAAAATTCTTTGTGACTTTGATCCCGAACTGTGACTCACACAGTTCGGGATCAAAGTATTGTTAATCTCGGTAAAATATATATATTATTTAATCAGTATAACGTTTGAAACTACTGGCTGCGCTCCCGAACACAAATCGCGGATGTAGCACAAAAGGCAGCCAAGCTGAAGTGAGACTGGGCGGGCCATGTTTGTCGGATGCCGAGCGACTTGTGGTCTAAAATCGCCACCGAATCGCCCCAGTGTGACATTACAGGCTATTAAATAAATAATAATAAGTATAAATGATAATTAATATTTTTGTCACAGGCCCATATCCACTCATAAAATATTTATAATTTGACTGCCGCGTAAGTGTAGTACAAAGTTAGGCACCCTTTCGGCCGGAAAGCCTCTGAAACATAAATGGGTATGTCGCGCCTAAACGATTGTTCGTGACACGTGTTAAATTGTCACAAACGTTTTGTGACTGCTCGACGGGCGCTAAAGGACCTGCGGGACACGCGATGTCACGTACTTTCAAGGGGAAAAGTCTCTGATGACATTTTATTTGAGATACAATAGGTAGGCTACTTAGTGGTATTTTGCGATTGCACCCAAGGAATCGAAATTCATTGTAACGATGACCGCTTGCTCTAATCGCCAACCTTCGGGGCAGTTTCAAGAACTAGAAAGATATTTAAGATTTTTGATATCGACCATTTAAACTACTCTACCTATCATCTACAATCTACATCATCATCAGCTTGCATAAGAATGAAAATAGCAACGACATTTCGTCGAATCCTTAATTTTTGAGTCTTTAGTCAAAGCAACCATTGGAATCTGGCCCGTTGACTGTTATGATGATTCTATTATTGCCGGCACCAAACCTTCACGCCACTCAAACAAAACACGTTACGGCGCCGTCACACAAACGTGGCGTAAACGTGGCGTGACCGGTACGTTTAGTCTCTTTGTGTTTACAGTGACGTAGCGAATTAGAGATTAGACACACTATTGTTTAAGAAATCGTCGGAAAATTAACAAAAAAATTGCCGCAAGTAACGTTTAGGTTTACTTCGGAAATACTCGGATTGATTTGCGATATTCTCCGTGTAAAGTGAATACATCTGCCGAGTGTGGTCTTCAGGGGATAATAAGCATTTATGTAATAAAAATAATAGTATTTTAAATATCTTTTTGTTCGCATTCACATGGTAGAATTTTTCTTTCCTTCCTTTTTATATCGCTTTAATACGCCAGGGAATAGTCAACGCGATGATATGTTTTATATTCCATACATGTGTAATCAGCCCACCTGTGCTGAAACAATTTTAACAGTTACACCTCTGGGACAGCCCAAGCCCATTGTATAAATCGTTTCGCTCAGATCACAATATGATAACATTTGCCGAATGTTTACAAAACGGGAGAAATTATCCCCTCGTAAATTGGAATAAAGGTTCTAACTTTACGCCAAATAATTTATTCTAATCTGCTACAAGGTACACAAGTTGTAATCAATGAAATTATGTCAAAAATTATATGACAACTATTCGTAAACAACACAAATTAGCAGTTATATGATTGTACTTAAAACAATAAAAATTAAGGATGGACCTAACCATTCTATGACAAGCCACTAATATAAATAAAAAAATATGTATCAATGTAAATGATTATCAATAAACATATTAATACAATTGAAAATATCCAATAAGAGTCGACGATAATTATTTGTTATCCGTGCTTATCCCTCGATGAATAAAGTATGAAGATACTGTATCCTGGTTAGGGCACCAAATTGTAACCGATAACGTAAACTTGAAACTGATTTACTACGTTTAACATTATAGCCTATCCGTTTTACAGGATTGAAGTTGTTTAGAACCAACCGTAAATATAAAGATATTTTCATTCGTGCAATATCCCATTAATGAAAAGAAATGAAGAACGCTGTCCCTCAATTTAATATCGTCACGGCAAAAGCAATTTAAACTGTTTAACTCCAACCAAATTAAAACTGTTATTACGACGCCCACTTCCCCACACCCGGAATTGGAAATTAAAGATTGTGGGAATATTATTCCACGAAACCGTAAAGCAAAGCGTTTTTAAACATGATACGAACAGGTGTGCGTTTCTGGAGAAAAATTGGCAAAGATTTCTCAAATATTTTATTTAGATAACCTATTTAATGGAGTTGCCAGCACATTTAATGCTGTATTAATACACAGAAGTTCCGGGTTCAATTCCAGTATTTGAGTCGACTTACAGTATTCGGTGGGGTATTTTATTTGGAGCAGTATAATTTGATGGATGTTATAAAAATATCTTAGCTTTGTAATCGCTTTGCTAACGGTTCCAAGGTAAGGGCCCAGATAGATATCTAAGTACATATTACCATCTACAACTGAACCCATAGATAATACTGTAACTGAACTGAGAACTCAAATTAACATTGGTATCAGCCATAGTATGCTCACAGAGAACGGTAACCACAAAGCCAATTAGTAGCTGTTGCTCACAGTTGCGGTTCCCGTCAGTAGCAAACAGCTCGAGCCGCAAATAGTAATGTGGCCTATAGCGACCATGGTTAATTTAAATTGCCTATGAAGCATGGTTCACAGTATTCACCACAGTATTTTAGTTATTTTGCAGGATTTCAACCAGATTGAACTATAATATGTAGTTTTGAAAGCAATCAGAAAAATAGTACCTATACACTAAGAGAGTTCTCCAAAAATTGTGACACACTTATTCTTACAGTCATTGCAATTTAAGACGTCTTATTACTGTCGCGTACAGTGGCCACGTTGATGTTCTGTCGACTGGACATGTATGGACCTAAGGATCAAACATTTCGTACCGAAAGTAAAATGTCTTAACAACCCCAGCAGCAAAGAGTAGTAATGCGACCGAATTGATTTTTTTTTAAAGATGTGTTAGGAAAGGTGTAAATTACACAAAAAGTCGTGATAATAGAATTTTTCCCAGCGAGCTTAGTATCAATTTCGTTGCTTTTTCCAAACGAAAAAGTCATACCAGGTTTGCCAATAATGGTATGAACATGTTATTCGGTATAAAAACCTTGAACATGAAAATACCCACCCGTATTCGATTAAATAAGAAAATGATTCCGTATTAAACTAATTTGCCTTTTTCTTTACAGGTAGCCTCGGAAATACCATCCGATTAGATTAGATACCGAAGATGTGACAAGGACAACCGTATAATTGCCGTGGAGAGGGAAAAAACGACGTGGAAATGACAAGCGTAGTGAATTACGAGAAAACAGTGAGGTAACGAGAGAGACGGACGTATTTAATAATATTTCAAAGTGTTCATCTAGTCAGTGACGTATCGTAATATTTGATAACTAAGATATAGGTTTGTGATAAAGGACGTTATGTAAATATTTATTATAGCTTACTTATCTGTGAAACAGTGATATAAATAGACAACTGATAGAGACGAATTGTCACAAAAAATATAATGAAACCATAAAAATTACAGTAGAATGTGAAACGTCAATTTGATAAGTTTAGTGCATAAAATAAACATTCAAATAGTGATCCAAAAGTGAGATAAATTAAAAAAAAGGATGAAAATAATTATGAAAGCGATAATTGAAGAAGTGTAAAACTATGAAGGAAAGAAAAGTGGTTTTGTTAATGAAAAAGGTTTGAATTTAGAATGCCAAATTAGAAAGAAAATAAAAACATGGGTTGCCAGTTGGGGAAACTGGCAGCTTCGGAGAGGCGCACCGTGAACAACGCAGGCCCTACCCTGAGCGATGGTCCGCCTCCAGCGACGGACCCTCGGCTGCCGCTCACTGCCAAGCAGAAGTACTCTATGCTGGCCTCGTGGAAGGGCATCTCGAGGGCCATGGAGAAGACTGGAATTTGTATGTTTATAAAGTGAGTATTGTTTAGATAAAAGGCAGCAAAACTATCTTTAAGAAGAGAGACTCTGTTCAATTCCCTGTTCCAAATCATAATTGGACAAGGATTCCCAACAAGAAGACATGTTCCGGTTTCGTATTATATTTTCATTTATGGATAGAAAGTGTTTTGTGCCCTGACGTTATTTGTTTCTGGAAATATATGAAAAAGTGTTTCGACATTTTTGCCAGAAAGGTCAATAATTGACCTTTCTGGCAAAAATTTCATAATAACATTGAACGAACAATTATTATTGTTCGTATTGTAGTTATTATGGCACCATCCGATATTTTTAATATTCGACATTATTTCATCTCAAATAGAGCTGGAAATGATTGGCAATTTGCCTTAAACTTCCAACGACTGCTAGGCAGTGTCTGTCCTTCAGAGCCTTTCATAATATTATAGGTTAATTACCCCAACAGTCAGGTTAATTATCCCCGTTCATTATTAAATTCTGAGATAATTATATCCATTACTTACACTTTTACGCACCCACGCCTGCTCTTTACTAAACATTTTGCCCAAAAATCTATTATACGTTCCGAACATCAACCAAATACGTTCAAAAGAAGTCCGACTGAACACAGTTTCCCATAAATTTACCACATAATAGTATGTACGCGACGTCTTACTTGGCCTTTTCCTTGCCTCCAGCTGCAGAGTTTAATAAAATACCGAAGGCTTTCGAGGTAAGGTAAACAAGTTCCCTTAACGCTTCTTTTATTTTATTTGAACAAGTTCTTAGAGACGGTAAATTACGCTCTCTCTTTTGTAGGTAAAGGCGACGACGACGACATTCCAGATTAATAAGTTTGACGCCAGGCGTCTTTATTCGAATTACTTCCGTTTTTATAGTCAAATTTTATTAAATTTCACGCGTTTTCTTGTCGTTTGTTATGTTATCTCCTTTACTACATTAAGCAATTGATATTAACTTCTGCATCTTTTATTTTATTTATTATTGTACGAACTCATATTGAGGAAATTTATTCAATTCAAACACAAAATTACATTAAAACCTAAAATAATAAAAAGACTAACTCTAAAAATCTATAAATTTAAACTACCTATAAATAAAATATATCCTCTAGGAGGGCATCGGGAGTCACGGTGCCCAAAAGGCTGGCAGCATTCCCTCTCTGTATTGCCAACGCAATACGTTGGCAGAGGTAGCTGCCGGCCCTCTGGTTTCCGGACTCCTCGACCAGCCGCTTGGACAGCTCTTTATTATAACGAGCTGTCGAGCGTCCGGCCCCCACGGCCCCAGTGTCTCAATGCCAAATACTTGCTTATCATATCTATAATGGCTGTTACGTTTTGTACGTCAACAAATAACATTGGAAGTCTGAAAAACGACATGAACTTTGGACATAAAAATTACAAACGAAAAAGCTAATCAAAGTTACTTCAAGTCCGTGTTACATACAAATTGTGTCCAGGTTCCCAAAGTTTCGAAATTATTCGTCGTCTTATTTTTAAAAGTTCGGAAGAAAACGGTTGCAAAGTTTTTGTATTACTCATTCCCTTGAATTCGTGGCCATTGTCCGACCTTGCCTTGTTGCGTATATTCTGAAGTTCCTCAGTAAAAAACAGATATTTTCAATATTTTCCAGACTTATGTTTAGAAATATAATTAATCTTTAGTATGAAAACTTAGTGATCTTTACAATAATGTATTTTCAGTTACCTCGTTACATCTCTCATTTGCCAGTTTATTTCATAAGGCCATTTGAAACTTTATTTATTTTCGCGGAAATTTAAAGTTTCCTAGAATCCACTGACAAAGGCTTTTTTTAAATAATTTCCGTACACCCAGGTTCTTAGCGCTTTCAAATTTCAATTTTGCTAAATTAAATATAGTTTTATTTTAGTTTAGATATATTTTAGTACCTTTATCATTAAAGTAATCATAACGAACAAGAAGCAACATTACCTTGTTTCAACTACCTTTAATTTGGAAAGAACCTATTTCTATTTCAAATAAACTGTACTAACCTGTAGGTATTTGGAAAAGAAAGTCACCTTGGAAAACACCGAAAGCCCTTCGATCTTTCTGCCGGAAGTCACGTGATGTACAGCGCTCTTGACCCACTTACTGTGGACTACCGATTACGAAAAACACCTAAATATCGAATTAAGTTAACATGTTTGACGTATTGATTTTACAAAAAAAAATATATTTTGAGGATAATTGCAACAGTCATAGTGACCCTGAAATCGTGTAAAACATTCATTATATAACAATGGGCTACCACTGTTATATAACTTTCCTTGACGTTTACATATAAAAAAATAACCATGCTAAGGTGTTTATCACTTAAAGTGATTTACGACTTCAACTCTTATGGCGTAGACAATAAAAACGGTCCAAAGTCAGTATTTATTAATGACCCAAGAGCCGAGTTCACTTTCAATCAGATTACAAATACTTGCTACGCGTCCGTGCTACGACGTAGATGACTTTGGGATAACCTAACTTTCTTGTTGTTATTAGTATATGGTAATAAAATTATTTTTTATTCTATGAAATCTTTATTTTTGTTTAGTTAGATATAATTTCATAGTACCTACAGTCGACAGCAGATCAATGGTAACACTTGTAGTACGATTTCAAGTCTTACGACGCAGATAATAAGAACGGTCCAAAGTCCAAAGTGTTACACTTGATGTGCTGTCGACTGTACTTCTAAATCTTTCCACCTACTTATAATGTATATTATGGTTAATTAATCACAAGTACTCACAAGTCTCAATCAAGTTTGCTAAAGTCAATCGTCACAAATTCTTTATCTAAACCTAGATTTTTTAGTTTACTTTATGGAAACCTGTTGTAGATATATTCTGCAACAAGAATGGTACTTAGTTAAAATTCCCATCTCAGCGTTTTATTCGAAATGAGGTCTAGTTTTTCCTTTTTTACGTTGTCGCTTGACATGAAAGAAAAACTTCGTTTATTATTCTGCATCGAGCTACGAGTACGAGATTTATCAATTTACGTCGAAAAAGTATTCTTGCATTTAGTCTCTTAATCGTCATACGAATCCTGCCTCCTCCTTACACAATAATTTAATCACACCTGTATTCATAAAGGACCCCTGAGAGCAAATCCTCTCGGTTACTCGAGAGGGTTTAATGTGGGCCAAAACAAGGGGCGAAACAGGCAACAGTCGACACCGTCGTAATCCCTGAAACAAGTTACAAGATCTCAAGTTGTTGCTATGTAAGTTATAAATTCCTCTTTTGAACTCGGATTATGTCATTTAGCCTTATCTGGCAAGATTATAAGAACACATCTTCATCACACATGTGCTAAACGGAAAAAAATACTTCCTAAATGACAACAATATAGTTTTTTTCTTATACATAGGTAACATAGGGAACAAGTTTTTTTTCGATAATAAATAATTCCATCATAATTATATAAAAGGCCTTTTCCCAGCAGTGGGATATTGCAGGCTTATTAAATAAAATAACAATAATACTTAATTATTTTTCAATAAATTACCAAGAAAACAGGAACAATCGTGGTTTAAGTTGAAACGGTTTATTAAAAAAAAATTTTTTGTTTAAATTTTGTTGCTTTAAAAAAAAATAACAAACATTAGAGACTATTTAGGTACGGTCTAAATGTGTACAGGAGAGTTTTTAAGGTTGAGATTTTCTCAAAAAAACACCTTGACTAATTTTTGAAAATCCTTTACAATTACATTAATAATAATTGTGTAAGTACTCTAAAGTATCTATAAGTAGTAAAATCATTTTTACAATCGTTCAAGATGTTTTTGAGATAACCACAACCTTATTGGGCCCCCCTCTATATGTATATCTGTACGTGTGTAGGTACAAATGTATAAACTTAGATACTTTCCCCAAAACTGTCGACATCCCTATTGTATTAGTCTGGTATAATATGTACGAGTTTCGCGTTCGACGTTGTAATCCGAGGGCGGAGGCTAACGATGCCATTAAACACCTAGATCTAACCACTGCTAACTAGATTAGAGAATATTGCATTAATTTCATGATTACACCAATCTACGGTATACCGTACCTATAGGTATCGTCAAACTGAGGTGGGTAAATTTATAACGAGGGACATTCGCTTTTAGCTCATGCTACGTAACTTGTTACTAAGTATGTAGAGATTTTTGTATTCACAATCTCTCATGGCTGAAAACCCTATTTTTTATGAACCAAATTATTAAAGAATTTATAGTGGAAGTTTTTTTTAGTTTTATGAAGCGAAAATAATGATGTCCGTATGTATTTATGAAAGTAAGAATATAGAAGATTTTTAATAAAGGTAATTTTAAGTTAGACTTTAGTAGGGCCCCGTATAAAGACCACCCGACCCTTGGCCGTGTCCCTTATTCCATCTCTGACTAGCAAATTTTAATTTAGGATGGTGAAGGAATTTAAGCACTCCGGGCGTTGGTTTTATCTAATAAAAGTGGGTGTGAAATACTTTCGCTTTTCACAATTTAATGAAATTATAATCTCTCACAGAAATTATGCTCGTCCATAAAAGTAGGTGACCACAAATTACACTTAACTAAAACTAAGTATTTTGTCAAAATTGTAAACCAACAGACCGTACTCAAACTCCACTCATACTCAATACTGTCTTTGACTATCGGTCTAAAACTTTTCTTGAGTGACTGAGAATTGACACCTACTGAAAATTGGCCACCGAATCACTTCATGCCGAGCGGTTATTGAGTGAAAAGCGCATACGAAGAACGGTGAATTTTATAAATTATAGAGAATATATTGCAGATAATGGCAGTTTGTGTAAAACTGTAATTCAAGCTATGTGCACAACGACTCCGTGCTGCCGTTTAACTCTCTGTCGTGTAATAACCGCTTAACTGATTATGAAAAAAAGGTCGGGGATGACAAAAGTCGTTCGCGTGTGTAAACGGTTTAAAATGGAGTCATATTACGCCACACCCGTCGTCGTGAAACTGTATAGCTGGCAAGCAGGATTATTTACGTAGCGCATTCATAATATTCTAAAAATAAAAGTGGATAAGTAGGTAACCTACCATCTATTTGGTGAAATAAATTGTAAGCAGATGGAAGTTGCGAGCAAACATTTTTCACTCACATAAAATCGAATAATTAACAAAATGGATAAGGTACCTACTCTAATATACCTACATCTATTCACAATAGAAACCTGTTATGTTCATTGAAAATGTTGGTTTACTCTACATATATTATTATTCCGAGATGCTATTTTTGTGTGTAAAATTTCTTATATATCGTATTAACTATTTTTAATCCGCGATTAAAAATAGTTATTACACATTCAATGATCATTCTTGATTTCAACATGATCTGACCTTATATGTACTGATTGCTGAAACTTGTATATTTATAATATACCTACCTACTCAAGTACTCATTGCTTATGATAGTGGGATAAAATTTCACGAAATTCGATAGAAGGCAAATCGGGCCCACTCGTAGATATTTTAGGCGTATCAAGTAAGTAACCAGAGCTGTTGCAAAATGAACCTCCTCAATCCGCCCTTTTTACCGTCGCTATTTATACAACAAAAGCAATAATTTGCCGACCCTACGCGCCAGGGCGGGCGGCCACTTGACCCATTTCTCGGCTCAGGTAAGTAGCCACTTCAGGCTGCCGAGATGTTTGGGCTGTACCTACCCATTGTCTAACTTGCAGGTGGTATATATCATATTTTTAAGGGAAGTCACACTTGAGAGCCAAAGGACAGGATGTCAGGAGTGACTTTTAGGCTGATGGAAAGTAGGCCGATAAACGTAGTCGATTTACATAAATCAATAAGATATAGGTATCTAAATATAGGCAGAATTGAAGACGACAGGGGGCAAAACTTCACCCAACAGTAGGGTACTATAGGGTCCCAAAATTCTTAGTAGTCCCATACTTAGTTCGCAATTTACTCGTGTCATGTAACTTGAGTGTGCTTAGAGTTACCGAGATACAGGTTCTACCTATTGAAGAGTCCAACAGTAAACTGATTAGAGTAGAGAGAATTTTTATAAGAAAATAAAGTTTGTATTTGTCTTTCTCTCCGACACCAAGAGCTTATTTTCCTCCTTTGTGGTCAGCGTCCGAGTTTGGTATCCGTATATCTAGATATATCTTATTAAACTTTTAATCGCCTCTTATCTTTGGTGTTTTTGGTAATTGCTTGAACACTAACACCTAATTAATCAACTAACGAAGACGGCAGTTGGGGGATTTTCGTGAACTACCTGAGATGGCAAATTAACACAAAACCTGATGCTAGACAAAATGCCTTAAAAAGAACCTTAGGTTTATGCAAATTAGATGTAGGTATATTCCACAGCATTTTAGCTGAGCCAACTTCAGGCCCAGCTAAAATGCTGTTCTCGATCTTTTATAAAATTTAAGTTAATTTAGAATAGGTACGATGGGATTGGCATCGTCACTTTATGTGTACAAAAATCCCTAAACAATTATAGATTAAAAAAAAAAAACCTATATCCACGGCAAGTAATGGTAACTTAATATCAAATCGATAGAACAAGCATTTTAATTAGACGTCAAAAATCTCAAGGATACCGGCTGAATTGCCCTGGGAAATCATAAAGTACGTGAAAGCGGATAGGAACGGCTATTATAGTAGATGCCTGGCTCGGCAATACTGACTGATTAAAGGGATATAAAGCCTAAATGTAATTCCTGGAATAATGACTCTGTTAGGTCTGATTTAATATCATTTTCATTATAATAACGGCGATGATAAAATATAGTATTACGAAACTTTGCATATATTTGTCGATTCTCCATCTAGCGGCTGAATGGCTGTTAGGTATTATTTGCACTTAAAGATAGAAATATTCCCTCAGAATTTACGTCATTGCTACCAAAATTCGACCTATAAAACCACTAAAATAGTCCCTAATTTACCCAAAGCGAGTAAATCGCTATGCCCTACCCCCATAAAAGTTTTATGGCCACACATATAAAATTCTTTGCTTGTTATTTATAATAGTCCAAAGGAACGAAATTTAACTGTATTAACTCTAGAATTAAGTTCCAAATTTGCGTACCAGTGTAGCTTTCGTTATGAAAGGGTTTCAATTTCAAGTGTTACGTGAAGGTTTTGCGAAGTGCCTGAAAATATATTCACTGCTATGTGAAACCACGGTTATGTACCGCGCAGAGAATACATAAAAGTGAGTAAGTACCTTTATATGACCATCGGGGTAGATGTGGTACCTATAGGCGTATATTTGTAGTAAGTGTACACCTATAGATAAGTTTGACAGTATTAAAACAGTCGCATTCCAAAATGTTTTCCCAAATTAATAATTTACAATTGATATAGTAATTGTTGGGCCTTCGTATAATAATTTGTCAGTATTCTTGACTATTTTGTTGACCATAAACGCCTACCTAACGCAAAAGCTTAAAAATACTATTACGATGCACTCAGCTAATTAAATCTTACAGGCGTATTCAATAAAACGAGTAAAAAAGTTTACGAACTCTCGATTTGGCTCCCATCCCAAAACAATATTTTGTTTGCGAAGCGAAATTGAAACGGAATTGCTTCACTCATCCTCTACTTCGAAGAAAAATCACATAAATCCAGAAAACACTTTATTTTCCATAAAACATGGAAAGCGTGATAACAATTCCTCGGGGTCGAACGTACCCACCCGTGATATGGGACGTGACGAAAAAATAGAATGTTAAATTGCCCCGTTCGTAAAGATGGGTCCTGTGTTGGGGCCAGGATATTAGATTAGAGGCGATAAATCTGAGTACAGAACGTCAAGGTTGTTGGTTATTCTGTTTTTGCTTTATAATAAGGAATGAGAAACAAGTTGGCGAGCCACCGTTAAGACACTTACAACTAGAAATATTTACAATGCCTTGCCAAAATATAACACCTCCTGTGCCTCAACCCTTTAAACCGGAACTCAAAAGCTTAAACACAGATATTTTAGGAAAGAGGTAGTAGGTGAGGACTTGTACCATTATTATAGTACCTACGCCATTGATCTCCTATAGACAACTAGATACACAAAGGTCTTACTAAAACAATTTTAAAAACGTCCAACTAAGGGTTATTCATTCATCCGTTTGGACCTTCTTTGCGCTTGGACATTTTTAGGAGGCAGACTGTGTATCTATTTGTTTATAGGAGATCAATGACCTACGCTAGATAATAAATATGCTTAGTATGTGGGTAGAGGCTGTGTAGACGAGAATACCTATAAATAGCACTTTAGCTAAATGTCTACTGCTCCTTCTAGCATTACATAGTATTATTTCTATTCTAATTAACGCTCAAAGGAATGATAAAAACTCTTGAATAGTCGTTCGAGTTGAGAACAGCCTATAAAAGCATTTTCTTTTTAAAGCGTACGGCCCATTTTATTCCGCTTCATTTCTTTAATATTCTACACGCCTTTTTCAGCGATGAAAAATAATTGTATTGGCTCTCAATTTATCACGGAAGTGCTTCCATTCATTCATTCCGTTTGAAAGATAAATTCGGAAGGAAATATAGAAATCATTTGAAAATAGTAGGTGATTCGTGACTACCCGACATTTTAATTCAATTTGTGGGCTCCCTATATAAAGGAAAATATTTTGCAGAACGAAAATCCATCAATCTACACTTAAAAGTGAACGAACGAAACTTTGCTCTTTTTGCGCCTATATACTTGCTACTCTGCCATCGTGTAACGGAAAAATTATAGTCAGCCGAAGGTGTTTAGTTCATCGGTAACTGAAAAACTTTTGTTCTAATTGAATGTATGAAAAGTTCCCTTTTTTCATGAACATCGAAAAGTAGTACTTATTCCGTTACACGATGTCAGAGTATATAGCAAGTATATAGGCGGAAAAAGAGCAAAGTTTCGTACTTACAAAAGTAGTACTTACTACTTTTCGATATTCTTGAAAAAAGGGAACTTTTCATACATTCAATTAGCTGATTTATATTAGATTTGCATAAGATATTAATTTATTTTTATTTTAAAAGTCGTAGATTAAAATTATGCTATATTTTATAATAAGGAACAGCAAACAAACTGAGGGCCACCTGATTGCAAGCAGTCATCGTCACATAGCTATAACTCCAGAGGAGTCATAATAGTTCTCGTTATCGTCCTGTACACTGAGATGTCCTTATTTCTCTGAGCTGAGATGTAACGCCTCGTGAGGTGAGAGGGTGGGTGTGCGTGTGTTTACAGAATTAAGATTGCGTAGATTTCAAAATTGGATATATACCTATTTCTATGATTGATGGGATAATGTGGGGTACAATGTAGAATAGACGCTGTCGGCTTTTTCGTATTTTTTAGCTACGACCTTATCAAGAAAATAGATTGTTTCAAGGCAATGTTTCAAGGAATGTCCCCGGGCGGGGAAGTAAATGTCCCACTAACATGCGCAACTCGTGTAATTTGTTACCTATCCACTCAACGATTTATTTTGTTAGGCAATGAAAGAACGACCCAACCACAAAACAGGCTATTTGCCAAACAAACAGAGACAGAAAACGACGTATCTTCCCAGAATTTGGGTACAAATTAATTTAATAAACATAAGGAAATGAGAAATTAGATTAGGTATTTAAATTAATATTTTGTAAACATACTTCGTAGTCTCGGTGACAATAATTTTTTTGAAGATTTGGCCTGGGATCGCCAACCTCTTTGTATTTATTGAGCAAGTTATCATTATTAAAGTACCTAGCTACTATAATGTCCTAATGTTAATTAGACTCAAAATATTTCCTATCCTCTTCCCCGAAAGCAAACAGTATCATATCATATGATTGCGGTAGAAATAAATTTAACTTTCCAATTATCCTTTCGCCCTCGGTGAATTGACATAAAATCTTACTGTAGGTACCTACCAAATTTTCCGTAGCCCAAAGCAAAGAAAATAAAATTCGTACAGTCGCCTATAAAAGTGAGTAAGCAATTTATTACAATAATATCTATACAAATTACTCAATGTGTGTCACTTACTCGAAGACGACAAAATGTTTTATTATTTACATTTTTTAAATCAACATACTCATAAATGGAGATAGAACCTGAGATTATTTCTTGCGCAGCAGTCTCACGAACGTGGTAGTTATTGTGACTTTGGTAATAAGTAAATAAAAAAAACACATAACGAGCTAAACTAAAATGCCCTGTACAGATAACAACTAACACTCGAACACGATAATGTTAGTAATAACTATAAGAATTAAGTATTTCAATTTCTAAACTTATACAAACTTAGTAAAATTGCAATTTGACAGATAGACTTGGATAGCTTTCGTTATGAATAAGTTAGATAAAACATCTCAAAATAAAGCACCCCAATAATTTTAACATACGAGTACTTTCATGGCCGCTCACTATTTGCTCGTCGCGTTAGGGCCGGCGTACGACCGTCTCCCTGTGCACGATGTCGGCCGGCGCCGGTCACAGGCGGACAACATTCGTGCCGGCGGCGGCGGACAGCGCCGTCACCGGTAGACGGTGCCGGCGGACACCGTGACACGTCGCGTCATGCGACTGCACGGCGCCGCGCCGTGACGTTGTACGCCGGCCCTAAGTCAACCACTTTCTTTATTGACTGTAGCGGAGGCAGTGGAGTGAAATCAATACAGTGCCCACAAAGGTCACTCGCGCGTTTCAATATGTATTGAGTCTCGTTAGAGCCCACTTTGATCCCGCCCGGATTGTGTTTCGAATCTCGAGCGCTTGCGGCTTTTTCAATTCGTTGTTTTATTTGGTTATTTATTTTATTTTCGGGTACTTACTCAATTTCATTTGTATGAATAATATTTCATTTGTTAATTTGAATCTGTTTGTTTATTTGTAATCGTATACCTACAGATTAATATTGATCCTAATCCGAATTAGTGTACCTACTGTTGTTTGTAAACAAACAATACCTATATCTACATGTTTAACTTTTATCTCTGCCTCGAAAAATATCCTTCGCACTAATATAATACTCGCATGAGTTAGGATGTCTGTTAACTCAATAGTTTAGTTCTAACGGTTTGACAAATCTAAAGGTCCCAGAATTATATTGGCGACAATTTACAAATGGTATAAGATTTCTGCAGGAAATGTACAACGTCACGGAGTGATGGTAGATAGATGATGAAATCACTTTACAGATCTTTCCTTTTCATAAATAACTTACTAATATAATTGTCTCTTTTCTCCAACAGATTATTCGAAGAAAACCAAGACCTCCTCAATATGTTTGAAAAATTCCGGCAATGTCGGACGAAGGAGGAGCAAATCAACTCCATGGAGTTGGCGGAACATGCCAACAACGTGATGAATACCCTGGACGAGGGCATCAAGGGTCTCGATGACCTCGACAACTTCTTCGAGTACATCCACCAGGTCGGAGCCAGCCATAGAAGGATACCTGGCTTCAAAGTGGAATACTTTTGGGTGAGGAAGAAGTTTCTTTAGCTAGGGTTTCTTTGTTGATTTGATACCTGTTATTATATCTCTCCGCGCATTATCACATTTAATGATCCCAAAAGAAAAGTGCGGTCAAAGAACGATTAGATTTTATGGAAACTGGTTATTTTGCATCTTTTCATCGAAAATGTAATCTTCTATTGGCCATTCTTTCTTTAGATATTTCCATCTTTCCTTCCACATTCAGTCAACCATCATGCGCAATAACGATAGTTGATCATTTACTCTTATGAACTAATGATTCACAAGTCACATTTGGTCTTTATAATCTTTTAAACCGTTCTAGCAACATACGTATGTGTAGAGTTTCATACTCAAATTCTATACAAGAAACTCTTGAATAGAGTTTCTGCTATCTCTGTAAGTCTATATCATTGACCCATTGGGCAATGTCTCTCGCTCGTTTGCTTTTATTGCATCAATTTGTTTCGGGTCCTATCATTACTTTACGTGACCTTCGATTGCTAGACAAAGTTTTTTCTTCTTCTACCTACAAATAAATAGCACACGTTTCAGCTACTCACGTGCCTTACAGTTATATGTTTATCTGGTTTTATTGCAGTCAATTCAACGATACAACCCCACTGCTAGATAGGCAATACTTTACCCCGATAATCAATGTCTCTTTCCCCGAACTTTGTGTCTCGATATCAATATTTTCCGAGCGAAGTGATATTATGCGATGTAATGATCGAACTTTGGCTTACAAATACCTATCTTCAGCAATAGATCACGTATAGTAGGTATATGACAGCTTATTTAAGAGCAAATATTGATCCTTCTACCTCTCCAAGTTCTAACTCTGTACCAATACTTTTTCTCTTTTTGATTGAATATCGTACAAAATACTCTTTTGTTCACAGAAAATCGAGTCACCGTTCCTAGCAGCCGTCGAAGCGACACTAGGGGACCGGTATACTCCAAATGTCGAAAATATATACAAAATTACCATCAAATTTATATTAGAAACGCTCATTGAGGGTTACGAAAAGGCAGGCAACAAACCGAACTCCACGTGAGCTGAGGCGTTCCTAGAAATAAATACTAATGAAATGCCTAAGAGCCACGATGCTGCGGCCATTGAAGGAAGCCGATACACAACTTTGAAATCGGAAAGGCATATTATTGTGAGCTGTCGTAAATAAAATTCTATGGGTGTTGGAGAGTGAAATTATAAAGTGTCAATTTAGCGCAACCAAAGCAGTGAACATTTAAAATGGCTATATAAGTATAAAAGACTAATCAATTGGAATATTTGTTACCATTGGCAGTTGCACCGAATCATTTTGCCTGCACATGTAAGTACTTAGAGAAATTATGGGAGGAGAGGTCCAATGAAGTGGCAAATAAATCTGGAACATATATGGTTCACTCACAGCAAAGATCTTATTACCTTCATTAGGATGCTTTTAATAGTATGACTATTATTTCTAAGATATAGCAACAATTTGTAGATAATAGTACTTTTAAAAGTGATGTGAGTATGTGTGTAACGAAATTTAACAAAAATACTTTTTTAATCAGTGTCACAATGATTAATAACTACTTATATTAAAATTTGTACTTACTAACTTTAATTATTTATTTGTTATTATTGTTGAAATGTTGTAAGTACTTTTAAAGAAACCTATATGATGGCTGGTCCAATATATAGGAATTGAATAATTTTAAGTTTACAATTTTAAAGCTTTTTTAATTAAAATTATATTGCGTCTTCCGGGAATGATTGCAATTTGTTTAATGTATAATTTTCCTGTAAATATAATGAAACGATTCGTCATTATGAAGGTCCCATATTAATGTGAGTTCAGTTCAAAATTTTATTCAATTTTAACGTCATGTCATTATGTATTTTTGTCATATACTTACCTATCAACATTTTGACTGTAGTTTTCCAAATTATGCAGTTATGTTTTCTCATTACGCGCAAATATTTTAGCACAACCTGTAAGTAATTAAGTAAATGAATAAGAATATATAAAACTCAAAAATGTATATAAGTACTTACTATATTTTCGATTCCATCTTTAAATCAATCGGTATATTTTTTACCACTTTTAAAAATAAATTAATCTTTTCTACCAACAGAACAAAACAACATAACATAAGTTTTAAAAATGTACCTATTAGTATTCTGATAATTGATGAATGTTATTGTGTTTTAAGATGTAACTTCTACAATACCAAAGAACGTCTATTAGTTGTACCTATGGGTGCAAAAAGTTGTCAGCTTGTCACTAGAGTTGACCGCAAGACGTATATTATCCATAATTCAGATTCAGATTATTTTCATGGGCTGACGACGACTGACCAGCGAGGCAGAGGACTATGTTAAAATTGTGGAAAATCGATCTGCCCGATTCGGGTCAGCAAAAACCGAATCAAATATGTCGGCCCGATTATGTGTATCGTACCCCTTGTCACAAAGTGGTTCTCTTTTACATTTTTATAACTTCCCTAAATATTGTGTCATATTTGAAAAAAAATCATTAGGGTAGAATTTGGCAGGACTTGAACCTGCGTGAGGATTGAATGCTTGTCACGGAATGACAAGGTCGCAGGTTCAATTCCTGCCCACGGCTAGAAATTTTTCGTCGTTTAAATCATTAAACAAACTTTTTTTAAATTTGATTTGCATCGTACATAAAGTAAATAAATATGAAGAAATAAATAAGAATGACATAATTAATTGATAATACTAAATACATACAATGACTATTACAATATAAAAATTTGCACGCCTGCTAGCAGGCTGAATACTGTGACACTCCTGTAATTTATAACACCTCATATGACTGTATTCGAGCAAATAAATATTTCATTTCATTTCATTTCATTTCATTTCGTCCAAAGTCCTTTGTTATGTGTTTGTTGGTTAGGGTACAACTCGCCGGTACAGGTCGCAAAGTCTGGGCCGCGGGCGAGATGTCCTCTTTTTGAAACTGGGTCAACTCGCCCGAATAACTTTAAAGACCAGGCGAGTTGTACCCTTCCAAAAACAATCATGAGTCATCTCGCCCTGCCATTCTAACATTGATTTAGTCAATATTGTACACATTCTTTATAACTTATTTCGGCTAAGTTATAATGAATATGTACAATATTTACTGTAAATAAAATTGTATAAATACGTCAGGGGCTGAATCTTTAACGATGACAAAATGCGAGTACAAAATTTTGTAACATCGATAGCTACTCGTGTTCCAATTTTTAAATTCACTTGAAATGGTTCCAAAGGTAAATAGATTCAATAGCGGAGTAACGAACCGGATTTTTCGTTGTGAAACCTTAAACCGGACGATTGTGCCATTTTGTTCGGGAATATCCGGTGCTTTGTGCGCATTTTTTACATTTTACGGACCTAGCTGAAGCAATATGCACGGTCTACCATACTATAATATTGACAACCATTTCTTCAGTTTGTAAATATTCACTTTTTAAAGTCCTTTTTTGGTCATTGGCCATTTTCTTTCCATTAAATGAAATAACACAATTACGATTTACTGCATCTAATTCTACAGTTAGGGTATGATGTACCCCAATAAATACTTAAATTGTTAGTTGTGTCACCTGTAATTACAATAATTAAAACAAAATTCAACAATTAATTAACTAAATGTAATTAATTGACTTAAGTATACTCCAGGGGTGTAATGTAGGTAATTTGAGTAATTAAATTACTTATACACATTAAAGGTGTTTAGGTAAACCCTACACCCATTTACCTCTTTATTATGAATACAATTAGTTTCATAACAATTCTTCATACCTATCATTCACATCAAAGATTCTTAACTTGTAAAGAGAACCACCAATCTATTAAATCGTGAACTATCTTTGTATGACTGTTTTATAATTACTTTGTAATGTATAAATAAGGTGTATTTATTGCAAGGTAGAAGTAACAGATGAATGTGCTGTAATATTAAACAAGTGTTGTATAAGATCGGTGTAATAAAGTGTTACTTTCGTTTTAAAGGAATAAAATATTATTTAAAAGTACTCATATCGGTATTTCTTGTTTATTTTCATTTTGAATAATAATTAATTAGAGTTTGGAAACTGCTGAATTTCCTAGTAGGTACAATTAGTTTTGTAGTGATATTAGAACTCTACTATAAAATCTATAATATTTTACTAGTTACTTTGAGATGAGATTATCTCAAAAAGTACTTGACCTATTGCAATAATTTTTTCACTGTTAGATAGATAAAACTAGGTACTCTAACAGAATTATTAAATTCGGTCCAGTAGTTTTTGAGAAAATCCCAAACTTATTGACGCTCCCTGTATACTATTCTCTGTCTTCCTGTGTACTTATAATATGTACCTATCTTAACTAGCCATTAGCTCATGTTTTCAAAACGCAATATTCGACGTTAGATAGGCCCCGAATAAAATTTCGGGACTGTACTTTTTCATGCTGATTACCGTGAATGAAAATATCGTGAGTCCATCACATACGAGTAATATGATTGCTATACATTACCTAAATTGGTTGACGGTAAATAGGCCAATAGAGGCAGTGCATGTTTAGGCCTCTTTCCTACTCGAGCTCATAAAGCCATGTCATGAGAAATTCATACCACATTTACTTAATAAAAGATAAGATCTCTCGCAGGACAGACCATTGCCTACAACCTTAACACAACGCAATAAATGCTATAATCCCTAACAAAGACACAAATTGCACGCGTAATGACGTACGATGGCCATAATTTCGAAAAAGGACAGGACATTATCATACAATTGCGCCGTTCGTCATAAAATTGTATGGAGCTAGTGATGGGCCGTTAAGGTTTGGGTGGTCGTTAACTCTCACTCGTTAATTATTTTTATCGGCTTTTATCGTAAAGGGCTTACGATGCAGATATAAAAAGATCTCTTCTGGCTAACAAAAGAATTTAATGTAGAGCAAAAATCACCGAAGTAAATATATATTTAATTATATAAGGTTACGCGAATAACGGAAAGAAACCTATCTAATGCCGTACCTACTAACTACTGTATCTTAAGGCGCATATACATAGTGTAACGGAATGGGTAATAAAGTCGAAAGAGAAATATTCAGTATCGGTAACTAAGCAACTGTTGTTGTCTTTTTCGCGACATTCGCGAAATTGTATTGACTTTTCAAACATTTTGTACCGATCAGCTAATCGATTTGTGTATATGAGATATTAATAGAAGAGTCGTAGAACAAAAGCTGTTCAGTTATGGATACTGGACATTCTTCGTCTACTAACCATTTTCTTTCAAATTCAAAGTCAAATTTCTTTATTGCAAGTAAGCACGTTGTGTACATTATTGCACGTCAACATATTTTTGAATTTACATTTACAACACTTTGCAAGGAAAAGGTGCCAACACTGAGGAGAAAAAGTGGCAAAACTATGTATGAGATAAACTAATACAATGTGAGCATCTTGTATTTTTAAGTATATGACTTAATATCGTGTGCAACAAAGTTGCTAATATTATTAAGTACTTACATCGAAACATACTTCCAATTTCATGAAGAGTCGACTAGTTAAATCTTTCACATCACTATTTTATTTTCCGTACCAAACCTAAGCGCATAACTTCAGTTATAACGAGTACACTCGGCACCTCACTAGGCCAGATAGAGTTATCGAAAACTAATGGAAAATAACTAGACATCGTTATTTACTAATAATGAGTTTTAGCTCAAATCTAAATTGAGATTTAATGGTTCTACACGGTTTTACAAAGGTGTCTTAATTGCTCAATAAAATCAATATTGTTGTGATAAATAAATAAAAGTTGAAAATACGCGGTCGATTGGAAAAGAACAGAACTAGATTATTTTTAAATATGAGTGTCTGTCATGTGAAAATATTTTTTTTTACTCGTAAATAAGCTAATTGAAACTAAGTACACTAAATAAACTCGGCAAAGCTAGTTTCTGAAAGACGATTTTAGCAATGGGTTGTGAGTTAACGAAGTTAGCTGGGTCGGAATTGAACCAGGACCCCTTGCATCGGCCGCCACCACCTTCCGACCCTCGATCTCCATTGACTGCTAAGCAGCAGTACTGCATGCTGGCTTCCTGGAAAGGCATCTTCAGACAGATCGAGAAGACCGGCATCATACTGTTTGTTAAGTAAGTATATTGCTAGTGTTATAGGCACCTTTGCGCTGGCAATCTCTTTGACTTACAAATTATTGATTTCATGTTATTTTTTTATTAAATAGTATAGTGTATTACAGTTAAAATTGGAAATTGAAAATTATTAGAAGTAAGTACTTATGAAAGGTGCATATTTTAGAATCACAACAGGTTTTTTTGCTTTTTTTCCACCGCAATTTTGGCGTTTTGTTTATTCCGGCTTTTTTTATTAGCGATATATTTTCATTATAAATTCTTATTCAGAGGTTACGTGGTGTGGTACTTCTTTATTTATATTTATTCCATTTTCTGTGCCTGTCTTCCAGTTTTTCTTTCCTCTTTTCGGTCAGATTTATCATGTATGATGACGGTATACAGGGTGTCCTGTAAATATCACGATATAAGGAAAATAGAGTGAGGGATGCCAAACAAAATATGACCTTAGTAAAATCGTGGCTTTCGAGATTGCATTTATTTTGTTGCTGTATGTACGGACAACAGCAGGTCAATTAGGCATATATATTTTTTTATATATTCCATTTTATTGTCGGTTCACTGCTAATTGGTCAATCATATTAAAACATCAATTTAATAATTAATTAATTTAGGTAAGTATTTATTTTAATCAAGTTTTTTAGTTTTTAGTTTAGTTATTCATAATATTTATTTTATCATTAGATTAGCATACTAATATAAAAACTTAAAATAATACAAATAATAAAAAGTAATATTTACAAAATATTAAGTTTTAAGTTTTATTAGACGATGATTTCAAATAGTCCAATGTCGAGCTGCCTTCCCATATTGCTGTGCCCGACGGGGTCCACATGTATTGTGAAATGTAACTGTGTTATGTAGGTACCTAATATGTGTGTGATATGCAATAAATGAATTATGAATTATTTGTTATTATAGGTTATAATTTAATAATAATCATTACTAAACTTTGAGAAAAAGGTGACATCTTTTGAAGAAAAGTCTCAAAAAATTATGTGACACTTTTACGAAGATCGTATTTCACGATTTTTTGTCTGGTAGTATCAGTTATCACTCACGCTATCTTTCTCTTAAATGCCGTGCCATTTACGGGATACGCTGTATATCAATACTGTATATCACGAGATAGATTCTGTTTCGCCTATACATAATTCCGTTTCATTTCCGCCTAGTTGTAATGTCGTTAACATCACATCAGATGCCGCAGTCCACAAAATTAATGTGTACATGGTAACGTGCTCCTAAATGCGTTATTAATTGAACTGAAGTGGAACTACTACTACAGGTACCTATATAGGTATGTTGAGTAGGTAGAGCATAGTTCGAGAATGATTCGAGAATCTCTCGATAACAGAATAGTATACGACTGATGGTCGATTTATAATCAAAACAAGTTACGTTCGAGAATGATTCGAGAACATCACGATAAGAAAATTGTGCCTTAGGGTGGTCGGTGGTAGTAAACTAACTGTATGGAATAGTATGGATACCTGACGAAATTCAGATTTGATCCCCAGGTTTGATCTCAGTATATCTGTACATCTAAGGGTGTATGACTATATATTTTGTATTATGTTAGTTAATGCCTGAAATAAATATACTTATTATTATTCAGAATTTGAATTACGCATTATCCATGCTCGGTGAATAAAATAGAACATGATGAAAAAATTCTTGCCGTGGGCAGGACTTGGCAGGTTCAAGTCCTGCCCACGGCAAGAATTTTTTCATCATGTTCTAATTTATTATTATTATAACAAAAAATGTTTTCTAAGAACCTACTAACTCTCAAACTGGGGAGAACGAATTCATCGTGAGGATCCACAGCCCACGCGGGATTATTCCTAGGTATGTGGAAAAAAATGAATAAATCTGAATATTTTATCCAATCTACTCTAACTCAGAAGCAGCAATCTGGATTTATTTTCTATTCTATCGCAGAACAGCCTTAGCCAAGTGGCTTTAACTTTCGTCAAGGCTAGTAGAATAGAAAGAAAAATATATGGTATTGACATTTGATTTTTCGTTAGCATAGATAGGGGGATAGATATGGCTACAATGAGGGATTTTCAAAGTGACAGTTGTAAGAAAGAAAAGCGTTTTAAGTTGATAATAGATGGCGTTGCACCGAAGTGCGATATCATCGTAAAAAAAACACAGCACCATGAAACAAATTTCAATGTCAGCTAAATAATTTATTATTATTGGTTTGTTTGTGAAATTTAAACAATACCAGTACAAATTAATTCTAGGTAGGAAATACGAAAAGCCCAAGTTACAAGCAATAACAACGCATTCAATTTTGACATCAAACCAGTTAGTGCCATCTACCGGGGCTATCGGTACTTTCTTTCTTTTTTAAATGTAACCTTGAAAACCGCTCATTGATCGCAAAATGTTGTGTCGAGAATCTATCGTTCAGTACATTTATAATTTATGTCTCTAACTTAATTTCCGCTAATTGAATCTCGGAATATCTCGGTAATTAAATTACTTACATACATAATATATTCCATTAAAATAAGTGAATTTGCATCAGCTGAAGGAAGAGCAAGCTTATTGACGAAAGGAGGGTGAGGTGTTTTGAAGTGTATGATACTTTCACAGATACACCCTTTGTGGCCTAAACAATTTTTTTTCCAATAAGTCACAGAAATGTTATTCATACTATTTAATGTCTTTATATCAACTTAATCTAGAGATACAATGATGTTGAAGTGATCCTGTTAAGTACCAGATACGTTAGTAGGCCCCGCTCTTCCACCTTTCAGTCAATTCCAAATCTAGATATTATTTATACCTTTGTTTTTGTAATAATTCACCTATAGTGCTTACCACGACTGTCTTGCTACAGAAGGCTGATGGGTTCTGTATTTAAGACACCCCAGTCTCCGCACCGCTGTGATCAGACCCTGTTGTATTGTTTCGAATAATAGGTAGATACGCCTTTGTTCTAGACAAGGTAAATAGCCCTGTTTCAGACACTGCTCGACACGGCTGTTTGTTATTCCAATACTTTCGCATGAATAGCTCCGTATGTCCCATTATTGTCTAACTGTAGTTAATTAAATTGTTATGAGGTCACTTTGATGAGGCAGATCATTTCAATTTCAATAGCCATTTATTTCTTCCAAATATAATTACAATTCATTTACTTTTTCCAATATAATCAATTTTATTAAAAAAAGCTATTTACGAAATGTTTATTACGATAAAGTTTTATTTATTTTTCAATATACAATACATTGCAAAAAGCTATGTATTATATCATTTACTTAAGTATATTATTTTATGTCATCTAATTTTAAATAATATTGTATAAGTTCCTTTGTACCTAGTTAGTTCACATTATATTATATTATAACTTAAGTATGTCATAGTCATATTTATTTAATTATTTTTAAACTTTGGAAGACCCTTTTAGGGTATAGGCCTCCTCCAGATCTATCCATGCATTTCTGTCTTGTGCAGTGTCCATCCAAGTGCTGCCCGCTTCGACCTTTAGCTCATCATCAGGCAGATCATTATTATTTTATAATTACCCGACTGCCGAAGTACAAGGGGTATTCTTCGAGTGAATTTAAAGGAGGATATTCTGTATCGATAACTATAAATCAACTCTTATTCCACAACTTTTCGATTTTGGCCAATTTAATTTTTGACTTTATACATTTTGGTCAGCTGATCGATTTGTATGAGACATTAATTTATTTTTATTCGAAAAGACATCGAACAAAAGTTGTTCAGTTACCGATTTTGAATACCCTCCTTTCGGATTATTAGATTATAACTCTTTCCGTTAACTCCTGTATTAGCCTTTTTTATATTATTATTTTTCATGAGACTGACATGGGCCAGTTAGCATTACTAAGCCAAAAGTCATAACCTAAAAAAGTGTAAAAGTGGGGTGCGACAGTGTGACGCGGGTGCTTGGAGGTGGGCTGAGCGTGGGCGTAAAAGCAAAGGGTCCTAAACTAACACCGGGCCGGGGCCGACGGGGCCGACAGAATTGCCGGCGGTATACCGCACACCTTTTGATTAATGCTTCAAGCCTTGGTGAACGCCACCTTTCGCTTGTCGGTTTCCGTTTGAGGATCAAAATCATAGAAACTCACTACTTAGGAGATCTGGACCTTTTTTTAAGGTCGTTAAATTAATAATTAAATTAATCACTTTGGTTATAGGAACTAAGTACGGACAACAGCAGATCAATAGTAACAGTGCAGTACGATTTCAACTCTTAAGAAGCAGATAATAAGAACGATCCAAAGTGTTGCACTTGCTCTGCTTTGATGTGTAATAGTCAACCATTTTTACTTCAAATATGGCACGACAATAGCTTCACACCAATTCACATTAGAATAATTTTATCGCAAAACAAACCGTCAGCTTGAGTTTTCGGCGAAACGTTCCATCGGTGAATATTTTTTCGCGAATCGGAATCTAGACATCTGGTTAAAGAAGAAAGCATTTGTGTCAAGGTATGAGTAACAATCTGTATTAATTTCCGTCTTGCCGTCGTCGGTCGCCAAATTAGCTAGACTACGTACAGTCGACAGCACATCAACATACACAACCCCATTGCAATCTATGCCTTAGTACCGACGCGTAGAGTGCACATGTGTTACACCTGATGTGCGACGACGGCGGCCCGTTGTGCGCGCAGAATATTAACATGGATCGCCTGCAGCCGCGTCGCATACTAACTAATGAGTAATGCGATAGTTACGTAACATAATCTACAAATAATCTGTAAAAGTTAGCCCTAACAAATTACAAAACATCACAAAAATTCAGAATAAAAATATTACCTACTTATTAATTATATCCTACTTCAATAATTATAAAGAAAGTACAGTGACGCAAACCTCCGGCCGCTTAGCCAGAAAGAGAGAGAAGTCGGTGGTCGTTCATTATACCAACAACGTCTGCGTATCATCGCCTGCGAGCCGTTACTGATGTTTGTGTCACAGTGTGTGTGATGTGTGTATCATATTTTTGTGACCCTAGCTGTCTGATCATCATTATCAGCCCGTATCAGTCGGCTGCTAGACCTCTCCTTATAAGGCATCCTGTCCCTGCGAGCCACCTTGCGCAGGTCAACCCTCCATCATCATCGCCGTCTTGTCAGTTATCATTGTAATTGCATTCCATTTTCATTCATTGTTTAAATTCTAGACTCTAAACATATATTATTGTACGCATGTAATTATCAAAATTAATAATTCACACGGTAACCGCGCAAACAATGTACAGGATGAAACAAAGCGCAGCGAACAAAGGGTGGTTTTTAAGCGAGCCTGTCCCCCCTCTACCCTCCCACGCTACAGCGAGGTGGTTGTACCCATGCCACTGTCGGCAGCATCCTCCCGTCTCTCGAATCTCGTCTGTGTACTTTTGGGGCAAAAACTTGATATTACCACACTATAGTTTGTGTTAAGGAAAGCAAAGAACCTGACAGCGAGTAATTGTTCAACTTCTCCAGTAACTGGAGAAGTTGAACAATCTCAGAATAATCAAAGCTAATGTTCAAATACCTTCTCGTATCAGTCACACGATTTGCCCTGCGTAGGGGCTAAGAGAACGAAAACCACAAAATATCGTCACATAATTATTTCGCTTCATTCACTATCTTTAGTCGTTTAGGCATGTTGAATAATGGCTAATTTATTTCAAATCTGTACACACAAATTATCCTCACAAAAGGCATTTTTCATTTCCCCAAAACACATTTTAAACTCCAAAACATATCTATCGTCAAACTTCAGTTCAGTTTAATAATTGCAGTTAACTGAGGGATGTATTGTGCACAAAAGTATTCCTGCTAAAGATATTTCCCCACCGTATCTATCTCGTCATACCTCAGACGTTCTCCCTATTATCTTAACTCCGACATTGCATGCATAATTAACCCGCATCGCATACCAGTAATGCCTAGTTCGATTAATTAGTTGCAGTTAACGTTTCACGGAGCAATGGATTTACATAAACAACATCTGCTGCAAATAAACATTTGCCACAACCATTGCTGTGAGTTTACACAGATGTTTATGAAATCATAACAAATAAGCATAATGGTGTATCTAGGCAAAGTAGGTATGGAACCGACCGCTCTACTTACTTATCCTACGCTGCGAGTCCCTCTGTAGAATTATTATTGTCATTTTCATTGCACCCCTCGATGGAGGTTGTCTCACTCCAAGGTTTAAAAGGAATATTATGCCTAGACTTATTATTTTAAATTAAAACCTGGAGCGAATTTATTTATACAAGATATGAAGTCATTGGGACACAGTAATTTATTCAGTACCTAACGCCACACATTACGTACAGTCAAAAACAGAGAAAGGTAGGGAGTTTTCTCAATAACTAGGTACTGGATTATAATAATTATTTTAACAACTTTTATCTATCTAACAACGAATAAATTTTTACAAACAACCAAGTAGATTTTGAGAAAATATTAACCTTAAAAACTCTTTGTAGTATACATTTCTGTGTGAGAACGTAGGTACGGACAACAGCAGATCAACGGTAACACTTGCAGTACGATTTTAAATCTTACGACGC
Organism: Tachystola acroxantha; assembly: GCA_963506565.1. Taxonomy (NCBI): domain Eukaryota; kingdom Metazoa; phylum Arthropoda; class Insecta; order Lepidoptera; family Oecophoridae; genus Tachystola; species Tachystola acroxantha. Next base: position 7,132,369 of record OY735885.1, on the reverse strand, counting down.
AGATAATAAGAACGGTACAAAGTCCAAAGTATTACACTTGATCTGCTGTTAGCCATGAGGGATAGATATGAATCTGTGTCTGAAAGCTGTTTAAAAACCTAATAAAGACGAAATAATGCATGGAACGTGTACATACTTTAAACGTTTTCCAATTATGTCTGAGCAACGACGGATAAATATCGACATTGTGATATAGACCAGAATCGGTACCCAACTGTTTAAGTTTATTTTGTGAAAGTGTAAACAAGCAAGCCGAGTCTAAACACACAAACTTGAACAATTTGCCTTTGCTCGACAGAAATATCAGTTTCAAACGCATGCGAAAGGGAAAACGAAAACTTTTAACTGAAATTCGATATCGGTATAACCTTTAGAAAGGTTCACACAAGGGATAGTAACATATCGTATAACATACACGTACGGATATCCATGTAGTATGTTTAACATACATATAAATCATACAGAAAAAGAAAGTAAGAAATGCAAGATTTTGGTAACTACGGGACAAAAAAATAAGCCTAAAATATTCTTGCACCTCTTTTTTCAACTTCGTTGTAGGGTAAAACAAAGACACTTTAAAATGGTTTGATGTTTTAAAGACTTCTCCGTAAAAAAAATATTAAAAATATTCGAAAAAATAACGACAAGACATTTTCTTCTGTTCTTGTAAGTAAACACTTTGCGAAGTCGACAGGGTTGACAGTAAGAATATCACAACTCTTTGTGAATTATTCTTAAGGTGGATATACACTAGAGCATTTTCTCGAGCATTTCTATGTAATGTAACATTCTTACGAATGGTTACAATACAGGGAAAAGCTCAGTTTCCAAAGCATTTCCATGACGTTTGGTTCGTGAAAGGGTGATACACTAGAATATATCACAGAGCGGCTCGTTGTTCTGATACAAGTAAATGCATCAGACATCTAGATATCTATCTACCTTTAGGTAAAGAGAGAATCTATGTACACTCCACATCATATCAATGGTAATGCTTGCAGTATGAATTTCACTTTTATGGCACAAACAATAATAATGGTACAAAGTGGATGTCCTTTCGACTGTACCTACATTAGTTACGAGAATTGTGGCACTTATTAAAATATTGTTCATGATAAAATTTAACTCTTTGTCTTGGCCTTAGATTATTCAGTATGTATTTGTTTATTTTTGTACACGTTTAATTTGGTATCGTTGAGTACAACCCTTACTGTTTAAAGGAAGGTGAGTTAATGAATTACCTACAGAATTTATTTGGAAAACTTTTAATCACCCTAACCCAAAAGTTTCGATGGCCTTCGATGTTTTTGTGTTTAACATAATTATTGTTCTGCCACCCGCCCCTGAGATACCTCGTTAATTTTAATTCTTTGTCAACGACTAGCTTTGCTTTGGGCTTCACTCGCCTGTTATATATAATTTATAGAAATTCACGATTTATTTATTACGAAACATTTCGTATTATTTCACATTATTTCATTATTTCACATATACAAAGGCACATGCCTTTGTATATGTGAAATAATATTGTTATCATGAAAATCTATCACTCCGATTCTAAAATTAGCCGTGCTAATTGTTTACGAATAACCTATGTTGAGCAAATCCTGGAGAGTTAGTAATTATATAATTTTTTATATATTCCTGATATTTTGTAATAAATACACGAATGAGTAAATAAATACACTAATTATTGTCCAAAATTTCGTATAGTCTATTAAGCGACAAGTATTTTGAGTAGATAGCAGAAAATGTTAATAGACGGCACTTCAGAAAGTTTCGGACTGAATTAATAATTTCAATGGAGAGTGCAGAAATGGTATATTTATGCGGGAAACTGAATTAAATATTAGTCAACAGAAAGTGAACCAGTAGCACACTGTAAGTTAACGTTTTCCAAAGTTCAAAATTTACCTGCAATAAAATAATCAAAAAATTTCGTCACTTTCCAGATTATTTGAAGAAAATGAGGACCTACTGCATTTGTTCGAAAAATTCCGAGAGGTTGAAAACCACCATGAGCTAAGCACGTCAGCCGAACTGGCCGAACATGCCACGAAGGTTATGCATACCCTGGATGAAGGCATCAAAGGCATGGCAGATGTGGATTCCTTCTTTGCGTACATCAGACACGTAGGAGCCACTCATCATCAAGTACCTGGGTTCAAAGCGGAGAATTTTTGGGTTTGTATCACCTCCTTTTATGAGTCTAGAGATTTGTGCTATAAGTCCAGAGACAATAATACAACAAATACGATCACAAATTACACCTAATAGACTACGTAAAAGTAGTTGTCCTCGGGCTTTTGGTCGATTTGACACCTACCTTTTTTCAAAAGGCTGCTCGACCATCGGCCGAGATTTGTGTGGTCGAGCTGCAACCTAAGTCGTATTTTAGTGCAAACACCTTAACGAACACATAACCCCTTGCACAAAAGGCAAAATATTGCAGAAGCGTCCTGAAACTGTTTACTTAACTGATTTTTTGACAATTTTGTGTCATTTTCGAATCTAGTAGGCGGTCTACTCTGCACGAAAATTAAGGCACACCTAAATCAAAAGCACTTGTTTTAAGAAAAAAAAAGCTTTGATCATTTACTAACCTAAATTATCTATTACAATGAGACCTACTCATATTGTAATCGTGCGATAGGTTGGTTCCATTTTAATTTAAATCTAATCTTGTTTTATTATCTAACTTACTTTACGTTTTACCCTCAAAGCCTTTGGGGTAAGCAGTAAGCCACAAAATAATTGCCAATTAGAGACGAGAACCTAAGAAGGGTTGCTAATTAAAATGGCTTTTCATGTCTATAATATTGCTCAAAAAAGGAAACTATGATAATCTAGCTGAGAAGTTATCTACGAGATAAACAGTTTTAGATGACAATATTTTAGACTGGTTTCGGGCATAAATGCGATGATGTGAAAATACGTAATGGATACCAATTTAGCTCATTAAAGCCCAGCTTAGTGATTTTATATTTAGCTGGACTCGTCCTAAATGTTTTCTTGGTAGTATTATCTCTTGAAATCACATAGAATAGATTAGAATTAATTCAATATTTAGATTGAATTTTAATTGATTTTTAAAACTAATGTTCCAGTGCCCTTACAGGGTTCATGTAAGCATAATCACTACTATACTTATACCTATCCCTATAACACCTATGTCACCACATAAAGCAATAAATGAATTGATATCAAGACATGTAGTCTGATTTTTTTTTCGTGGACTGTTATGGAGTAAACAAAATATTTTCTGTAGTCCATTGGTTGTGAAGGAAGGCATGGAACGACTAATGACCCAATCAGTAACATCATCTCTTTGATATCAGAAAATACGACACGAGGTAAAATGTCTGCAAATGAAAAATAGAACGTGTTTTCCTCGATAGCACAACCCTTATTTTCTTTATTGTATTGCAATTGCAATTCAGGAAAAGGCAGTAAACGTAACATGAGCGTTTCCGTCGAGCAGGCATTTAACGTGAATGATATAAATGGGTGAACTCACAATATATTTTATTTCTTACAATATAAATTCAGAGCAGTTGTTCTTGCCGATATTATTATAATGAAAAATATAAGGTACGCTACTACCTATAAACTCTTATTACGCAGATAATAAAGTTCGAAGCGTTACACTTTATATTCTTTTGACTCTATGTAGAGTAGAATATATGTGGAATCATAGTGATTTTTTTCAGTTATTGGGCTTTTGCGATTTAGGTCCAATTTTTTGCCGACTGCCGGAAGAATGAGGGTGAGGTTATTCGAGTATGTATGTATGTCCAACCCTTTGTAGCCTAAACGTCTTGATGGATTTTGATCACGGAACTGAAATACTCGTAGGATGTATCCTACGATTTATGCCAAACAAGTCGTTTTTCATCTTTATATACATATATATTGGTTTCTTTTGCAGAAAGTCGAGCAACCTTTCCTGGAGGCAGCCAAAACGACTCTAGGAGACCGATACACACCCAACATAGAAAATATATACAAACTGACCATAAAATTCATATTAGAGAACCTCGTGATTGGCTACGAACAATCGGCGGGGAAAGAGAGGCAAAATGGATCAAGCCAAAGTTGACAGGAAAATTAGATGTGGTCTTTATGTAACGAAAAAAGGGCATACCGAAAGACATATTGTGTAAAAAGGAATATTGAAATAAATTATCCAATTTTTATTTAATTCAAGGTAATATTATTTTATTATTTTTATTATTTTATAAGTATGACATATTATATAAAAACAAATACAATTATAAATACTTACCTATATCTAGCCAACACTACACCTCGTCTAGGCCCGTCCCGCGTGGCAGGGTGCCCAGCGCACTGGCCGCATTGCCCCGCTGTAGCTGGGCAAAATACTCCCCAGCTCTGAAGTCCCCCGAGGCGAGGACCAGTCGAATGGATATTTCTTTTCTTTTTTTCTTAATAATTATTTGACCTTAACAAATAACGAGGAGTTTATAAATAAAGGGTCGTAGCGATAAAATTGCTAAGCGTATTAGTAGTGGTTTAATTTGACAGTTGATAAACTTCCGATATAAAATCGATGATTAGTGTATGACATCACTTTACAATTATTAATACCTATACCGAAGCCCAAACCAAATGTCTTATTTTGTAAACAAAAACTACCTTACTAACATTTTAAGCTGTTCTGTAATTATTAGGTACATAGTTATTTTCACATTGTTAGATCGGGTCACTTTATTTTCACACTGATGAACAGGTTCAATCCTTCAGCGTTATATCACAGCCATGTAATCATATTTGTTTACAAAATAAGACACTTGATGTGGGTAGGTATAATAAATGTAAAGTAATGATTGGCTTTTGAAAATGCCAGGAAACGACGGTTGCAAAATTATTTGATAATATTTATTTTAATATCTACAGTGGTTATTTTATGTTTTATATCACGTTAAATTAATCAGAAAATATTCGCGGACAATTTGTGCAAGATCTGAAATGTCAAGCTTTAATCAAGAGTCCCGCTACAAGCTCGGGAGTGAATGTGACGGTCGAGCTGCTTCGTCCAGAGTGATGATTCCACAGCGACTCCTCTGGATGAAGAAAGGAAGACGCGGATACCCAGGGTGATGACGCTACGGCGACTCCTCCGGAGGAAGATAGAAGACTATGATATATTGAATATCCTTATCATGACATTGGCAAATGACGAACTGTCGAGTCTATTAATAAAATAAATAAGTAATGATAATCCATGGGATGAACAATATCATTCTCGGTATAGCGGCAACATCAAAAAGGGTTAAAGGAGGTCGCGACCCTCTGCTTTGAAAAGTTTCTATCTTACGTCTGAAATTCTGAATATTCCAAAAGCAATTTTTTAATAATAATACTTCGCACGAAGCGCTTTTCTTCGTCCTCTTCATACGAACAGTACTATCAGGCGAGCTACTTTAAATACCAAATTAAATCTGGTAGGTACGACGATCCTACGATGAATATGATGTCAACTGTACCACCAAGTGGGATCACATAATATTAGTCTAAACGACAAAATCTTTCAGTTCACAAATAACAGCTAACCACTTTTCGTTTGTAGTTTTTGTACCGATAAAATATTGGATGAAATCTTAATTAATTTTTTATTCGAAAATTCAAATAGGTACACTTTACATAAAAGACACAAACAATTACAATACAGTAATACAAAATAGCATGTACAATTTTGGCGGCCTTATCGCTAAAAGCGATTTCTTCCAGGCAACAAACAAAGACACGAAACGTCGTATGAACCAACACGAAAAGTCGTATGAACCAAAGTTGTTATCGATACTCAACACCCACCCTTATACCTTATAGTGTAGAGTCCTTCTATTGTTGTTGTTTTCTTATTAAAAATATTAGTTCGCCTAATTTCCCCAGAGATTAACTAATATATTTTACTTTACGTAACGTGTAGGATTATGTAGAGGGAAACGATGCCTTTGACCCAGGGATACTCGATAGGGTGACTCTTGAGACAGCCTTTCTGAGAGCTTTTCCAGATAATGTACGGATTTTCTCAATGACAATCCCTCTATCGGGGTCGACGCACTAATGCCGACATTCATTGACAGCTCGCGCTTAGCTTGTGCTGAACAAGCTAAACGTGAGCTCGCTCTTACAAACGTCAAATTCCAGATACTTTTGACAGATTTTGAGTGCGCTCTCTGTGCTCGCTCTTATAACTGTCAGATTTCGTAGACTTTTGACTCTCCTAAATTCGATATTCGCGGACAGTTTTGAGAACGTGCTGAGTTTGAGTTCGGTCTTTCAACTGTTAATACATTTCCTACCATTTTGACAGTCGTAAGAGCGAGCTCACGCTGAGTTCGTGATCAAAACTATCTATAAATATCGGCCTAAGAGCGACCTCACACTATACGTTCGCGCGCAAACTTTGTAAGATGCATCTGAGCCTAATTATTCTAAGATTGTATTAAAATGGCAATTTAAAAGTGGCAGTTTAAGCTTAAATCACGAATATAATTTGTGGTCTTACTAGTAAATATTTCTATGGAGTCTAATAAAAACCTAAAGGCTGGCAAAAAAAAATACTCGAAGAAAAACAAATCGATATATGCGAATACGTTTTGTTACTTAGGTAATAGATAAAGAACAAGTCTTACCTAAATTCATCCTTACTGGATGGCAATATTCTTATTTCCCTAGACGGCGCGTTACGAACGTTTCATTCTGACCTTTCCGCAGCAAAAAGTGAGGAAACTCGTTACAAAAACATTTTCGTATTTTTATTCAAACACGAGCCAAGCGCAACATTCGGTGAGAAATTAAATTGTTATACGAGGCCTTGGCATATTATGATAGGTAGACAGGTAATGTTTTTTTTTGATTGAGACAACTCGTCTTTATTTCTATTCTCCACTCTTCTTTCTTATAAGTCAACGCCTGTCAGTCTGTTCTCACATAAGCAGAAGTATTGACTTCTGCTTATGTGAGAACAGACTGCTTATTGAAGCAGGCTATAAAATAGCTGGAGAATACAGTTGAACTTCTCTTCAAACAATACAATACAGTCTATCTTCAATCATAGAGGCCCTACATTATACATACTATACATTGCACGTATTAACACATTTGCTCAGTGTATTTTGGTAATGTCATATACGACGACAGTAATATCATTAAACGGTGCTAGGCCTCTTGGCCTCAATGGAATTAGGCCTCCAGTCACGTTAGTCTCGTGCTCCTAATACAATCAACAATTTAGAAACAAGTCGGAAAGGAATTACGCTGGGAATTTTGGACATGCTGCTATGCTATACCGAAATGGAAGACATCACGCTCTTAACGAAAACAAGTATCTATTCCTTGTATTTTTTATATACATAAGGGTATTCGGAAGCCAAAAGGATCTCAGGTCTTCGTATCAATAACTGAACAACTTTTGTTCTACGACTTTTCCATTCTCGCGAATTTATTTTTTGTCTTTTCATATTCGATCTTTACAGTCAGATTTCATACATTTTTGACTGCCGTAAGAGCGATTTTACGCTGACCTGAGATACATGTAGGACCCGTAATGAGATTATAATGACGGACAGATGTGTAGATGTAGACCCAAAGATTGAGTTAAATGGCGACCTAAATAGGAGCCTATAATCCAACATCCTATGCTATAGCCTAATAAAAGACTGGGAGGGATCTATCTCTCCTTTAGGTCTTTGTATAGGTAAAAAGTTTTGGTAAGAAAGAGCTGCGTACGGTCAATTATAAAGCGACGAGCTAGCATGGAGATAATGAAGATGTAGAAGGAGAGAAATTGTTTGCTACGATCGCTGCAGAACGATGGCCATCGTCGTCGACAGCAGTAAGTAGGTATGACAATTATCAGGGGTGAAGTTAAGAATAATGGACGGCAGGCCGCAGGCGAATATTTTTATTACAAGGTATAGTATCTTCCTTTGTCAGAGCACGGGCAGAATAGCAATTCTTTAGGCATTATGTGCTGCGAGGTTGGCCATACTATTTGTTACAAACACACGAATATTTATGACAATTATAAAGAAACGAAAAGCTAGTGAAAACATTTCCTTTTACTGCATTTTTGCCAAACGATAAGAAAGGAATCAGCGGTTTGAATATACGACGAATTATATAGGAAGGATATTGTACAGGAATCTAGCAAATTGTAATGTACTCGTACATCCATCGATATAGTGTCAGGAAAGGGATAATCTCTTATATGAGCATGATCAGAAAATCCGGGAATTTGAAAGCGGCATCAAACATAAAGGCGATCCTCATGGCCAATTTTCAATGCTTGATTTTTAATAGGTATACCTTTTTTTCGTGGGGAAATGCTTGTGCATACCCGCCGCCTCAGGGGTAGGGTAGGGGTTATGTCGGACTCGTACCGACTAAAACCCCACGGTGGCCTCCTCCGCGCATTGTGGGGAACTCTGGAATCTCTGTTGAACTACACCAGAGTTCCCCACGCTTAATATATATACCTAGAACTCATCCAGACAAAATAATAACACTTTTTCTTAGCTTAGAGTTTTACTCGTAGGTACTCTAATGTGATCTAGGTCTAGGTCCGAAGTTCTATTAACCAGATCTAGGAAAACACCTAATTTATAGTTTTAGAATAAATTAAGACAGAGTGGGCAAAACTTCTTGTTCGGTCTACCTACGTTAGCCGTCGTAGTTTTGAACAAGAGTTTGCACAAGTTGTGGTGTCCATGAAAGTTTGAATCTGCCGTGAGAATTGAAGATGGAAGGTGATTTATTTCAACAAATATACGAAATGTACAACCTGTAAATTAATTCTCACAAGGATTGCATAAGTTACTTGCAATAAAAAAATAATAATTATAAAACAAACAAAAAAACACGGACATTTCTTGCAGAATTTTTCTTGCAGGTGGAAACGCGGCCTTTTAAAGTGAGAATATAGTGAGTAACATTGATAGAGCCTCAGGGTTGTGTTGGACAATGTATCACGTCTGCCGTGAATTTAATAAAATGATCTTTACAGTCCTTTCACAAATGCAAAGAGCAACAGTTTTTTATTATTATATTGGCGTATAGTTGATTCTTCTCGTACCTATTCCAAATGCCGCATTGATTTTTACCTATAAGTGTATTATTTTACCTATGTAAAAACTTAAATGACAACTTTTTATGTTATAAAAACATTAGGTATCACACGAAGACAGAGATAAATATATAGGGAGCCTCAATAAGGTTGAGATTTTCTCGAGAACCACTGGACCGAAAAATTACAGTTCATTACATGGTTTTACCTTTTAACTATCTAACAGTGAAATAATTATTGCAATAGTTATGGAGAAAATATAATCCTTAAAAATTCTACTGTACACCTTTCTCTGTCTTCGACCGTACCTACCTTGCTAGAAGTCAATTTGCAAATAAAACGGCATAAATTACACTAAAAAATAAATAGCACAACAGAAATTGCACTATAACATCGGATTCAATTTTGCTCTCACTTCTATAAATTATGGAGTTTATAATTGGCATCTATTGAGCAAGTTTCAACTCTTACGACATAAAAACGGTACAAGGTCCAAAATGATGTGATGTGCTTTTTTTGACTGTAAAATTTTAGATTTTGTTTACAATTTCGGCGCCCTTTTTAGGTCAACTTAGTTGCCGGGGTCTATACCTATTATCAAAGAATATATATGTTTATACCTACAGTCAGTCAGTTTGCGATACAGCGAGGAAATGCTGCCAGCGTCCTGGGCAGCATTCCGCAAAACGGGGATCTTGACGACGTGTTCGTTCTTTAGTATTTAGTTTTTTTTATTTATTTTATAAGTAATGTATTTTTAGATAGTAGTTAGTTTTATTTTAATAAATGACTTAACATATACATAATGCCTACAGTCTATTTATTAATATCTTTAAAGATTTTATGCCATTTAAGCTTTTTCTCTATAGCAATAAACAAAAACTGACGAAAACCTCGAGCACAGAAGAAGTAATAGTACAAGGTACCTAAACGGAAACTTAAACACGATTACTGAAATCTGACTGTCCTCGGAGCCGAATCATTACGGGGACGTTTTATATGAAGCCCTTCTGTAATCTCATTTTGTATGTCACGACGTCGTGGACATTTTAATGTGATGTCATCAATCTTGCTTTGCTCAAAGCCCAGTAAAAGCTACGGGGCAGCAATGTAAATTGCAATAAGCTAGAAAATATAGTTATATCTATTGATTTATTTTCTTCAAAAAATACTTAAGCGAGTACCTATTAAAAGTTATTCAAAATCACTGTTACTACAGTGATTTTTAATAACTTTTAATAGGTACTCGCTTAAGTATTAGTGAGCATACACTTTCTTCCCTTAAATATGTTTAGTAACATTTCACACCTTGCCTCTGAATTTGTCAGTGGCCTATACACATCGACGCTTTTATGCCATTGTTATTTTAGAGACCCTTCGAATGGAACGGTAACATAAATAGGTAAGATATTAATCGACAGGTTATCAAGTATACACAAGCACTTTATGTATCGGTTAATACGGCTGAAAATCCAGCGCGTTTTATTAGGTGATGTGCTGTTATTTGTACATCAAAGTTCAAAGACAATAGACAGTGTCACAAAGGACAGCAAAAGGGCGTGAAAAGGGTGCCCATGGAATAAGGCCCTTATACCTACTATGAATGATTTGAATATACAAGTGGCATTGCACCATACCTCACGCACGGGCCATGTGTTTTATTTTAATTTCATGTTTAAAGTTTTACACGTATCCAACATTTTTCAATTGAGCAAAGGTTCACTCTTTTAACTCGTAGAAAATGCCGTTTAAGGCAATTATGTTCGTCTTATAATATCTAATAACTTAATTATATTTATTTTTGACAGTTAGTTAGGTAATAGGTATAATATTGGGTGCATACACACTTGTCTGATTGATATGTCTTACGAAGATTTTACATAAGTACCATATAATAAATACATGAATCATCTTGAAACACGTCGCTCCACAAAAGTTATATGTAATATATTGGAGAGTAATCTAAGTTTGTTCAGGTTTAAATTGAGTTTAGCCAAGCTTCAGGCCCAATATTGTAATTTTCTCCTAACAAATATGATGAAGATTTTGCTTTGATGTGACTTCCAGGCGCGTGTAGCGACCACGAGTTTCGCGTAGAGGCTCATTTTCATTAGTCGATATGGCTAGATTACACGTAACGAGTATAGTAGCGAGACAGTAAAATACCGAGCGAGTTGGGTACTATGTCTAGTAAAAAGATTAGGGTCCGAGTGACTGTGTCGCTATTCTACTATGCCGAGCACTCGGTTATGTGTTTATGCCTACAGAACAATCGGCCGAGAGCACTGTACCACTGTACCTACTCGTTACGTGTTATCAAGCCTATAGGGAAAGTCAAGGTGCGGGAGTTTTCTGAGAAGCCATGCCATATAAAGCCCGCATGCGAGAACCGTTATCGCTACACACCATCACTAAATGAGTGAAGGAAGGGTAACGAATGGAATACATAGAGCGAATGTTGATGGAAGGGTCGGCAGAGAGAGGTAGACCGAGGAAGACGTACGCCGACCAAATTGGCGATGTCTTGAAAAATGGCCAAGTGACTACAAACCGACGAGCGTGCATGAAGAGATTGATGAATGTGGAGGAGGCAAAGGTTGTTTGCCAGGATCGCAGCAAGTCTTCGCCTACCCCTACGTGAATCAGGCGTGAGTTTTTAAATAAATAAAAACCATCACTAAATACTACTAGTGAATACGGCTCCCACTAGAACTACAAAATTTGGGCCTTAAAAAGGCCACAATCATGGCCCAAACTAGGATTCCCTGTCCTATGGGTCCACACTCCATAGACATACTTATAAAAATAAAATAAAATAAAAATAAAAAAAAATAAAAAAGCCTTTTATTTCTTGCATAACGTACATGCTAATGTGATTGTGCAACTGTTAGTTTGGTTAGTTTGTCTTAAAATTAAGTATTTGTTAGTTTTGTTATGTGTCTTGTAATGCAAGAACCCCGGGATGGGTAAAGGCCTCCTCTAAAGATGCCCATTTGTCTCTGTCTTGTGCTGTTTGTGTCCAGTTTGGGCCGGCTATTTTTTGGATCTCATCCTCCCAGCGTGTCAGTGGTCTTCCTCTGCCTCTTTTGCCCTGTGGGCCTGGCCATAATGTTGTTTTTGCGGTCCATCTTTTGTCTGTTAGTCTCGCAATATGGCCTGCCCATTTCCACTTGAGTTTTAGTGCATAGCTCAAGGCATTGGTTGCTTTTGTTATTGCTCTTATTTTTGTGTGTCTTATTTTATCTAATTTCTTTATCTTGAGCATGCTACGTTCTAGTCCCCGTTGGCAGGTGTTGATTTTGTTTCTTGCTTTCGCTGTAAATTTCCATGTTTGGCATCCGTATGTTAGGCACGGTAGGAGGCTAGAGTTCATGATCCTAGTTTTCATGTTTATTGGCATGCTACTTTTAAAAACTTCTTTTAGACTCCAGTATTTGTTCCATGTTTGCTTTACTCTTCTTTCTATTTCTGTTTCATTGTTTTTTCTGTCGAAACTGATAGTCTTCCCTAAGTAGATGTATTTTTCTGTATATTCCAGTGTGTTATTGGCTACAGCTATCGGTATTTTATAGCTATTTGTCATTGTCATAGTTTTAGTAAGGTTTATTTCTAAACCTACCTTGATACTAGCTAGGTGTAATGCTTCTGTCATGAGCTGCAGTTGTGAGCTTGTCTCTGATAGTATAACTATGTCGTCCGCGAATCTCAGATGGTTCAAGAAGGAGCCACGTATATATATTCCTAGGTTTTCCCAGTTTAGCTTACTAATGATGGATTCCAGTATAGCTATAAATATTTTTGGGGATAGTGGGTCTCCCTGTCTTACACCTCTTTCTATGGGGAAGCTAGGGCCCAATGTTTCTAGTTTTATTCTCCCAGTGTTATTATTATATATGCTTCTGATGGCCTCTATATATGTTTCTTTTACTCCTTGTTCTTTTAAACTTGTCCAAATGCTTTCATGTGTTACCGTATCAAAAGCTTTTTTATAGTCTATAAAAGCAAGATATAGGGGTCTCTGTTGTTCTTGATATTTTTCGATAACTAGCTCGAGGGTGTGTATATGGTCGACTGTAGAGAACCCCTTTCTGAAGCCTGCTTGTTCTACAGGTTGCCTAGCTTCTATGACAAAGCTGATTCTTGTGTTTATAATTGCGGAGAAAAGCTTGTAGATACTCGGTAGCAAACTTATCGGTCTATAGTTGCCTATTTCCTTCGGGTCTCCTTTCTTATAAATCAGTATGATGTTAGATTCGGACCATTGTGTAGGTGTTTCAGACTTTTGTAATATTAGGTTGAATAGTTTAGCTAGTGGTGTAGCCAAAGTTGCGTGTCCTATCTTCAGTGCTTCATTTGTGATATTGTCTGATCCGGGAGATTTTTCTAGTTTTAATTTCTTAATTGTTTCTATAATTTCGATTTCATCTATTGCTTTTATGTTTTGATCAATATTTTGTCTATTATTTGAGACTGCGGCTTTTTGAGTCATGTCGCTGTATAATTTTTTATAAAAATCTGATGCTGTAGTGATAATGTCGGTTCTTTTGTTCAGGTCTTTGTCCAAATTCTTCAATCCTTCTATCCAAGTCTTGTTTGTTCTAAGTTCCTTGTAGGCTTTCTTAGTGCTTCCAGTGAGATGTAGATGTCTTTCCATGATACCTTGTCTATATTTTGCATAATCATTTTTTATATATTTATTGACTATTTTGTAGAGTGCGGAGAGCTCATTTCTCATAGACCGCGATTTGTTTTTTGTTTTCTGTAATTCTTTTCTTCTTTGTAGTAGCGCTGTTGTTCGTGCCGCAAATATTTTATGGCGTTTCTGTTCTTCTCCTGTAACTGGGACTGGTTTCAAGCTGTGGGTAATCGCGTTTGTTATGCTTTCGTAGAGGGTTTGTACTGAGGTGTTTTCGTTAGGAACAAATGTGTCTGATAGTATTGATGATAAATTTTTCTTGTAGTTTGATATTTCTTCTTCGCTTTTTAGTTGACTTATTTGTTTATTTGTAAATTTGGCTCTACTTCTTTTTTGTCTGGTTAGTATTACTGTTGCTCTAATTAGTCTATGATCTGAGGAGTAGTTTAAATTCATGGTGCCAAGGTTTTGAAATATTCTTGGTTGGTTTGACAATATATAGTCAATTTCATTTTTGGTTTCGCCATTAGGGGATCGCCATGTCCATCTTCTGCTTTGCTTCTTTTTGAAACATGTATTTATTATTGTTAGTTTATGTTCAATAGCGAAATCCACTAGCCTCTGTCCTCTTTCGTTTCTTTTGCCGTATCCGAATTTTTTTGTAGCCAGGTGTTCTTCCTTCTTGGTTGCTCCAATTTTTGCGTTAAAGTCTCCCATTAGTATAATGTTCTTGTGTGCTGTTTCTAGTGTTTTGTCGATAGTTTTGTAGAATTCGTCTATTTCGGATTCGCTAGCTGCTTCTGTAGGTGCGTAAACTTGTATAATTGTGACCATGTAGCCTTGAAAATTCATGTTTAATACTGCAACTCGTTCTGTTATGCCAGTGAAACTCTCTATATTGTTTTTATGTGATTTATTTACTATGAAGCCTACCCCATATTTTCCTGGTGTGTGGCCTATGTAACATAGTATAAAGTTATCATGTTCTTCTATTTTCGTACCAAGCCGCCTCATTTCTGAGATTCCTATTATGTCGTATTTTATTTCATTTATTGCTTCTTCCAGCTCTAATAGGCGGTTGTATGACGATAAAGTCCTGACATTGTATGTTGCAATCTGTATTTGATGACATTTTTTATTTTTGTTTTTGGTCCACTCTAATATGGTTTCCTTTGGAGGGTTATGGTCATACTCTTCCACGGTGACCAACCGGGTTGGAAGATGCTGCAGGTTTTTTGTTTTATTTTGTTTGTTTGTGCGATCTATGTAGGAGGAGGGTCTTGGTTGCTATGTCATCTTGTCTTGATTGCTGCTTGTGCTATTTGTATTTTTATTTACTAGAAAGTTAAGTATTCCCGGTTTTACAACTCCTTCCGAGATGCTATTTGACCTTCTGACCATTGTATCCGGTTTTTGTAGCTTATTCTTTTTATTAATTTGTGTGTTTCTCTCTACATTTGGTATTGTAAAGTTCTCTGGTGAAGTAGATAATTTCCGCTTTGTGATGTTTTTAGATAGTACTATCAATTTGTCGTATTTAATTACTGCTGTATTTCCCTTTTCTCTCTCCAGTTTCAATTGTTCCTGTAGTTCCTTCCTCTTTTCCAGCACATACTTTGGATAGTCTTCTTTCACGTAATATTCGGTATCTTTCAGGGCTCCTTTTTGTTTCAAAATTTTTATTTTTATTCCTAGCGTCGAGAAAGTTACTATTATTGGGCGTGGTCTTTCTCCTTTCTTTCCCACTCTTTTAAGTTCTTGTATGTCGCTGTAGGTTAGTTTGATAGATAAATATTGTTCCAGCCATTTGATAATATTCCTTTCTAAGTTCTCATATGATGTTTCAGTCTCTCCAATACCGAAAAATACCAAGTTTCTTTGCCTCGCCTGTTTTTCCAAAAAATATATCCTTTTTTCCTGATTTTCCACTATTTCATTCAGTTTTTCATGTTTTTCTTCCCATGCTAAAAGTTTTTCTTCAAACATTCTATTAATATTTTGTGTTACTTGCTCCGTAACATTTTTTCCTGTTTCCCGGATTTCTGCTCTTTGCTCGTCCAGCTCCATTTTTATTGTTTTCAGGGCGTTCAGAACTTCTTCCATGATTAAGTAGCGAAGTATGAGAGTATTGAAGTATTACGACTTGTACACAAGTTTTGTTTTGGTACTATTGCTGCCCTCTGTTGGTGCGCTTTTGTATTAAATTAGCTTCTTGATGTTAGGTTTTGTATCACCGAGTATCGATCGCTTTTATATCGATGGTGTTGTAGTGCGCCCTTGTTATAAGAGAGAGACATACTTATACTCGTACATAAACAATTACAAATTACACCCAAATTCGGAAAAAATGGCACTTGAGGTCTCTACGGAATACCGAAAATACTCTTCACTGATGGCAGGCTTCACCGAAAACATGGTTAGCCGACGACGGTTCATTTTCGAAAAATATTCACTGATGGAGCGTTTCGTCGAAAACATTCTTCGCCGACGTTTGTTTACCTAAAAATCATTCCCTTTTGTTGCTTCTCACTGCTGGGACAGGGCACAGAACGGCAGGCGCACACCGACAGGTCTGGAGTTAGGAGGTCGCCGTATAGTTGTAATTTTATTATGTAATGTAGTGTAGCAGTATTCTTTTCCTTTTAGCGTGCTGACTCGCTATGCACTTAGGGAATGAGTAATGCAGGTCAATAAAGCTGAGAGCCGAGCATCCAAAGTGGAAGGAGCTGCAACATTTCTAAATGCGATGACTGAAACGCTTCGAACTTGTTTGAAAGAAATTGCTAAACTGGGAGGTATTACACGTTTTCCTTCTTCAACGTTTTGAGAACATTCAGTAAATGTACCTATGTAAATTTTCGTTAGGAAAACTTACTGTTTCGAATTCATCATTGCACAAACAGTCATGTTATTGGATAGCTACCACCAGCGCCTCGGGCTTTGTTTAGAATATTCATAGAGAGTAAAATAACTGTTATTGCCAAATATTTGTTACATGTTTATTGACCCCTGTAGGTAGGTAATGTAACGTAAATGGTACCTAGGTAGTGGATGTCTATAGTATTGTCATTGTAACCGGGCAATAAAGGTGTCGTTTCCCTTACCTACCGATTTTTACAAATACTGAAATAAGTTCCAAAAAAAATCTAAATTTCTTTAAAAACATTTTTTTTCCAAAACTGCGCTGAGCGTAAAAAAGATCCACCAGATGTTCTAAATACGTCTTCATTTTGGTAATGGATGATAATTTTCAGACATATTTTATTCATTCATTAAGACAGACTGTGAATAATACACTCCCTTTTTGCAATAACTCACAGGAATCTTAGCCTTGACTCTCTTGCCTTTATTTATTACACACAATTTATTCTTTTTATCATGGAGCGCTTCGTATAAAAATACAGAACCTAGTCCAACCGACGATTTAAATACCTTAAGTATTCAAAAGGTAGAAGTTGATGATTGGTTGGACTCCATCAGTATTTAACTAACAGTTAACTTAATATAGGTACTAAACTTCATTTAAGTATAAATATTTTTCAATAAACACAGGTGACGATTCAGGTTTTCACTGTGAACTAAATTTGACATGACCAAAAGTAGCTCCTATCAAAAGAGATATAAAAAATCCCAAGTAAATAAATTCCATCATTCCTAAAGAAGGTTTTGAAAGAATTCAAGCTAAAATTGCACGCTATGTTACTTATTTCGTCGATAAACCTTCACTCTGTAACAAACAGTGCTGCCAGATTAGGCGACTTATCGCCATTTAGGCTATCTCGAAGGGGGTCGGGGCGACCATAAATCGTGATTTGCGACTGGTCGCCATTTAGGCTACCCCGAAAAAAAAATTGGGCGATTTTAGGCTACAAACGAACAGCTAGATAAATTTTTAGCAGATCTAATAAATCTTAATAATAAATAGAGAAAAATCTAATAAATCTTGCCATAATTTTCCAATTAACGTTTTACTTTCCTAATATAATCATATACTGGCAAAACCACATAACCCACAGATCCTTCCACATTATCAGCTGGCCTCTACAGCTCCAGCATATCTTCAGCGAATTATGACGATGGAGGTATTTTAGAAGAAATTGTTTTATTAGGTCCTACATGATGATTAATATTATTCATCATCAATGCTAATAAATTGCCTCCATCGTCAATAAATTATTTCTGTATTGTGTATTTCTATATAGTGTGGGTTTAGCAACGTTGTTTAAGTCATGTCCACCAAGCTCAAAACATCAATTTCTCATAATGTCCATTTCGCAAATTGTTAAGTTTGCAAAATGTATTTCGATAAAATCTCCCTTTTCTCCTTGTATTTTCATATGGTTTCCAAATAGAGAAAAAGTAAAAAAAGAATCAATGTTGTTTGTTTAGAAGTTGACTTGGACCGTGATTTACACATTTTGATTGTAGCCTCAATTTAAAAAATGAAACTTTTTCATGCAATTTATTATTGTGGAATAGGAAACAGAAAGAGTATAAAGCCAAAAGAGAGGGTTTTCAGTATCGGTCAGTTCTACAAATTTTAGATTTTTGTGAAACAAAGATTTGGCTATCCAATTTTGTCGAGGCCACAATTAAAATTGTAAATCATGATCCAGTCAACGTCAAACAAACTACATTACTTATTTTTTTTTTAATCTAAATAATTTTTATTTTATTTTTTATACTATTTGAAAATCACATTAAGTACATAACATATACAAGGAGAAAAGGAAATTTTTGCGAAAGGAACACGTCATGTTTATAAATAATTAAATTGAGGTGTATTTCAAGCCTAAAAAACGGTGTCCTGCTAATTAAAGTTAACTGTGGTATGTATAAAAAAAGTGCTACTTAGGCTACCTGATCCGTATTTGGGCGATTTTAGGCTAATTTTAATATTTTTTTTGAATTGGGCGATTTAGGCTACCTGAAGCCAAATTTTTGGCGATTTGGTTCAGGCTACGTCTGGCAACACTGGTAACAAAACGGAGATAACTTTACGATTGCTTTTCAAAGTTTCCGCTTTGATATTCTCAATTTAAACGATTAAATTGTCTCAAATAGACACAAACCTAAAATCATTATCTAAAACCGTTAGATATTTGGGTAGATATTGCAAATTCGATATCCAAAAACCTTTGCATATTGCACCTCAAACAATTTATAAAGTAAGTAGGTAATACATACGTAATTCATAATAATGGACTTTTCTATTATGTACCTACTTCTGTAAATGACTGAATAGCTTTATATAAAATAGTAATAATAACTACCTTTTAACTTTCATACATCAACACTTTTTCATAGTTCGAAATTAATAATGTTATAAAAATGACGTTAAATGATGATTATAATGTGTCGCATATAAATACAATTCCCCACTGAGTGTCGTGCCGCAGTAAAATAGAAGTGGCCGTAGTGACCCACAAAATGTACCCTACACTATTAAAAACTCATAACTCCAGTTCCCATCGATCGAACTAGTTCCACGTGGCCCAGTTAAATAAAAATTGTTCTCTAGCATATTTCTTGTTTGACTCATTTCATTTGTTAACATTTTCTTTAACTTTCCTTTGATACAGTCAATTTTTTTCAATGCGAAATGAGAACAGATACGCTTTGAAATGAAAATGTTTATATGTAATGGAAATCTTTATTTGCGAAGCAAATCGGGGCGAATTCCATTCATCTGTTGTGTTGATACGGTAACACCGACGCATTTCTAGAAAATCAATACGTATTTTCCGCAAGTGTGAATATGAATATCGTAGGTAGATAGAAAGATTGAAGTGCCATGCTATATCCTGACCTAACATATAGATTCATACAATTCATATATCAAAGATTCAGAGTCAAAAGACATTGCCACTTTTCAATGGAGCTTTGCCCCCCACCTACAAAACTACGTGACCATTTAAGCTGTACCTATCATTTTGTTGGGGACTTATTACAGGTTTCATATTGCATAATCATAATCAGTATCATCTTCTACTACTCGCGCAACTCCTATAGAAGAATAATAAAAACAATGAATAAATCAGAATTTGAATTACGCATTATCCATGCTCGGTGATTAAATTAGAACAACAAGGTCGCAGGTTCAAGTCCTGTCCACGGCAAGAATTTTTTCATCATGTTCTAATGAATAAATCGCTTTGATTTCTAACTATTTTCTGAATGCTTAATTAAGCTGTTTTTTTCAAATCGCAACTTGTACAAAACTTTATTTTAAACAAATAATTTTATTAAAAAACGGAGATATTTGTCTGGAAGAGATCGCTCTCAGCGATAAGACCGCCTGTTGTATAAAATTATGTTAGCTAAGTGTGAAAACTATGTATTATTTTTTGTGCAATAAAGTATATTTATCTTTATCTTATCTTATATTTTTACATTTATTCGTTATCTTGTACAACTTGCGGTTGATGGTGGGGCAGAATCTGGCATTGTCATTTGTCAAATTTGGAAACATTTAGTACCTTTACATAATTTCAATTAAGTCTTGAGCCTGATTAACTCCTTCCAATAGACAGTATATGTACAAAGAAGTTAACTAAACAAAGCCAGCGACGGCATTAAACAAAGTTTTAATTCAATTAAGCATATGCCCCAAATAACTTGTTGTAGAGTTTGTTGTACACTCCTATAAAACGAACTTCGGTTTCGGCATTGGTTTCAAATTTACGAGATAAATTTTCATGAAACCATGGTATTTAGTGTTAAATTTTCCTATTGTAAGACTATATACAGGGTGTAACGTAAAGGGTATATGAAGCCGAAGGGAGGGTGTTCAGTATCGGTAACTGAACAACTATTGTTCTACAACTTTTCAAATAAAAAATCAAAATAAATCCGTGTCCCATACAAATCGATCAGCTGACCGGTACGAAATGTATGAAAAGTCAAAAAATAAATTCGCGAAAATCGAAAAGTCGTAGAACAAAAGTTGTTCAGCTACCGATACTGAACACCCTCCCTTCGGTTTCATATACCCTTTACGTTACACCCTGTATATAAAAATCATGTGATAAGTAAGCAGGAAAGAATTTAGAAAACAGTGCAAGCAAGTGCAAAATAATTGATATAAATTTAACTTACTTTCCTTTATATTTAACTTGAATAAGGTAAATAAAGGAAACCCGGTTGAGATGTCATCCTCGAAGGAGGTTAAGTCTATAACTGCTAAAGAAAATGGATTGGACTCCGCGGACGGCCTTCTTCTACTTATGACTACCTTCGTTTCAGTTCATGACTCTATTTTTCGACAGTATCAAATTAATATCGTCATGGATAGCAAAACAATCGATAATTCGGTTTTGGCTTCAGACAGGGGTCTTCAGAGGAACTCTAGATGAGATTAATAAATCCGAGTCGAAATGACGAAGTTCGTAGGACAATGTTAATTGGAAAACTTCCATTGTGTCATACTTTACTGAAGGGAGGGTTGTGTCTGGGCATAGCGTTTTGTGTTTTGATGATCATAAAACAAAGAGGTGTCTTTAGTCTGGATGTTTATTGAACCCCGGCTTAAGCGCAAGCCTTCCTCGATGCAAGTCTTTCTAAATGTACTTGCTACATCTATATTATTATCTAGGAATAGGTAAATATTTATTTATCATACTATAGGTATAGGGATATGCTGTAAAAGTCACCATGTTTAAAAGATGAGAGTGTAATCTTGGATTTTACTCTGAAAGATCTACGTAAGTACCCATGGAATATTTGTACCATCAAGCCTACCAGATTTATACGCTTCAATGAATTCTGTTTCATGTTACCTGCTGTAACGAGAAGCTGAATTTTATGGCGCGACTACATTGGAGAGCGTAGCGGAGATGGTCCCCAGAGTATTATGTAGATAAGTATTCTATTAGATTCATACTTTTCTTCTTCTTATCAGTCCCGTATATTATGTCACCCATTGTTGGTGCAATAGACCTTTTCATGGATGCGCCATTCTTCTCGTTCACTTGCAAGCACCATCCCCATCCCACCAGTATCATTAATTTTAGTTACCTATTGAAGTTAACTCGCTAACAAATGTAAGTAGGTACTAGAATTTCATTCTTCCCTCTATGTAATAACTTACGGAATACAATAGATAAAGATTGTGAATGAATATTAGCATTGGTGGATTTTTCACTGCTCTAGTCGTCAGTAGCGGAATTAAAATCCCATTATTCACAAGGCTCGTAGCTACAGTGTTTACGTGCTCGCTAGCGTATACATTGACAAACTGATAGTAATACAGGAATCGTGTCTGGAATGTCTGCTGTATCGTGAATTCTTGATGCACTTTTTTCTCTGTGCCCTTTTTCCTGGTCAGTCAGTTGAGCTCTATAGTCTACTGTATTCTCCTTCTTTTGTATTTTGTATCTAATCGATTGCTCGTTTCATTCGCTTCTTTGAATATTTCAGTAGTTCCTTCCTATTTCGTTTGAATGTATTGTTGGAAGTGGAGATATCAATCGCTATGCAGGAAATTGCGATTCAGATTCATTTCGTTTATTCGCAGATATATTGTGCATATTTTTGCTTTGTAGGTAATATGTATGCTTCTTTATAAACCATTTCCAGTGTGAAGTTTTTAATATGTCCCTCTAACTTCGTAACACGAAATAATGTATGATTACAATCTTAAAACACGGTGGTTGGTCTAGCTAGGTACCTAAACCGAAGCCCAAATGAGTGTCTTATTTTGTAAACAAAAACTTGCTAACATTTTAAGCTGTTCTGCGATTATTGCATACTTTTTTTCAAATAAATAGATCGGATTAGGTACCTACTTTATTATCACAATTACAGGTTCGATCAATCAGTACCTTCAGTGTTATATCACAACGGGTAATTATATGATCATATTTGTTTACAAAATAAGACACTTGATTTGGGCTGCGGTATACATATTAATATAGGGTACTTACCGATATGTATCATCGTAATTAAAGTAACCCTGAACATTAAACAAATAACGACTGGTCCTCGCTACAGGGCTGGCGCTTACTTCGCTCAACAGCTGAGTTTAGCCGTTCAGCGAGGTAATGCGGCCAGCATCCTGGGAACCCTGCCGCATGGGGGCGACATAGGTGATATGCTTATAATGTAAATATTGTGTGAATAGGTAACTTTTTTTTAACTAGTATTATTTTAAGTTTTGATATTATTAAATTTTGAAAAGGTACTACTGTAGGAAAAAAACAGATCGTAAAAAACCGGTTTAGGGGGCCACTCAGGCAAGAAAAATCTCGTCTTGTGCCGAGTTTACCATTTTTCAAATTTGATGTACCTAGTATTTTCGGCCAATGCATAAGTCAGTCTATGCAGAGTTTCCCCCTGTAGAAATTTGAATACAAAATTTCAACCAAATCTACTATTTCACAGCCTTGTAGCAGGTGGCGTGACCATTTTCATTCTAGATATCTCAAGACAGTTTCAATTATGATCATATCAAAAACGCTATTCTAAGTATTTTACGAACTATTTTGTTTGATCGTGGTTGCGTTCCGCTCGTCCGCAGTTCACGAAATAGGTTTATTTTTCACGACCCCGCTTTCGCTAAATTCCACCGGGCTTACTCAAGGGCGGTAGCAGCCTCAGTTATTCCCGTTATTACATAATTCCTGAGATTCCTCCGACGAATAAAGAAGCTATTTAGTTATTATTAAACTACAGTAACATTGTACACACGAAGAAAGTATACAGGGGGCCTCAATAAGGTTGAGATTTTCTCAAGAACCACTGGATCGATTAAAATAATTTTTTACAGTACTTTTTTATTATTTTTTTCTCTGTGTTCCACCGTACCTACCGCTTAGTTACTTTCCGTTACTACGATTTTATGCATAGTATAAATAACTACCTACTTAGTCTGATTTAGAGAACCGTCGTTAAATTCTGTGAAATCACAAATCATAATTTTATCTGTAGTAGAGTACCACTTAAATATAAAACAAAACAATGCAGTTCCATAGGTAATAGGACCTCGGAAAACTCTTTATCAGGACTGATAATTTCCGATATCAGTCGCCGCGCCGAGTCGCCAGTTGCCTGATAGCCGACGCACAGCGTACGCGCCACTTTTCAACAGAAATTAATAATAAAAATCATTCAAGATGGGGTGTGGTGAATTTTTGGTGAAATATATCCTGTTCTTTGCCAACTTATTCTTTGCGGTATGTAACTTTACGTAATATTAAATAATATAATTCATATCTAAGTGCACGTTAGTGTGCAGGCCAAGTTCTCAAAACATCGGCATTATTTACACAAAACGTTTCGAGCCACTTTTGACCATCCTGTATCTCGTGCCAATTTGATATACACATTCATTATCTCTAACTAGAGCCCATTGACACAGTGCTTGAGACGTTTAGACTCCCGATATGGAGAATCCAAGTTCGAATACGCATGGGTATTCGAAATTGGAATGAGATTTCCTCGGCTTTCCAAAGAAAATCATAAGGACACTGGCGCTAAGCTTATAGATAACATTCACGTTAAGTGATTAATCGCTTAAACCCGGTGTTAAATCACAAACATACCATAGTTACTTAGAAATATTTTAAAGATATAAAATTGGTTTCATTTAGGTTCTATTTATTTAGTTCTTTATTTTTCTAACTTTTGTAAAACGGTGAAAGAATATATTGTGAGGAAACCTGCATGTGCATACCTGATCATAAATCAAATTCTAAATAATGTGCCTAGACAAATTCGTTACTCACTGATAGATCATGATCCGACATTTAATTTAACTCGGTTTTGCGGCCCATAAAATGATTATATTCCCCTGACTGTTCTCAAATGGAAGTATCCTACAATATCTGTAAGATAAGTATCCTTCTACATTTATCCTGGAAAATGATACTATTAAAAGTTAGTGATAGTGTAAATAGTGATAAAGACGCCGCCCATCCGATTGACTCATTGAATCATTAGTCAAACGTAAGAGTCATGATTACCATTGCTCATCATTCACCAATATTAATATCGATTTCGAATTTAGTGATGATTAGTAAACTTAGAAGGAAAAAACGTGCTCTCTGGTTAAACTATATCAAACGCCAAAATTAAACATAAGGATAAAGTTGAACCATAATTTACCTATAGTAGATACCTACTACAAAAACGGTAAATATCCTTTCAACGCAGCTGTAAAGTATGAGTTTGTTTATGTAGAAATAGTTGGCCACGACGCGACCAATAATGATAAAGTCCCAGATAAGATACACATTGCTTCCCCATAGGTGGGAGATAAGCCTTGTAGGACAGCTAATCTTGATACGCCAAATGAAATAACACGAGTACAAGTTCTATGAACCGTATCTTTGAAAAATACGACTATTAGCATCGATAATCCAAGATGCTCTAAGCAAAACAGGACAGGTTTTCTAGAAACATCAGTCGTTCAACTTTTCTACTTACATTAGGGTACTGATTAAGCGTTGCCTAAAAATGGCCTATGCCTATCTTGTTTACAAAAAAAAGATGAAATAGAAAATATTGATTTTCAGACTGAAAACATGAATGAAACATTCAACCGCTAAGGAACGATACTAGTACCTGTACTGCTGCACCTATCTTATTTTAGCTTATATCAATGATCTACCCAAAAATGTTTCCTTATACTAACGAACGTTAACGAATTAAAAATTTCACATGATAAAACACTCGACACAACCGTAAATGAGCTAACTGCACATAACCTTGAATTAAATTTTAATAAAACTAAAAATGTACAATTTTAGATCACTCCAGAAAACGCCCTTGAATATGAATTACACATACGAGAACACTAAAACAACGCTTTAAAAAGACAAAAAGATCTATCATATACCTACAGATTTGATCTAATCTTAAAAAGTAAACTGAGTTCAAAACTACACATACAACATACCTACGCGTACAGTGACTGCAAAGCAATATTGTATAAAAGATTTTTAAAAGTTTTAAAAGCTAGTTCTGACAGATCATTGGAAGCATGTCTTCAGAACTTAATACACAGGTTCCCATACGCATGATTCCTAGGTAATCTTTAAAAGGTTAAACATACATCCTAAGGTATAATTCCATTACTTTGCGACTACTTCCATCTTAAAAATAAAATGTCAATGGAAACCCGTCATCTCTGCCTTGCTCCTACACAAAATTCATTCGATTACTTTATTAACTTGACGAAACCTCTCATTCCAGTTGGCAGGGCTGGCCCTCCTCGGCATTGGGATCGCTGTCCAGCTCCAGATCTCAGCTATCACCGATGTTATCCAAGGCAACTTCCAAGTGGCTCCCATCAGTGCCATGGTGGTGGGCAGCATCGTCTTCCTCATCGCTTTCTTCGGATGCTGCGGAGCCATCAGGGAGAGTAACTGCATGCTTGTTATGGTAAGAAGAAATCTTCAAATACTTTGAGAATCTGACAGCTGATTTGCATATGAAATGGAATATATCCGACTATACAGTCATTACTCAGTAGCAATATGATCAGTAATAGAATTTACAAAAAAACAATTACTTCATGAAACTATATTAATAAGATAAAACGGTTACCTTGTTAAACATTTATTATTGATGTCTCGATATTTCGACAGCATTACAGCCATCATGGTCACGAGTAGACTACTTCATGAAACTACTGACAGTAAATACAGATATGTGGTCTTGTGAAGGAAGGTACGGATAGCCTTCATAGAGTAGTAGCTGAAGTAGATATTGTAGAGTAGGTAATATGAAAACTGAAAAGTAAACGTGAAAATTTGCAGTACAAGAAGAATTCAGAAGAAGGGTGAGTTGTCAGAACCCTATACATATAGTGAGAGCGCGAAATTGCACTTTCCGATGTTATAGGTAGTGCATTTTTGTGGGGTACCCGTGGCCAACAGTTATGTCCAACCTTGTTGTATCAATTGTGCCATTATACCTTTGCATAGTGTGTCACATTGTGACCGGCATATAACGAAATTTTATAAATCCGACTCCAATAGACAGGGTTTAAGTACCGTATTCAAATCAAATACTAACAATACCTATATTTTATTCCAGTACGCTATATTTATGCTGATCCTGATGATTCTGAAGATAACACTGGCAACGGTGATCTTCGTGAAACTTGACGCATTCGTGGATGATGTACCGAGGTGGCTGCAAGAAGGATTCACTCAGAATCTTACTGCTTTCCATGACATCGAAACTACGGTGAGAATACAATTAAACAAAGATACATCAAACATACCTCCTAGATACAGAATCATCACATCACACATATCCTAACATTGAATTTAGGTATATTTTGATCCCTTAAGACGAGAATGCTTAAACGCGGATGGAATAGTTCTAAATCATTATCAACTTGTTTAGCCACACCATTGAACCACATGTCTGTAGGTATGATGTTCTTTACTTTCAAATCTGTTTAATCAGCCAAATAGTTTTAAGTACCTAACTGTAATGGAAACGTAAAAATAACAATATTGGCCTCTTCTGCATGTCACTCAATTTTAGCGCTATAGTTATTTCCATATTCAGAATCAGAATCATATGTCTTTATTGCAAGTAAGTAAGTTGTGTACATTTTTGCACATCAACATCTCTTAATTTACATTTACATCACTTTGCAAAGAAAAGGTGCAAACGCTGAGGAGAAGAAGTAGCAATAGCTTTAAATCAACTATGAACATTTTGCTTCCAGTTCCAATGCTGCGGAGTCTCCGGTCCCGACTCCTACTCCATCATCAGTCTGAACCTGCCTCCCTCGTGCTGCTCCACTGGTGCCACCGGTCCCTGCACCACGTTCAACGCTCACAAGGGCTGCAAACCCGTCCTGCAGAACTTCTTCAACACCTTCGGCTTGACTATCGGCATTGTAGCTCTTGCCGTAGGGGCTGTTGAGGTATGTTGCTGTTTTTTGGTTAATTCTCCTCCGCCTCCTATTCTACTTCTATCTATAGCGTCTAAGGAAGCACAATGGTGTGCCAATACAGGGGCTCTATCGCAGCCAGTCAGATATCATCATGATACTCGATGATATATTATATTAATGTATGATCACCGCTCGGTCTATTTCCATTGCTAGTTTTCTAGAGTATAAAGTCGTTCGTGCCCTGCCTGGTTACAAACACACAACTAATAATTCCTTGATCGTAGACAGTTACGAACACTACAATCCTGAAGTTTTGATTCCAACATTCCGAAGTATTAGAATACTGAATTTTGGTGCTTACAAGAAAAACTGCAACATTTTTATCTCTTTCTTTCAGTTGGTGGCCGTAGTCTTCGCGCTCTGTCTCGCCAACCATGCTCGCAATAAGACAAGGAGAACACGCTACTGACTAGCATCACGTGCTGCCTATAATAAAGTTATATCTTTAAGATAATAATAATGCACAATTATTTTCCGAAGCCTATTCATGGAATCGACAGATACGTGTTCACCTAAATCACTAACAAAATTAAATGGTAGTAAACAAGTTTAATTGATTATCTTCCCTTGCATGAAATTTGAAGCTAATAATTTAATTTTGACAATCAATAAATAAGAAACTTTGACCTTATGTACAAAAAATTCATGTACGAAACTGACGAAAAAATGACGCTTTCTGTTTGAGACGCAGATTTTGTACTTTCAAACAATTGAAATGTACCTAATTTGGGAGTTAAATAATTAAAGTACTATTTCAGTGTCATCAAAAAAGTCTGGTCTCTAAACGCAAAAACCATTTTTGCGTTTAGAGACCAGCTTTAGAGAGAGAACTCTAGCTAGAGAGCGATAGACGAAGACTTTAATTTACGAACGAAGAATATTTTTTCGGCCTGATTACTCATGAATCATCTTAGAGTGTTTCCTGTATTTTCTCACACGTTTATATAACTGTATAAACTTCATCGTTAATGCCATGTATTTGTATTTTCTTCGAATGAATCTTACTGTGATAATAATGTCCAGTGGGAACAAACCCTTGTGATCCCTTACGGGAATCTGTGTAATTGTTTTGTTTGTAAGATTGTTGTATGTACCTAATTGTAACGTAATAAATACATTTTATTACCTAAATAACAAAGTATTACATATACACCAACCACACATCCAAATGTAGACATAAAATATAATTTATTTCAGCAGAAATAACCTTATTCTAGATTCCTATAAAGTATGAAGAGAAATTAAGTGAGAAAAAAACCATACAAAATGTTTCCCAAATAGGTAAATGAATCCGAACTAAATCACGGAAAACTAGACAAGATTAGAGATCTTGTTTTCCGTTATCTCTTTGATGTGATGCAATTTATGTGATGGATGACTACTAAATAACTACATTAATATAGTTTTTTTTAGAGAAGTGTTTGCGTGTCTTCAGAATAATGTCTTGTTGATCGACTTAACCCCACTTGCAATAAAAAATAACACTAGAGTTAGCGACTCAACCCGAGCAAAATATATTGAGTTTTGACGTGTTACGTACTCTCTCAAGCTATTATTAGTTAGCAAGCTAGTATCTCTCCCTATTGCAAGTGACCCTTATTTTTTTACTTTAGCAATAAATACATTCGGTTAATCTTTATTATTTTTGTAATTATTCACTTATTATGACAAAATCGCTGACCTGCTAAATTGCACCCTTCGACGAAATCAAACTTTTCAAATATCGTTATCAACTTGTTTCGACTTTTAGGTGACGCATCTCAGAAGTGTGCTTACATTATTATCGTTGATATCAGCATTTAGTATTCGTCATACTTATTTTTCTAAGAAGCGATACTTACGCGTTTCATAGCGGGATTGATATCCGATTTTGATATCATGTTATACGAGTAAGGAGTGTCTTCTCGAGATTAGCAGCCATTTGTAGTTATTGAGGAGATTGGATTTATATTGAAATCTGATAGCCACTTGCAGTTGGTACATTATGAAGTTGTAATATTTGACAAGACTGAATCAGAATTTGTCCCAATCTTGCTTTTGATAAAGACAATCTGAACAAACCGTTGCAATCTACTTAGCTCGTATTATCGTTGCAGGCGTTCTCTCGTGTATTAAGTACGGACAACAACAGATCAGTACGTTCTTACGTTACGTATCTTGCAGTACGATTTCAACTCTTACGACGCAGATAATAAGAATGGTCCTAAGTTCAAAGTGTTACTTGATGTGCTTTGATGTGTACCTAACTAAACTAATGCAAATAAAACAATTTCTTATTTAAGTTAGTGCCTACAAAACGCATGTAGCAAAGCTCTACACACAATTAATTGCTACGATTATGTACAGTCGAAAACCGAAAAGTGTATTTATTTTTTAATAATGAACTCGACAGTTCGTCATTTGCCAATGTCATGTACAGAATATTCAAGATATCACTGTCTTCTCTTTCTCTGGACGAGTCGCCGTGGCGTCATCAACCCTGGAAATCCGCGTCTTCTTGTCTTCATCCAGAGTCGCCGTAGCGTCGTCACTCTGGACGAAGCAGCTCGACAGTCACGTTCACTCCTGAGCTCGTAGTGGGACTCTTGATAATTGCTGGAAATTTCAGATCTTGCATTGATTATCCAGTAAATTCACCATACGCGAACATTCGCGAACATTTTCCGATTAATTTAACGTGATATTAAATACAAAGTAACCACAGTAGACATTAAACTCAAAATTATCATATAATTTCGCAACCGTCGTTTCCCGGCCATTTCCAAGAGAACCAGAAAAAAAGAGTATACAGGAAGCCATATTAAAGTTAATATTTTCTCAAGAGCTATAAAATCTCAAACTTGACTTTCTGCGAGTATAGTTCTTTTCTCTGTATTGGCTTTGTTTCAAGCTGGTTTCATGAGAGAACAACAGTCGGCCCTTGTTTTACACTGTGACGTCTTCGACAGCGTAGCGCGAAGCCTCCGCGGTGCTCAGAGAAATGAGCCGCGAAGTATGCACAGAAATTAATATTTGCATAAAATCGTCATTTTGGTATATTATTTTCATACAAATTGCATATTTTTGTAAGGTAGTAATTGCTTACCTTATCTCGTTCGCATGTTGATTTTATCTGTAATTAAATCGCTTGTTATAGATATCGATGTATAATTCTGATAATAATCACCTACCTACTCGTAGGTTTTGTTACAGGTGATGTTATATGATTGGAATTTCACGACAGCTTGTAAATACAGGATGAAAGCAATAAAAACCAATTTGCATGAAATTAAAAATTCATTCCAGACTTTCGTGATTTCTTAAGTACCTAAGTAATAAAATAAACTCATATGCTTGTCCTGCAGCCTAAAATAATCTCTACCGAGGTAGATCATGTGAAATAAATTGTGTGATTGCAGAAATACAGTACATTTAACTAATTTTTTTCGCATTTTGACCACGAGTAGGTAAACTAACAAAATATTTGATCAAATTAGGAACGTACGCCCATCTCTACTCTACTGTGTGAAGTGTCATGGCGAAAACAAATAAAAGAACAGCGTTTCAGTTTGCTCCTGTAGAAAAGCTATAATTTCGTTATCAACGCCATACACAATATTTAACACCTGTAGGTACTTAGGTAAGTATTAACTATTACCTAATTTGATCATATTCAACAAGGTCAAAATGCCAAAAAAATTGTAGGTAAAAAATTAAGTCGCTCTCTTCATCACTTTACCTCGTCATATACTTTGGCAGTCTTGATGGCAGAGATGTATCTCTGAATGTAAATACAGGAGTCTTATGAATTCATAAGACTCCTTGGACAGGGGTTAGTATCTTCTCATTCTTGGAGGCACATTATGGTAATTTACCGGTGAGACATCTCACAGTTAAAAAAGTGATTGATTTCCCTTATCAGACATTGATTTAAGACTTCAGGCATTATGCTATCAGTAACATAGATATCCTAGGGGGTTTTAATGTATTTAATAAAAGGGGACAACTCAAACCCTAACCACCTGACATATGAATAACTAATTACCCCGCGTCAATCGTTTATCGATATAGAAGTGAATTTTTTTTTAATTAAAAATTGGTTCAATAAAGTAATTAAAATGTGTTGCGGAGGTTCCATTGCGAAAAATGTTCTAATTTTTTTAAACTTTGTTTTAACAGTGAGTATTTCATTTCATATAACAATAAAGTTATCTCTGTATAATCCTTGCTTTGTTATATTAAATTAGTGGAAATAGTACCTAATGTACTTAGCGTAGCGGGGGTACGGTGGAACACAGAGAAAGGTGTACAGGAGAGTTTTTAAGGTTTTTTAAAATTCGGTCCAGTCGGTTTTTTTTTCGAGAAAATCTCTACCTTATTGACGCCTCCTTATCTCTGTCTTAGACTGTACATCGTGTGTCCATTTGTGAATCTTACGAATAAAAGAAATTATCTTATTAGAACCTACAATACCGCTTCTTTTTCGCATGATTCCTTTGAACGGATAATGACCGTAATGCATTTCAACTGCATTCCAACCGCCAATTAGTACGACTGCAATAGAACTGCACGCCAACTGCAATCGGGTTGCACGGTTCGTTTGCAGTTTGAATGCCAGTTTGAATACCACTACGCCAAATTTAATCGATTTGTTCTCTCTAATCGAAACCTCTCATTCCAGTTGGCAGGGCTGGCCCTCCTTGGCTTTGGGATCGGTGTCCAGCTCCATAACTTGGCCATCACCGATATTATCCAAGGCAACTTCGAAGTGGCCCCTATCAGTGCCATGGTGATTGGCAGTATCGCCTTCCTCGTTGCTTTCTTCGGCTGCTGCGGAGCCATCAGGGAGAGTAACTGCGTGCTTGTTACGGTAAGAAGAAACAACTTCTTTATTGGGGTCCGATGGCTGATTTACCTATCTAAGTAATAAGATAACATGGAAAATTGTACAATGCATTAAATATTCACACTTCAGTAAAAATATCTGCACAAAAGGATTTAAGGATGTATGAAATTAGGCTTCAAAATACTACATATCCTTCATAGAATATTAGAGCAGATACCTAATTGTAAAGTATCACGTAATGAAAAGCGAATATTGGCTGTAAAACAACACAACTCAAGAAGAAGGATGAAGACGACTAACGCGAATATCGAGAACTCTAGACGGTGGACTCAAAACAAATGCTGATGAAACCTCAATTTTATTCCAGTACGCTATTTTTATGCTGATCCTGATGATACTGAAGATAGGACTGGCAACTATGATCTTCATGAAGCTTGACGCATTCGTGGATGATATACCGAGATGGCTAAATGAAGCATTCTCTTATAATCTTGCTGCTTTCCATAACATCGAAGCTACGGTAAGAATACAATCGATATAATTATGTTAATACTTTATGAAACATAGGTATAGATACTTATATAATATCCTAAAATCCTAAAATTTGTACTTATAGTTGGTACTAATCATAAACGTGAGTGCAACAAAGGTTCTAAATCAATAACCTATATTATCTTTAATATAATAAGCCACGCATACGGTTCCAGTACCTACTTAGTTATGCTGTTCTATACTTCCACATCTGCTTAATCAATCATGCAGTTCTCCCATAGATTTAAGTTATCGTAATGGAATCTAAGAGTAACACCTACTGGAATATTCTGTCACTCACTTTTAGCGCTATTAGTCCCTTCCATATTCAGCTAAGATCACTTGCTTTCCAGTTCCAATGCTGCGGTGTCACCGGCCCTGAGTCCTACTTCATGATCGGTCCGTACCTCCCCTCGTGCTGTGCAGTTGGTCTATGCAACCTATTCAACGCGTACCAGGGCTGCAAATACATCCTCCATTACTTCTTTAACACCTTCGGCTTAACTACCGGCTTCGTAGCTATTGGGGCTATTGAGGTATGTTGTAGTGATAATGGTCTTATTTGGAACTCGTCGAGTACTGGCGAGTTTTAAAAATTCCGACAGATCCTTTGTTACTGTGGAACACAGAACACGTTCAGTTTCGTTCACGTCGCCGTGGCAAAAAATTATGGAGGAAAGATAAGATAAATATTCTTTATTGCAAAAAAAAAGTATTACACAAAAGAAATAGGCTAATACAGTTAGTATTACAATTACAATATGATATAATATTACGTTTTAAGGAATGCAGAAAACTCCCACCTTCGTGGGGTCGGTGCAGTCTCTCATCCATAAGTTTGGATAAGGGCTAATTCTCATCCGACCGATTTATCCCACTTCATTCCATGACTGTACCTGTTGCATCCAAGGCACATGTCTGCCAATAAATGAATGTGCCATATGTGCGTTTTTATCTTACAAGGCCCCAATTCTCCATTACCTCAACCATACTCATGGTAACGAGATATAATTTACGAAGAGCGCCTAATCCATTAATCATAGTTACAAGGGAAGAATAATGTCATTGTTCGTAACGTGGTTACAAAACTCATTTATTAAAACTGCCGTAGCCATCCTAAAGCTTTGATCCTATCATTCTACCAATTTATCATTTTAAAAAAATATTGGTACAAAATCAAATTATTTCTTTCTTTCAGTTGGTGGCCGTAGTCTTCGCGCTCTATCTTGCCAACCATGCTCGCAATAAAACCACGATACCACGATAAGCAACGCGTGCTGTCCTAAGAAAATTATGTCTAGCTTATAAGATAATAATAATTAATATAATAATGCACAAATTGTACATATTTCGTGGATGAAGAAATCGACAAATTAATATTATATAGTTTGTATAGTAGGCAACATTTCATGATGTGGCCATATTCTGCGATCTGACTACGAAATTATAAAGCTGATCAGTAAAGTTATGTACATACGGAGGTAGCTATTATTGATTTATGTATCCCTATTCACTGTAAATATCATTTATTTATTTTCTGTTATTGCTATCTTATTATGTCCACACCTACCCCTTACACTCTTATCCTATTACTCTTATCTTAGCTTATTCCTCTGATTCCGTTGGTTACCTGAAAGAACCTTACCTAACTAAATTATCGCCAAGATATTTCATAGCTGCCAAGTTATAATAGTTGCAAACAGTTAGTCGCCCTTTAATTTATTAGTAGCCTATAAAATTATAATATCACAAAATATGTAATATGTGTACATATAGTATACTCTGCAGTCATGAAGTAGGTACGAGCATGTACAAAAGATGTTGCTCTGAAAGTAAATACAGGAATCTTATCAATTGATAAGCATGAGACTCCTTGGATTGGAGTTAGTATCTTTTCATTCTAGGGAACATTTGGCTTGGTAATTCACCGGTGAGACATAGCACCGTTACCAAAGTTATTGATTTCGCTTATCGTTATCAGGTTGCTATCAGTAATATCGATATCCTAGTGTTTTAATGTATTCAATAAATGTGGATAACTCACACCCTAAACACTTAGTCATACGTAACTGATTACTCTGCGTCGATCGCTTGTCGACATAGTGAAAATAAATTATTTAAACTAAAAATCAGTTTAATAAAGAAATAAAAATGTGTTGTGGCGGCTTCATTGCGAAATATGTTTTATTCTTTTTCAACTTGGTGTTTACAGTGAGTATTTTATTTTATTAAATAATTAAATATTATTTATCTAATCCTACCTTTTTTACATTGGATTAGTGGAAGTAAGTAGATTATGTAGGCAAGTCCTACCATTGGCGCATATTACCAAGCGGAATAAAAGAAATATTTGGAAATGCAAATAAGTACTCGGTTACCACAAATTACGAAAAACCGCTATAATACGAGTAGGTGTATCCCGTATTAGCATCGCCGAAAGTGTAATGTGTAAAATAATGTTTCACACGGACAAGAAAAATAACTCAAGGTCCCAAAAAAAATGTACGACACATTATCGACCTTCATTTACTCGTACCTGTTCAGTCAGATGATTCTAATAAACTGCTGGTACTATGGAGTGCTGTTTTCTAAGCCAAAAAATCTAATTAATCTTGATTGACCGTTGCAACAAGTATGAGAATCTATAAGTCGACTCATAGATTATTTGCAGATTGAATGACGTTAGCTCTTAGTACAGCACTCTAGTAGGTAGCTGATAAAAGAGATGAGATTTTTTTTTTAAATTTGAGTTATACAACAAAATTTTCTTTTCAGCTCGCCGGCTTAGGTTTGGTAGGTCTAGGAATAGCAGCACTAGTCCAGGCTAGCTACATTCTGGAACTTATCCCCGTCAACATCAACCTTATACCTATTGCAATAATTGTGATTGGAGCCATCATATTCGTTATTGCCTTCTTCGGCTGCTGTGGAGCAATCAGGGAATCAAGATGTCTTCTGATTATGGTCAGTATTTTTTAATTTAATTTTCAATGTTGTAAAAATCATAAAATTAGGTTGTTCGTCCCCTTACCAAGCAGAAAAAACTCCCTACCTTCCAAGTAACTTTTGCGAGGCCGAAGGCCGAGCCGGGCTGCGAGGCCACAGGCCGAGCTCCGCGTAGGGCGAAGCCCGGAGCGTCCCCACGCTACCAAAGAAAAAGATGCCCTTGTCTTTCGAATTATGAACAAAGTTATGGAAATTGTGTACAGCTAGCAACGTTTGGCTTTTGAAGACTTTTTTTTAAGTTTCTGGCATACGGGCATTTCGAGCATTGTTTGCTTTAAAAATCACAAAAGTAACCTACTTTAAATGAGCAAACTCTTTTCGAATAAATGTTTTTCACAGAGTTTTGAATTTGCAGCTTTCGGGCGGTGCTTGATATAATTAGTGAATGGACTTGCACGAATTATTTGCACAGCGAACAATCCGGATAATGTTTATTTAGTTGCGGCGCCTACAACACGAAAACAAAGCAGTCTCGCGGGCCGCGCGCGGCCCGCGCACCATGCAACACCTAGTTTATAAATACAAGTCTTGCTTGACTTAACGGGGTCATGCTTTAAATATTTTCGGATTAAAAAACGCTACTTAGTTTGATTTCGCGATACAAAGAGGATTATCGGTAGTTCGAATTCGAATACACGGATATTAAAGCACATTTAGCAAGTATCATCATCATTCCGTATCAGTCCACTGCTGGACGTAGGCCTCTCCCAAAGCACGCCACTCAACCCTACTCTCGGCCTTCTGCATCCAGTCTCTTCCAGCCATCTTGCGAAGGTCATCCCTCCATCTGGGGGGGTGGGGGCATTCATCGGTGATAGCAAGTATCAATCGCCCCAAATACTTGAGAATGTTTTGAATTTCGAAGAGTGCATACTCATTACTTCTGCCACAATACGAGTGAATTCGGTGTTGTAATGTTGGCACAAGCCAGTAAACTGTGATTGGCGCCGTACAATGGGCTATCTTAGCTAAATCATATCTATTTGTATTGGTAAGATAATAAGTAATAAATTATTTTTCTTCCAGTATGCGATCTGCATGATAATCCTGGCAGCGCTGAAGGTCTGGCTGGCAGTGGAAGTCTTCAGAAACCTGAGTGAACTTCAGGAAACAGTTACGGGATGGCTTAACATTGCTTTTAACGACCTGAACCTCCGCGGGCCTTTCGGAGTCATGGAAGTCGCTGTAAGTTTAATGAAACTTCACAACATCGACAAACTGTGACCTGTGACTGTGTTTATCGTGAGAGACACTTAGTAGGGACGTCAACATTATCCATTAGCACCCCCCCCCCCCCCCCCCCCCGTAAGTTTGTAATAGGAATAAAAATATTATTAAAAAAAATTACAGTTTTCGGATTTTTTCCGTTACTTGTGATATAAGACTTCTTGCCAAATTTTATGATTCTAGGTCAACGGGAAGACCTTATAGGATTTGAGTTTCTTGCGTTTTCATACAAATATGCGCCAAAATTCAACAAAAACCGCCACATCTTTTGATTGCGTTGACGTATAAATGATAATGCCAGATTCTGCCCCACCATCAACCGCTAGATGTACAAGATAACGAATAAATGTAAAAATATCTCCGTTTTTTATCAAATTTATTGGTTTAAAATAAAGTTTTGTACAGCTAGCGAGTTGCAAAAAACAGCTTAATTAAGAATTCATAAAATAGTAAGAAATTGAAGCGAAGAATTATTCATTGTTTTTGTTATTCTTCTATAGGAGTTGCGAGAGTAGTAGAGAATGATACTGATTATGATTATGCAATATGAAACCTGTAATAAATCCCCAACAAGATGATAGGTACAGCTTAAATAGTCACGTAGTTTTGTAGGTGGGGCAAAGCTCCATTGAAGTGTGGCAATGTCATTTCAACTTGATACGTCAAGGCGTTTCTGAGATATAAATCTTGACAGACAGACCTTATAGGATCACTTTGTTCACCACCCTTATGGTATAAGGGTTCCTTTTTTCCTCTTGAGGTTCGGAACCCAAAAAAGATACCACCAGGGGTGTGGCCAGGAGTACAAAGGGTCCGTAATGGAAAATCAGACACGGTATAATATTAACTAACTCTTCAACTTGAGTAAATAAATGCTTTATGACTTCAGTTCCGTTGCTGCGGTACCTTTGGTCCTGGGTCGTACGAAGGCTCGGTAATACCGTCTACCTGCTGTTCTAACGAGAATGTCGTCGGCGAGACCTGCCCGATCGAGTACGCATTCGAGAGAGGATGCAACGACCGACTGGGAGGATACTTCGAGACGTTCGGCGAGGCGATCGGAGCTGTCATCATTGCTGTGATCGTTGTTGAGGTATGTATTGAGAATTGAAAATTTGCATACTTGCTCGGTGACTCAGTGGTTGGGTCAATGAACTTACGATATGGAGGTTCCAGGTTGAATTCCCAGCCAGGGCAGCCAAAGCACCAATGAGTTATTCTCGTTTTTTTTCGACGGACAAACTTACGTATGTTTACCGAGTGCTCTCCTGCATGCCGTAGAAGAAGAAAATAAAATTCTAAGGCATGTGAAATCTAATCCGCACTGGGCCCGCGTAGTGGATCATGGCCCGAGCTCCCTAGATGTAAGGGAAGGTCTGTGCCCGAGCAGTGGGGCAATATAAATAGACTGATGATAATACTTACTTATTTTATAAAATTACAAGGATTGCATTAAATATGAACCTGACTCTTACACTAAGATACTATGTGCTGTAGGAGTCAAGGGATAATATAGAGCTTTAAATGAATCTGGGTTTTTTTCGGATACGAAGAAGTCATAATGAGTCTTTAACCGAATCTGATTTCTTTCTTCATAGCCGAATGAAGACGAAAAAATAGTATCTAATATAGAGTATTTAACTGTTAATTCTTTCTTCATAGAGCTATGAAAAAAAATGTAGAGTCTGAAACCTTTCCTTTCATTTATGAAATATCTGTAGATGATATCACAGATTAAAGATATGTTTTCTATTCAATGATTATATGAAGATGAAAAAGCAATAATGTAGAGTCTTTAATCCTTCTTTAATCGAATTTTATTTTATTTCTTTGGTATGTGAAGAAGAAAATACAATAATGCAGTTGTAAAGTGTTTGCTCCGTAGGTACTTTCATGACAAATACTAATGTAAGTTTTTTTTCCAGTTGGTGGCAATGTTATTGGCCTTCTTCCTCAACAGTACCATCACGCAAAAACGTAAAAATTATAGAGTTTAGGTAATAATGTAGCGTAATTAAACATAAGTTAATTTTAGTGTGTTTACGAAATAAAATTGTTTCTCATGTATTTTTCTAATATTTCATGAATTGTTTTTATTTTCTACACAATGTACAGAACAATACTGAAGGTTAGAACTGTTCTGTGGGTGGAGCACTGAAATACAACACATGTGCGGCTAGTCATATTGCCATTTCTAAACTCTATATATTTATTGTTTAAATGTTGTTATCTAATTAAATAAATCTACAATCATTTCATTATATAAATATGAAATCAGATGTACCTATCTATTTAAAAAATATATTTAAAATAAAATTTATACAAAACCCACAATGGGCTGCCTATATTTTCAAAATATCAATAAATAGGCATGTCATTTCTCGTATACGGCATTTAATGAATGAATAAACAGTTATTATGTAGGTAACTTAAGATACCATGTTACCACATAAAGCAATGAATAAATGAATTATGAATTACGCTCTGCCTGCTCCAGATCTCACTCACGCTGGTTTGCTGGTAGAGACCTCTAATCTAGAGTTAAGCACACTTATGTACATCTTATTCCATGCCTTGTATTGTAATCAACTTTGTGTACATTAAATAATTAACACACGAATTTTGTAGGTAGTACATCAGGTGTTCACGAGCACTTTAAGTAACGGAAATAATGTATATTGCTTTCGTTTTCCGTAGGTTGATATACTGTTAGTAATACCTAGTAAAACCAACTTATAAAACTGATGAAAGTACACGATAATCTCTAAACAGGATAAACTCCTATATGAGAGATTGTATCGCTATTATCATCAGCAATTTGAATGAAATTAGTGTATAGGTAGATAAGTTGATAACGTTCCTACTTTATGGATAAAGTTTTATGACTGGAATTTTATAATACCCATTAGTACATATGTACCTAAATACCTATATAACCTTTCCAATAGGTTCAATAGACGATTTGTAACTCTTTAAATTTCAATTGAATTTTATTATTCGAGTCAAGTCATTGAAGTTAAAAAATTTAGGTAAAGGAAAAAATCGTGAGGAAACGTACAAGCACGGATTTGTGAAATAGAATAGACCTTATTTAAAATTGCCCCAAAACAAAAGCTAGCCCCCATAGAGCAGCGATAGTACCCCACCTGTCATTAGAGTTGATTTTGGCACAAAATTAATCCTATTAGAATTTAGAATCGTAAAATTATCCTATTAAAATAATATGTCATTATATACATAGTCCATAATTTATAAACACAAGTGCGAGTCGGACTCGCGCACCGAGGCTTCCGTGCAAACAACTTACTTAACCCTGTAACTTTGCTCTAACGAAAAAATTAATTAGATTTAGAAACCAACTTAACTTTGCTATTATCAAAATTTTATGTCCATACATCGACATACTCCTTGATTAGTTGATTATCTGGAAATATAAGTAACAAAAAATATTTTTGTAGAGATGTAATTTCAAATTTACAGTTTTCGGGTATTTTTTTTACTTGTGCTGTAAGACCTAGCTTCTTGCCAAATTTCATGATTCTAGGTCAACGGTACCCTATAGGTTTTGAGTTTTTTTTGTTTTCATACAAATATGCGCCAAAATTCGACACAAACGGCCATATCTTTTGATTGCGTTAACGTAGAAGGTTAATTTTTTCACGGCTGCATGAGGATGGAGACTTGAGTATTTGGTATTAATTTCAACTTGATGACGGACGGACAGACAACAAAGTGATTCTATAAGGGTTCCTTTTTTTCTTTTTGAGGCACGGAACCCTAAAAATGTCTGAAAATGCCTTCAAAAATTACAGCGATTTCGTCAGTCTAGGTTTGGAAATATGAAATCATCCGGAAGAAAGTTCTCTTTCAGTGAAAGTTCATTATTAAATGTACAAATAGAGTAGGTAACAAGTACAAATATATGTGAAAACTGTGACGTGTTTCAGTGACTAACCACTGCTAATCTTCTTATCACAGTTCTCAGGTAAATAAATAAATTAGGGAAATCCAGTCATAGGTACAGTCGAAGGCACAGCGATGCCCGTGTGTTACACCTTGATGTGCTTCCGACTGTCCTCATATGCTGTTATTCTCATCAGAGAAAAGTACATAGGACAGATAGTGATTACGGATTTAAACCTAACTACTTAAAAATTACTTAACCGATTGTACAAATTATTTCGCTAGTAATTTTTTTTTTTTTAATTAAAATAAAAATTATATTTTCTTTAAGTTTATATTTTTTTAAGAGTCTGTATTAGGAAACACTGTTCCAGTGCATATGGCTCGGCGTTCGTTTCCAAAACATTCAGTTCAAGTTCGAAACAAAATGGCACGACGATTATTACGTAACAAAAGGGAAGTTACCTGATAAAGGGTAGGTACTTTTACACTGACTCATCATCCATCACCCCAAAGATAGCTAACAGCTGTAATGATTGTATGTGATGGATAGCTGTTAGCTATGGCTTACACAAAATAATCCTCAAGATTTCCAGAAAAGAAACAATGACGAAAGCTACGAAAACGGTTAAAGTTTAACATTCATCAACCTATTCACGCATGTTCTTGTTCCTCGGTTTGTAGTTCCACATTGTCATTTTTAAAACATCACCAATCTGGTTCGGCATATGTCCTCCTCGGTCTACCTTACCGTTAACATTCGCTGTCTAGGCAATGGCATTGATTTTTGTTTACGCTACTACGAAAGAAAAGTTTGAAAAGTGTACGTGATTGTTTAATAACATTGTTCGCTGCTAACGAAAAAGCAAATGACAATCCAATACATTTTTCTTTCTATCGCCAAAGCCAATGCCACTTAGCTAGGGGACAGGTATTTAATTATTGATATCAAACCCTATCGTATCTATACAGACCCCGAGATGAGTGACCGCTCGCTGCTATAACGATAACGGCACAGACCGGTCCGGTGCCGACTGCCTCACATTTCAATAATTTATGGCGTTGATTTGGATACTAATTAACTGCAATCCAGATCAATTTGTAGCTTTAAGGGAGTGATTCGTGTCCGTCAAATCTAAATACTGGTCACATCTGTCGTAGAACCGATAACCGATGGTGTATACGAGTTCTCGAATGGAGGCCACGAACGGGTAAACGTAGTATGGGACGCCCCCCGCCAGATGGAAGGATGACCTTCGCAAGTTGGCTGGCAGAGACTGGTTGCAGAGGGCCGAAAATAGGGTTGAGTGGCGAGCTTTGGGAGAGGCCTACGTCGAGCAGTGGACTGATACGGGCTGATGATGATGATGATGACATCTAACTGCAAATGTTACTGTCACTATGGCTCACGACTAGGGATTGCAATTGCT
Source organism: Tachystola acroxantha (assembly GCA_963506565.1). Taxonomy (NCBI): domain Eukaryota; kingdom Metazoa; phylum Arthropoda; class Insecta; order Lepidoptera; family Oecophoridae; genus Tachystola; species Tachystola acroxantha. The sequence continues at coordinate 7,089,805 of OY735885.1, read as the reverse complement.
GGATCCAGCATCCAGCAATCCAGCTGGATCCAGCGCCTTTTTAAACATGCTGGATCCAGCATACAGTGCTGGATCCAGCGATGCGGATCCGCAAACGTATCAATTTCTATTGTTTAGTTTCGAATTGTTGCCGTTCTGTCACCATAACACGTGCCGCGTGTGCGAATGAACGGCAACGGACCACCTGTACCGCTTATGTTTGTTTATTTTATAAATCAAAGACAGTTGATTAACATTTAGCTGCTCTCGATAGAAAGTGTTTTTGTGTCACAAAAGTGCATATGGAGTGCGTGTTAATTGTTGTTTGCGACACTGAATGGTAAGTAAAATGTATATCTATACATATAATTAGGCTGTAAAAAAGTTGTGTCTGTAAATTGGATCTTTTTGAAAAGAATAATTGCAATGTGTTTTACGATTGATACTGAATACTGATGCCAAAAAACTATATTTTAGAATTTTTGTGTGTTTGTCTGTGACTTTGTGCAAGTATCACGCCAGAACCACTGAAGGGATTTTGATGGGAATTTCACTAGGAGATAGCTGAAATATCCGTACAGCTCATAGGCTATAAGCCATGGCGGTATGTGATGTGGAAACAAGGATCCAGAGAGGAAGATCTGCCTCCTGATCTCCTCCATCCTCCTCCACTACGCAAACGAAGTTGCGGGGTACAGCTAGTTTTAAATAATTTAGGATTAATGTTGATTTGATTCATGTCTCTTACTTGCTCGAAGAAGGAAGACACGTTTGGTGACGTTCGTCAACACATCGCGCGCGAAATCTTTTGGTTTTTGTTTTCATATTTAAACCGATCTTATTTTATTACCTTTAATTGCAGCAAGTACATATCCAACAGTGGACTATTTAGTTATTTAGGAGTTTTGTGTGTGTGTATGTGTGTGTGTGTGTGTGTGTGTGTGTGTGTGTGTGTGTATTGTGGCTATTTAACAAGGTTGCTAAAATGCGCAATTTTGAGTGGAAAAAGCTGTGTCATGTGTATGAAGATTGGTTTTTATAGGTTTTTCGAGTTTAAAATCGCGTTCAAACTTATTAGTCCTCCCGTGACCACGGCGCGGCGCTTGCAAGTTGCAATAGCGCCAAAATATAGGAAATAAATAAAAGTAAGTTGGAACGCGATTTTAAACCCGAAAACCACACAAAATGTGTAATAGTAATCGCGATAGTTTAAATAAAATATTACCTTATTGGTTTTGTTAAGTTATTGCATCGCGATAGTTATATTTATTTATCTTTAGGCATTATGTTCTATTAAAATAATATTCAAATGCATCTTATACTTCACCGAACAAATTACTTAATAAAAAAGTCTTAAAAATGTCGTCTTTTTATTTTCGTTCCACATTTTGCTGGATCCGCGCTGGATCCAGCTGGATTCAGGTCAATCCAGCAAGAATCCAGCTGGATTGAAAACGCCGCTGGATTGCAATCCCTACTCACGACACAGGCTGTCGTCTAGTGTGGGACCACAGGAAATCCCGATGTTTGTGTTGTACATCTTTGTAATGATAATTGCTACATCGAGTAAGAGGGTGCAGAATCTTCAATACGCAAAGGTACCCAATCAAAATGTAATAGGTAGGTACTCATACACAATCGCTGTTCGTTAATCTACTTAGGAATTAGGATCAAAACACTTTCTAAGTCTTTTGATATATTTTTGCGATCCTGGATGGCAATGATTCCCATAGCATTAAACTTTAAGTGTTTTCTACATAGAGGCACCTAAAGCTTTCGACGGAATCGCGAAAGGAAATAAAACCGATTAAACTGCGATGGGACGTAAAAAGAGCGCCGAAATTGGCGGCACCCATATAACTTAAGGTGGACGGGAGCAGCCGCCCCATACAGTTATTATCGCAACATAAGTTTCTTTTTCAAAATTTACTGTTAATACCTAAATACGAAACAATATCTACTTTCCATAATAAAAGATAGATAATAGATACAATAAAGTTCAACTGCGAAGTCGATCGTAGTACTATATCGTAATATCGTACCTAACTTCGTGAATACAAATTGGTTCGACGCTGCCGCAGCGCTGCTGGAGAGTTACGAATTGTAGGCAGTTACTTTAGTTAGAGAATAGCTCTCCAGCATTACTGTTTCTGAAGGGTTAGTACTATCGAAATACGCACGTAGTAAGTCGATCCAGAAATTAGTACAGTGAAGCGAGCGTTTTTGTTGGGAAGATTGCTCGACTATCTACTCGAGCGGTCCGACCGTCTTAGTAAAGTATCGCCCGCCGGCGATGTGGTAGTGCCAAGGTCCCTCAAGTCGCCCAATTGGGCTGTCAATTGACAACAGATCTGCATGAAGTGACCAAGCGATAATTGCCAAAAATTAACCCCATTCCCACTACACAGTACCAGTTGCCATTATGTTGCGATAACAATTGTTTTGACAGGTACCTCTCCAACAGCCTTAACGGTACAGGTGTTCTGGTTGTGGCAAGTCACGGCACGAGTTGAAACAGATCAAGGTCTTGCAAGTGCAGTCGAGGGGTCACTGACCGCCGACCGGCTATCATTTGTTTTTAAATAAAATATAAAGGTCCGCACTCACTACTCAACGCTACCGTTCGATTGCAAGCAATCGATAGCGCCCTTAGGGCGCTATTGCTATCGATCGCTAAGCTTTCAGAAATCAATTTGCGCATTTTTTTGCACGTCATCATCATTTTTATGCAGTGCCTTTTTCAATCTATATTTTAATTAAGGGCCTTTATTCAGCGCTTTAGTAAGTGGAAAAGTGGTTAAGCACATATTTATTAAATGATGAGATAATAAAATAAAAGATCACCTAGTTTGTTTCGTATTAGGCAAATAATTTGGTAGTTTAGTACCAAAAAAATATGTAAACTTATAGTATGCAGAACCGGTGAAACATTACAACAAATAGCCAACATTCGGTCCGTTTGTATACTTACTTCTCCAGATGCATCATTTCATTTCAACGGGATCTGAATTCGATTACAAAGTGCGATGCCTACTTTGGGTATATATATGTGTTTATATTTGTTGACACTAGACAAACTTCAATTTACATTATCCTAAAGATTCATCTTTAGGTCAAGCCGTTAAATCCATACCCATGTTTAAAAACCTAGTTAATAATATTGCCAATTCAAACAACTTGAACCATCATCGACTCGTTATATTAACGGTCCGCTAAATAAACATTTGGGTTTGAAAATTCCATTCCAATCAGCCATCCAATGTTTATATTTCCTTTCCATAGTTTTATAGGTTCCCTGCATACATTTACATATATATTTCTAAATTACACCAATTAATATGAAACGAGACGAGATTTTGAATTAGGGACGTTGACCTCGTCAAATTCAAGTGAAGTTCCGAAAATGTGTTATAGGTACCTAATTAAGAACTAGATATATTATAGGCGGCAATCACATGGGTATTATTATTTTGTATTGGGCGCCAATGAACACTCGACCAATTCGTAGGTAATTTGTAACAAAGATTGTTCGCGAATGATATTATCCGAATGGACATATACATACTGCTGACTTACCTAGACATCAGTCGTGTTGGAAAACTCACAATTAAAACGAAAGTATGCGCCATGTATAGTTCCTACTTAGTAAGTACCTATTAGTTGGTATTTTGTGACGAAAATTATACTAAGAGATCTTGAAACTTGGATGAATGCAAGTGTTATAATTATATGATCAGCCTTAATGTAACTATTCCTTAGTGTAACTTAATAGAGCTCTAAGCCCCTAAAGACGAACGCAGTCAGACCTGTCTAATTTAAAAATTATTTATTTTCATTTCACTGGACCAATAATTTATGATATTATAATTTCAACCTTGACATTTAAAATTAAACGTACCTAATCAAAAGTTCAAGGCTGGTTTAGCCATTATCTTACAGCTTTAAACAAACTGACATATCGGTCATTCCGAGAAGTTATTTCATCGATCGCCTCCAATAAAATTACAGTACTTAATACTGTATTATAGAGCCTTTGCTCTACCTACGTATTTAATGAACAGAATTTACATTTTGTGACTGTTAACAGTTAATTTGGCAACGAGCATCGCCGCTCGGACAATTTAAACTCAAATAATGACAGAAACGTTTAGCGCCGGACGCGCGGAAAGCGTAAACACGAACCTGCGCCTGAGTTGACCGTTAGCCCGCCCGTATAAATGAAAGAACCCCTCCCGGCCACCTTAGTACGGCAACACACACCATGAGGATACATACACTGCTATTTGCGCTGTTCGTGCTCGGCGCACGCGCCGCTACCATCGCCGACAAGACTGAAGTACAGTTCGAAAAGAAATTAGAAGAGGTTATCAAGGAAGTACTAAGCAATAAGGATATAGTTCCGGAAACTCTGCCGTGTGAAAAGGAATTAATAGATCAAGCGACCGTCGTCAAGGATGTCGACAATAACCTCAGGAAAAATGTGCAAGTAGTAGATATTCCTGTTAAAGTCGTCGTTGAAGAAGTGAAGCCTTCTTTAAAAAGTGACAACGAGAAGGAATCTAACAATGAAGTTGTTCCCGAAACAGACAACATCAAAAGAGTACCAATAGATCTGAAGAATCCTGGCCCGCCTCAACGTCAAGAACATGAAACGCAAAATCCTGAACATTTCGACGACAACAAACAATCCTGGGTATCTTTTATAAGACAAAACGTCATTGAAACTCAGAATGTATTCAACAATGGCGTACAAAACTTCCAGGAGAACTTACAAAACTGGTGGACGAATAACCAACAATATATCCAAATTCAACAGAATCTGCAAGAGCTACAAACCAATTTTCAAACACAAATTAACAAGTTGAACGAGACTGTGCAGAACTACATACCTGCTGGTGGCTCCAGTCCAGCTAATCCAGAGACTCAAGTATCGCAGACAAAATCTACAGTCGAGTCTGGATTAAAAATGTTAGAAAGCAACTTAAAGGCCGGAGTTAAATCTTTGGCTGATGGAGTCCAAGCTCTCGCTAGTGCGAAAGAGGAGAGTGAAACTGCCACAACCGCTCCTGGCGGCATTCCTCCATTTGGACAGGGCCCATTTGCTTCCTATTTTCAACAGCTACAGCAGCAAATCCAATCAGGATTCCAGAACATGACAACTACTTTGCAGTCTTACTTGAATCAAACTCAAAACGGTGACGCTAACAATAGTTCAGGCCCTACCAATATTTTCCAAAACTGGAGTCAAGGCGTTACGAATTTGATCAATCAACAGGGATCTAACCAACCCTCTGCCGCCCAGGCCGATGAGTCTGTTCCGGCGAAACCACCAACGATCTGGCAGAATATCCAGAGCATTTTCAACCCGCTGGGCGGTCAACAGAATCAAGGACAGCAGCAACAAGATACCCCTGCCGCTCCACCTGCAACGCCCAATCGTCCAATAGTCCAGGCAATTCAAAACAGTCCTATTTACCAAACCGTAGCTAGCGTGTTTCAACCGAATAAACCTGCTACCACCGCCAATAAGCCTCAACAGCAAAAGCCGGAGGAACAGAAACCTGAAGAACAAAAGCCTGAACCAGAGAACGACGAAGTAATCGAGGAAGGAAGCAATGTCGTTCCCGTCGAATCTAAACCAGAACCTGATCAACAGAAACAGAAGCCTCAAGTTGTTCAGCACACTCAGAGCGGACCTATCAAGCAGATGCTGATTGAAAAGAATCCTATTGCTCAAGGTATTGTTGGGGCTGTGCAGAGGATACAACAATCAATCACGAACCCCGAGAAGCCTAGAGACGCTGTTAAGGATGGGGAGAAGGGACTCCTATTGCTAGGCCATAAGCCCGGTTTCAAGCCTGGCCACGACCACGGCGGTCATCATCCCGGCGGTCATCATCCCGGCGGCGGTGCAGTGGCAGGTATGTGATATATAATTATAACTAATTACCAATTGCTCTACATTCTGAACTACTTATACTTAACAATAATTTATTCAATGAATTTAATATGAATAATTAATTGCGTGCACTTCTATAAATATTTTTCTACATATTTATTTCCCCAGCCTTATTTGAACCTGGCGTTAATACCAATACATTACCATTTCACGATTTTTATATTTACCTGAAATATGTAATCTATCTGGTTTAATTATTTTCTTAAAGCGATATTTATCAATGTGTACTCACGAGTATTTTAATTTGCTGCATATGACTCTTATTTACTGATCTGAGTACATGACAGAGTAAACTATATTTGCGTATGCACAAGGCACAAATGGCTATGCACAAAGGGCTCAAATATACTCTACTAATGTACCTACACTTTTATTTATTTATGATTTTTCCCTTACCCCATAGTGAACGCCTGGAGCAATTTCGTCAACAGTTTAATAGGCACCATAGGCTCAGTAATCACTAACACCACGGACTCCGTTTCCAGCGCTGTGAATGGCACACTCAGCACCGTCCTCAACAGCGTCGGGGTATTGTAGCAACACCGCAAAATACAGCTTTTTGTGTTGTCATTATGTGTCGTATATATGAAGCTTTCTGTGTCTGTTTTATATTAGAATGTTGTCATCGTCTAGGCAGAGGTCTGCAGTTTGGCTAAAGATTCCTTGAGATTGAATCCTGACCGCCTATAATTACTATAACATAGCCGCAAAATACAGCTTTTTATGTTATCTTATATGTCGTATTTGTGAAGCTTTCTGTGTCTGTTTTATATTAGAATGTTGTGATCGTCTAGACAGAGCTCTGCCGTTTGGCTAAAGATTTCTTGAGATTGAATCTTGAGGGCCTATAGCAATACCGCAAAATACGATTTTTGTGTTGTCTTTATGTGTCATATTGTGTCATATTTGTGAAGCTTTCTGTCTCTGTTTCGTGTTAGAATATTGTCATCTGGTCTAGTTGTAGCGACCTGCCATCTGGCTAAAGATTCCTTGGAATTGAATCCTGATAGCCAAGTGACTTTGATTTTCGTCAACGTTAGATTAAAAAGAAAAATGTATGCGATTGACATTCGCTTTTTCGTTAGCAAATGTCAATCCCATACATTTTTCTTTCTATTCTACTAGCGTCAACGAAACTCAAAGCCATGGACGATCACGCTGCACAAGCTGGACCATCGTACGCTTTATCATATCAATAGAGTTTTCTGATATGTGCTGCCGCTTTATGTTTGTCTTCTTCAAACTATGATTTTTATACAAGTTTCAGAGTACTTCTCTCTAAAACTAAACACTCTGTAACTAAGTCTTACTCTGAAACTTGTATAAGAATCCGAGTTTAAGTCAATAACTTCAGAATTTCTGTTTTAAATTGAATAGAAGCTGTATGAATAATTTGATCGTTGTGGCTAGATATAGGTAATCGTTATCTTTATTCCTTTTTTTTATTCGTTATCTTTATGCCAGTTTTAAGTACCTACCCATGAATGGTGTCTGAATTCGGTCTTACAACTGTCGATCTTCGAACAATACGAAACCTAAGTATAAGGTTTCTTATCGCTTCTGCTTAAGTTGCAAATAGGTCCCATGCCATGTGATTTAACAATTCTCGTATCAAATACGATGTTACTCGTAGTAGGTAGGTATGTTCATCATTTCACATGCATTCAGTCAGCTGTGCCTACTACCTAGTGCCAAGTAAGTCTGCCTACTGTGCCACTAACTAAATAGATTTTACATCTTACTGCAACAGCCACATAACAACTTGCGCTCACGTCTCGAGACCCGTTACTTGAGGCTTGTAGTCTCAGTTTGTCCTCATTGTCGGACAGGCAGGCCCTAGATTCCACTTCACTGCCTGTTAAAACTTTAGCATAGACTAGCCTAAATTAGTATGCAATGCAGATTTTAGATGACAATCTAACATAAACTTGGAAAAAATCTGTTGAAAACTTCTATTTTACGAGTAGGGAAAAAATTACACTTCATCAAATAATACGTCGTTAAAATGTGTTGGTAAAACGTGTCGCTACAGAACCAGAATTTTCCTAAATCAATTAACGAATCATAGATAAGTATTAGGTATAATATGAAATGACGATGAATTTTTTTGTAAAAACGACTTAAATGCACTTATTTCAGCATAACTTAGGAATTTATGTTAGAAGATACTTCCTATGAGTACATAGTTGTACTAATCAGTGCGGTGAAATCAGATTTTCAAAATTCCTTAATTAAAAAATTGTTTAAATTAAAACGGTTTTCAAACGTTTATTTGAAATACGGGTACTACCTATAATAAATTTTATCTAACTTCGTCACTACAAGTTGATACTTGGGTATCCATTTATTTTAATTTAGTCCTATAAAGTTTGTTCGTATCTTTACAATATTGATAGCTATTGATAGCTACCATTAGTCCTATAAATAACGTAACTATTGCCTATACACCCTAATAAAAGGCTGCAGTTAACTAACCACCATCAATTAAATTGCCTTCTGCAAAATGCATCGCAACTCGTACAAAAACAGGCAGCCAATGACCATTAGTGATCGATCGAATGCAATTGGCTGTACGTATGCACATCGTATATAACTTAGAACATGCGGTCCAATAACTTGTACAATGACCCCTAATACAGGGCGGGTACAGTCTAGCTCAGAGAAAAGTATACAGTGAGGTTGAGAATTTCTCAAAAATAATTAACCAACTATTAAAATTTCTTTCACAATTACATATTGTATTATTCTGTCCTAGCCGGTAAAACTAAATGAAACTGTCACCCTTTATCAGAGATTGGGTAAGACTAGGTAGCCAGCATTTAAGTATGAGGTACAGCTAAGATTCAGCGGGAGTGCTGCGGGGCTATCATATGCTAGGTAGCAGGTGGTTTCGTATAAGATACATGATTAAAAGCTTTTATAGAACTGTTAGATATAATTTAATATTTCGATAAATACTATTTTTTAAATTAATCAATTTTATTAAATGTAACGTACGACACCCCAGTATCGACCGACCGACACAAATTATGTCTTCACTGTAAACAATTTGCTAGTGAAAGAATATTACAATCGGAGAAGTAGTTTTTTAGAGAATTAAAATTATTAGTGGAATTAAAACTTTCATGCATTCTCATTTGTCGTAATCTTGTGGATTATTCTGGATACTTTTATCTGAGGTAGACTGTACTTACAAGTTCCTTGTCACAGTCAACGAACAAGAGGTCCTTTGAATAGTTGATAGACTAATTGAGTCAATGGGACGTAATGGTGTAAGCCGTAAGGGGTAAGGGGAAACGATATTTATAGTTTCTAGAACCACCGTTGTGGAGTAAAAAACATGTTTGTATTTGCACAGAATGTCTTGGCACTACGTAGTATTATCATTTTCTGAAACTGTTGTTATAAAACTGGTCTACACGAGGTTCGAACCACTAACCAAGCGTTACATTACATGTTGCTTATTTACTTAGTCGTTAATTGCTTACATTACACGAAGATGGTTATGTAAACGTAAATAACTGGGTAACAAAATAACCAGTAGGTGTAATTAGAGTAAGGAAAACTTAATGCGTGAAAATATTACTAGGAATAGCAGGAATATTGTGGCAAACTAAAACTACTTCGAGGACTTACTTTACTTATTGGCTGTTAGTTATAAACGTGACTTAAAAAGTATCCCACGGTTTAGACACTTTTTAACTTAAACGTGTTTTAACGAAGTGTGAAAGTTATAAAACACGGTTTAATGTGATGTGAGCATTTTTTATTCCTTGGATGTGAGGCAAAACTAGCTTCATGAGCTCTGATGAATACGTTAATGACAGTTTTCGTCATGTTTAATTTCAATGCCTCCTCATGACCGTTAACAGTAGTATTACATTATCTTTGGATAACAGTTTTGTTGGTCACTAACGATAGAATCACGGATTAGGGTACAACTCGCACGCTCAAAATCTGGGCTACGGACGAGTTTTCCACTTTTTGAGATTGCTACTAAGTAAATGCCAAAAATCAATTTTCTTTTTTCATTACAGGATCTAGTGTCGACGATAGTGGACGCGTTACCATCGATAAACTTAGGGACGCAGCAGAAGATAAACCTAAGGAACCAGCTCATCGGGAACCTGAAACCGCTGAGGTAGTAAAAGGAGAAGAGAAACCCTCTGAGGTTCCAGATAAGACTGAATAAGTCCTAGTGTGATAGTATTTATTATTTAATTTATTTTATAAGTGTAAATAATGTGAGATTAATAAATAAAAATAAGAAATAAACGTTGTTGAGTTCCTTTTTAGGGTTCCGTGCATCATGAGGAAAAAAACCTTCACTTTTGTTGTCCGTCAAGACCTACCTCTCAGAAACGCGTGGACGGATCAAGTTGAAATGAATACCCTATACTCAGGTCTGCAACCTCATGCAGCCGTTAAAATATGATACTTCTACGTTAACCTAATCAAAAGATATCCGGCCATATGTCGCCTTTTCCCGCATATTTGTATGAAAACGCGAAAAACTCAAAACCTATAGGGTACTTCCCGTTGACCTAGAATCATGAAATTTGGCAAGAAGCTAGGTCTTATATCACAAGTAAAGGAAAATATCCGAAAACTGTAAATTTGGGGTTCCATCACGAAATAAATGTCGATGCATCAGTTTCGAAAACGCAAAGATAAGTTTGTCCCTAAATCTAGTTTATCCTTTCGTTAGAGCAAATGTTATGGGGAAGTTGCACGGAACCCTCGGTGCGCGAGTCCAACAGCCGACTTGCACTTGGCCGGGTTTTTCTCACTTGCCTTATAATACAAGTTAGAGTAAGGCGTGTATTCATAAACGTGATTTAAAGTTACGCCACGGTTTAGGCCCCCTGTCCCTTTCATTCATCTTAACCTTTTTTAACGAACTGTGAATGGGATAGCAACACGATTTAAGGGAAGTAAGGTTTAACAAGGTATATGAATAAATAGACCTTCGTTCTGATGGAGTAAGCATTGCGAGGGAATTCGCAATGCTCACTGAGACCCGAATGATTCATGAAGGAATGCCCGAAAGTCTTCATCCGGTAACGACGCGACGGGCGAGTTCAGAGAAGTTTGTACTATTCAGAGTTTCCATTACCTACCACTACCACTCAAACCACTGAACATGCAACCTTACTTAACCTACTGACTCAAACCGAACTCCAGCCTAATACAGAGTAGACCGACAAGGTTGTTGTGGCAAAAACCGGAACTAACGCCGCCATCCCGTAAAACTTCACCTTTCGTTGTAAACAGCGCCCCCGTTTAATAGCTACGGGTAATAGTGTTCTGGGGCGCCCCCTATCAATACCCAATGTTGCCAAATTGATGAATTTCCTGACAGAAGAAATGAAACGGGAAAATTCATTTTCTACGAGAAAGTAGGAACAACCCAGTTTAAAATGCTCTTAACACATTGTGGATGAATGCGGATTAAAAAAAGACGTAGTCAAGTTTGGCATTTCATAGAATTTCTTATTTTTAGCTTAACATTTTGTACTCCTCAAGTCCTCAACTTTATAGTTCACATCGGAATTTTGAAAAAATAGTTGGTAACACTTTCCTCTGCACACACACTGCTACCCAGAGCCATAAAACTTATTTAAAAAACGTGTTTCTTATTTACTTTACTTCTGCTTTCCAAATTTAAATTTCAAGTTTGCAGTACTTATGCTGTAATTTTATAACTTAACTCAATTTGAATATTGTGAATCCTTGGCTGGGATCACCATGAACGGATTAACACTGAGAATATCTAAAGGCGGAGGCAAGAAGTCGAGAAGTTCTCTAAGTTGCGCCCCCCTGATGATTTCAAATTTTGTTGATAAAACTCTATGTAAGTACTTGAAATTAATTTATTATCGCTTTGTATTAACGTGAAATATAATTCTGTGAAGTGTATTCTAAGCTGCATACTATACTGCATATATTCTAAGTTTGGTGCTAGAATTTTAGGTTAGGTTTTAGGTACCAACCAGCTGTGGCTCGTATAATAAACGCTATTTAAAAGTTTCGCCGTTAATAAACGCAATTTAGCCATACCAACATAGTTGATAACATCTTTGTTTGGCTAAATTGCGTTCGCTGCTTCAACTACTAAAATTAAATCAATACAGGCACCATAGGCAGTTTTATTAAATATAGCTGTAAAACCTGGGTTCATATAAATCATATTACTTTTTCTTTAAAGGTGACACTAACGCTCTCTTCAGAAACTTCCTTCAATCTGCTACTGCTGAAGAACAGTTAGCAATTTTGAAAGCAATTTTAAATGAAAAGAAGAGTAGCTGTGATGATGTTGATATCATCAACTTTTTAGTGCTTGTGTTCTTCCATGCTGAAGCTAAACATCCTGTGAAATGCTTTTTGACAAGGTAGGCACTAGATTAAGGTGTAGGCATTCTAATTTTGATGTGAACATCTCGCATACTTTATCCTATTCAAAAACAAATAAATGATTCTGATTTGCTCGATAATGCTTCTGAATTAATTCAGGGTACCAAAAGTTGGGGTGCTGTTACGGGGTATTAATGAGTGATATATAAATATATTTTAAAGAATAATGCATTTCTATAACAACACTCCAATACAACATATTGCAGAGTTACAAAAAAGGAACATAAAATCTCAATTGAGTATAGTATTTTATTTTCTAAACTACATTATAGAATAAAAAATAATAGACATTCCGGTCCAATTGTTGTCATAACTTATTGATCTTTGGCAACTGGAGCTTTTTGCCATTAAAGTATGAGAATATAAAAATACTTTAACCCAATCAAAAATTAGGAACAACAAATCCCAATTCCAATATTACTCATTCATATTTCAGGCACATAACAAAAAGCAGTACCATTCAGAACCAATTCTCCAACTGTTTGGGCATACATATCAGCTCATCTATTACCAATAAACACAGTGATTACAAAGACTATGTCATTGTTGTCTCCAAAGTGGCCAGCTGTGTGGAAAACTTCCCGGCAGGGGCTGCTGCGGTAAAGGGAGTGGAGTTGGACCTAGCTTATTATCTGAAATGGTGCCTGGAATGTTGTGTGGAGGCTCTCAGGTAATAATAAAAAATAACGATAAGTTATGGAGTCAGTACATCCTGCTGTGTGGACCTGAGATGAATGTAGACAGACTAGGAGCCCAAAAGGGTATTTAACAAGTATCGAAAATGAAATGTTTTTCATTATCATTACATAATAGACACAAATTCATGATCAACTGTGAAATCAAAATAAAATAATTATAGGCATTTAGAAAAGTTGTGTTAGATAGAGACACAAACAGTACACAATGTAATGTGATGTCATACTGATGAGCGCCATACAAACTACATACAATACAAAATACTACATACTAATAGTTTTGCTAAAAAGAGACGGAGCATCCCCCCACCACTTGACTTAACCGCTTAATATCTTCGGGAAGGGGCTCGTAGTCTAGTAGCGAGTACACGTTGAAAACGATCGTACAAGTTAAGCAACGCTGAGCGATGTCAGTACCTGGATGGGTGACCGCTGGTGACATTTTCATATGAGCCACTCCATGCCTCGAAAAGCACGTTAAGCAGTTCGTCCCGGTTGCTGTCACTCAGCAGGTCATTAAGCCATGTCAGAGGCCTACGGACGGCAATAATAACTCTGACAAATGGTTTGGTCACTAAACCTAAAACTAAACACGATAAATAAGAATTGGGTATTAATTGAGATATCGAAAAACTGATTTCACAGTTCTCTTCAGTAGGAATATGTGAGTTGATTGAGTCCAATACCCTATTGTATGACTACATAAGAAAGGTTGCAGACCAGAAAGTCTGAGATCAGTTTAAGTGTAGATACTTATGCCTTATGTTTAGTAATTAAGTTACTATTTAATGAAGTCTAATTGCTATTTAATTCTTAACTATGTACTTATTGTCATGAAATAACAAAACACGTTATCTGATATACATTGTCTTGTAGGTATTATTTAATAAAACCCTGAAAACAAGCTCTAACATTATTTTACATTCAAGTAGTCTAGCTCCCATATATCATTCAACAACTTCATCAAGGTATAGCAGAAACCTATGACGACAAGAAAAAATTATAATAATGAATAATTTTCATTTATTTCTTTTCATTATTTCAGAGAGATTCAAACCTTATCACCCACAGAAAAGAATGAAATATTCAACCTAGCACACTTAGCTTTAAGATTACTATTACATATAATACAGAAAATAAGCACAGACAACATCTGTAAACTGACCTCTATGTTTAATGAAGTAAGGATATTTATTAAAGAACTTGTGTATGATGAAGATGTGCCAATGGATACAAAATCAGTGTGTGGAATTGTATACCTGTCCATGCGTGTATTGGAAAATGGACCTAATTCATGGATAGATGTAAGTATGCCTTGACAAGTTAACAAAAATGCTTCTATAGGGACTCTAAAAATTGTTATTTTGAGTAGGTACACAATCTCTACTAATTAGAATTACCTAGTTATTAAGAAATTAAATTGATATTAAGTATTTTAAAAAATGTGCTGCAATTTTTTTTTTGGCAATTTTTTTATCCTCAGCGTTGGCAACTTCTCACCTCTTCACCACCTCAGCGTTGGTTCTCAAGACGATCAAATCATACCATGTCATATCGTGTGTGACAGGGACAGTGATATTACGTTGGTATAGCGGCGTCTCTGTTCGGCACGCCATGACATGGTATAATTTCATCGTTTTGAGAACAGTAATAGGGCTAATCTTAACAGAAACTTTTTAGTGACTAGCTAATAGACACTGGCAGAAAATAACCAGTGACTATTTTATGTGTAATTATTGTGTTTGCATGCTATGGTGTATATTTGAATAAATGTTTTACCCAATTGCGTAAGAAGGAGGTTATACTTTCTTTTAATAGTTGTATGTCTTTTAGATCTTAAAACCTGACCATAATGACGAATATTTAAGCAATTTACTAGCTAATGATGCTGCCCAGCTAGCATTACACTCTGCCATTGTGATAGTGGTGTCAGCACAAGACTTGCAACTCAGTAAAGTTGATGGCGAATCGGCTATTTTTACTCTGATTCTGAAGATGTTGGCTATTGGAGAGAGGTAAGCTATCAAGATTATTTATTTATTTATTCAAGCTTTTACACATTGTATACAACAGGTGAGCTTAATGCCTTGCGGCATTATGTACCAGCTGACCTTTGGGCATGCGGAGAAAGCAAAGGCAGGTGTAACAATAATAAGATAACACAATTTAAACCAAAAATAATTCTCACGTAAGGTTAAAACATACTTATTATAGATAACAACATAATAAGATAATAGATTAATACTATGACTATTAATTAATACTTGTTAGATATTAAATTTAGACTAGCAACGTTTGTTGCTATGATGATGTGTCCATAGAAATTCTGATGGCATTGAATAACCTGGATTCGTAGAAGCTTGGAAGAGGCTTACTGATATCCAAAACTGACCTATGAATATACACAAATTAAAAACTGGATTCAAATAATCTAATTTATCCAAATGTAAAACCCACTTGTAGGTACTAATAATAATACCTACTACTTTCATAACTCTGTCCTAATTTCCCTTTAGGACCCGATTTGCTACAATATGTTAAATTAACAAGAAGTCTGGAATCTATGCTTGTACAGAAGGAGCACGTCCGTCTATTAAGCTATTTACATGCTAAAATTGAGTATATTTACGATTAGGAATATGCCTATATTGGTCTTAAATGTTGGGACCCGATTTGCTCCAATATGTTAAATTAACAAGAAGTCTGGAATCTATGTTTGCACAGAAGGAGCACGTCCGTACATGCTAAAATTGAGAATATTTACGATTAGGAATATGCCTATATTGGTCTTAAATAGTTGATTTTGAATCTCATTTCAGGAGTTCCTCCGAGTCGACATTCATATTAGGTGTGACCCGAACGCTGGTACAAATTAGCAAAACCCTGGACAAAATCGCAGACAACGCCGTAGGACTGAAACTAGTGGATTGCCTGTTGATTTTCATTTGGGGTCATCTAGAACACTATATGGACAGTGTTAGGCATTTGACGGCTCAAGCTATGGGCTATGTTGTGAGGTACTGTACGGGACTGAAAACTAAAGGTAGGTTACTTTTAGGTTCTCCCCGCGTTTATCTTGAATTAGTTTTATGTGTATAGCTGGATAATAAATACTTGTATCATCAACCTAATAATGGTTATTATTACACCTACTTAATAGGCATAATTTGGATTCGGAGCTCTGTCGCGTTTTCTTTCAATGTGACAAAACATTTAGAGTTGTGATCGGGTTGAGTGGTATGCCTTGGAATGGACTGATACGGACTGATGACTATGATTGCCCTAGATCTTGTCCTGCCTCCAATATTATATTCGTGTAAAGATAACTCACGTTAAATTACCAATGTTCTTGCTTCTATTTATATAAAAGTCACATTAGCCCAATGATTAGCGCATGATTCTTCGGTTTAAGATTCGATCCTCACCTCAATTCTTAAGACTGCTGTGATGCCCATTCCTAGTATAAATTTTTATCGTACGTGGAGTGGTTGATGATAAAATTAGTAACGTGAAAACAATGCAATTTTTTTAAATTTAATTATTTATTTAATATTATTTATATATATATATATTTTTTAATTATGATCATACCCCATTTGTGTGCCCTTGGCTGTGATATTTTCATCTGAACCTCTCTGTGCCTCGGAAAGCACGTTAAGCATTTGGTCCCGGTCGTTGTCATTTGGTAGCAGTCGTTAGGCCAGGTCAGAGACCTGAATAACAACAAATAGACAAATAGGTTTGGTCACTAAACCACACGATAACAAGAATACCCTTGGCTGTCTCTGTTACTGCTTCGTCTACCAGTGATATCTAAAGCCTATACTCAATTTTGTAGGTGACGACAAAGCACTAAGCAATCTATTCGCGGCACTGGCGATTCTGGACAGATCCCGTAAGAGCTATTACGTGAGTCTCAGTGCACTCACAGTGGAACTAGGTGCTGTGGCGATCTTGGACAAACTGCCCACAGTGATATGTGATGTGATGGGAGCGTTGGACGTGCAAGCTATACAGGCCAGTGTAAGTTAAAGTTTTCTAGTTTTTGTCGACCTATCCCTCGTAACAATGTAGTATATAATCTAATTAGAGTGACTATGGGAGTTTATAATTGTTACAAAAAGATCCATCCATACAATATGCTAGCAAAACATCAGTTTTATACATAAAGTTTCTTATTTTTCAGGCCACAACAGCACTAGAAATTCTCTTGGAAAAATATATCCATGAGTCCAGTACTGGGTCCGTATATCATTCGTGGGTGGAACCGATACTGTCTCACGTTGCCACGAATACACTGGATTCTGGAGTGCTGAATATTTTGGAGAACTTGCTGGCTAAAGCTGTGAAACTGGATGATAATGTCATTAATTATATGTGAGTATATTTTATTAATTTACGTATTAGAATACCTCACAAAGCGAACTGGGTTGACCGCGACTTCCATTGTTTTTTCAACAATTATATTATTCCCAGACAATGGTTTTGTGTAGGTTGTTATGTAGTTGACTGTACGCATGAGGGAAACAAATTCTATGGAGAGAGCCTAAAGTATATTTTGTATAGGGACAGGTATTTATATGAACATGAGTTTCTATTTGTAGGTTTTTGTTTGGGCGCCCTTTATCGTTGTCACTTTCACTCTCATACGTAAGAAAGAGACGTCTGATTTAGGCTGCTTTTCCACCAGAGCTGTGCGAGGTAGCTAAGCGGTGTGCGAGGAAAAAATCCACCAATAGAATCACTTCATTTTCCTAGCCTCGCTCAGCTCAGTGATTCTATTGGTGGATTTTTTTCCTCGCACACCGCTTAGCTACCTCGCACAGCTCTGGTGGAAAAGCAGCCTAAATAAGTTATATTGATATTGAAAATTGAAACAATGGAAAAACAAATGAGTGTTAAAGACGCTGACGGTGTCTGCGATGTAAATATTCTTACTCCATAGGGGTTCCTTGCTTCATGACTGTACGCATCGATATAATCGTATAATCTTGTTACAGGTTACCGCACATAAAAACCACATCAGATCCTAAAACGCAAACACATGATCTAAAATGCATCTTAATGCTACTTAGCGTAGCTCGCAAATCCGGTGTGACCGAGAAACTGTCTTCCGAGCGCAATGAAGAGGAGTGGAAAGGGATTATCAGCTACGAAGTGTTAGAGATGGCTGCTGTCGACGCCGTTGAAGAGGTGATCTTAACTTTATCCTTACAGTGGGAGTGTCGAAATTACAATAGGTATAATGCTGATGGGCTCACGGAATCGAGATAACTTTGGCGGTTTCAGAGTGTGGCATGGTGTAGCATATTAGTGACAGTTGCGTTGTTTTGTTACGGCATAATCACACAAATAATCTTTGAACCAGGAAGTCTTTGGACCGGAATAGCGAGGTCCCTGGTTCGAATCCCGGCCGCGCCGAAATTTTTCTCCATTTAACTTATTAATCTCCTTCTATATCTTATAAGAGCTCTGTGGCACAGTAAAAAAAATCTAAGGCATGTGTAATCCGCCAATCCGCACTGGGCCCGCGTGGTGGATCATGGCCCCAGCTCCCTCGACGTAAGGGAAGGTCTGTGCCCTTCTGTTCTGTCCTCTGTAATATAAATATACTGATGATGATGATATGTTATAAAACCTCTAATTAAAGATCCAAGTAGCCTACCATTATAATTCTGAACAAAACTCAAAAACTAATTTTGGTTTCCTCAGACTCGAATCCTGTCGTTGTCTTTAATAGTCGAATGCCCCAAAAGCACAGAGATGTTCACTCGAGGGGATCTGCAGTTCATACTGTGTTACCTGAAGTACAACATTAACGCACAATCGCCTAACTTCAGACAACTCACGCTTTCTATGATGAAGAAGGTAAGGAAACTTGACATCACTAACCGCACTTACTTACTAATGATCACGATCCATTGCTTTAGCCAGCTTTGGCCAGTACGACTCAAATGAGTCAGTTCAGAGTGAAACGATCGAAATTTCCAATCACTAATAAATTAGTCTATTATTTTGGTAAACTTCAAACACCATATTTGTTTACATCCATGGAAAATTGGATTCGGACAGACTTTAGACACGTTGAATTTTGGTTGAATCTGTAATATTATGATATCTGTAACGAGCTCATCATTGCGATAATCGATTGCAGACTGCTCAAATTACAAATTGCCGGAATGTTTTGATGTTAAATACATGCGAATACTCGTATTGAGAACGCGCTTTTAAGAAATCTTTTATAAGACATTTAAGTTTTAAAATACCTTCCTTTCAGTTCATAAAACGTTTCGAAGACAGCCACAAAGTGCTGAAAAGGCAAAGAGAACTTCAAGACGATTATTATGCTGGATTCTTAGAAGACCTAAGAGAACAATGTTTTAACAGTCTCATACCTGGAGCTAACTATAGCAGGAGATTCGTAGCGTTACAAATGCTTGTTTGGTGTGAGCAACTGCATTTGGAGGGATATGATAGGTTTGTTTTCTTATTGTTATTTATTATTGTCATAGTAAAGTATTTACGACATAATAAAATCAAATCTCTAAATAAAAGTTGCATAGAAATGAAAAAATAAGAAAAAAAATACCGTGATTTGATTTTTTTATAAACTAGCGTAGAAGGCATTTATATGTATATTTATAGGCAGTTATAGGTATATTTTAGAGATTTTGAAAGTGAACATTATTACTAATGAACTATTTATTTTACAGAACTTGGAAAGAGTATTATGTCGAAAGACTATTGCTACATTTAGAAGATAGTTATGAAAACAACAAATCCTTTGCTCTAGATATATTGGAAAAGTGTCCAGTAGAACTTTTAATGGTAAGCCGAATGAGTTGAAGAATGACTATTGTTGGAGGGGGTTGTACGTATTGAAACCTATCGTATAAGTTAAACAACGTTGGGCAGTATGTATCCGGATGGGTGACCACTAGTGACACTTTCATGTGAGCCCCACCGTACCTAGGAAAGCATGTTAAGCAGTAGGTCCCGGTTGCTGAGTTCTTAAATACTGTCATAAAAATAGCACTATTTCTTTCAGGCTAATAAATACTCTATAAGTTTAGACATAGAAGATATACTGCAACAAGCGACATGTCTAAAGCCAACTGAATGCATATCGGCTGCATATAAGCTAAACTTATTGTGGAATAAATTACCTGATTATATTTTGCAAGGAAAATCCAGGTACACATTTATTTACATTATTCCTATTCATAAAAGGATAGCCCTTTAAATATGTACCTACTCTTGTGACGCAGACAGTAAGCAGACTATCTCTGTTAGCCATAAACTTGACTTAACATTATTACACGGTATAAAGCCAAGCCTTATGAATGTGACAAAACAAAGTTTGGGAAGTGAAGTTAAACTAGGTATATGGCTAACAGCACAAGTGTTACTGATGTGCTTTGGTCTAAGCCAGAGGTTCTCAAACTTGTTTCGTCTACCGCTCACTTTGAAAATCAATTATTTTTCAGCGCCCCCATTTTTTATTTACATTACCAATAACTTGTTAAAACTTGATTGCTCACTGGCTATCCTACGAAAGCTAAGTTAAATATTTTAAGCTTTTATTTTATACAATCAAATAGTACAGAAATATAAACTAACTAAATAAAATAAATGATGTTGTTTAGTAGGTAGGTTTTAATTTCAGTGAATTTTGTGTAGATGAAATTACAAATCAGCCATCGCCCCCAAAACACTTCAACACCCCCATTTTTTTCTGGAGCCCTTACCGACCCACCTCCTCCAGCGCCCACTTTGGGAAAAACTGGTCTAAGCTGTCATATACTTGGTGACGCATAAATGATTTTCTATTCTGTAATTCTTCCAGTGACATTACACAGCCAGTAATGTACGCGTTATTGCATCGCCTGCAATCCGAGTTGCGTCGTCAGCTGGCCGTGTGCGCGCAGAGCATTATAAGCGCGGCCGTACACGCGCCCATGTACGGCATACTGCATTGCATGGTGCATTTGATCATGCGCGTTGATGTCAGGTAAGATAATACACAAATTTATGACTTTACAAAGGTTTAGGATACATTGCCATATGCCAAATCAAGTGTCTTATTTTGTAAACAAATATGATCGTCTATTTACCTGTTTGGTGTAACACTGAAGGAACTGATTGATTGAACATGTTCAGATCTAAAAATGTGAAAATAACTATGCAGTAATCACAGAAAAGCTTAATATGTTAGTAGTTATTGTTTACAAAATAAGACCCTTCTGTAGGTATATATATTTTATTTATTTATTGTAAGATTATTAATAGGTCTTAGTCCAATTGCGAGTATGCGTTGAAAACTTAGACGAATGTACACGACTCGCGGCCGTTATTGCCTCTACCCCTCTCTGCCACATACTGTTATAATTTAGTCATGGTATTAGTATGGCACTGTCAGTGAGACTCAGCGGTTCGGACAGTTGTCCGCGAAGACATTGGTGTTTTGTGTTTACCTTCCACCTCCCAATATTGGTTGACTGGGTTCTCAATTCATTTTTCGATCATTTCGCATCCCTTGGTTAATTCGTCTAAGGTTGATCTATTGTTCAAGTTAAGCAACGCTATAATTTATTTTCAGTGCAATATCCAACGCCGACCGTTGGACTGCGCTCATGGGCGAGATAATCACAACGTGTATAGACGTGAACGCGGCGGTCGCGTGTGTGGTGAACAACTCTTCGCCGGAAGGCCACCTGCCCATGGATATGACAGGCGTGGTCGTCACGGACCATGGCAACTCGGGGTACGTGGCAGTCTAACTTAGAGTCTGCAAGGGTCTCATTAAGGTTGAAATTTAAAAAGCTTTTTTCTCGTAGTAGGCAGAGACGAATGGACTTCCATCTGCTGCGATCCTAACACACCACCTTCGCTTCGTCCATATTCATCAAACTGTTCATGCAAGCTCACCGGTTTGTCTTTGAAATAAGCACTCTCTATTCGAACTCATCGATCTTTCTCCAACAGAGCCATCATGAAATAATATATTTAATATTAAAAAACGCATCGCAATAATAATATATTTTACAGTGGCGTGAGACTGGAAGACGGTAGGCAAGTGACAGCACAAATGGTGCTGCTTTGTGCTTGGAGATCCGTTAAAGAGGTAAGTTAGATCGATCTTGACGTGTTGAAGATGTCGAGTCACTGTCATACAAGGTTATAAGTCATAACATAAGAGACGTAAAGTTTTTTATACCAGCAAATGACGGTCTAGTCACTCTACCGGACGTCATTTTTAAGTCAGCTCATGACGAAAAATGTGCTCTAAAATAACGTCATTTTGGCGTTCCTTATGTCAGTGTGCTACATTGGGAGCGTAACACAACGTGGGTCCTATTTGAATCGAATAGGATCTCTGGCTGGCATAAGGAATGTCATGATTCCGTACGTATATACGGAGGTTTTAGTAGGTACAAATCCCATATAACGCTTCCCTCACCCTTAACAAACCAGGCCACACATCAACCTTTTCCATTGCCAGGTGTCCCTCCTCCTCGGCGAGATTTCCTCCCGCCTGAGCATAGTAGAGGAGGGCGAGTCGTTCGGCACTCTCACGCATGCGCAGCTGTCGCTCATCGGCGAGCACTTCACTAGTCTACTCGCCGAGACCAAGCACAGGGGCGCATTCGAACAGGCGTACGTCGGGTTCACTAAGTTATTGGCCAGGTGAGTTTTATTTATCACACTTATTAAGTTTATTGGATTCGACAGTTCGTCATTTGACAACAATTACAGAAGAGTTGCTTCATAGCATTTTTAACAAAATGGATTATAGGTATTGGAAGATATTATTTTTTTTATATTGATGGAGCTAGTAGGCCATGTCAGGTCCTTGGGCGGCGTGGCGTCTACACTCTACACATTATTATTTATTCCGATCCGGATCGTGATATTGTGTTTTAGGGGTTTTATAAAATGAGTGCATTCATAATTAACAGCCAAAATCATCTGTTTCGGCTCAATATTGTGTCAAATTCAGCGGTTTTTGAGATACAGAATCCAAGTTTAGGTGAAGTCATTCGTAATTGTGTAATCACTAATCAGAAACCCCCAAAATGCTGATATTGCCACTATATTGGCATGAAATCGTTTGTTTTTGTTGATAATTTTGAACGCACCCTGCGGATCGCGATACCGATCACGATAAATATTGATCTGTAAATGTCGCCTTACTCAAAATAATGATGCAGTCGGTTTTTTTTAATAATTTCTACTAGTTTCGTACATCTATTTCATCCAATGCAGACTATGGCGTTGCCGCAGCCCCGCCCTGCACGAGTTGCCGCGCGCCTGGCTCGCCGAGCTCATGGCCACCATCGCCTCCGGGGACAAGAGGGGCACCCTGTGTGCAACCAGAAGGAGCGCAGGCCTGCCTTTTATGATACAGGTCAATTTAAGCGCGGAACCACCGTTGTGGGCACGATGTGCATGCCCACAACCCTAATAGACTTGTGGCGTCACAGTTTCACGGTCTATTGAGGTCGATATTTTATCTTGGACATGGCGTCATATATTTTATAAACATCTCCTTTGTGTGCGAGTGCACTATATCGATCATGAGCGAGTTTATACTCCGACTTTCACTTGGCCGATTTTCAGGTGGCTGTGACCACAACCTTTTTGCTGAATCCGCGCCTGGACACTATCTTGATACAATGGAAAGCACATCAAATTCCCGGGTTCACCAAACATGAGATATCCGAGGGTGTGCTAACCGTCAACTTTAAACGCACGAGTTAACGTTTTATTCATTATGTACACTAATTCTGAAATAATATCAGTTTAAACGGTTTAACGATTATAATTTCTTTTTATGCTTTTATTTCTTTGAAGTTACCGTGTAATTAAATAATTAAAAGATATATCTCCCAATACATTGTATCCCTGCTCAATATATTTTTCCATCAATTCCAGGCATTAGTAACAACAGAGCTGCAAGTACAAGGCAACCCAAAGTGCTTCCATCATTGCATGAGTACGCTATTGATGCTTGCTGACACGAGTACTGGTGGCGATACTTGTGTGTCGACCCGTACGCATTGTATCAACATCCTGCGCGCGCTGTTCCGCAACGCCGCGCTGGACGAGAGCGGGGCGGGGCACGCGGGCAGGGGGCTCATGGTCGCGCTGAGGGGATTCGAAGGGGGCACATGGGCAGTAAGTGTATCTCTCCCCTATTCTACAAAATTCCACGGTCCGCCGTCAAACTCCACTTACAATATCGGTCCGGTCTATGTCGTCCCTTTTTCGAGGTCTGCCGCGGCGTCTGTGCCCGTTCTGGGGAAATGGGGATGCTTTTAACCGACTGCGCAAGAAGGAGGCTTATGTTATTCAATGTATGTGAGTATGACTAATTCTTTGGCACACCCTGCAACCTAAACGGCTTGATGGAATTTGACATATGAGGTGTTAGATTCGTCTTGATTGTAGGAGTGACATAGGCTGTAAAAATTTAATCCAAGTAATTATGCAATCGTTTTGTTTGTGTTTTTAATAATTTCTACTTGTTACCAACATTGGGACAGGATAGCAAAAAACATTAACAATTAACTGTATGTGCCAGGAGCGCAACTCGTGCACGCTGCTGTTCAGCGCGCTGATGGTGCGCGTGTTCGGCGTGCAGCGGTCGCGCGACGCGGACCGCCTGTGCGTGCGCAACCGGATGACCGGGCGGATATTCTTCATGCGATACCCGGAGCTGTACGATTTCATGCTGGTGAGATAGTCTGTCGCTATTCTCTTGGCAGAGTAGCCTGATGCTATTTCATGTATTTTAGAACTAAAACTATGATGCGAAATCACTTCAAATCTATCTTATTCGGCTATCTATCTTGATTCGGCTCATACGTTTTTCGATCTTTCCGCGTCCTTTGATTAATTCGTCCCAAGTTCTGAGTTAGTTACACATCGCGGCTTATGTTAGTGTTACTACTTTGTTTTTGGAACGTGTGTTTAATTTCAGGATAAACTTAAAGAAGTGAGCAGTAGCGACGACACACAGCTGCTGAGGCCGTCCCTGTATCCCGTTCTGTTGTTGCTCGCTCGGCTCTACCCGTCCTCATTAGAAGGAACCGTGTCCAATTTAAAGGTTAGGACAATATACGTACAGCTAACAGCAAATCAAGTGTAACACTTTGTACTTTGGACCGTTCTTATTATCTGCGTCGTAATATTTAAAATCGTACTGCTAGTTTTACCATTGATTCGCTGTTGTCCGTACTTAGTTCTAAAATGTATATCTTGTGCAAGGTGTTCCAACCCGATTAGATAAAACTAATTTGGTCAAAACAGACCTAGCATCATGCATGAACGATGCCCAACGATGCGCACCTTGTTTATTTAGTTTATTAATGGACTAAACAGTTCGTCATTTGCCAATGTCATGTTACAGAATATTCTTAAAATATCACATAATCTTCTCTCTTCTCCAGGGGAGTCGACGTAGCGTCGTCACTCTGGACGAAGCAGCTCAGCAGTCACGTTCACTGCCGAGCTCGTAGTGGGACTCTTGAGTCTAGCTCGTAACTGCATATCTTGCCTAAATTATCCGAAAAATCCATCATACTGACATTCGCGAACATTTTCTGAATAATTTAACGTGATATTAAACCTAAAACGCAAACTTTAGACATGAAAATCAGAATTATCAAATAATTTTATAACCGTCACTTTCCCGCGTCAAAGTTCAGCTCAGCGGGGCTAGCACGAGTCGCGTTAGCGATCGAAGCAACGCCGCGGAGCTGTCAAACTAATGTCAAACGCCTTGTAATAATGTCACTTTGACAGCTCCGCGGTGTTGCGTCGATCGCTAACGCTGACTCGTGCTCCAAGGGCAGGTAAACCTTCGATATTAGTGATTTTATTTATGCGACATATTTATTTTCGACAGAGTGTCGAATGTTCAATAACTTTTTCTCACCGAAAACCTCCACGAAATGGAGTTACTGTATGCGGATACGAGTATAGATGCATATACGGATACAGATAGAGATTCCCCCATTGGCGGCGCTCGTTGAGATCGGCGTACTAAACATACTTTTCGGCGCCCCATTCGCTCTACCTATCGAATTTAATTTACGTTACGCAGATTTTTTTAGCTTGTTTTGTTATTTGTAATGTTAACGAAGAGCGTATAATTTTGGATACTTCTCAATACATTAATATGTATGTCGCAGCTCGTTGCGTACATTCCCCACGTGCTGTCGTGCGCCAAAAGCAGCGTGCTCAAGACGAGGCAACTCGCCGCTAAAGCGATGGTGCCGCTCATATCGCCCGAACAGTGAGTATAATCAAATCAATTTAATTCATTACCAATTAAATATCCTGTTTGAATATTAGGTTAAAGTTAAAATATTGCAATATTACCTATGAGTGATTCTATCGTGTCCGCTAAATCTGATAATGATAATCATATTATTACCACAATTTGTATTTAATCGGTAAATTAAATAGTTATTGGCTTTTTGAAATGTAGAGTTACTAAATACGACAACATTTTGTACCATGTATGTCTTCACAGCTTTGCTAATTATAACAAAAACAATCCGACATACCCTCGAAATATTTATTTTTATTTATACAGGTATATCTCGCACGTGGAGGCAATGCTTCAACTGATCTGCGACAATGGCATCAAGAGAAATTATTGCCACGGAATTCTTTTGCAGGTTAGTCTAATTATGTTATTTATTTGTTTTGTTATTTTCAAGACTATCTTAAGGAGTCTACAGATCAAACCCGCCGACACAGCCCGACATGGTATAATTATAATACGCTCAGGTCCAAAATGTCAACTTTCCCAAAATGTCAACTTTCCCGAAATGACCACTTTCCCAAAATGTCTACTTTCCCAAAATGTCCATTTCCCGAAATGTCCACTTTTCCAAATAGGGTTGATGATGACAGGCTGTCGGGTGTATAGACTCCGTAAGGACATCAACATGCATCAAAATCCTAAGGGTCACAAATTAAGCACATACCACTCCTGATTAACCTTCACACTGTCCTGTCTGGTGTGAAGTATAGGAAAAATATTTCCTCAAGTTCACACTGGTGTTTGATGTTGAAGGTTATGATTCAAATATGATAATGAAGTATGCTAGTAAAGTACCTACCGATGAACATTATTTACATTCACCCGAAGAACATTACTCTCCTTTCAGCAGGCGAGTAATAAATAAGGCGCGTATTCATAAACTTGATTTAAAATTGCGCCACCTTTTAGGCTCTCTGACTTTTTTACCGAAGTGTGAAAGGGATAGCAACACGATTTTAAGGGAAGTGACGTTTAACTAGGTTTATGAATAACAGCATAAATGTCGCGTTTTCCAGCTCGTAAGACTTCTAGACGCGAGGCCTGACTCCCTCATTATCGAGACAGACGCAACTTACCGCCTACAATATTGCATCAGCAACTCGTTGTGGATACTCGAGCAAGCAGTGGGAGACACGCCGTGTTACTTACTAGCTGATGAATACGTGAAAGTTGTCAATTTGATTATTTGGAAGTAAGTTAACAAGGAATTTTTACTGTAAAACCTTATCGCATTAAAGCTAGATTCACGTTTCTGTGGTATGTCGTGATATGCCAGCGGGGCTAGCACGCGCAGCGTTAGCGATCGACAGAGCTGTCAAACTAATGTCAAACGCCTTGTAATAATGACACTTTGACAGCTCCGCGGCGTTGCATCGATCGCTAACGCTGACTCGTGCTACAAGGGCTGAATTCTGAACTTTACTATGCATTCAATGTGCCCTCACAACACAATAGAGAAAATAAATGATGCATAGCTTATATGTGTCAGATGACGCTATTTAAATGACAACAGATGTATACCGAAGACCAAATCAAGTGTCTTATTTTGTAAACTAAAACTACCCTACCCAACTAACATTTGCAGCCATTCTGTGATTATTGTAGTTATTAGATCGGATCACTTTATTTTCACAATCATGAAAAGGTTTAATCCAAACAGTTCCTTCAGTGTTACATCACAACAGGTAATTAGACGATCATATTTGTTTACAAAATAAGACACTTGGTTTGGGATGCGGTATACACATATGCTACATCGATATTTGCAGGTTCCCCGATCTAGTTCATCAAGAAATTGTCAATACAATGGAAAAATATCTAGATAAACTCCTGTTCGATAGCAAACTAAAGAAAATTATATCAGGAAGAGATATATGTTTAGCTAATGCACTATACTTATATTTTATTATCCTTAGCAAATATGATACTGTAGAAAATGCGTGTGAACTCGTATATAAAAGCCTTTCACACGAGTCATATGAAGTCATATTAAGTACATTAAATTATTTACTAATTTTGTATGACGAATTGAGCTTAGAAAATAATTTCCAAGAAAATTTATCTGCAATATCGAACAGAAATGCATTGAAGAATTTAAGGGATAATTCAATTTACATACTATCGTTATGTAAGGTATTAAAAAACAACGTGTACTTAGAATGTACACAGAAAACTTTGAAAGTTTTAACTTTAGAGAAAGATACACAAAAGTATATTGTGGAAATGAAAACAAAAGAAACATTATTATCAGACGAAATTATAATAACAACGTTATTCGATTGTATTCAAAATGAACACGAGAATTTGACTCATATTTACTTGGAGAGCTTGTCACACTTCATTACGAAAAAGTTGCAAAACTTAACTATAGATGGACACATGATATTGGATGTAATAAGGATGATATTCGCCTGTAGTTCATCGGATAATAGTGATGACACTCGAAGCGTGGTCGTTGGGTTCTTAGAAAAGAATTCAGTACAGCTAATGAAGATGAATTTCGATTCGTTGAGTGAAGAAGATAAGTGTGAGTACCCATTTAAATGAATATTATTTTAAAATGGATTAGTTGACAGGTACAAAATTAAATGCCTAACAATGATAGAAATTAGATGATAAATAAAATAGTTGGTGGCATTTAAATCGATATAGATCATGAGACAAATGTATGTTAAAAGGGAAAAATCATCAAAAAAAGATTAAGTATTCCCCAGTTGAAATATCGAAATTTTGATTTTAGATTTATCGTAAATATTTTTATTAATGTAATTAAAAAGTAATATAAGTACCCTATTTTGCTATTACAGTTGAATACAAAGCCACTCTCCTCGCCACAATAGTGAGAGTTCTCGAAGACGACGACGCGACACTGCGCCAACGCACCTCTGACGTCATCACCCGCTTATCCGGGACCTGTGACATCATTCCTAACAAAGCCGCCGAAGTCCTAAGGGACACCATTGCGAAGGACGAAGGTCTACCGATGTTCACTGTACTAGCATTGCTGGATTTTCAGTCAGAAGTGTGTATGACGGATGAAACTAACGATGAGGTAAGTCTATTCAAAGCACAGACCACTTACCCAATAGACATGAAATCGGCACAAATTTGCAAGCGAAAATCTCTGTCGACGATGAGCGCAATAGACGAAGCGGGGGCAGGGGTGCCGTACTAATGTCGATATATCTAGGTCACACGTGTCGCGAAGCAATTTTGCGCTCAGACACGGGAGGGCGTCCTGTTACAGGACTATGGGGTAAGTAGTCTGTGATTCAAAGGAAAGTTATTTAGTGCCACATATTGAACATCAGTAACCATGTTGACAGTTTCGTTTGGGTTTATGAAGATTAGTCTGTTTTTACTGATTATACGATTTGGCACGGTTTGTGCAATAGCTTTTTAATTGACAAGGGAATGTTCTTTAAGTCTTCCAAAGGGCGCTGCATTAAGAACTATACTAGGCAATTTCATTATGCAACTAGAGCACATGGGCTGAGCTATGGCACTAATTGGATCTTATTAGAATCGTAAAAAAATACTCATCGAATTTGTGTCTTCTACAGAAAAGCAATAAGTTCCGTCAATCGCTCCCAATCCAATACCAATTTATTTGCCATACAAATGTACCAAGCAATGTATACTAATAAGTACATTATTTTTATTTCCAGTGCCGAGTGTTCGACCAGAATGAGAGATACAACATATTCCTAGAAGAAACTGTCTGGACCAATGAATGCGCTGACAATATCATACGGCATTACAGTGGAAATATAGAACTTATAGAATACATACAAGCTATTATAGATAATCCTGTATATATAAAAACTTTTAACAAACTGTGCAATGATAATCTAGTTTTATTTGAGACTATTGTCAAAGAAAGAAATGAATTTAGCAATAAAGCTATTAATCCTAAAGTAAGATTATTTGTTAATAGGATACGTGATTTTAATAGATAAAATTAAATTCTAACATTTTGCATTGTACAGTTTCTACTTAGGTATTTAAGTTATTACGAAGTAGAAAGTTGTGCTTTCGCCTGTATGATAAGCTAATTATTTATACCAGAGATAAATAAAAATACCTTTATATGCAAATTATTCAGTTTTATTTACATATTCAACAATCATCGCTCATTTTTTAATTACCATGTTTGGTGCCATATTTTGGTAAGGTTGGAAATCATTTTGCACGCTGCCAGGATTAATAGTTTTATTTATCCCATGATGATTATCTTTGATCTCAAGAACCCGCCTGTGCACTTATTTATCGTAGGCGAACCCTGCTACCCACTTTCACTGTCAATAATTTCACCCGTCGGTACATCCAATTGTCCTATGTCAACACATTATCATATCATTTTATTCCGTCTTATCCTATACACTTCACTTGCAGTTTGGCTGTTTTTAAACTTCATCCTCTGTTCCTTTTTCTCATCTTTAACCAAGTCCTGCTGCATCTCTTTCACACTCTCTTCTACTTCCGTATCACTCTTCTGTATCAGTCTTTTTATTTTACTCCTAAACCCTTCACCGTTCTGTTTCTCTTTGTCACTGAATAAATCTTTTACCGACACTAGCCTGTGTGAATTACCAACTCTAATTAGCTTTTTGAGATCTCTAGACGTTCTCTTTTCTACTAAACCTAAGAGACCCCAGTCGTCTCTCTTCTCTCCTTCCGAACTCGATTCTATCTGCCAAGCGGCGTTTCTGATTTCCAATTTTATCCGTTCACATTCGTCAAAGATAACATTTCTGCTGACATTCATTGCTTGGTCGAGGGGATTCACTATTTGTAAAGGATATGGTGTTGTCTTTCTAACAGGAGCACCTTCGTAAATAGATATAGCTTTGTCTTGGAAGTCGAATTGTGAGTAGAATTCAAAGAATTGTAGCAACAATGTTTCGAGATTTGAAGGGTTTTGGCCGTAGCTGCTAGTTGGTAATTGGTTTAGGTCTCGGAGGAATGTGCAGTTGAGATTATCTTCAGCTATTCTCAGATCTTCTTTGCCTGTAAATAGCGAATTAATAATTAAGGAAATGTTTAACTGGTGACCGCGACTTTCATCGTTTTCGTAATCGCTTTCAATTTGACACATGGACGGACGCTATACATGACTGCAATATTTTTACAAACGACAAACAAACGCGGCAATGTAAATCGACCAAGTGTCAAAATGAAAACGACAACGAAAACGACTGAAGTCGCGGTGGGGCTACTCACACTTAGGCAATTTGACTACCAAATAATAATAAAATCTCTGCAATCTAGGTTTTGGCAAGGATCACATACTGTGAGTTGAAGTGGGTAAAGGAAGTTCTTAAATCTTATTATTCGATTATTAAATTAAGTCATGATTAGGTATAAAAAGTAATGGTAGCGCTCATGGTGTACTCGATCACTCAAGGTGTGCTGCTGAAAGATTTTGTCACTTTTTCTCCTGAGCCTTTTCCTTGCAAAGTGGTATAAAATAAATGTAAACTATATAAAAAGTACTAAATAAAATATAAAGAGATATGATTATGAACTGATACATACCAGCTTTTTCAACCAGATACTTGAGTGACGGCAGCACCCGTCCCTCCTGACTCTTCTGCTGGAGGAAGAACAGCACCATCAGGGTTAGCGAGAAGTTGGTGACCCATCGGCCGGGGTTAGGGTTCGTGAGGCCCATGGTCTGCGCCCAACGTCGCACCACGAAGGTCAAGGGACGCACGCGAGGGTCCAGGCTGCCGTATAACCAGAGCAACTCGGACATGTATACGCCGGACCTGTGAGAATGAAAGAGTTATGTATACTAAGGCCATAAGGTGGAGGTAAGAAACGGCAAGATCAACGAACGGAATGGCAAGGTCGCAGGTTCAAGTCCTGCCCACAGCAAGAATTTTTTCATGTTCTAATTGGATCACCGTGCATGGATAATGCGTAATACAAATTCTGAGGTTAGCAACTTTTTTTCAAGTTTATTTTTCAAAGAAGTGTGTAAATAACAAAAGACGATTTAATGGAAGTTAAACTAGGTTTAAGGCTAACAGCCTTTTACGGTTAGCCATATACATAACTTGAAAGTTTTTCCACCATTTAAGCCAAATGTCTAATGTAAAAATTTTAACGCACTTTGAAAGTGACAAAAAAAGGTTTAATAAATGTTGTTAGAAAAGGCCTGTCGCTAAAACCATGAAATAACTTCTAATGATACTCGTATGTTATAAAAATAAATGCCTTGCCTCTCACTGTCAATCAGTTATCAAAATTTCAAAATATTGCGAGGCGATGCCGTTACGTAGGCGATTAGTGCGCTGCAATATTAGTAACTTAGTAACCCGCATTTGCCATTCACACAAATCACAGTAAGAACCTAGCATAAGCAACTCACATGTTCCCGCAGCACAGGTCACAGTCCAGCCCGGCCAGCTCGTGCGCGTACTTCACGATGGGCACGCGCGCGTGCAGGATGCGTCGCACGCGGGCCGCGCCCGGCACGCGTAGCTCCAGCACCTCGGCCACCAGCTGCATGTGACGCTGCCACGGGCCGCGCTCGTCTTTGAAACGCTTCTCTTGGTATACGAGACGCTTGTCTGTGTTGCTCTGCGAATAAATTAGTTTGATCACAAATGTTATTAGAGAAAGCAGAAATTATGAAGGGATTTTGGATGAATTATGGCAAGGAAATACAAATACGTCTCTCCTACAATCAAGACGAATCTAACCACACCTCATATGTTAAAATCCATCAAACCGTTTACGGAGCAGGGTGTGCCAAAGAATTAGACATAACTCACATATTAGTACAGTCGAAAACATAACCCTCCTTTTTGCACAGTCAGGTAAAATCATTTTGACAGCAGCTCGAACCAATTCGAAATGGTCCATAGAACCAAAACTCGGACATGCCGAAATTTTTTTCTCCATTTGATAGGTATTTAGATTTTCTTTTCACATGGAGTATATTGAAATCATTGAACCATAGAAGTAAGTATGTTATAACTTATATTATAAGTCTTATAATAATATCATTTATTCACACTAATTAAACAATAAAAAATACTACTGGATTACTGTTGGTGAAATGATATTTATTTTGAAAAGATCATGGAAATGAACATACATACATACATAAACTCACGCCTGGCTTCACCACTTATCATATCTCACATCTCTCCACCTACATTCATTGCAATTTTGTTATTACCATCTCCTCTGTAAGAACATTGGTTAACACCAGATCCAGATCACAGCCCATCCTGCCGAAACCATTCACGGACGATCCAAATGGCCTCACAGATACATTCGAATACAAGCTCTCGAATATCACTTCCAACTGAAAAACAAGTCAGAAATATAGCAACCACTAAGTTGAATCCTAATCCTAAACGCAACTGTCAGTATCGTTTATATGCTACATCGCATAAGAGCGAACATGACGCCTCACTTAGCGGTGACTAGTATTAGCGTCCGCAATCTGGAATCGCTACAAATATCTCAGACTGAATTGAATCCCTAGGACCTAGGTTGTTAGATACCGATAGAGTACAAATTCCTTGACATGGCTACATATTTATAAGACATAGCTTAATATTGGCATTGTTTTTTGCTATGAAATAGACATAAACTATACATTAAAATGATAAAATATATTACCTGTCTTGCCGCAATATACCTCAATCTAACACTCAATTCATTCAGTGCAGTCTTATCATATAAAACTTGAATCTGTTCTGAAACTGTTCTACAATTCAATAGCTTTTCAGATAGTGAGTTTTCATTTATCAACATT
This sequence comes from Tachystola acroxantha, assembly GCA_963506565.1. Lineage (NCBI taxonomy): Eukaryota > Metazoa > Arthropoda > Insecta > Lepidoptera > Oecophoridae > Tachystola > Tachystola acroxantha. Next base: position 7,055,645 of record OY735885.1, on the reverse strand, counting down.
GTTCCATCCTTACTGATAAGAGATTGGTTCGGTACGGCAAATTTTTCTTTTTTACCAGCTACAGCCCGGAACCATAGGAAAGGTGACTGTAACACCATGACTTCAAGGTCCTTTTGGTGTGCACTGCAGTTACGTAGCACATCTTTAAAATCCTCCTCTGTGTTGAATTCGATAAGCATGAAGTGCTGAAAATAACTATTAAATGAATAAACATTAAAAAAATAACTTAGCGAATTTTCCTTGCAAAGTAGTGTAAATGTAAATTATAAAATGTAAAAATATAAGTACCTCAATGTACAGCTAACAGCAGATCAAGTGTAACACTTTGGACCGTTCTTATTATCTGAGTCGTAAGAGTTAAAATCGCACTGCAAGTGTTACCATTGATCTGCTGTTGTCCGTACCTATTTACTTGCAATAAATACATATGATTCTGATTGTAATAACCTCCATCTCAACTAAATAACTACAGATAATTCTGTCGAATATAATCCGTCATTGATAAAATATACACCTCATCTGCAGAATTCTCGTAATGATGTATGCCATTTATTAGGGCATATTTTGAACAGTAACCATGTAACTCATTGAAAGAGGACTCCGAATTGACCTGAACCACGAGACTCCGCCGCGCTTCGGCTCTTCGCTGTGCAGTAATTTCATCAAAACTCGTGAATTTCCTACGAACGTTTTCTGAAAAGTAATTAATTAATTACATTATTACAATGGCACCTTCAGAAAATATACAAAGTAACCTAAAACTACCTGAATATCTCCTGTTCACAACACAATTATAAGAAGTTACATTACTGAACGTTTTGCGAAAGGAATACAGTTTTCCCGTATTTATTACGGTCTGGAATAACACGGACATTTTTGCTACCGAAAATTAGTTTTCATAATTTCATTATTTTTCTGGCTGAAGGAAAACTAGAAATAGAAAAAAGAAAAACGTCAAAAGATTGCGAAGTTTTGTTCGTATTGCGATTGCGATTATAATATGGAAATCTGAGATAAAATAGAATTATTTGTAGAGCGCTACTTCGCTTTCAATTTCCGTTTATAACTGAAACTGTGAAAATAAAACGCATTGATGTGCGTTCCGTTGTTACATAGCTTTCGGATGAAGTTAATATCTTATTAATTCCCTTGCGCAAATATTGAAGATAATCTTCACGGATTCTGCCGACTTTATGAAATCATGTATAAATGTGACCATTTTGGTTGGTCACAACCAAAATTATAAACTGGCGTAGGCTATTATTTATCGTCGTCGCATAGGTGGAACTTGTTGAGAAATGGAATATTGGAATAAGAAAGGAAAAAGAACAAAACGCAATGTCATTCCCGTGATTTATTTTTGTTTTTGAGGTTGTTTTTTATTCACGAATTTATTTATTCAAGGACAAATTATTCTAATAAAACAGTACTGCCGTTATCAAATAATAATGGGGACACGATTATTACAACGATTAATTATACCCGTCTACATAAACTCTGTAAGACAATTTCCTCCTAACCTTGCTCCAAGTGTTATCTGTGCCAATACCTACTTTACTACTAACAAAAACTTTGCGAAGAGCAAAGACAGAGGAAAGGAAAAGAAAGGTAAAACCGCTAAAGTGGAAATCAACCTTACAATGATATCTGAACTAGTCCCAGTGGACAAACTTAAAGAAAGATGTTATGCAGCTATAGAAAATATGAAAGATGATTTTTCTAAAAATCTGTCCTTACGTTCAACTACTGGATCCATAGAATCACTTTCAGTCAAGTTTGAAGGCAAGGATTATGAGCTACAAGAGCTAGCTCAAATTGTACGTAAGAACCCAAAGACTATTGTTGTAAACTTTGCTTCCTTCCCACAAGCAATACCTGACGTTTTGAAAGCTATAAATAATTCAGGACTTAACCTGAATCCACAGCAAGATGGAACTACGTTATTTGTGCCTGTACCCAAAGTAACGAAAGAACATAGAGAAGCATTAGCTAAAAATGCTAAAGCTTTGTACATTAAATGTAGGGATGCTATGAAAGACATACAAAATGATTACTTGAGAAAGGTTAAAAAGCAAAATGGAGTTTCTGAAGATCTGGTCTATAATGTTACAAAACAGATATCGGCAATGTGTGATGAGTTTCAAGTTGAAGCTAAGAATGTTTATGAAGCCAAGCATACTGAGTTAGTTGGCAAGTAATACAATGGCATTTATACCTTGCAGGAGAAATTACGTTTGTAGAATAGTGACCCCAAAGTAAGAATTACAATTGTAAAAGAATAAGCATGTGCAATTGTGCATTCTAGTTTTAGGAGCCAACCTGTTACAAAGATAATAAAAATAATAATTAAGCTTGTTAATAATAAATTGTTTTCATAAACTAGGTATCTCTTAATATATGATCTAGGACTGCTGTTTAAGTGTTTAGTTAAACAATTTTTTATATTATTATTTATGTAATAATTATAATTACAAGTCGGTTCAGTTATCAGTTACTAAAATAACTGAAAATAATCCAGCTTCAGGTTTTTGTAACCAGCTCAAGAAAAAATGGGAAAGTTAGGGTATTCTGATATTAATTACTGGCAATACTAAATTCAACTGACATTACTTTTTTAAATTCGATTGAGGGTATTGGGTACATGGCCATGTCAGTCACGGAACAAAAAGATTGTCTTTTTACCAATTGGGGTAAGAAAGAAGAGGGGTTATATTTTTCGAGTGTATTCTAGTTCTATGGCACGACCTGCGCAGCCTAAACGGCTTGATGGATTTTAACCGTAGAAGATTCTCCCTCTACGATTTCAACATTTGAGGTGTCATTAGATCATAGGCTATAAATATTTAAGGGGGCTTTTTTATGCAGTCAGGTTTTTTGTTTTTAAATAATTTCTGCTTGTTAGATATTATGGATATTTTAAACATGATACATACATGGCTGTATGTTCATAGTTAGCTTTGCCTTTAGATATCTAGAATCTAGCGAGAGCATTGCCAGCGTAATGGATTTCCCGTTACATTAGCGGATTGGGATGGGGTTGAATCCGGAAAGGGTTTTCCACTCCACAACGAAGAAAACCTATTGTGCGCAGTTAAAATGGTTACAGTACATTGTACTTCTAACAAATAATGGCGATTAGAAGTAAAACAACAATTTAAGTCGTGTTATAAGGTATAACTAAGGAAATCTCAAAATGCTTGTCAAAAGGCAGACTGAATTCTGACGGAATACTTGAGATAAATTTCAAAATTATAATTGGAATTGGCAACACAACAGTTTTGAGTTTACTAACAAACCGCTATCGCTGTCAAGCTTTGTAAAATTGTGTATTTTAGTTTCACTCGTAAATAATGAATATAAAACGAAATAAAGCATATGAACGAGTTATGTCCCGTGTAAATAATCGCTCGCGTACGAGTTTATCGTCCGGTTCTAACGTTATACGCCACGTAATACCATCATCTGTGCAGGTTGGCGTAAAGCCAGCTGCTTCAAACGTTAATTCCGGTGTTGAACTTCCGACTGTTTTGAATGAATATTCACCTGAAACTAATCGTGAGAATAGAAAACGGTCCAATGTGGTCAAACCAAAGCGGACTTTAAAGTCTTTGGACCCTGCGAAATCGCCGCCGCGTGTTACGTCGAGACCTCGGGGTTTCAGTGAAAAACCTCGTAATATTAGGGTACCAGGTTCTATGCCTTCGGTAGTGACTCGCGGAGGTGATGGATGGTCAGACTCCCATCTTAGGCAGTGCTTTTCTAGTAGGTCTCATACCAGGCTAAAGGAATTAAGGGTAAGAGATCTCATATTAATGTCTTCTTTTGAGAATTGTAAATATTATTATCATATGTCTGAGTTCAGCTTCAGAGAGTAACAATAAAATAACAATCTTAGTTTTCAAAAAGCAGTGACAGATTTTTAGAGCTCAGAACTTTTGATAAGTATTGTGGAATAAGTACCTAGGACTTGAGAAATAATGTCACATCCAGTTTTTATCAGATTTCTTAATTTGTAATACCTACATGTTTGTGTGATCATCGAAATATTGAGTGCAACATTATGAGAATTTGATTCCAGGATGAAATCAAAGCCTACGATAAGACAGAGAAGCTGCTAAGATTGAGGAGTGGGCTCTACAAGCGCTGTGGGGTGGTGCTGGATGATGTGGGACAGGTGGCCGTGGACAAGGCAGTACAGGCTGAAGTGCCGGATACAGGTTAGAATGGCAACACATAAACAAATCTAAATATATTACATAATAAGAGTAGAAGCCAATTCAAGATTACACCTGCTATAATTTGTTTAGGTACAGTCGAAATCGGGGAAAAATGTAAATGGTTGAGTTTTTCCCAAGAACTTTTTACAATCAGTCAAGTACAGTCGACAGCAGATCAATGGTAACACTTTTTACTTTTGACAGTTCTTATTATTTGCGTCGTAAGACTTGAAATCGTACTGCAAGTGTTACCATTGATCTGCTGTCGACTGTACTTGACTGATTGTAAAAATTATTTTATTAGTAGATAGTTTGGAATACATACTATGTAATTGTAAAGAATTTTCAAAAATCGCTGATGTACTTTTTGAGAAAATCTGAACCTTAAGGACCCCTGTTTACTTTTCCCTGTTTTTTACTGTAGGCACATATACATTATCTAAAAAAAGTATTATACTTGGCTATATTCATGCACACAACCTTCACCCTTCCTATAGCCATAAGAAGAGGATGGGCGTAGGTTTAGTTTCGTATGTATTATAACGCATGCTGTTAAAATTTATATATGAGTAAGACATTACAATAATATCTTTATTTTCAAAATAACTTTGCAAAGATTATTGCATATAGCGCCATCTATTGACAGATATTTAGTACAGCGATGTAACTGTAGAGGGCAATACTAGTCGCGCAAATAAATCGCATGGTTAGATACTGGAACTCATTTTCTACATTATAACTAACAATTTCAGTGATAGTTTTGCACGTAAAGCGAGGAGAAATTAAACGCTAATGATATTGTCAATGAATATGCGATTCTTTAACATGGTTCCAACCAAGCCATCCACGTTTTCAGAGATCAATCAACTGGCCGAAATAGCTCAGTTGGGAGAGCGTTAGACTGAAGATCTAAAGGTCCCTGGTTCGATCCCGGGTTTCGGCAACTCTTTTTTTCTTGTTTTTTTAAATTTTTGTTTTAATCAAACTTATTTTGTTTCAGTTAACGAGAACAATGGAATGAGGTGAGATTACAATATTTTTGCACTTCTTTCAATGCCTCGACTTGTTCTTATTTCGCGCCAACTCCGACATACGAGATAAAAGTAAAAGATGATTCGAAAGAATCTGAATATCGTGGAAAAGAATAATTAATTAGTTAACTTGTTCTAGACCGTTTATTAATTGATACGTATTAAATAAGACATGATTAAAAACTAACATTAAATAACTAAAAACTAAAACTACCTATAAATAAATTAACTATAAATAAAATATGTCCTCTATAATTAATTTGTATTAGGTAGATATGTTATAACTTGACTTGGGTTTTGTGTAGGTGTTCCGAGTGAACCTACAGTTTCCGTTGTATATTTATTTTTGTGTGCTAGGTCAGTACTGTACAGTCAGTGACGCATCCACCTACACGAAAACATCGCAATCTAGACAGTATTACTTTAAGAGCCTTCCACGAGCCAACTAGCGCCGCCAATCTTAAAAAAATAATATCTACCAATATAATCAATTTTATTAAAAAAGCTATTTACAACATGTTTATTACGATAAATACTATTTTAAAATGCTTATTTATAACGTGATTCAATGTCGCAATTATGCCGTGTATGGTATATTGAAAAATAGTATTCATCATAATAAACATTTTGTAAATAGCTATTTTTTTATTTATTATTAAATTGGAAGATATTATTTTTTCAAGATTGGCGGCGCTAATTGGCTCATGGAAGGCCCTTAACTAATACAATTAACTAATATTGCCTGCAAATAGTATTTGAACTAGGTACCTATTTTAAACAGTATACTTATACCTCCCTAGAACAAAATGCTAGGTAATGCATAGTACCATCGGTAGTTATTTATTGCTAAGTATAATGTAAGGAAAATGTTTTGCTATTTATTATTTATTTACTTGGGTCATATTGTAAATGCTACCTAAATATTTTTACATTTCTTGCACCATGCATATAGCCCAGGCAAATAAGCATATTCTGGCGCATCCCTCACCCCCGGGGACTTTTAGTATTTTCATCTTTCATTTTACAGTGATTAATGTAATAACTTTTACTGTGCCCAAATGTGTATGATAAAAGCGGAACTTTGTACCATCAATAATACAAAAAAGCATGTTATTTACTTTCAAAACTTATTAGACTTTGTAATCTGTATAAAAGTAACAAAACTCTCACATCTAATAAGTATAATATTAATTTCCATATTAACATATTAAACATAAGTATTTGTAGTAATTATTGAGATAATATGTCTAAGTATTATAAAATAATTCAATGACTTTTCATAAAATAACTGGAATTCTCAACTCTGACGACAAGTCGCCATGTCTCGCCCAGACTGCCCGCAATCGGGCTAATCGATGCACAATGATGCCCATATCAAGGGAAGGACGATTTCGCGCGTCCTCGCCATCGCCTCTTTAGCTCAGTGGTAGAGCACTGGTCTCGTAAACCAGGGGTCGTGAGTTCAATCCTCACAGGAGGCATCGCCTTCGCATTATTTTTGACGCACTTTTGTAACTTGCTGGAACCATTTCTGCGTTTTACATTTATTACCCTACAGTTTGTAAGATAGCAGAACAACGAATGCACTCATTTTCAATGATAGATTAACATATAATAAATGTTATTAAAGGTATAAATAGATAAATATATACGACACCAAAGTTTATCATTACGTGGCGCACCCAAATCGGTTCAGTCATTTGACGGTATAGGAAGGAACAGACTAACACACTGGCATGTACATAAACTATTATTAACATGACAATTCTATCTATGTATAAGTATAGGGTTTCTGTTAATTTCGTCATAAATAGCGGTTGGTTGTATTAAAATAAAAACCTTTTCTTTATCAGTGACTAAAGTCCCTAAACTATATACACCAGCCCAGAAACAGTCTCCCAGAGCAGTTATAACAGCCCAGCCCTACCCGTTATTACCTGCTCTGCCCTTACCGTTACTCGCCAGTTGTCCCGTATTCGAACGGGAACGTGTGTCTATCTATTGTAACTGTAATTCCCCATAGGGCCCAATTCGCACACCGCTTTTTGTTGAGTGTGGTAAAAAATGTTTTTTTTTTGGGTATGCAATGAATAGTTTGGTGTATGTTCGCGATCCATAGAAGCAATTGCAGCTGAGAACTTTTTTTATTAATATGGAGTAGCGTTACGTCACGGTTAGTTATCGAAATGTGATCGATATTGATATTTAAAATAAAAGAATCTCTCCGTCTGTAGATTCTGTTTGGGGCTTTGCTGGGGTGGGCTATTTGCCTGAATGAAACTGCTTAGAGTGCTTAGTTGATTGAGTAAGTAGTTCCTATATTGCGTGATATAGGTACGTCTAGTTACAAATGTTTCCTTAATTCCTTCTTAGTTCAATCCTTAATTTAATCTAACAATCGACAGGACGGGATTGTGAATTCTTTCAAAGTGCCACTATTATACAATATCTAACAAAAAGTTATTGAAACCAAAACATCCAGATTCCACAAAGAAAGAAGTCTGTTACAAGGAAGATGTTACATCAGGTTTCGAGGTCTGTAACTTTCAAACAACAAACAAATACCTACCAACAATTTTGCTGTTTGTTTTTATCAGGATACTTACTTAAATCTTTGCGGAAACCATGCAGATTTATTATTTTAATTCTCAATAAACTTTCATTACAAATACAACTGTAGCCTTCTTTTCTTTCGGAAATCGTCTGTAGTCAGTTCGGTACTCCGACCGAATACCATATTTTAGCAAACCTTTTGTGTTATTGTAAGTCTGTACAGCACCGTACTCGTAATACTCATTATTATACTATGACGGCACCGTACCGTTTGTGTCATACATACTCATGCAATACTCACTTCACTGATCCACTCTCAGCGGTGCAGCTAGTGTATCCTACTCGCGCAATACTCACTCCGTTATCGTAAGTACAGTGATCTCATTCCAATATATTACCTAACATGCCCCAGTAGCTGATTGTCACAAATCAGTGGAACGTATCACAACACAACACGAGCGGCGTCCGGCGCGTCATTTCCGTTTCCCGTGCGCGTGGGCTGGCCTCTCGCCAGGCTATTCCTGGCCTAATACTCTTTGATAGCCGAATACTGGGCGCGGTAATTATCGTACCCGACCAGTGAATGAGCTTGCCTTCATTGTATAAACATCGTATAAAAATCATATTCTCATTGGACCACTTTAAGGCCAAGTAAATCTAAAGTGCTCGAAAATGACGGCGATGAGGTTCACCTTTCGCCTACATAGTAACCAAAAGCGGGCAGATAGTAAGCCGGTTGGCTGCAATGAATGTAATGGGAGGGATGTGACGAGTGAGGAGGTGTGTCAGGATCGCAACGTCTCTGCATACCCTTATGGGAGACGGACGTGAGTTTATTTATGTACAACAAGAAGTAAGAGACTGTCTTCCGAAAATACTAAAGATATGGACGACCGAATGTCCTGTATTAATTTATCAGTCTAATATTTAAATTGAACAGACAGACAGGTGATAGATAAAAGGTCGATGACTTTAATATATACCTAAATAGATAATTTTAATAAGTTTACGCATAGAGATTCCAATCCTTTTGAAGTTTTAAGAATCAAAACATTAGCTAGCATGCCGTCTAGTTTCCTAGTTTTATTGAGCACAATTATAGCACAGCCTATGTTTCTTACACAACTAAGGCATTGCTGAATCTGGCTTTACTTTTTTGATTGTTGTTTTAGATCATAACGTTAACTAACGTAATCTATCCACTATACTTACATTATTCTAAATGCCTACCGAAACTACTAGCAGAAGTCGTTGACTGATTGAACGTCGGCATTATCAAAGAATGACGTAAAGATATCTTGGCTCTTATCCTTCCCATCGTACTTGACCGTATTAGGACAACAATCCCAGACTGAATTTCAGACGTAAATCTGACGCAATACAAAACTGAATGAAACTAACGTCACACGGATATGCTGCCCTGGTATTTCACACTCTCAATGCGTTCTTGTCTCTGTCGTTTGTGGAACTCGGAATGAGACGCACGATATCGGAAGTTGATGCAGGTGTTGGTATTTTCGGGAGCATGAGTCAGTGATGCAATGCAAGTTGATGCAACGCCAACTACAGTTACAGCACGCAACTGATTCCAGCTTACAGCCCTTGTTTACAGTATTTAATGTAGATACTTTCTTAAAATTTAAACTAGCTTCCACCTCGCGACGGTGTCTGGGGTTTCGCGTGAATCCAATGACTTTTGTTGATAGGTCTATGAGGGAATCCGATATTTTCCTGTTGCAAAGCCTCAGTCTAATGTTTTGATTGGTACTTATGTTCGTCCATATGCAAGCAATTAGACAGACATTCTAATTTCATGCGCTTTGCTTCTGATTCTGACTGTCTATGTCTATTGAAATTACGTAAGAGGACATTAGGATAAAAATCTGACCAGTATTTTTGAAATACAATCAATTGTTCATGAACTAATCTTCTCTATAATTTATCATAAAGAATGAGTCGAAATTGATTTCGAATTAGCACGTCATTGAAAATATCTTTAGTTCGAGTAATGGCGCCAACTGTTTTTAGGTCAAGCTTCCGGGTTAAATGTTTGCGTATAGATTGATTGATGTTGTTGCCAATGATGTTGAATGGACTTCCTATCGCAAATTATGTTATTTCAACTACTTATGCATTTGCTTTTCTGTGGTAACACAAGGCGACATACATAGTTCCAACTGTTCTTAACACATCGGATAAAAAATATCCAAGCAATATTCAGAATTGGGGCTGGCAATTTATGCTATTATAGTAGTTTGAGATAAATCATTGCCTTAGCCTTAGACTAAATTAGTACTATTTTATCTGAATTCCATATACCCTGCAATATAATTAGGTAAGTATTTTATCTATATTACATAGACGCTACTCGTGCATAGTTTTAACAACTATGCAGCTGCAGCTCGGAAGCTTTCGAGTCACGACTATGACCGTATGCAGTAATAGCGAACTATAGGGCTCTTTGCAGCCGGTAGAACAGCTGAAAGGAACCTGCGTTTAATCCTTTCCGAGTTCCTTGACACCTGTAACTAATTTGGTCTACGCTATTATTACACCTGTTTACTTTTTACTGCTCTATGCGTTGCATTCTTCCATATTGAACTCCAGACTATTCTTATAAATGCACATCTATCTCTACAGGTTGTGTCATTCTCCTATCGTTCCTCTTTAAACAAACTCTTGTTACTAGGCGTGTATACTTGCATTGTATATATATCTTTGTCTTGGTATGTAATGTAAGTGCAGTCTGAGACCAAGTCAAGGCACAATGGATTGCGGCGCGAAGGGCACGCCCTGCGGTCACCGACCGGGTCGTCGGCCTGCGCCGGCGGCGGCGCAGCTTCCCTCCCCCCGCGCCCTGCTGCATCTCCCGCTCCCGCCACAATAGGTCTCACCTTGAGGAACCAGAGCTATGTTTCCGTGATTATGCGGGGTCACGGTGGATATTGTTACATGAGCATGCATAATCTCTAGCCTCAGGTTAATTCAGTAATGGTCATTGGAAACTATAGCTTTTGCGTATTCCTAATACTTGTCAGATCATAGTCATTTGTGATTGTTAGGTTATTCGTCGCTTACCAACAGGCGAGATAGATGTTACTATGTAATAATTGCTGTCTATAATAAACCTAGCATATTGAAACCTAGGTGTGATAATTCGGATATTTGTTTTCGTTATTCTGGTCACAATACCAATACTCTAATCAGATTAAATAAATTCAAAATAATTCCCAGCTAAAGTGTAAAAGCTCTCACAGAGCGAGCTGTCTCCTGAAAGTCACGTTTATTTAATTCTATTTACGGATTATGCACGGGCACGAAGCCGCGGAAAGTCCTGACAACTAAAAGTTCTATATTATTTCAGGTTTCCCGACACCCCTCGAGAGATTTTTACCCGGATTGTTTCAGATTTCGAGTCACGTCTACCAGTTCACGTGCTCTGGAAACTTTTCGCGAAAACTTCGCAAAGAAATCGGGAACAATCAACGTGAGCCGATTCAGAAGTGATGTTATCACGTGTCACGTAGTCAACGGGAAATTACTATTCTTTTTGCACGCAGATGTAAGGTATAGTTGATACCACGTCAAATTATACACAACTTTTGCAATCTAAAACACTCCCTTCTTTACGGCATTACAATACAACAATTTATCCTTAAATATTTGTTTACAATTTCAAAGTATCCTTAGTTCAACATTTCTCTTCTATTTCAATTAGGTACCTACTCTGAATTTTGTATATTTTGTTGTCCTACCTATACTTTAACTTTTCGTTCAATATTAAAACTGGACTCTTGATATTACGAGTAGTTCTTATTAGCACATCTATATACGCTGTATCCGGCTTGTTCATCAGATCTTTCACATTTATTGTGCTTGTTTTTATTATTATCACGTATTACATCAAAATGCCAAGCAATTGTCCTATAAAAAGGTCGATTGCCCGAATCGTGCGCATTCTCCTACTCAAACGTGACCTCTACATGAAAGCTATTGTTGCGTGGATATTATCCAATCTCAGTCGAGTCATGCTCTTTGTTTGTCTTCCACATTGTAGTTTCATCGTGAACGTTGAAGTCTATTGTAATATGAATTGGCTTTTCCATACCGGAAAGTGTGATTATTTTTATCAGTTTCCTGCGTGTATGTAATCTAATGAACAGAACCATTCTGTAATAGGTAGGTACACTGCAGTAAAACTGTATTTCTTTTATTTGTCATATCTTCATTGTTTTTCGTCGAAAACTGGCATAACTTTGGTTTGTTGGTTGTCGTCGGAACAATAATTTAAAACTAGGTTTTCGTGTCTTATTTATTACATTAGTGAATGTCAGGTCAAAACGACATGACATATTCATTTAGAATGCAAAATATTTGATGCAATAGATCATAATGACTTACAAACTACCAAATTGTCATAAATTCTATAGCTCCGATTCTAATTAACACACACGAAATAGTTATCTATTTATGTTGCCTAAGTTTGTTTAATATATTAAAACCTTCGATACACTGAATGAAACTAAACCTAGTAGTCTTATAATAGGTGGAATATTCAATGCAAATTGGAACCGAAACAGCGAACAGTGATAGCGAAGGTGACCTTGGTGTTTGGCATAACATTTCGATAGCCAGGCCACGTGCCGGGTGCTGTCCACGCGTCGCCGTAACGGTAAACATGGCGTGTTGATCTTGGTACGAATTTATTTGATGGGTTCCTGGTAGACTGACCGTTGGACCATGTTGGTTTTCAATGGTCGAAACAAGACAAAAATATAAGTACAGTAGAGTCGTTAGGGTTGAGATTTATTTATTTATTCAATACATAACTGACTGGCTTACAGAGATGTAGGGTAGGAAGGTACTTGACTGATGTTTGAAAATCTTTACAATTACATAGTATGTAGTCGAGAGTCGAGACTATTATACTCGTAAAATAAATTTAACAATCGGTTAAATACATTTTCTTGAGATTTACTCTCCACTTAATGAGACGCCTTGTATATTTATTTATTTTATGTTTAATTTATTGGAAACCCAACGGCAATTATCAAAGGGTAAGTTACACAATATAATATCATTCTCGGTTTTTGAAAAAAACTGCACTTTATTCACCCAGGTGATATCACGTAATGTGAACAAAGTAGAATAATCCATACTATATTGTATAGATAAGTAGTCCTTACTATTCTACGCTACATAATACTAAGCCTAATTAATCCGCATTAATTTCGATGGAAACAAAGGGAAGTACCTAAAGCTTGATAGAACTCGTGAATCATCTCTACGCCTTCTGCAACTTTTCTCGGTCTTTCGACAGGAAAGAACATTGTTTTTCCTCCCGATTCAATGCAAGACGAATCGATCGCTATAAAAATAACAATAAATTTCAAGTTCAAAGTCAACACTATAAAAATATTATTACTTATATCACCACAGCATTCCAATTTTAATCTATATCATGTGAAAGCAATAAAAATTACTATCGTAAAAGTATCCACACAATGTCTTTCGTACAAAACAAGTAGCGACATACTTTTATTTTCTAGAAACGATATCGACAACTTACTAGGTACGTATTTACTATTTCTACACAAATGCAAATGTCAGTGATTGGTTCTTCAAACTGATGATGTAAGAGTTGCAATCATTCATATCAAGCAAACGTCCGTCCTTTATCAATTATCACGTACCTAAAGATTCTACAGAACTTTTTCATTCAATTAGTGACTTATCTACTATACAGATAGTAAACAAGGTCGTTGCATAGACCACATATACGCAACTCTAAGGTGGCTTTCCCTATAAAAACAAACCTTAAAGTGACGAATCTATATTATATCTATACTAAAGTCCATTGGTTTGGGTTTGTTGGAAAGCAAAATTTGCCTTTTCAAATTACTTACTATTTTACTCATCAATCACTCCAACTAAGCTAGAAGGTTGTACATACTTGAACAGTCTACCACAACTAGTCCAGAGGGGTCAATCGAATTCACGACGCTCCGCTGTCCCACACTTTGAGCTATTATTTTGGTCTTTGACTGGGATCCGAACTCTCTGGCACACTGTGTGCTGAAATCATAGATTTACTCCTCATTCTTCAAATGTCAACTTTCTTGCTTGATTTTGTTTCGGAAATCCCTATACGCCTGTCATCAGAATGGACATTACGAGCTTTGACTTGAATGTAATTTTAATTTTTACCTTATAAACCCGTACGAATATTACACCGAAATGCTTTCCACTCCAACTGTTCGTGAGCTATTTTCCTCGTCGCTTAGTGTGGTCGCTGGGCCTTAGGCCGAACACGTTCGGTCTCAAATTGTTATTCCGACGCCGGAACGGGACGGAGCCGAGGACACTCGGCGGGATCATTTGCATTCGTACCCGGGGCAACCAGACATCATACTTTTGTCGCGAATCGTGATAACATATGTCGAGCAATCGTGGAAGTTTTCTGTTCGGAAAGCGAACCGACGCGGCTATATAGGAACTAACATCAACCTAACATTAAACATTAAAATTTTATTTCGCTATCTATTGTGTAATAAATGAATTTATCTTTATTTTCAGAGACAAATATGTTAGTAACAAACTTACAACTATATTAGTAATACATTTCTATTTATAATAGCATTTTCTCATAATAATTGATATCCGAGATTTTGATTACAGTCAAATTACACCCAAACGTAAATCCTTGCCTATCCCACGTCGGTTTTCTTTTTGAACAGGCTCTATATCGAAGACATAGACGTTCTGTCTTCTAAATGTTAACTGTAATGTACTTTTATATGCTTGTTTATGCAAAATTAAGCATCATCTTTTCACGTTCATGGTTTTCTTTCATCAAAAATAAGCATTACCTTTCCAGCTTTATTCGACAGAAAAGTCTCCCGTCTACCCTGGCACATAACATTTACACTGCCAATCGCCTGAAGATAGCGGGGGAATACCAATAAACAGTCTGTAATGTGCTCACGTAGCTGGATAGCCGATAGGAGTGTTGCCAGACTATCAATTACGAGCTTGGTCTCGTAGTTGGCAACCATAGAGCTTGGGGTGGAGCAGATGATGTGGATTACGATGACATTGTCTTAAATGCAAAAGGATAAATAAATAGCAAATTGTCCGCTAATCTGTCATATGACTGAAATAAAGAAACGAGTGTAGGAAGGAAATGATATCGGAGACAAATCAAAAGCGACAACGAATAGCAAAATCGAAACACCAGTATAAGGAAAATTTGCAAAGTGATCTTACTCGTATTTTCGGTGGAATGTAATTCACTACGTTTCTCTTAATTCTATGAAATCTGCATCTTCGAATCGCTAGTTTCTGTTTTATTGGAAACTTCTTCTAGTTTTTCTGAACTTTAATCATCATACCAAACTTGTTCAAAGAATTTGTGATTCCCCCGTTGTTGTATAGGACTGGACTATGTCAATATTTTTTAGTTCCACTCGTACTCGGCTTAAGGAAATGAGAATAACAAACCAACAGGAAAATAATTGCATTTTTGCGGTCTCAAGTTTCCACAAATGTTTCTTTTAAAAAGCGAAGGCAAACTTTCTCTCCCAGGAACATTGCTTTGAGAGCCAGTTAATCTGTTTATTAAAATTCACTGATGATGATGTTATTGAAGTCATCGCAACTTGTGCCCACCGAAGCTCATAAAAGGTTCCACAAAGGATACATCACTAATTAGTAATTACCAGTCACATCAGGTATTATACTTCCACTGTCCAACTTCCGAGATACTTACGAGTATAAGTATCATTCAGTTAGATTACATTCTTTGTAATCCACTCACGGACCTGAATGCAATAAAAATAGTCGGTGTACGTGACGCTTGATTTCAATTTCAGTTGAGAAGCTCCACAATGGGTGATTTGTATTCTGATGAGGGAAATAAGTATATATGGTGACGTTATGGTGGTTCAGATTTTGGACAACAGGTCGAACAATCCGACCTCATAAAAAGACGGCATTGTAAAGAACCAATATCTCAGCTGTAGAAACGTTACATGATGTTGTGACAGGAATTGTTAGAAGTTATTTAATGGCAAGGAAGTGTCCAAAGATATTGCATCATATTTACTACAAACACAATTCACAAGACGATTTAATACGTAAATAATGGCAAACGCTCCACTCCGATATTAAGAAAAAGTTACATAGGTAACACGTGGAAAGTCACAACATTACAGAGTGCATTGCATATCAGATAACTGTAGTGCATCGAATTGCACACCATTGTAGCGGGACGGAATGCAGTTCGGGCTTGTGACATAACGGCTAAACAGATTCCATCATTGGATTGCCAACTAATGTCGTGAATGAGACGATTTTAAATCAGAAGGAGAGTGCGGATGTACCTACGGAAGTCTGATCTGACCCTCAACGCATAAGCTATCTATCCAACTCCGTCTGCATGTACAGTAGAAATAAACGTGGTTCGAATTATTACTGCCTCTAATGCGCAAAGACAAATAATATCAAAATAGAAATACAATTCTTTTAACAGGAAACGTGTCGTCGTACTATGAAATATGAATACACTTTTTCTGCCATCAGGGGGATGGCAGAAAAAGTGTATTTCGCCGATCACGTTTCGATGATGCAACCGGAGCGCGATATCGCTGGAATGCTGGCAGTTAAACTTACACCATGACGGACCGCCTTATCAGCAACCTTGGCAGTGACATTGCACACGCCTTGTTCATGGTCTTGAAAAGATTAAAATTAAATGTAAGAAGTTTTAGGTGAAAAATTAACTATGCATTCCCATACTCTGAAAAATATTGCCAGTAGTGTATTGTGGTCATTACTGTTTAGTCTGTTACCAGTCTGTTTAGTATGTATACCAAAAATATATGTGTGCGTATTTCACCGTCACTCTCCTATGTAACTTAATAATGTTTTGAGCTTCTTTTGTCTCCGTTACTTTGGTACATTTTTATCACCTTGCATAAAGCCTCCTTTCTATTATCATTTCTTAAATTGTTAATGTTTTATGAAACAAAGGGAACAACGTAATAATAAAATAAAATCTACTTCTGACAATGAAGTAATCGAGACTAGTTAGCTATGGTGATGAAACAAAACGTGTCGGGTGTGACGAATCACCTCATCGGAGACCTTGACAATGACACGCGTGGATTATGGCCTCACCAGTCTTACTTAGCGTCATGTACAGGAAATACTATTGCGTTATTGCATCAATCCAACGGAGATATAGTTTGATAAACTAACCCAACGAAACCAATGACACATATGTATGTAAATACGACTGGAATACTATTTGCTGTAGTTAGTAATGTAAATTTGTTGTAATATAACGAATTAACTGACCAATCAGCACCTAAGATTGGCATTGAAAATGTTTACAAATTCCAATAAAACTGTCATTCGTTGCCATTCACATTTGTGTTTGATATATGTCTTTGGAAACTCAAATCTTTACGTTATCTCTGAGTCCCATTGTTAGATTGTATTGCGATTCTTAAAGTGTCTACCTGTTCTACTTGCAAGTTTTGTTTATCTGTTAACAGTTCTTGTCTATATTGCATTGACGCCTAGCAACACTTGTCACAGTTTATGTAAACTACTTAAAGTAAATAACCATTAGCATCGCATATGGCAGCTATTGCAGGCAATCACTTACCTACATCTTGTAAGTAGGTATGTAATGTACACAAATTGTTAAGTTACGCAACTAGCTTGGCATTGGAAGATTGCGTGATTTTCCTGCTATTATTGCATTCTGTGACTCTACATAGAGTGGTATCCATCTTAGTTAATTGGTTGTCACGACCAAACCTGTTTGCCATCACAGAAGACAAACGTCATTCAATTCATTAGTCACACAGTGACTGAAATATCTTAACAGACGCTTTTAGTATTTTCTGTATCTACTGCATTTTTTTTCCCTGTAGTAGCAGTAGTTTGGTTTTGTTTGTTTAGAAAAGTTTTAAGGTTTTGTTTTTGTAAACCTATAAATCGTCCCACTGATGGGCAAAGGTCTCCCCCCTCCTCTTCCATCCATCCCTGTCCCTGAGCCTCTTCCAGCCACCTATCCCATGCTATTTACTTATTTATTTCAAATTTTGTCCAACATAACGGGTTGCCCCAAGGCGTGGGACAGTTATGAATGATAATTCTACCAATATTTTATTAGCTCTATTCCTTTTTCCCTAAGAACGCAATTGTTTGTAAATAACTCATGGTCGTGTATGATTTATATACAGCGATGAAGGATGCATCAGCCAGATTCAGCATCAGATGAAAGGGGGAAAATTAAGTGTTCTTGCCTTTTTCCTTTCAAATTACTGTATAGAAACGCTTACTTGTTTGAATAAGTGTTACTTCATAACGTAAACGCAACATAAATTTACATAACGATGATATATTTTGGGACATACACCTGCATAAATAATTATAATATATCGCAGTATATTGGGACGATCGATAGCTATGGCAGTGAATACTAAATATTTAATCAAAAGTTACTTATTTTCAGTCAAGAAAATAACATCTACATAGTTTCAACGTTCAATTAAGACATGTTGTAAGAAGTGTTAGAAGTTTTTTCTTCTCATGCATTATTTTTGTGTAGTAGGTAACCTAACCTCGTGTTAATTTCCTTCCAATATAGAATCAATTCTACTTCTTTACCAATATCGAATACATTCTAACTATAATCAAGTATGTATCGATGCCGACCTCTTCACCCTTCTTTAAACACACCTACACAAACTACGCAGCGGTGAATGATTGCGATTCATGACATGCGCCCGTATAGGTGTTATCGGCAATTATACATATGTATCTACCTAGTGTTTTGTTTGTCGCTGAATGGTGTGGCTTTGTCTTAACCAAGGTCAAATGACTCATAAATCGTATAGGTACTTACCTATTTTTGCACCCACTTTTATAAACACAATTTTCGCACTTGTGAAGTTTAAATTCTTTTCATTCAATTTGTCTTATTGTACAGTAAGTACTAGTCTTCTAAGAAGCGTTGTTAGTATTTGTGTAAATAATGAGTGGTTGTCTTATAAATTCTTCAGTTTACTGTTCATTATTATAAACATCATCATACGTCCTCAGCGTCACTCGACGGGCCTTTACACGTTTATGTACATACAATCATGTCTAGTCAGCATCTTTTATGGTTCTAATGGGACCCGCCTTCTAGGTATGTACGACAGCAGATCAGTCGTAACACTTGCAGTACGATTTCAACTCTTACGACGCAGATAATTAAGAACCGTTCAAAGTCCAAAATGTTACACTTGATGTGCTTTTGGCTGTACCAAGCACACGTCTCATACATGATAGTGGCATCATAGAATACTAAACTAACTATTCAGCGTAAAAAGCTACACTCCACCACGCACCAAAAGTAAATATCACCCTTCTTCAAAAATTGAGGGCGCGCCTGCTGATCGATTCAGTACCAGGGCGCCCGCCGCCCGTGACGCCCGGCCTGCGCACTCATGGGATGGACTGTTTCAGACTATTTTAACAATATATTTTGCTAAAATGGGTCGCTATTGTGCGGTGTATGGGTGCTTACAGACACATAGACATAAAAACAGACGGTTCTTTCGTTTTCCTGCAGATGTAGAAAGGTAAGTAAAATTTCTAATTTTAATCTTTGGAATTTTTATCTTCAAGTTTAACTGCACCAACAAAATAACATCACCATGGAGATGTTAACGGGCCTGGCTGCGTATAAGCTGGATATGTCAGGTTCGATTCCCAACGGCATCGGCAGGCAGTTCTTTTCTCTGTTTGTTTCATTGTTCATTGTTTCATGATACAATTTATAATATTGTTTGTCTAGATCGAAATAGTGAAGGTTCGCTTCACCAAAAATTTCGAAACGACAATAAAATTGACTGTTTGAGTTCCATAGTACATACTAACATTCAAAAGTTATATAGGTAATTAATTTATCTATATGCGAATAGGTATACATGCAGATGCTGTTACATAAGAGGTCCGGTCATTGATCCATGTACTCCTTCCTTATTATTCTATAAATGTTGATGACGTAAGTAATATTAAATTGCTGCTGTACTGTAATGTGTGAATGTGTTGTTGCCGAATTAATATAATTATTTTTTCCAGGTGCAGGCAATGGCTCCATTTAATTGGGCGTTCCGATTTGGAATCCAAAAAAATAGACACACTATATTCCTCTTACTGCGTATGCGACCTTCATTTCGTCGAATCCGAAGTTTTGACAAAAAAGTTATTAAGTACAGCATTACCTACGTTACAGTTACCACAAATGAATACGCCACACAATTCAAAGCAGACTCAAACTGATTTAGATATCAAGCCTAGTTTTTGTGGTGACGTTATACCGCGACCATCCACCAGCGCTTCAATATCATTAGTGACTATTGCAACACAAACTCCTCCAGTTGTAGCTGAAAGTACGCCTCGAAAAAGACAGCTCTCCTTACAATTGAAAACAGAATGCAAAAAAAGAAAATTGCTGAGGTCCCAAGTTGAAACCATCTGTATAGAAAATGTGTCGGAAACATCACAATTACAACAAATAATTAATATCCAAAAAGCATTAAAAAGTGAGTCTACTGGAAATCGGTACGACTGTGAATACATAATGTTCGCATTAAATTTGTATTTTGCTAGTCCGCTAGCTTATAATGTTCTCTCTAAAAATCTTGGTCTTCCAAGTGTAAAAACTTTACAGAGACAGAATATCGACGTAAGTACAAAACTCAGTGACAATGTAGTCAAGTGTTTGGAATCTAAGGTTCGCAATTTGTCTGAATCAGAAAAATATTGCATTATTTGTGCAGATGAAATGTCACTAAAAAGGCATGTTCATTATCAAATCAATAAAGATAAGATCGTCGGATTACACGAAATTAATGAAATACAGACAAATGAAATTGCAACCCAAGCTTTAGTTCTTATGGCTCAAGGTGTATTTTCAGATTGGAAACAACCGTTGGTTTTTTCGTTTTTAAGCCAAAATAAGAACTATGCAGAACTTAACACATGGTTGGATGAAATTATCGCAAAAATGAGCGATATTGGATTTAATGTGGTCGCCTTTACATCAACCCAAGGATCCCATTTCATAAGTATCGCAAACACTAAAAAAGTTTCAGTGGAAAACCCCTTCTTTAATGTGAAAGGGAAAAAGATTTATTACATATTCGATGTGCCTCAACTGATGAAATCACTTCGAAACAGTTTAATAAATTTCCATTTTGTATATCACGACACTGATGGTTCTGAACTTGTGGCATGTTGGGATGATATTGAAACAGTCTACGACATTGAAAGCAATAAAACCTACAAGATGGCCTACAAATTGACCGAGTCTCACATTAGGCCCAGTAACTCCGAAAAAATGCGTGTTAAGTACGCTACCCAGGTTTTAAGCCGATCAGTAGTAGTGGCTTTGAGCACTTTAATTGAATCTGGAAAACTTTGTCATAAAAGCTGGGGCACGGTAAAATTGGTTGAGATGATGAATGATGCTTTTGACATTTTAAATTCTTCTACGGTCAGTGGTACGTATGAATACAAGAAAGCTTTTTCATCCAAAGAATACCAAATTACTACTCTTGATAGAGTCCAGCACATGTTGTCTGACTTACGCGTAGTTAAAGAAAGAAATGGAAAAGATATGACAAAAGCCATGAAGTTCATCAAAGGACTTTTGATAAGCATAAAATCTATTTTATCTCTAGCATCAGACTTGAAAGATGTGGGCTTTAACTTCTTATTTACTAGACGGTTAAACTTAGACGCCATGGAGAACTTCTTCGGTGCAGTAAGGAAACGGTGTGGAAACTGTCAGGAACCAACAGCCATCCAATTTGTTGCAGCTTTTAGGAAACTTTTTATTGTAAATATAATCAGACACTCGAAGTACAGGAATTGTTCCGAAGATTTAGGGAAACTACTCTTGTCTGCAAAGGAAGCCAAAAGTTTGCTTACTGGCAATGAAAATTCCACTGAGATATCAAGAAATGTTTTGGAAGTCGGAACGATAGATTACCGATTTGAACCCCCAGAAGAAGATGCTTTCGGTTATGTCTGTGGGTATTTGCTGAAGAAATGTAAATATATTCATAAAAACTGTGAAGCAATGAAAAATTACGTCAAGAAAAGTGAACAGGTTGACAACACAGTTGTTTTCACTTATTACAAAGCATGTAAAAGTGATTCTACGTTTGGCTCCCTAAAAAATCCACCAGAAGATTTTAAAGAATACATCAAAAAACTTGATATTATTTGCGAAAATCATTTTAAGAATGATTCATTTTACCACGTGGGTAATGAAATCGTGAGAAAATTCGATAGCATTGAATTTCATTTACCATGCACATGTTTTCCCCTGCTCTATCTTAAAAAAATATTTGTGAGATTTCGAATTTTCAATTTAATGCGGCACAATAATAAAATACTGAGAGACATAAGTTTTGGAAGAAAATTCTTTAGCGTCTCTAATTTATAGACATTATTGTAAACGAATTTATCTTATGTTTTGTTTGAAATGTTCTGCCGAAATAAATCATTATTTGCGATAAAAAAAAAGGTTTTCCTTTATAAATACCTTTTATTATATTGCGTAAGTTAAGTATCTACCTAACATTTTGACTCTGACTGAGGTATATTGAATACGATTCGTATCTGTATATTTTGATTGAACGGAGCAAAGCGCGCCTACTACCGTGTAGTGCCAAAGCCCGCTAGACGCAACTGTGGGAGTTAGTAAATCCGTTGTATGCAGTCTGTTGCTTGTTGCTCTTTGAGGCCATATCTTTTATCCCATTTTACACATACAATAAATTGTATGTGGGTGGGTTGTGGAATGGACAACCAAGAATACATTGATGACATAGAGATCGAACCTGGGTCTCCTAAGTGAGCTCCACTGAACTCACACTATTACACATAGGTTGCTCTGGACGCGTGTATCACCTCGTAGGTTTTCACATGGTATGTTTGCATTTATCTTTCCCATGCTAGTTAGATAACAGTTACATGTGTGTTTAGAGTATGTTACGCAATATTTAACTTTGTGTTATGCAACTAGACACGAGTGTGTCAGTTGCTTCGCTGGTTCCTTTCGAAGTCTTAACTTAATATAGCATGACAGTTCTTGTAGTGTCAATGTGGCAAAATGAATATATAGGTAAGTAGTTTAAATATATTATTAATATTGTAATGAATAAATAAATAAATAAAATAAAAAATATAGAGGTATCGCACGTTTAAATGTATTGCATCATTCCCACCTGTCTGGTACTCAATGGTATACCTATGCTTCTGACCTTATTTTTTTTTTTTTTTTTTTTTTTATTTTGTTCGGGTAGCTTACAGCTATATGCTACATAATTGTAATTTAATATCTAAGAGCTAATTACAAGCTTCCACAGATGTGTTTCAATATAATGGCTTATGTTTAAATTTTTTAATCTTTAGTTTGCAACCGAAGTAGCTGCGAACTTGGTTATAAACAAGGACTTAACTATCGAAGGGCTACTGGTAAATAAGTCTATACAATCTTCACCCAGTTCATTAAATGCAGAGCATGCTCTAGGTATATAACTATTCTTTCTATAGTTGGTGTGTGCTTTAGGAACACGAAGTAGATCTCTCCTGCGCATGAGTCGGCTCGGAACGTTCAGTGATAGTTTTGCGATTATACTACAAGTATATCTACAATCAGTTTGATATCTGAGTCTCGGACTCTGAGAACATTCTCAGCGAGGCATTTGCAGACAATGTGACCATGTGTTTTTCTACAATCTTGCTAAAAAATATTAACTTATTAGGTTTTCCTGAATTATCCCGAAAACACGATTACAATTAGGTAACTAATACACTCAGGCCAATAGTCATATACCGTTTTGAGTGCGAACTGAGTTTGAGATCGGTCTTACAACTGTCAGATTTCATACAATTTTGACAGTCGTAAGTGCGAGCTCACGCTGAGTTTGTGCTCAAACTGCTTAATGACTATCGGCCTCAGTACTTTTCTTGTCATATCATCTCAATTTTGCTCTACATTGTTCAATAAGCAATGAAATTGGTTTATTGTAAAGGTCGAATGCTACAATAGTTTGCTGCTATGGTTTGCTTGCTTATTTATAAATTCTTGGAAGTAGAACGATCCAAAAATGTCTGAAAAGCGGAAAATATTTTACAACAGCCACACTATTACGACCGCGGAGGTTACGTTACGACAGTCGCATGCGCAGGGCCCCTTCACGTCACTCAACTGGGCTAAGGCCGGCCGTCGAACCTACAACACTCGTCACTAATGAAACTAGACCTCTCAACTACACCTAACTTGTAACTGCTGCGAGGGAAGGGATATATCAAATTAAATTGGTACAATGCATAGCAACTGGTATTTTTAAGTGCGTTTACGTGAAAGGAACTAGCATCAGAATGCAGGCAAAAGAGAAAGGCACGTGTCGAGTGAAGTCGTTTCGACCTAAGCTAACTCGTTTTTCGTGTTTTATGAATTCAACTTTCTGGACTTTACCCAAGATCATTAAAATGCGGCAATGAAGTAACTGTGAATTCATAAAATGATACGTATGAGGTTTATACTAATACGAACACATACAGCTGATAAATTAGTTTACTAAGCGGAGACAACAGCTGCCCGACTCCGCTGGCTCGGCCACGTCGAAAGAATGGGAGACGATCGTGCGGCGAAGAGAGCATACCTGGGACGACCGGTCGGGCGACGTCCAGTCGGGCGTCCCAAGTATCGCTGGAGGGATGAAGTCGAGAGGGATCTGGGCCGACTGCAGGCACACACGTGGCGCGATACAGTGCAGAATCGCAATGACTGGCGTATTCTCGTTTCAGAGGCCAAGACCCACTTCGGGTCGCTGAGCCAGCGGAGTAAGAGTAAGCGGTACTACTATGAGTAGAATGGGGTCATCATCAGCATTCAATTTAGATCCCCATTGTCCAACAATGGGCTAGTAGTTCTAGGCTCCAAGCCGTACATCAACGGAGCTTGGGCCATGGTTATAATCCACCACGCGAGCCCAGTGCAGTTTGATGGTTCTGGAATACTTACTGTTCAGTGATACAGATATTTTAATTGATCACTAAGTAGATATTTACCAATCACTGAATTCACTGATAATCAAATCTTATCATTATCTCCCATTCCGTAATTATCTCCGTTGTTGTTGACATTTGCAACTTCCAAACCTAACAATGTATTTAGGCTTGAATATTACCATTAGTTGATGCCGTCTTTCTTATCCCGAAGACCTTTGAAATTAATGCAAGGTTAAATTCTTCTGTCAGCTTGTCTTGTCTAATAATCTTCGAAAATTCAACTATTAATGCACTGTAGTTACAGATATGCATACTTGGCACATTTTCGTATTCGAATGTTTTCGACAGTCCTCATGTTAAGGACTCTCCTTTTACAACCATAATACTGACATTATATTTGTAAAGTTGTAGAACAGCTGGTTACGTTGGGGAGCGGGCGGTGTCGACGCGTCCGCGACCGAACGAGGTCGCTGCGTCGACTCTACGTGTTGTACGAAACACGGCACAAGGGTTGGCAAAAATACCGGTTAATTAGGTGCAGAATATTTAATTCTCGAAAAATCCAATACTTACTTCAGGATTAGAAGGATATATATAAGGATATTACTTATTTCAGGATAGTCCTAACATATTTTATTATTTGTATTCTTTGTTGTACACGAAACACCCAAATAAGAAAGGTGATATACACAGGCGTGCTTATCTCTAAGATTTCTTCCACGTTTCAATAAAAATATCTATAAATAAGATAATTGATACAAAGAAGGAACCATAATATCATATAACTTCGCGAGTTGTAGGATAGAGAGGCATCCAAAACTTACTCTACAAAGCGGGCGTTGTAAAGTGTAGGTACTCTCATGATTTTCTCCTTGGACAGATATTCAAGGAGAAATTGCCACCCCAAAAGATGAATATGATTTAAAAAAATTATAGAGCGATAATCAAAATACTCAAGTTTCCCATCAAAGTATCACTTTTTGATTGATGCTGCGTTTCGTCCTCATTTCTAAGTTCCATTCCAGTCTTACTGTCCTCTTCAATGTCGCCATCAAAGTTACATGCTTACCTGTTGTTTGTTACCCAGCAGCCCAGCAATGGTTATCAAAAATGCACTTCATTACCATCTGTCAGTTACACAATATGGGGGCAGACTGAGCTGACAGCCCTGCATGCAAGGCGTGTGCTGGAGGTCGTCGACCCCGATGCGCCGTGACGTGACGCAAGCAGGCAACTTTCTAACCACGCGCGACGTCAGCACTCAGCAGGCATTCTGGTTAAGGCCGCACGCCGCTCTGCCTTCACCGGCGCCGGCGAACCGACGAGCTTTAAATATCATCAATATCATCATCTAGATGGGAAGGGCGTTGATCCCGGGATTTGTCTGTGACTCTATTATTGGCTTTTAAATATGGATGGAAAAGAACAGGGTCAACGTAACTTAATAGGGCTGTTGAGGTGAGGGCAATGCTTTGGGGTCGATAATACGGGGATCACCTGTTGCATGTAACACTCGCATGTTTAACGTGGATTTAGTTCTTACAAAATAACGTGCGTACGTCAGCTGTTTCCGCTACGGCAAGCAAACCACTCTTTCATGAAATTGGCCACGCTGTAGAATTCCAAATTATATTTCAAGTAAAATTAGACAAACAATGATGGAGTAGTCTATACTTTGAAACTGAATGCTTCTAACCATTTACGTCCATTCTATTTTCAGTCCTGCTTGCTGTCGAAAAAATATCTCGGTTAGATTAAGAACGAGAGAGTTCAAGTGGAACCGTTCAGATTAGGATTTACAGCTTTCAATTCGTTCCAGAGTCGCAAAGTCGGCTGAACGAGTCGGTTTTGAAACGGTATTAGCGCTGCCCCGAGTAAGTACAAGTTGCACTTAGGGATATTCATTAATCACGCCCTGGCACGAGATCAGGCTATTAGAAGCTCTCTGGCTCTACTATATTTGGGTACTGGCATGTTAACATGTGCAACAATCATATTACATCTGTATTTGAAGGGATGTGGGCACTAGTGAATGATGTGGGTATTTTGTATTTGTTTCATGTTTTCATTGGACATTCCAATCAACACAGTAAGCGAACTACCCTTTGTATTATATTGAATACGGATTGAACTATTTTTGGGAGGGATAGATTAGCCATTCTAAAATACAGCTTTTCCAATTTACTGTCTTTTTTCCATATCGATAGAGCAATTTAAACTGTTTAATAGTGGGTACTAGTATCTAATACCCCTTAAGAATTTTCAATTTCATTTTTATCCCAAGTCACGTATAGACAGGTCCGTTTATCCACGCTACTCGGCACGATGCCACGCTGCGCCTGCGCTCAGGCATGTGGGTCGACGAACGGTACCGGACTTTCTTTTTTCTTTCTTACACCTCTCGACATACCACGCTTCGGTATCTTTCCGAGTCTGCTGATGCGCTTGACTTGGAATATGCCAGTTAATTGAGGAAAATGGCCTTTCTTCCAACTGGTTATCTAAAGACGTAGACTGCAATTGTTTCTTTCCTACTCTTCTACTCTACAATTTCTTGTCTAATCTACAATCCTAATAAAGTAACTGTGTCTCGGGAGTAAAAAATTGTCAATATTTTTTTTGGTTTTTGTGCCTTTTTAAATTTTAAGGAAATTGATATCCGGATTTGCGAAAGAGGCTATTATCGTTATAATATTGAGTTTTGTTTCACGGCTGCTGATCACGAAATTAACCAACAGACTGCAACGGCCATTTGTGGTCAATTAGATTGATCACGAGTCATTCGTAGTTCTGACTGAATGTCAGATTATTGTCTGACTCTTCTAAATAGTTTTCTTCGCGTAAACTTTAACAACATTGATAGTCCGGTGTCCTTTGTAAATCAGTGCTACGGAATGAAATACATTTCATCATTTGTTTAATGCTTCAGGTTACTCAAATGAATTTCTTTCTCTAAATTCTTTGTAGGTGAAGCCTCAGTGACACGTTTGTTGATAAAATGAGCTTACAAGGAATTTCACTATCGTCTGCTCGTGCAAATACTTAGTCGCTGATTCTGTTATCTGTGCGATCTTTCTTTATCGCTCTTCAGGACAAGTTTGCAAGTGGCTCCAGTATGTCTCTTTGTTTTAATAAGTCCTATTTCTCATATTTAGTGGCGCATGCTACTACCTACCTATATATACTTTGTTAAATATTTACTATAACATTGTTGCATAATTACGCTTTGTAGCTACTCTCCAGTGTAGATAGATTGGTACCTGTTTTATACTCTTTAAGTACACCTTTTTCCATATCCATGAAAATAGTCTATGTCAAGTAAATTTCTCTCTTTAGTTAACGCATTAAAAATATCTTGGTATTTTCATGTTCCAGTGTTTTTCCTTCCTGAAACCTCTTCAGTGATCAAAGAATCATATAATCCGTCGTCTATCCTCTTGTTAGCTTTCTTTGTTAGTATTCACATTCATAACAAAGCCGCCGTCCATATTCTACGCAGTTAATAACCATACTAAAATTACCTAAGCTCGTCTAGCCAGCCCAGCTCCGTAGTCATGTGATACTGTTTATTACAGCCTACCTACATAGCGTCGTTATCGTCTATCGCTATCTTATCTAGCTGTTAGCGTTGCGCCAATATTTGTACAGCGCATACCTGCGCGCGTTGATACACAAAGCAATTATTTCGTGGTGACGTGCTTTACTGAAGTTTTGGTAATCTGTCATTCGTCTTCAAGTCTTTTATGAATTTATGATTTAATTTATTGACTTACATTACAGTAAACGAATAATCGGCAATAGTATGTAGAGCAACGAACTCTTAGCTTATCTGAACACATCAAAATCAATAAACCTTTATTCGTCTTACTTTGTACAGCCCAAAGCACATCAAGTGTAACACTTTGGACCGTTCTTATTGTCTGCGTAGTAAGAGTTGAAATCGTACTGCAAGTGTTATACCATTGGTCTGCTGTCGTGCATTAAGTATTGGGAACGCTTGTTTACATTATTTCTTACTCACCTACTTAATACCAGATAAATTCTAACCATGTAATCAGGCTACGTCGTTAACTCCTGAGCTCGCGTGTTTTAATTTCAAAGAAACTTCATTAGTTGTATTGTTATTGTTATGGCGATCGTTTAATATGCTGTTAAAGGGGTTTGTTTGGAAAATATTTTTAGAACACGCTTACTAACAATCCAACACTTACAATACAATACCAATCTTACAATCAACTTATTATATGCAAATGTAAAGGCGCATTCACATCGGAGCAGTGGTGTGCGACCGACGCCTACGGGAGCATGACGGCCGCGGGACGAGAGCGTCACGTCCCGTGACGTCACGCTTGGTCACCGCCCGTGACCGTTCCGTTCGCGGCACGATGACTCGCATTCGTTGATTCGAGTACATAGCTAACTTTTTGTGTGTAGCGGTTGGAAACTCGCTTTTTAATCCGGTACAATGAGTTATCATTATGGATATGGATTCAGTTATCTACACCGTATATACATCTGAGGATTGTGGTTTAGCTAGATTGCATCCTAGGGTTCGAAAATAAGTAATTAATCTTTGGTTTCATTTACTGCTTATTATCAATTAGAGAAGTTAAATTACCTAAACATGATGTATATTTTATTATTAAATTTAAATCATACGACAAATTACGGTAACAGTATAAATTGTTAGATCATCGTAGCAGTTGTAATTATTACATAGATTGATCGTGTCGTGATATAACTAAGTTTATAACTTTTAAGTTACAATGTTGTACACGAACTTTGTAACATAAGATTCTCGATAATTACCGTGGACGGAACGAGCCACGGAGCGTGACCCGCCTCTCCAACTGCTACCTACTTAGCGTAGGTACATAACGTAAGAAGCAGATTATAATTTTACATGGTATAATTGTTTACGAAATAACATTGAGTGATGTATTAACAAATCAGGTACATTACCTACAAGATCGCGAGTTGCTCCATGATAAGTCCCGAACTTCAAGTATCTCGGAGAATTAAAATCTAAATAAACTATTATTATATAGAGAGGAAGAGCAGCGATTAGTGCCGTTCTCAAAACGATGAATGGATATCATGAAATGATGTGCGTAACAGCAACAGTACTATAGTGTTGGCATAGCGCCGTCCCTTTTCAAGGTGTCTTGTTCTTGATATAAATTTAACGTTTTGAGAACGGCAATACAGCTGATGACCAAACTCTACAAGTTGTAGAGGTCTACTAACAACAATGCAATGACAAGATAGTCAAGACTGTCTAGTAACCTAGACTATGTAGACTAGACAGTATTAATCACATTACGCTTGGGGAAGAAGAAATGATAAACTATCTGACTAATATCTAAGCCAGTTAATAGCTACGTTCGGCGCTAGAAAGCGCATCGGTTCGCGCTTGGCTCGCAGACCGTAACGCGCGGCTCCCACGCCACTGACCGAGAGTCGACGGACCATGACTGCTGGTGGTAGCGCCTTTATAATGAATCTAGATTTAAGACTACACAATAAGAAAATAAATGTCTCGCTTCAAGAAATCTCGAATGACAAATTCAGAAACGAATGGCAAATTGCACTATTTACCTGTACATCAATAAATCAGTTGTTTTCATTACCTTGTTTGAGTTAGATTAGAAGCTAACCTAACGCCATGTAATAATGGAAGGTCCTTCCTCCGTATCTAAGCCATGCAAGATAATTTTGGAAATGACTAATTTATCGAATAATTCATATTTGACATTGACCCATGACATCGACATTGGATATTAACACGTGATGATTATACTCAGAACATCTGCTATTTAGGTCATTGTTCATTAAAATTCACCGTCACGTTGCATGGACTACTCTATATTTCTTAGGGTTATTATTAGCCATCAATTTTGTATATGAACGTCTCAGTAAATGTCCATTATTAAGTTACAGTTACGCAACCCAATATCTTTTGTTGTTAAACACATCTGTTACTGTCAGCTTTACAAATCTGAGATTGAAAAGGGATCCTTTCACGAAACTTTCTCCAATATCCTTTATTACCTATCTGTCGGCTATGGGTTTGTTAACTGTGTACTGTTTTGTTATTACATCGTCATGAAAATAAGGCTATTTCGAAATAACACTTTAAATTCCTTTTTATATTTATCTAGTCTGATTATGGGTACCTTATCAAAGTATCTACCTCGGCCACTACACTTTTCTCGCCCACGTACGTTCTTAAACTCTTTAGTATTCCCAGGAAATTATTATTCTAACCCCTACGTTTTCTGCATTGATACGTTCATATCACGCTGACACAAAGTGGCCATCGATAAAATCCCGCAGGGGGTGAAAGGAAGGGGGTGATCGGATCACGATTTACTCGAGCGCATCTGCCTGCCTGCTTCTGCGTCCTTCGTGTACACGCGAAGGGAATATTGTACGGGGTGACGACAGGGACGGCCTCAGGAATCATTGTTTAAAGCCAGGTTGCCAGGAAGTGTGGATCGAGAGCCTTTAGACAAGACAACATTATTTTCCTCAAGTAAGAGTTTTTAATAAACTATACCATGTAGGGTCTCCACTGGATAAAAGTCTCCACCTTACTCTTACAATTATAACTTCCCTGGGCCTTTCCAACCATCTATTCCTGTATTTGTTGTGAGATCGACTTGCCACCTTCGCCATCTGCAGTACCTACTTATAAAAAAATTATTTTGCCATATTTTAAAGCTACTCTCGAGGAGAAGCTGCCATTCTGTCTGGTTTAATCATGTCATACGAAGTCACATAGTTTGGTGTTTACCTTGACTAACAACACTTTTTTCGCAGCTAGAAAATTTCTGTACTAATATATTTTTATTTCGTGTAACATTTTTCCTTGTTCGCTTTGTAATTTCGTTTTCTTTTAGATATAGTGTCAGGTGTGTATGTCTTCCGATTTATTTTATTGGTATTGCAAAGATAATGGTCATCTCACATTGTATGCGCTACTGTTAACTAGTAATCTACATCAATGTTTACAGTTGTTTATAATTTAAGGATATTGTAATTAATTACGTGTCGATTTCTATAACGGCTGATGTTTATGACCTCTTTATCCCAACTAACTACACCTACGCCAATAATATCGTAAAATCCGTAAATCATTAGTACTTTTTGTTTACGATGCTTTCTTTTCTTTCTTATACTGTTATATTTTTACGAATACTACGGTTCGACTCACCTATCACGATTTCGCTATATAGCTTCATTGCTATATAGCGAAATATATATATTATTTACTTAAGTATAACTTGTTCATAGTATTATCTGCCATTGTCAATTTGTACTACATTGTCTCTATGTTTGTCATAGTGTAGTAATTTTCTTTATCTATTTGCATGTGCTAAAGAAGGTGCAAGATAGTAGAGTCATTACGTGGATTTGTGCTGGTATGAGGGTAGTGTTGATGTATTTAGCACCGTTTTATTTTGCCTCTGGCAATTCTGCTCAGTCGTTTACGCCCACGTTTTTCCGTCATTCTTTCGCCAACTATAATACAGATGGTTTGTTATTATCATAGGTCGTTAGTAAGTAATATTGAACTTACTTACATATTGAGTTCAGTTATCTTGCTTTAGTAATAATTCAACTTGAATGAAAAGTTCGCTTCTGTATGTCACAATTCATGGCCTTTTAGTTGTTAATATTGTGTTATTATCTAGAATTTAGGTAGGTATATATTTTATTCTGGAGAGATTTTCTATACAAATTGCTGTGTGATAGGTAAATTGTGATTTATAAAGATAATACTGTATATTTTTTGTCGGATGTCGGAGTGTTCAGTACGGTAATTTCAGTTTATACTCTTATTTATTGGTACCTAACACATCGTATCCGCCACCCACATGGATATTCGTAGTAAATTAAGGTATTAGTCAATAAAATACTTGTTGCGGTGATGCAACAATTTGATTCTGCCTTCGCTCCAAATTCCCGTTCAATACCTTCAAATAAGATTTAAAATCACTATAATATGTTATCAAATCTTATTGTATTTTATATTTTATGCTGTTGCGAAATACTTATATAGAGATTACTCACTTATTTTCAGAAGTATAGGTTTCTATGTAGGCATTGTTTTGATGTAAGAATTGTTTTTATATATCCGTGTATTTCATAATAGTCGACTCTAAAAGAGGGCAAAGACCGCAATACACACAGCATAAGTGTTTGTTTACGATGAAGCAGGAAAATATACAATAATGTCTAAATAATGCCGATTTGCGTCAACGTATGTATGCAAACTATTTAGCGGCGCCACGCGAACCATCTTAACTCTCCTCGCAAATCGACCGTTTGCGTCAAAAAAATTAATATACCTATGTAAATATACACACACGTGTCTGTACAGGATGTGCCAAAATTGTTTTGCTGTTGGCGAAATATGGAACTAATCAGTGAAGTATAGATGCTGATATCTCTGATACGTACTATTCACTGGTAGCGCTCGTTTACAACGGAAAAAAACACTTTGTGCTACATTATGAGTGCAAATTGTATATTCACGATGTTTCGCATTGCACCTAGTGCAAAATCGTGTCGTAGGTTTGATGACATAACCTTTTAATGTTCTTGCAAAAATACTCATGTCTATTTAATTATGAGTGTATTTGCCTGCATTTCCACCCGCATAAATAAAACCTTCTTTATGTGCGGGTGTAATTTCTAACAGTCCTTCCTACAATGTTTAACAATGTTAAAAATAATCTAAACATCGTTTATTTCCACTTTACAAAGCTTCAGACAGCTTACATGGAAGCTGTTTCATATAATAAGAGGAACAATTAATTTAATAATGTAGGTTTAGTAGTTGGAAAGAAATCATGTCAGATAAATAAATACTTTTTAATTTATATAAAAACTGAGCTTTTTAATAGGTTTTAGACAGTTTTAGTTTTAATGGCTCACACACAAAACTGCGATACATGCAATACGACGACGTCGCATTGCAGAAATCAGAACCGTAATCGTCGTGCGAGCTCGCAGAGTATTGCGATGCTTTTGTTTTGTGACCCCCTAACTTATGCATGTGAGTGGTTGAAATCAAACCTCAATGCGTCCCTGTCGGCCGACTGGCACGCACCTCAGCGCGGCATGACGTAGTGCCGCTACGTTTCGCGAATGCCAACGCGGTGTACACTCCAGCATACTAATGTGGCGGAGTGAATGCCTGCCTCGCCTGCTGCCTACGGTCCTTGGACGAGGCGTGCGCGGTGTGCGCAACGAGAGGCGATGTGCGACGTGACTGGGTTTAGTGAGCTGGTTCACTTCATTCTCTTATGAGTTGTGTTTTCAGTCGAAAATTCCTTTGGTTTTATACTGATGATATTATATGAGTGGGTCATTATGATGACGGTGATTGATGACGGTGATTGATGACGATGAATAAAGATCTATGTTTACTAGACAAATTACACGTTTAGTATTACGCATTGGATTTTAACTTCTATGGATTTTTTATTATTGAAAGTGTAGGTGTACATGTGGGCTTGATACAGTGTATTACAAGTATTGTTATGGAGCGCGCAGTAGTAATTAAAAAACGAAATATCGAGGATAAAACTGGGTTTTATTGGACTACAGTAATATTTTAAACTCTTAAAAATCAGTCGGAAGAAAATCAATAAATCAAATTCCAATCAAATGTGAAAGTCAAAGCGACAGATTCTTTTTTTATAAAAACATTGTTTTTTCTGAATTTAGGCGGCCAAATACAAGGCGAAAAGAGACCGCATCGTAACAGTGTTATATCAATACAATTTCCTATGTAGTAAGAGATACTTAATCGAAAAGGAACCAGAGATACGTAAAAGTTTTGTAGTATGATTTATAAACAGTTTTACGTGTTGGGATGTAATTTGTGACCGTATTTGTTCTTGTTTGGGTCATCACGCGCGTGACATCATGAGTGTGTCCTATTTTAAAAGCCAGACAGACCATTATTCATCTATTATTTATGTTTTATCTATCTACCATTGTATTGGTAACGCTGTGAGCTAAGAGTAAACGACGCAGGTTCCATCCCGATCTCTGCATTATATTGTGATGAAATTCCTGGTTGGGGTGTATCACAGACCACATACCCCATAGACCTGTAACAGGAGGGCGCCCGTGTCTGCCCGCACATGAGCGCAAAATTGCTTCGCGGCACGTGCAACCTAGAGATATTATCGACATCGACGCATCACTTTATTACGGCAACCCTGTTCCCCGCTTCGTCTCTATGCGTTGATCGTTGACAGAATTTTTCGCTTGCAAATTTGTACCGATTTCATGTGTATTGGGTGTATTACGTAATCTTAAAGATATTCCTTTTTTCCTCCAGAATTATCGGCATGGATTAGGTTATCTATCACATTCGAGTATGTAGGTAGACATATAGCATCAGACAGCGCGGTACCATGTGTATTGCGGCCGTGACAGTGTTTCCATGAAACATGGCGTCAACGCTCCCCGGTTTACATAAACACCGATATTGTTTATTGTTCTATTTTCTCACGTGTTCTTAGTAAAAAATACTCGCTGTATCTTTAACATGGTTGCTTTAATAGTCTTGTTTGCAGGAGCTAAGGTTCACTTCACGCCGCTGAGTCTGGGAAGTATCTGGAATATTTTGTGGAATGAGGTCATTTCATAAAACCCAAAACTGGTCCACTGATGTAGATCTATAAGGAAACCATGATATATGAACGTATTCATCTTCTTCCAAAGAATATTAGTAATATGAGTATAAATGAATAGATGGAGCATTGCCATTGGCCACATAACTCCCGAAATTACTTTGAATTTTTGAATAATATCTCCGTTTAAAAAACAAACCCATCTACCTACCTATAAAGACATTAAGATCATTGTCAACAGACCCCATGCCTTGAAGGATATACATAGGTACAACACTCTACCTGGATAATATATTTCCATATAGATACTACACAGGATACAGGTAATGAAACTGCAAGTAACCAGAATTCAGATTTTTTAAAATATTCGAAGCATTTCCGTTTTCCGTAATATAACTACTTATTACTTCCGGGGATTTCGCAACGAGTTACTGGTAGCTATCTGATCATGATCTGATAATTATCGTTAACATTCGCTTCGACCTTGTCTATTTTTGTAGTTTTGTTGTAAGCATCATTATAGTTATGTTGTGCCGATATATTGTGTATTATGATATAATAATTGCAGCAATAACAAATAGCAAGCATAACTACATAGATAGGTATCACAATTATTGATAGGAACATGCCATTTTTCGAGTTGTACAAGATGAAGTACAATCGATGTTTTAAAAGTGTAATGTATATAATCAAAGCATTTATAGTCTAGCTAGGCTATCTGTCGCGACTCTTCGAAGGCTTTTGTTGGGCAGTTTTGAAGAGAGTCCTTTTACACACCTACCTCAATAATCTGTTTCTGTAGATTTCCTCGCAAGTTTGTTCTTTGCCATATTCTTTGCCATATCCCTTATAATTATAAAGTGACCTCCTAATTGGACTAACCTCACAAATTACTATGTTCGTTGAAAGAATTACTAAGGAACTAATAAACTTTAGAATTTAAGAGGGCCGTTGAAGTTAATACTGAGCAAAACGAAATAAAGGCTGTCGTGGTAACCTTGATGCCAGCTGCGACTGCGACGGCAGATGTTCGCGCATGGCGTCACTGTAGCATTAACATCATAAGGATACCCGGGCATCTACATATGTATGTTATATTATGTATGTTCGAGTAAATAGTTGTCATATTTGTACTGTAGTACGGTCGAAGACAAAGAATTCTAATTTGGTAAAGCTACTTATTTTTTTCTGCTAACCTGGGTATTTTACTGAACTTTTATAATACCCCTAACAAAGTGATTACGAAGTACCTATATACTTTGTGTCAGTATTTTAAGTATACAACACAACCAGTTATACAACAGTGATGTCATTTAGAGACCCAAGACCAGAAATAACCTAACCTTGTAGGTAGTATAAAATTAATTAGGATTTTATATACTTAGGTACCCATAAGAGGGTAACAGGAAAATGTACGTGTAAGAATATAAAAAGAACGCCGTCTACTAATGTTTCCTGTAGCTACGATATATTATTTATACTGTTATTGAGGTCGTTACTGTTTCTTTAATTCGTTTCATTGCAATTATTTGTATCGTATAATGGTCACGATTCTTTCGGATAACTTTTGTCTTTTTTGCGTATGTGTACCTAAACCCTCTCTTTCAGACGCAGTATTATATAACAGTTTCTTTCAATCATGTCCTTCTAACAATAAGATCATGTCTTTCTTTTAGAGGTTTGGATTGGTTCTCTTTGTCTTTGCCAAATAATTAAGTATATTTTTGCTTGTTTATTCATTCTGGGATCATTTCGTTTCATAGATCTTTCTAGTGGCAATCTTCAGCTTAATACATCTTGGATTATCTCATTATCGAATGTTCGTGAAAATATCACATAATCTTTACCTACCATAAACATAAATCTGTCATATTCTATCAACATCTCAAAGTACTGCGCGTCGCCCCGTCACCGATCAAAATGTGTTTCATGTCATGTCTGAGTTTATGACGCATCGCATACTTAGCATTGATTTAATCATAATCATACATAAGCATAACACAACCAAGAGATATAACAGTGGCTGCATCAGTCATCAGTTCATCACCGTGGCGAGTTTGACGTACTACGTACTCAAGCTGTCAACTGGATTACGCGTGATTCGATTCGTTTGGCAGCTCCGCCTATTGTCACGATAAGAAGAAAATGAAAATATGTAGTGTGATGGTGATGGATGAGTGAAGTGATTATTGTGCGATGATGGCGGTTTGTCAGTATTTATGTTTTGTTTTTATTAGCTCACCGTTGGATTGCAAGATTTGGGTTGAAGCAGAATTTTTTTTACGCAAGCCTCTATCTGTAGCAAATGAGAATAGTCTTAGTATACCTACCTACAGGATCGTTGGCATAAATTGAAGCTATTACTCATTGGGTAATATTTCAAAGTAAACTAACTAAGATAAAACTCAGAAATAAAAGTTCAATGAAAACTTTTCTTTCACAGACGATCTGCGATGTATTAAGACTGGAATATTTATTTATAAGAGTCTTTATTTTTTATTGTATATTTGTGAAATAATAATTGTAAGTAAGTATTGCAAGATATACCAAAAAATAAATTGTAAACATGTGAATCTGTAGAGCGAGTAGCGGATATCAATGATTGCAATTTCACCCTGTTGGCTGTTGGTTGTAAATAGCCTATATCATAACCTGTTAATGTCATCAATGTTATGTTCTGCATTACGACCACACGTTGAGTTCACCATGCTCCACGTGACAACTCTTGCGCAAACAAGGATGTTGGCTCAGGTGCGGTTTACGTAATCTAGCGTACAGATGTACACTCGGGTGCACGAGTGATTGTCGGCTTTCAAACGATGCATGGAAACTATTCCCTTGCTAGGTTCAGATACATTGCATAGAAACGTTCACAAATTACACCCAGACTCAAAAAAATGGTTATACGATTTAAATTCAAACACCTCCCCGACCGACCGGGAATCTACACATCTTACCTACTGAAATCACTACCCCAGATTTTTCCTCTACTCTCCTCTTTGTGTGATCTTCAATGCTGATTATCGTGACCTCTCCGGATCGTTGACGATGTAACGCCAGGCGTCAGCATCAGTCCTCATAACTCGGTTCTATAGTAATGACATACAACTCGACGAATGTGGTAGATGTACCAATTTAAGTTCTCGAAGAAAACTTACACCGCACACTAGACACAAGTCTACGTAGCAGAAGTAACAATAAAATGGCATCCAAAAGCCGATCGTTTAGAAGGTAATGTCAATTTCTTTCTCGCTTTCACAACTGAATACATCGCCGAGAACACAACATTTAGGTTTCAAATGGATATGAAACTGACATTAAAATTACAGTTATGTACGCGAATGTACCACTTACTGTAACGCGTGTAGTGTTTATTGTCGTTGATAAAGGATGACTCATTTTAGGGAGCTTTAAATAAATTGGTTCGAATTTAATTTAGTGATTATTTTAGCACGGAACATTACCAAAAGCCTGTCAGTTTACTTAAATGGAAAAAAAACGGTCTCGTTCGGTCTCGTTGCACTAACAAAATATCGTCAAAATGACCCACGTATAAGAAAATAAAACAAAAAGTAAAAGTTGGTAATATATTGTACTTTATTTACTTTACCCAAACAGTCCGTTATCCTTTAGAATTCTAAAGATTATAAATAATACTTCCAGAAAACACTGTGTGGGATTTTGTTTCGAAAAACAATAAAATGCAAGCGGGACAATAAATGGTTTTAGCTAGAAAAAGTAAGGTAGGTAATTGTTCAGTTCAATGGAACACACCGTTGTTACTTCCGAAAACAACTGCATGCAACTGCCCTTTTGATAGGGTTGTTATAGAACTTTCACTGGTCCCCATTGTTTAAGAAACCCTATAGGTAATTTTACGGTTCCTTTATTTTGAGGACGAAAATGGAAAGTTAAAATTGTATACAATTCACACTTGGAATGACTTTTTTGTTTATTTTTATTTCCGACATTACGAAATGAAGTTTGAAAAAAAGCAACCGATATTTTCGAAAGTTTTATGTAACGACAAAAATACCTTTTGTTTCTGTCAGAAGCCCTACAAACTACAACATAGTTATTTTTATACAGCTGGGATACTAAACCATTTATAATAGTAGGTACTTATACCCTACGCAGTTTTAACGCTATTTTAATGTCATTTATACAATTATAAGTTAGAACGATTTTGGTTTGTTGACAGATCTAAAACTCCATCTTTTTTTTTTAACTAAACTGTACAGTCATGATCGGCATGCTCCTGTGCTGTTTTTTTTAACTTTAAAGTTATACCTACGACATGTCATATTAAAGTAAAAAGAGCAATTCAGCCAGAATCACTGCCATGATATTTCTTATTACTTGTATACCTACTCATAGTGTCTCTTCAGGCCAGCTAACTGTATGTAAGTGGTGTGTAACGAACGACAGACCATTTCTGGGTTGCTTTGAAAAAAAACAACATAATACTGCTGAATAAATCTAGCAATGGTTATAGGTAATATAAGAAATGAACTTCATGCTATTACCATTTACCATCTGTCTCTGTCACTTTATAACTCAACTAGGTGTTGCATGGTGCGCGGGCCGCGCGCGGCCCGCGAGACTGCTTTGTTTTCGTGTTGTAGGCGCCGCAACTAAATAAACGTTATCGTAGTAGTAGCGTAGGGACGCTCCGGGCTCCGCCCTACGCGGAGCTCGGCCTATGGCCTCGCAGTCCGGCTCGGCCTTCGGCCTCGCAAAAGTTACTTGGAAGGTAGGTAGTTTTTTTCTGCTTGGCAAGGGGACGCTTCGGGCTTCGCCCTACGCGGAGCTCGGCCTACGGCCTCGCAAAAATTACTTGGAAGGTGGGGAGTTGTTTCTGTTTGGCAAGGGGACGCTTCGGGCTTCGCCCTACGCGGAGCTCGGCCTATGGCCTCGCAGGTCGGCTCGGCCTTCGGCCTCGCAAAAGTTACTTGGAAGGTGGGGAGTTGTTTCTGCTTGGCAAGGGGACGCTTCGGGCTTCGCCCTACGCGGAGCTCGGCCTACGGCCTCGCGGTGTTTTATCGCTTCGGGCTTCGCCCTACGCGGAGCTCGGCCTGCGGCCTCGCTGGAGGGTGCTCGGCCTTCGGCCTCGCTATAGTTACTGATACATATTTACCGCACGCCAGTAATCCTTTCGTTTCGTGTAGGAAAATGTATGGAGAAAATATTATGGTTGACTGCTCGTCCGCCATTTTGTTTTTCCAAAAAATTACAATTTTCTGGTATACTACATCATATGTGCTACGAAGTGGAATTGGTTGGATATTCCTCATGCGCTCGTGCTAGGCCAGCTAATTCGTCAAAGTTTGGTCTGAAATGTCCAAATTTTCAATCGGCTATATCTCCGCCGCCATTTTGTTTTTCTTTTGTTTTTCAATTTCATCACAAAGTAGGTCGACCATGTGACGCGTGTTCCAAATTTGAACGAAATCGGTTGGAAAATGGCGGAGATGGCATCACGTGACCCGCCGCCATTTTGTTTTTTTCACTTCCCTATAGTTTTCCTCTGGTCCAATCACTAAACTATACAACTCCCCCCTACATCACTTTCACCTCCGGGAACTCCTTCAGACTAAACGGGCGTGTCAATCAGTGAGTCAGTCAGTGAGTGAGTCAGTGGTAATCGAGCTATATATATTTGTAATTGACCGGATGTTCTGTAGGTATACCATTGCATTATTTTTCTTATATCGTGGTTTAGTGACCAAACCTATAGTCAGAGCAGGGGTTCGTAGTCCAGTTAGTTCATTCATGTCGCTATCCTTCAAGACTCCAAGGTTGAATGTTTCAGGAAACACCGATGACGCCGTTAGTAGGTATGTTAAAGATCGAGAATATATGGAATATTAATGGCATGTGGACGGAACCCCTCCCGACACCTGCCCCCTTACCATGAACTCTTATAGCAGGATTACTTCAATAATACTTTGTTATTTCGTACCATGACGACCTTAAAGAAAGCTTATTAAGGACGTCATGGTACGGTCGAACACAAAGAAAGGTGTACAGGAGAGTTTTTAAGGTTGAGATTTTATCAAAAACTACTTGACCTATTGTAAAAATTCTTTCACTGTCAGATAGATAAAAGTTAAAACTATGTAACTGTAAAAGAATTGTTAAATTCGGTCCAGTAGTTTTCGAGAAAATCTCAACCTTATTGAATCCCCCTGTATACTTATCTCTGTCTTCGACTGTACGTAATAACAAAGTATTATTGAAGTAACAGGATTACTTCAATAATACTTTGTTCTATCTATAAGAGTTCATGGTAAGGGGGTTGGTAGACCGAAAGATATCTGAATTCACTATTCTGTATCCAGCCAGGGCGCTGTAATTCGGTAGCGTCCATCCAGCATTAGTGACGTCACAGCCCCGCTCAGTGCCAAGGCCCCTCGCAACGTAAACACCGCTCGATCACTCCCGACCGCCCCGCCCGCCCCGCCGAGCAAGTGTAAATAAACTGATAGCGCAATGTAAAAATATTTATCAAAGCTATTTGCGAGTCTTCACATTTGCACTAATATTAAAAGAGTCGGTAGAGATATGCATTTGTTAACACTCTAGCGAAATGCATCTCACTCACGCTGCAAGTACTGAAACTCAGGCAGTTTAAACAAGCCAGTGAGAAGATACGAGTATGTTATCATACTTATCATATGAATCGGTTGCTAGGACAGCCAGCCACCTTATCTCATAATTTGTCCGATATGATGATGCAAATTATAGTTACAAGAAATATTTTGAATTACAACAAACGAAGGTAAAACAGAGAAACGTCTCTACAAAATCTTACTGTTTGATGTGAGTGGAGGCTTCTGGGTGAAACTTGATAGAGCTAAGTGTATAAAGGTTCACCAAGAAGCCTCATTGTTAGGAAGAAGGATTCTATCAATGAAATTAACAAGGATTTTTGGTGAAACTTGATGGAGGTAAGTGATTTAGTGAACTAATAGATAGGTATGTACTGTACAAGTAATTCGTATCAGGTAATCTCTTGGCTTTGTCCGCTGTTGTATTGGCCTAGTAACTGTTACAAACATCGATTGTAGCTACCGTATCAAACACCGAACATGATACAAGCAGGAAATACAAATAGTAAAATGTTTATTAGTTGTGCTCAGAAATAGCTTGGGCTTTGACGTCACCGCGCTGCGTGGTACCACTGTCAAGGACGCCGGTGGAAGTAGCACCGCCGCCGTATCGACTATCGGTTGATACGCGGTGTATGGCCATTGTGTTCCTAACTGGCTGTTACGCATTGTAATCTAATCATTATAGGTAGTCAAGTCTGCCTCCGGCACAATACCTAATGGACGAACAAGGCAATATGAGCCACAAATCAATTAAGGATTTTCGACAATTCTCGGCTATAAATTACTCGGTTTTAATTTATATACACCGTTATATGAACGTGCAGACGTCCCATTTTGTTATTCTCCTAAAAAAATGATTAATAGCTAATAGTATAGTACAGTCGACGACAGCTCATCAACATACCTAAGCACAACACCGCCACCGTTGCAATCTAGAATGTTTTATCATCGCGTATGTCGAATGTACTAAACAAAACATTTTTTCCGCATACATGTTGATATAACATTAGAGATTCAAGAAATCTTTATAAAGAACTTGAAGCACCATGCGCGCAAAAAGCAAGAATGATGTTTTAAAACAAAATTAAGCATTTCGTCATCATTACAGAAGGCAATAACGCTCAACTTAAACGACTCTGGCCTGTGACTGTGACCAGTCACAAAACTAGTTTTTTGTCTCACACAAACGAGTTTTCGATCGCTGCTTGCTTGTGGCGGAATTTGTCTTTCATTCGCCAACAAGGACAAATAAAGAATGTCTGTGGGGATTTCAACAATCACTGAATGTTCCAAAAGTATACTTCTTGACATACTACGTATGTACTTTTATATAACCGGACTTTAAAGAAGATCCGCAGGATGCTTCGTTTGATGTAACGAGGGTTGGACGAAGAGCGATGTGAACGAATGGCAACCGAGGACTGGTCGAAGGTCTGGGATAGTTAATCATCCAGCTGATCAGATGGCATAGTTCGTTATCGATTTGATGTATGAATGTTGTTTACTTGGAAATTGTAAAACATTAAAAATTGTGAATATCTCTGAGCAAAGAAACTTTTTTCACGTGATTCAACTAATACCACTGCCAAGCCAAGTGACGTCATAGGTTAAACTGATGTTATTCAATGGGCATTCAGTGTTAGGTGTTCACATCTGTTAGGGTGAACATTTATTTTGTACGATTGGCATGGTGCCATAGACGTAAGGAGCTGATTGATACAAATTACACGGGAAAAGTAACACATGTTTTCATTTTAGACTGTTTCAAAGAATTCTCTTGCAACCAGAGAACGCCGGATTTTAGAATTAAAACCATTTGTTTGAGCCAATTTAGTGCTGATTCTGACTTATGTTTTCTAATCTTTTGACTGGTATAAAAATACTTAGATAAGAAAAGGATAGCACTTACATTATGGGTCCAGCCAGACTCCAGCCAGCCCTCAGAATTTCTGTGAATTAAAAATATATACCCTATTTTAAGACCCGACTTTCCTTTTTTATACTTACTTAGATATTACTTATTATTTAATTGAACGGTTCTTAAAGCAAAGTCAACGACACAAATTACCTTCGTTGTTCGTGAGTTCATTATGACCGAGTTCGATTTCCTGAACCCGCAATAGGCCAATAGGCCCTTGTTTATTATAATAATAACATAATCTTTCGAACGGTGAAATGTCGACCACCCACTCAGGGAAAAGCGGACGTCATTGTGACGTCATGCGCTTGTTCACCTGTTCTCGGAATGTAGGAGTCGTGGCCTACGCCCACTTTTACTACCTTCGTAATTTAGTACAAATATCCATACATACCAGGAAGGATTGGAGTTTGAAAATCCTGTTGAATATGCTAATAGTAATTCTTACATTAGGTACGAGTATTTTTGAATTTTGATAGAGGCAATGTGCAAATAAATCGCCACGTGTAACGCAATAATGATTTTTTTACCTTTTTGTCCCGACCAAACAA
Source organism: Tachystola acroxantha (assembly GCA_963506565.1). Lineage (NCBI taxonomy): Eukaryota > Metazoa > Arthropoda > Insecta > Lepidoptera > Oecophoridae > Tachystola > Tachystola acroxantha. Next base: position 7,011,015 of record OY735885.1, on the reverse strand, counting down.
TGGCCAAGGTCGCAACTGTACCTATTTACGTTTTGTCATTTGCATAGAGCTATTGAATAACAAATTGAGTAGGTAGGTACAGACGAAAAGCATATCAGACATTTTGGACTTTGTACCGTTCTTACTGTCTGGGCCATAAGAGTTTAAATGAAAATTTGGTGTAAAGATGTTATGCTGAAATTTTTTACTATAAGTATTTCTACTCGGCGATACTTAGCATTATAGAACCTTGGACCTTGGTCCTTAATCTAAGCAGCTCTATTTAAATATTGTAACGTTGAAAAATACACATTGGATTTACTAGTAGACTAAGTTCTAATTCTGCTAAGATTATACGTTATACAGACAAGTAATAGACAACAGCTACAAAATAGTGTCATATCAAGTACTAATCGACTGATTGACGAATCAGAGGCACTGACGTTTAATAACAAATAAAAAATGATTCCAGTGATTGTTGACAGTGGAATATTCCCAGAGTTGACCCTGGGGTCGCTTATCGTTGCGTATCAGCTGTTAGGTCAGTGAACACGTATGGGTGTCAGGATGATACGTCAATGTCGACCACGTATAACGTAGCAACGGATATACTTACTAGTGACACACTGGACTGGGCGGGTAAATAATAATTGTAACCTTTTAAATTGCCACTAAAACTAGTAGCTGACACGGAAAATAAAACTGTTGAATGACGGGCAAGCTTATAACTAGGTAGTATGACAGGACAGTGTGTAGGTTAGTCAGTTGTGTTAATTCAGCCGATGACGTGAAAATTAGGACGTCACACTTAACGTATGATCCAAAATATGTTTATGCTATGGGTCCAGCCAGAGACATGAATAAAATATGATCATTGATAATAACAAATTGGTTTTTAAAACGTGGTTATATTTAGTATTATACACCGAACGGGCTAGCTAAGGCGGCGACAACCGTAAATATTTTTATGTAGATCACAATTCAAATGTATTAAGAGGTATCCATAAATAAGGTCCTGGATCCTGTATTATATCGCTGATCAGATCATAAATGACTTAGGTCTAGTGGCAAGTGGCCACGTCACGCGGTTACACGGATAAATATAGAGCGTATTGTATTGTAAGGTCACACAGTTCGATGTCTGTGACAAGAGCTCGTGAATAATCGCGGTTGGAGGCTACTAGCTAAAAGCTACCACCGTTGAGATATAAATAAACGTGGAGTAATTGGACTCGTTTGCGTGGTTATTATTTATCAGGTTAAAGTTGTTTGTAGTCCTAGCTTAAGTTTCATTTTAAACCGCATATAGGCACGCTTTAATTGTAAAATAATCTTTCACCTTTACTTTCAATTCTTAGCTATAGACACGTAAATGTTTTTGCCCTCAGAAACTTTACTTGCTTAAACATTATCATCATCACTTATTAATTCTGATCATGCCAAATTATTATCATCAACTGCGTTACTAAATTCACTATAGTCGTTAGTTGTGTTTGCTAGCTCTTAATCTTATAAAAGTTGCAAGTGGCTTTTAAGTGATTCCATCACGCCATACAGCAGCAGACATGAAATGTCAGAGATTATATGCGGAGTGGAAGGTTGAATGTACATAATGTATGTAGTGTTTCACAATATTATATAGTTAATCTGTACTCCTGTAGTTTATTTCTTTATCATAGTCTTATTTTACGATATCCCTAGATGTAATTTAACATTTAAAAGCATGTCTTTGTTCTTTTCAACAACATTCATAAAACCTTTAGGTTTCGTTCTGTTCTTGGCATTTTTTTAAATTGCCACGCTATACTATATCCTTTTCTAATTATGTACTAGTTTATTTTACTTGCCGCATAGGTTTTGTGTGAGTATAGTCATGCAACCCTGTCCTGACATTTACATCGCCGCGAAATGTCTTAGTTCACGGAAGGTTCCATTTGATAACTGTATAGGAGGCTACTAGTAGCTCCAAGAGTTACTAGGTCTTTGCACGAACGTACATACCACTAACACGAAATATCAGGGTTGGAATTGAAGAGATAATATCCCTATTCGGTTATTTTCTGTTATTGCTTGACATTTTTATAATCATCAGAAGAACTTGGAAATATTCATGGGGATTACGCAAAGCTCTGTTGTAGGCCCGGTTTTTTTAATCTGTAATCATACTTACATTTTGTCTTTCGTTTAGATATAGTATTAACTTTACTTGGGTCTTTCTTTTAAAATTGAAGTTATAAAAAACAAAATAACAATCTAAATATAAGTTATTATAATAGAAGATTTCCTACAAGCAAAACTAAAATGGAATAGGGAAATCAGCTTATAATAAACCGTCAGACAAAAGCTATATAAGCAGTAAGGTAGGATTATTATAAAACAGCGTGCGTGACATCAATCACATACTAATTCTGTCATCATCAGGACAATGCTAATGGTATTCAAATTATTCATAATTCATAAATAGTACTTACACTACCTACCTAACTTTAGTATTTTTTCCCCAACGAAGCTTTAATCATCATTATTCAGCAAAATTTTGTTTCGGTAAACAAGGGTAGATTTATTTATACAAATGACATACCTATTAAACGAGATAAATCAATACACTAAAACGGAATAAGCTGACAAAATAACAGATATGGAACGGTCACGAAGAGTCGCATTAAGATAGTGCAGTAGTATGTCTGCTTACTTTGTCTCACTCAATGGACTTACGAGTATCAGACTATCTGTAATACATACTTACCTACCTACACTAATACGATACCTGCAGGTAAACAAATGAAATTAGATATGTCAAACATTGTGATATCGTCAATTACTAGTGGTTGTTTAGCATGGGCCTACTAACAGTCTAGCTAGGCGATCCATCTACTCACTTAGAGTGCACTATGTAGGTAATTACATACAGTATCCATCCACCAAATTGATCTGATCCGATCGTGGCATCCTTCCATTAGCACAGAACATTAGCCCGAATGCACGTCCGCTGGTTGCCGTCACACATCCGTCGTAGCTACTGTACTGGCTATTGCGTGATATTGCTTTATTTACCTTTAATGTGGGTAGGTAGCCTGCAGACGGTCGGTTAATATTCATATACTAAGGCTTCTGAAACACCATTCAGACTAGGATTACATGAACGGATTGTATTTCGTGAAAACTGTTTCTGTTTTGCATTTGTCTGAATGATGAGCATACGAAACGGAATTTCGCTATTATTTATTATGTCTATACCAGCTTATGACATACAATTGTAGATCACTAAGTCTCTTATTTTACTTTAAACGTTTTATGATACTGAATTGGATAGTTTCACGACCACCTAGAGCTTCGGTCTCTTCAAACTCGTGTTCAGGGGATATGAAAATCTTATCTGGATCACGTTCCTCTGTAATTATTAAGAAGTAATGTTTATCTGGTCGCTCGACTGTATCAGCCTTGCTAATGTGCGTGTCCACTATACGCTTTCTAACACCCAGCTCGCGTGACCACCAGCATACTCGGTTAATTTGCTTTAATTCTGCTTCGCGTGCCACTGTCGAACAAAGCTGGCGTCTAATGCTCCTTCGACACGACAGCTCTGTCCCGTGTGGTTGATGGCGATCGGAAATAATGGTCTTCATAGTGGGCGTCTGACACGAGGGCTGGTAGTGTCGTGTCCTGATGTGACTGACCCCACCTGGAAATCGAAAGGAACTCTACATTGTCATTAATTTTATCACTAACATACTCGTAATTAAGGTAGATGCTATATTTAATCATATTGTCCTGTCTACAGTGCAACGCAGCAACCTCAACTTTTTTCCGTATTATAAACCTTAGAAGTGTTATCATCCAATACTGGCTCATGTAGAAATATAAAACATTTATTTGACACACACAAAACACAGGTACATACAGGATTTTATCGTTGAGAAGTTGATTTAGGTGATAGAATGTCTGAGTGTCTGTCTGTGCAGTGTCGGACTGTGATGCCTAAACGGTCTCCAAATCAGTATGTGCTAATAATGATTACTACGAGAATAATTTTAAACCGCTGGTTTTTAGTAGAGTCGTTGTTGGTGCAGTGACTTAATTTCAAAATGAACGACGATATTGATAGAGACCGCAACAAAGTGTACCTACAAGCAAAAATGAAGAAACTGTAAAAATAAATCTAGCAGAATTATTTTATTACCCTGCCTAAACATAGAGTAGAACGGGAGTACTTCTTCACCGGCGAAGGATAGAAATGTGACAGTGACGTGCATCACGCGAGGCGGAGGAAACCTCATCGCGTGCCGGCCGCACGGTCACGCGACGCACGAACGAAGCTTAGGAGATATTAATTGCCGGAGTGTATTGTATATGCAACTCTATTTCTGGTTATATTATGAACGGACTACATTTTGCTCGCAGCTCGTGCTTTGAGTAATATGGAAATTATGGATTACACAACCTTCCTTGGGCGACCAGTGAAAACCGTACACAGACAAAACCAAGAATCAGATTAAGGGGTCTGCACTTTCTTGATAGAACAGAAATGCTACTAATACCATCAGATTACGGAGGCTAAGAAACAAAAACTAAAATATTAGTTGTATTATCATTTCAGCATTTGGTTATGAAATTAATTGCTTAACGTTAAAATAGTACCTACATTTATCATTATGCAACTGATTTAATAACCAAATAGTAGGTAGGCAGATGTATAATTTTCAAAAAGTACCTTGTTTTAATTAAATACATAGGACGCATCCCTTGAAGCACACGTTTTTTAAATCTGTGTCGAAAATATTTCCGAAAATTATTACTATTAATTTCAAAAGCATCAACACGGATAAAGTTCACAAAAAGAAAATTTTAACTACAACAATAGAATTAACACCTTAAAACCTGCTCAATATTATCAGAATCGTTACACTTACAATGCAGACTCTTTGGATTTGGACCTGCCAAATAACTGTTTACATTAACAGTACACGTGTAACCGTTAAGCCTTTTTGTTACATCTTTAGTTTATCGAGACCACCCAAGTTTTTAAACTCTTGTTTGCTGGGACGCTGTTTTTACAACGTCATCAACTTTTTTAAGGTCCTCAATGGTTTTTGTCGCAAATAACTTCGGTAATTTTACTGCTTTTGTAAATACTTTGGCGCCGTGTACTAACGATACGTTTTTCGTTATGCATTCATGTTCCTCGAAGTTAACAACATGTAATAATAATAACTCTCTTTTGTTACAGGTAAACCGGAGGAAGAGAAGTGTTCCTACGATTTGTTCTTGCTTCCTTTCTTTTTCTTAAACGTCCCCCTTTTCCGTTCCATTTAGTTTGTCGTTGCTCGTATCGTAAGTTTTCTGTTTAGCAGTCACGTGGTCTTAGTAAATGCAGATAATACATAAAATATAAATTACCGTAGTAAGTCGCCTGGAATTCTTAGTATTTCATCCTTAGATAACTAGATCGAGATAATAGTTTTCCGCTAAGCTGCATTATTGAAAATGTGTATGTTTATAGATTCGGAACAACTAGGTTATCTTTGAAAGCAATTAATGTCTTAATGCTGCAGTCGCGCGCACCATCTTGATCTTACCTGTACAAATTCTAATTTACGCAACAATTATAGCACACACGGTGGCGGTACTATGATAGACGAATGCGATAGTCGCTGTCGACAGATTTCAGTCTTCAACTCGCGTTGATTCTTTCAGTTTGGTAGTTGGTACCTACTCAGTGGTTTGACCGCAGCACTTGTAATTCTTATCAAGTATTTTAATTACCATTGCCTTTTTGATAAATCGTCGGTTCATCGATATTGCCACTGGAAAGCACATCAAACAATGGTAGTCGGTGCCAATAATCGTATACTTATACATATTTTGTCAGACCAAACTCGTACGCATCTACATAAAATCCCCATTTGTAACATTGAGGTTTATCATAGCATAACGTCACGTTCCATCGCGGTCACGTTTCTGTTTTTCGCTTCACCAACCGAATAGAGATGGTTGCGTATTCCAAACCTGGCCAGCCGAAGGTCGTCCGCTCACATGGAACAACTTATACTTTATAGATTTTTAAATATAAGTATCTCAAAGGTTAACTGGATACATCATCTAGGCATGTAGTATAATAAAGTTTCACATCGCAAATTATGTACATTTTTCAACGGGTACGGCAACTTTGTTTTGAATTTCAAATGAATTATTCCTCGTATCTTAGAATATAAAAGACCTACTGTACTGTACATTGCAAAAACTGGTCCGTCTTTGTTATTTAGACTTCGAGGAGTTCTACTTTTAAAATTTTAGTGTTCAAATTAAGAGCTGCAGATATTTTTATAGGTATGTATTACGTATTACTCATACAGAGGGTCGTTGAGGACCGGTTGTGTTGCAAAAAGTGATGAGAAAGTTTGCTGGTAAGTGTGGGAAGCTTCGCACGCACGACGCTACGTATAGCTTCAAAAAACCTGTACGTTTCGCTTCGTTATTTACACTTCTCGTATAGTTCGATCTCGTCTTGTATAATTACGCGCTTGTGGCGTTCAATGAACATAACTCCTGAACTGATGATCAGGTAAGTTACAAAACAATCGCAGAAGTGCGTACTTACTTAAATATAAACAACTCAGCGTAGATTTCTTCAAGAAATCACATATTCATGACATCCTTAAAATATACTCGTAATTATTGCTGCCGTATCAAAACTTAAAATATACAACGTCACAGATAATCGTCTCACTCAATTTAGATGTAGCAAACTCCTGAGAACAAAGTCTACTATAATTAAAACGTCTATTGTTAGTGCAGAAAAAAATCACTTGGTTCGTTTCGGCGGTTAATTGGAGTAAGATTTTCCACTTGGCTTGCTCTATACAATGGTCTAGGGAACTGTTTAACATTTAACACAATCGTACACGCAACCACCACGTGAGAAATATACTAGATCACTCAAGTTACTAAGCAGAATTTGAAATCTGTGGGAACATAAATAATAGTTGGAAGAAGGGTTATGCCAATGATAAAGATAATAAATCCATATACGAATACATAAATGACCTTTCATATTTTGCGATATGAACACTCGTAGCGTACAAACTGGAGTTCACTTCGAGGTTTTAATTCTATTTATAGCGAAACCTGTTCAGTATAATGTCAAGGTATTAAACAAGCACGTACAAATCCACAAATTGAAGTCGAATAGAAACACAGTAATACGAACCCGAGACATAGTAATGAATTTAATGTAATGTAATCGTAACTAAACCGTCATCGTAGTATTTGTGTAGTTACTTGTGTGGTGATCATTATATTGTAGTGATGACACAGTTACAACATTTTGGCGTGTCTGCCTCGCGTGCTACCATTGCTAGTATTTTGAACGTTGTCTAATTAAACCCTTCTGCAAGCAGTGACGATTACACGAAGACCTGTCTAATTCACCAAAATATCTATTTCTAGCTTCACTATCGAGTTTTACCTCTCAAATTGTGAATATTGCACCTTTTGCTGTTGTATTATCATTATCAATGACTACTGAAAAATTAACTTCTACGTACATTACCTTTGTAAAAACATTTGTTTTATTATTGCTACGTGTCTTTGTCCATATTCGATTTCATTCTTAAAGTACACGGATCTATCCGATTTTTACTTCTACTCATTCTATACTAAATCCTATATTGCCCCTCATAAAATTGGTTTGATTACAACAGATGCCATTAATTCTATTAATTCGTATGTTGCTTCTGCCGTGCGTGACGTGTCTTTATATTTAGCATGGGAATGAATGAAATTCCTCTCTAGACTGTAGGTATACAAAGAATAGCAGAGCTGGATCTAATGATAGCTCCTAAATCTAAATACAACGATCAAGTGTCGCTGACGAGGCTGACGTCACGGTTTCCTTTCGCCTTGACATTTGACTTGATACGTGTCGCGGGCCGCGAGCGGTGCGCGCTCATCCGAGACGCGCGTTGCATAACGTCGCGAAGTCGCGATGCGTACAGACAGACAGACAGAACAATCTTTGTCGCAATAGTATTCACAATTCACATCGGCTGAGACGACATTTGATTTGCCGGAGCAAGCAAGACAAAATGGTTATTTTGAAGTTAGATAGTGTACCTTAGCTTAGTCGTAGCACATTATGGCCGAGATTCGTAGACATTTTGAGCGTAACCTTAACATGAGCTCGCTCTTACCTTACTTCTTAGTTAAGTGTCACCATTTTCGAGATATTGATTTTGATCTGTTTTTTGTTGCTGTGTGTACAAATGAGCTGATTTTGTGCTGATTATTTTTTTCTCAAATGGTCACAATAGTTGGTCTACCGTATTCAAATATCATTTTGATAAAAATAATTCGAGAACTATGATAGGTAATTTTTTTTACTTAATTACTTTTTATAATTTTTGCGAAAAAAATATTACTCAACTTTGGCCTTCTTTGGCCTTGAGGACACCCTGTATATTTCTTTGAACTTCATTATTATTGTCTGCGCCATAAGAGTAAAAATCCTACTGAAAGCTGCAAGTATTTTCCGTGTTGTTTAGTGTAATTACCTACTGCATAATATTATAACATTGGGCGCGGTCGGAACCAGGATTGGCAATTGGGCATGCACTGAGCTTTTCTCTGTCAATATATCTATATATGTAGGTATTTATTAAAATTAAAACGCAATAATTTACCACAATAATAGATTAACCAACTCGATGGAGTGTGGACTTTATAACGTATAGTACGGCCGTTTTAATAGGCCCGATATGACACATGACAATATGACGTTAATAGTGATGTACCCATAGGTAACGTATTAGTAATTGACTAGCTTTTGTCGGCGGCTTTCCTTACTAAAGATTTATTTTTAACTGTTTTGTATTTAATTTGATACAAAGATATCCATCACGCCAGTTTCATTCTGAAATTAAGGCTGAACGAAAGTAACGAAAAAGAATTTTCCTGTGATGATATAATAGCGATATTAGTAACTGATACCAAATATCGTCACTTAGTATTTTAATCTCTTCTCTACGATTTAATTCGGACGACATAACATTGTAACTGTGCTTCATGGAAAACTAAATAATTTTTTTTCATAAGAAAGAATGTGAATTTACTTTGTTGCATGTTTGAAATTATTACGAAATTCTTAAATTTTATTATTTTTGTACAAAATGGATTACGTAAATGAGAGTTCAAGACAACAATTATTTATTCGTAACTTGTGCCCCGTTTCAAAGTTATGTCGACCGCACCTTCCCCAAACGTCATATCGGGCTTTTCTCGGCGGCTCAACTATAACAATAGCAACAGTTCAGATAACAACAAAAGTGACATAACACGATGTGTGTAGTAAAGCAAAAGGCTATCGAGCATTCGTGGACTGCGCTGTAAACACGCCTTATCCACGCCACACGCTATTATGGTCAGGATCCGAGGGTCCACAGCGGCTTTCATCGTTTTCGTTATCGTTTATTAAAACTTTCAAACACATTGAAGTAATGTATCGTGGTCACTTGTCAAAAATAAACGAACTATTTTAGTAGAATTAGTTTATTAACTGATACATTCGTAAATTAAATTAAACGGGAAAATAAAATACTTTCCTCTCTATGTTTGAAAATAATACCAATTAAAAAATATATTTTTCAATGTCCAGTCATAGTTAAATTTTTTTAATTATTATTATCCGTGTAGATATACATTTATCCTGTATTACGTAACCAAGTGTTCCTTAGGGTTGCTAAGGTTTTAATTAATGAGCAATATTTCATTCAAGTATTCATAATGCTCTAGCTAGAGTCACGTCACTTTATCGCTCTTTGTATGTCACTTATACTCTTATGAATGCCCATTTTCTTTCTTCACAGTTGTAACATGAAATGTGATTTTAATTCGACACGTTGGATGCGATGTAAGGTATATTTTTGAACTAAATATAGGTCTATGACTTCAGCCTGAATGATAAAATCGATAGATACCGACGTACTTTATTCGATTGACGCAAGTTGAATAATCTTATCACATCAGAGTACAGTATCAGAATCAATGTGTTCAGTAAGAACAATACTTGCAGGCACATTATCACAGTATATTATGAAATCATCTGTGTATAATGTTCCTTATTTTTCAAATCTTCCAAGAGCTCTCTTGGCGCTGCTACTGTATGATTTCTTACTATAATATCACCAGTCACGATAACATAAGTATATTATTTACTTAGGTAATGGTATATAGAAACGCTTGTCTATTTATTTACTAATCTAGAGCAGCTCATTACTATAGACAGTCTGCAAGTGTTATCAACTTCTCTGGGATGTTTTTGTATGATACTTGTAATGCCTTTCACGCTTCTCGAATACATTGTAATAATTGTTTATTCAAATAACAATAAAATCTTAAAAATAACTATTTTAAATAATACTAACCTAAGAAAATATAAACTAAACTAAAAACTATATGTACGGATAACAGCAGATCAATGGTAACAGTTGCAGTGCGATTTTAAATCTTACGACGCAGATAATAAGAACAGTCCAAAGTGTTACACTTGATCTGCAGTTAGCTGTACAAAAGGGTCGGTTGAATTATCTGAATGGCTTGCATTACAGATAGTTCAACCGATCCGCGTTGTCAGGCAATTGTAATTGGTTTTTATTCCAAAAAAATATTAATATACAGAAGTTGACAATTTAAAAAGGTAAGAACACGCACGAGTATGATACCGATTTCAGTGCTCTTCTATGCAATGCACAGATAGGCGTCCCTTGAACAAACACTGATAAACTGATACACGGTATCATTATCACAGTTGATAGCGGTTGACATCCATTTGCGTGCTTTCTCGCATGTTCGTTCGATAACGGTCTTATAGCATAAGTAAAGGAAAAATTCCGAAAACTTTAAATTTGAAATTACATCTCCCCCAAATATTTTTTTTATTACAAACTTATCAGATGATCAACTAATCAGGAGTATGTCGATGTATGGACATAATATTTTGATAATTGCAAAGATAAGTTGGTCTCTTAATCTAGTTTATCTTTTCGTTAGATCAAAGTTACAGAGTTGCACGGAAGCCTCGGTGCGCGAGTCTGACTCGTACTTAGCCTTTTTTTAATCATTGCTCATTTGCTATTAAATTAACCAATAGCTACTTTGTCTAATCAGACTATCCTAAGTTGTGACGTTTACGTTAATGATGTATGACACTAGGACCATTCGAGCACGTTTCATTATCGGCAACGTGACTCAACGAATAGATCATAACCGTTATTTTATTATTTATTTCATTTACAAGTACAACATCACAGCTTATGCTAATCTGTTATCGTAATGACGTTACTCTTAGGTATATGCTGTTATTCATAAGCCTAGTTAAATCTCACTTCCTTTAAGTCGTGTTGCTATCCCTTTCACAGTTGATATATGTAACCCAATTGATATTAAAATAAAAATATAAAGCCTTTTTAAAAATATTCTCAAAAATATATTCCCATTTTCATTGTAATTTTGCTCTTGTCTTGGAAATTATTCATAAAACAAATCTGATTAATGCTACACATTATCGAAAGCTTGGAACTTTATTTGCGTAGATTAAGTGTATTTGTTACATCTCGTCTTAATTACCACACGTATACATGTTACTTAAATTTATCTATACAATTTTAATTAGTGAAAATTGATTACGTTGTTATTGCTATTCGCTATTTTAGTGTTATTTTTAGTCTCGACACAAAAACAATCCCGACATTATCACAATGTTGTATATTTTAATATAGGTATAACTGTTAATTGGGCAGCCTCGCACAAATATAATTATAACTGATAATGGTATGCCATTATTAGTAAATACTCGTAGTTAATACATACCTAATATCCCGACGGTCAACTGATAAGGGAAATACGCAATAATATGAATAGCAGCTATATTTTATTTTATAGTATAAGGCTACGAATCATGGTTTCATGTAGTGAAAACCACATGTTTAATTAAGATAATATAATTGCTTGCAAGGCCATCACGAAAACGAACGATGCATATGTTATGGACTTACAAATAAAAGTATTCAACCGTCATTACAAGATATTCCGATGGTTTAATTAAGCGTTACACAAAGATAATTTACAGGGTATACAATACAAGGCGTACAATTATTTAATTTTTTTAGTAAAGTCGAATGGGAATACTCTTATTCGATTTTCTCGTCCTCACTTGTAACCTTGAATTTGCACACCAATTTGCATGAATTCATAGAAACTCACTCTTATCCGTTGTTATCTGCACAAACATCCGGTTACTACAAATTCACACTCGTGTACAGCAATGTATATTAACATATATATAGTCATACATATCTCAGTGGAAAGTTCCTATATTGAGCATCCATTGCGATAATAAGTTATCAGACATGCGGACTCGACGTGGAATATCGTAATCGTTCTCTACTTGTCTATACATACATATACATACGCGTATGGATATATCGGTTGTTATCTTACGTGAAAAATCGAATACCAAATTGTTACGTAATACCAGTGCATGTACTTAAGTGTTCATTGTTATTTCATTTTGTTTCTACGTCGAATTTTTTTTTAATTTTTATCACCATACTTTATAAGTATACTTATATGTTCTGTAATTATAGTATCTTCTTTAATTTTCTTGGATTTGTCTATTGAATTTATGTGATATAAAAACTCAATTAATTCGGTACCATATTTGAAGTTTCATAATCATAATAATCATATAATCATAAATTATTTATTTTATTTTATTATTAAATATTCATAGTGGGATATTCGTTCTCTCGTCGTTCGTCGTGTTGTTTAATTGCTAATATTTACAGGACACTCACTACATTACGTCAAATTCCCCATAAATGCAACTATAAGTGCATCAGAGACTGGATTTCACTTTTTTTCATATCTTTATTTCTGTGTCTCTTATGTCATTTGCTTCCAATAGCCCGTCTACACAATATTGTTATTTCATTGTAATCATTGTTTGTCACTTTATGTGACGAGACGAAGATTGAATATGTTGAATATCAAGAGCACGGTTTCATCACAGCAACACTATACAATATAGAAAATAAAATATAGTTTCATCATGCAATAGCATTGTTCCACCATGCCTCGCATACATGGTTTACAGGTTACAGATCATCAATCTGCCGTAATATTTGCCGCCAGAGGCCAACTCAGAGAAGTCATTATTTCTCTGAGGAGGCCAAGTTAGTGGACAAATGGTAAAAAATATGTACCTACTTACTCGTATCGTATACCTATATGACACAAATATTTCTAAGTTTATTTACTTTACGTTACATACCTTAGATCCATGTTTGTTATTTTCGAAGTTCTATGCCTCTGTTTGCTGCTGTTGGAATGGAATCTCTACCATTATTTGCCCCAACATCCCTGTTATACACGTGTAAAGTTATTCAAATATGTTTCTTATCTTATCTATTACATAAGATATTTACAGGAATATAGACCCTATGGCGTCTTAAGGCAAATGATTCCTACAACTGATACGGTATCTAGTGTTTACCAATCAGTTTTCCGTTTCCCAAACGGACGTCGTATTTACATACGGACGGACATTTCTGTTATCATTTATCAGTGTTATTTGTGTTTTGCACACATCTATGTTTTATATCTAAAGCCTTTGGTGCAAAAATTCTTGGAGGAAATTAAGTTAGGGGCCTTTCATGAGCCAACTAGTGCCTCCAATCTTGAAAAAATAATATCTTCCAATTTAATCAATTTTATTAAGAAAGCTATTTACAAACTGTTTATTAGGATGAATTAACTATTTTTCAATATACAATACATGACATAATTGCGTCAAGCTAAGTTGTAGTTCACAAATGTGCCAGAAACGGCCGTTTTTCGCAATTATGCCAACTACAACTTACCGAAATTGAATCACGTTATAAATAAGCATTTAAAAAATAGTATTTATCATAATAAACATTTCGTAAATAGCTTTTTTAATAAAATTTATTATAAGATTGCCGGCGCTAGTTGGCTTATTTTGCCCCCAATTTGTATTTGTAATTGTATTGATGCGGGTTTGACCTTTTCTGACATTTCTACCATTTGATTAACTGTTACTGACTTCCCTAATTATGTTCTATATTAGCTGTATTGCATTTTCTATATTTATTTAGTTCTTGAGTCATTTCGACAACTGGGTCTTTAAAGACCGAGGGAGTTGCACTTTCTATATCAGATGGCATATCAAATTATGGTTTCTCGTTCTCTGTCTGTATACGATTGTACTAGGAATCCTACACCCGTCAACAACGCCGTCCCTCATTACTTACATGCCAACAGCTCGGTATCGTAAGCGGATACCAGAACACAAGGCCCCACTATGTCTGTCGTTCAACGTAGTGCCTGTTTGCAATGATACCTATTTCGGTGATACCATTAATCTGCAGGTTTCCTGTAACGTGTATCGGGTTACTTAGAATGTAGTATTATCAGTTGAATATTTTTTGTTTGGCTGGGTTGGTGTTCGTAGTTTCTAAGAATTTAAACTCCAAGCCGTCTACTTACAAACCTACACACACATCCTACATGCGTATACGATTGTTTACTACATTATTACCTTGTTGGTTGACTTTACCTATTTTGTTGAAATTTTCATGCAAGGCGAGCTCTATTTCCACCGTAATTTCAAATACTGCCAGTCTGCAAGTGAATTAGTCCTCCAAATACTTGAATATAAGTACGTTTGGTACAAGTGATTAGTAACGTCCGTGATATATATTTTATCCATATATGTATTTAAAAATGCATTGTCATAAAACCGATTTATGTATGTCGCTTATTGTTTATAATTTTTCCCTGTTTGGAATTTATGGTTTGCATTCAAGTAGTGCCTACACCATCGCCTCCTAATTTATTCCATGTCCAATGTCCGCAGCAGCAGCAGGCATTTATGGAACTCTTTCCAACACGGTTAGCTGATGATGTAATTTATGATATGATATTTTATTAATAGTCTGCTTCACCTTTGTTGCAGTGAAGGCTTGCCTAACTGCGCAAATTAATTAATAAGTGTCCTTTTATTTAGTCATCGAGAGCTTTATTAGTCTTCTTATACATCTACGAGGAAATACTGATCGTTTTCCGTTTGTTTGTGCAAAACAGGTAAACCGCAACCGTTACACATTGCGGTCAGCTCTGCTAGCACTCGGTAATGAGCTGAGCAGTTCATTAATAAATTGATTAATACAATGGAAATACATTCGATATAGCGAAGCTACTGTACATAGTCATAGATTATGGTAAATTTAAACTGCGCATTTAATAATTACATCTGTAGTTCTATGGCTTCTTATAATATGAAAATATTGTATTATTTATTTAAAAAAAGCAGAATTAACCGGGTATACCTTCTTCCAGAATTTATTCCGCATTTCATTTTAATTCCAAAGTATTTGAAAATTTTAATATAGGTAAATAAGAAATAATACAATACAAAGTCGTAAAAGTTAACCGAGGTTTAGAGGTTTCTCTAACAAGAAAGGCTCTTGGAAAGTAAAGGAACATACTATACAAATACATATATTATAATAACAGCGAATTCCTTGTCAGACTTTCTTATTTTTTTCCAGGTACGTAGTAAGTTAAGTACTTTAGATAGGTAGGTACCTACCGCACGTGACTCCCACAAAAGTACATTAATCTGAGACCTATCTAAATCAAGGAATAACTATTATTGGGTAGGATTAGTGGTATTTAGTTGAATTGAAGTCCTGTCTTGAACACATTCACTTATGCTTAAATTATGACAGTTATTCCGCTTACCCATTTGCACGAAACGTTTTCTTCGTCCTTAATCATACGAACGGCCAGGGAATGGAATGCCTTGCCGACGTGTTGTCGGTGCTTCCTGTAAAATACAATGCTCCAACATCAGTCTCATCATCACTTAGAATCAGGTAAGAGCGAGGCCAAACCCGGGTTTAGAATAACATAAAAATACTCGTATTACCGAGTAAACCCAACAGGTCATCTATGTACAAAGGTGTGTCGTTGAAAATGGATCAACAAGTAGAGAGCCGGCGAAGTAGGCAATCAGGCCAAGGATTTGGGCTCGACCGCTGCTAGGTAACTGTTCAATTTAGTTTATTGAAGTCACATGTTGGTGATCCTTGATTTTAGCTCTTGGGTTTCAATAACTTATGAAGCCCTTTATTAATCTTTTTTTTTTTTTAGAAGAGTCGGTTGCCTTTGATTTAATCGACATAGAACTGGTAGCTTTCGCACGCGTGTAAAATCTCGTACTTAGGTTAGGTAGCTGGCCGAAAAGAAAAACTACGAGTGGCAGCTGTAGAAAATAAAAATTGCTTGGAATTAAGAATTGATACTGATGATAAAAATAAACAAATTGTTTAATTTAATGCGAATCTGAATTATATACAGCAATCTATTACTATTCTAAATGATCGTCTGAATAACGACGAAAAGTTTAGTTTGTTTGCAAAATCTGTGGCGTCAAAGCTAAGGCAAATGCCATTGCATGAAGTTCTAAATGCAACAAGAATCCCAGTCAATTATGAACCTTGTTACATAATAACTTTGCACCAAAATACAGATCATAACAATTCTAATACCATCTCAATGAAACAGGAAATAGGTCAGTCAGACCAAATTATTCAACAAACCAACGACAATTGCACCGTTAGTCTTTCTTGATTCGGCTATCCCTCGACCGTGCTCGGGTGAACGAGATAGTGCTGAAAATGATGAACCTGAAATGGAATCAGACGATAAAACAGAGTATAATATTACAATTATTTCGGTGGTGTATATACGAAATGGTGTTGGATAATGGTGTACCGGTAATGAAACGGATTAAAAGAAATGATTAGGATGCAAAATGTTTCAATATTGTGATTTGTGACTTTTATGGAGACTATGGAGACTGATGATTAACTATTAGAAAGACTGATGATTAAGTATTAGCTTGACTATTAGTAAAGTTATTGGGTGCCTGCTAATTTAAATACTTTAAAAACCTTTTTTTTCTGTTTTATTCAGAACCCATAATGGATTATTGAATATCTCAAAGTAACTGTAAATCCTGACAACATAGGTTATTTTCAAGTATACATGTTGTTTTGGTCAACGATGAGCGACTCAAGGGTGATAATATACACGATACTGATGCCAAAAAAATATTAAAAGTATATATCACAATTTTTCATGTAAAAATCCACAATTAATAAAACTCGTTGTTACATACACTCGTGGCCTATGTATGCGCTACGATAACTTCAAGAGAACTTGAACAAAGATTTTTTTAATAGTAATTAAGTATGTTAAAAATAATAATAACACAATTTTAGGAACTAAGATTATTTAGACTACCACCCCTGAGTCGCTCGTCGTTGTTTAAAACAACAGCCTATATTTATACAAAGCATATTTTCAGTAATCTAGTCACTCATGCCAATTACAGCTAGCCGGAAAATTGCCAGCTGTATTGTAGTAGAAAAGTGTTTTATAAACAACATGGAAAATTAATTTCCTCAAAGCAGTACGTTACCACGGCATCGGAGGCTGCGAGGGCAAAGACCGGGTCATGGAAACCGGGCCAAGGATCCTCCCGGTGCATTGAGTTGAGGCTGAGCAAGGCAGTTTGTCCGGGGGGCTTTCCACAATGTTTAAGTAGAAATGGGTCACGTGCTTTACCTATTTATCCTTCAAGGACTCTCTTTTGAACTGAAGCGATTAACATGGTATTTATAACGTAGGAGGAAGAGGGTTGGTTGAGATTTTCTCAAAAAGTACTTGACTAGGTTTTGAAAATTATTTACAACTACTTACATAGGTGTAGTGTACTCTAAACTATATCTACTATTAGTAAATCTCAACCTTATTGAGGCCCCCTGTGTAATTTTCTCTGTTTTCGACTGTACTAGGTACCTATTATTAATGAGTTTATTATTCTTGTCAGTGCGTCTTTAATTTAAAGCTTGAATGGAACAACCGGTCAGTACGGTCTCGCGATTTTTTCCTTCATGATTTAAAGAGTGATTTAAATATTCTTTGTTTATGATGGACTACACAAATTATACTACGATATGTTCGATCGAACTCAGATAATTATTTTTAGCGAAAAGAAGGATGATTAATGAGGAGTGTATTAGATGCATTAAAATGTAATACTTAATTATTGAAAAAGGTCTATCACTATCACACATCATCTTACAGTGTCGACATTGAATGACTCTTTTATTTATCTACTGGATTCAGTTAACTAAGAGGTTAGTTAGGGTCTGCCTATGTAACGAAAAAAATCGTTCATTTCAAAGTTTGCTGAGCATAGCATAATGCATATAAAAGAAATTCTGGATAAAAAAATCGGTTGATTTCATAAAAAGGTAGGTATCCTTTTTTGTCTTCTCAATCTTTTGTCTTTTGTGTCTCATTAATATGTCTTTCCTTATCCTTCTTACCTTACTACATATTAACTTCACAACCATCATCATTAAACACGACTTTTCACAATTATGTCGTCTCTGTAATGTCTGAAAGTTCCTCATTAGCCGGTCCTCGTTACCATATAATCCCAAGTGGATGTAATAGCACATCGACCGCTATATTCCGGGTCGATGACGTCACGCATGCGCCGTGTTCAACTACCCTCGCTCGATAACTGCGGAGATTACGCCTCACCCCATCACCCCACGCGATGCGGTGCACTGTCTGAGGTAAATGACTCGTGGACGTTATGATAGGTCTAGCTAGAACTACAAAACGCGGTTGTTATGGCATAATATTCTTCAAGAAAGGGAGCGACAAGAGAATTCAGCTGGGCTGGCCAGCATTTGGGAAGCTACGGCATATATTATTGTCTTCAATATCGCAATGCCTAAAAACAAAGGACTTCGACCCAAGAAAAGGTGGCTGGAAGGACTGCCTGCCAAAAAGATGAGAATCGGATTGAGTGACGCGCCTTGCACTATGCACATCACGGAATGCACATGCTGCTAACGGGACGATGTTTAATAGATTTATATAGGTATATTTTTTTCTGACTATGAGATAAATAGATCATAGGTACTAAGAAATTAACATCGGATATTGTCCCAGTCTTTGGAAATTACCTACCTGTTGATTTTTACTTTTATGGAATTACAAATACAATTGATAAATTGTATCAATAATGATAATATGATATAATTGTATCGTAAATTATAATTTACGAATTATGATTTGATATAGGTAATTTCCCAACACTAGTAAGTAAATAAATTGATAAAGTAGCACTTATCTGAGACATATGATGCAGTCCGAAGATAATACTGGTATGATTGCATAAACGGCTATCGTTGAAAATGTAATCGATGTTATATTATATCTACTGGAGCAGGAAAGATGATATTTATCCCAATGTTTCTATAGAACTACTCGTAGTTCGAAATGCAATCAATAAATGTACGTACAAGCACGATGAGGCGACGCCCGCCAATATGCCGTAGTGAGACTGTCTTTGTCCTTATTCCTGAACTGTATTATTAATTGTTACCATACTATGTGTAATACCACAAGGACACGGTGTGGTTATTACTATTACCACCTTACTGAGTGTGTTGTATTCATTTGCTTCAGCAGAACATAACATTATTAGCGGCAAAACCGCGGGAAAGCTCCCTGGCCCTCGAGTCCTATTATACAGGAAGGAGGCGACGCTGTTGCTAGAATTTGTGACGGTAGACCTGCGGTAGAGTCATAATGTGACAATAGTTTAAATTTTGCCTATAATTACAAACGGGCCGCGCCAACCTGACACCTGGAAAACATGACTAATCGAAATCAAAATATTGACCCCATATGGAACAAGATGAAACAATTCGTGAAGCTGAAACGATGAACATGTACCCTATTTTCATGTTTCAATCACAAACAGGTAAAAAGTCATAAGCAGGGGGCGTGCAGACACTCGCACCACCTGCATGTCGACAACCAAACTGTCTGGTTTGTTTACAGTTAGGTACAGGATTTTATGTGGAACTAAACTACTGTAGAACGCCAAATTTGTGACGGCAGAATCGACATTTATTTATACGTAACAGTTTAACTTTTGAATTCAAGTATGTTTCTGGCTCTATTTTAGATGTTTTGAATGTATTATTTCCGTTATAAAAGGCTACCGGTCCTATCCTATATCACTCAGATTAAGACGAACGATCGATACTTCATAATTAAAATAATAATAGAAATCCGTCAAGCCTCAGCTACAGGAAGGATACACAAAGAAAAGTTGTTGTGAAATATGAATTTATACATGTCATCTGGGTATTGAAATATACAATAGTAACGATAGAGATAAATAACTATTGAAATATTAATTGACTGATTTTAACATGATTTGGTGTATAATGAACAAGCAAAGTCTTTGGAAACACACAGACATTCCGCTCAGTATTTGGTTGGACTCGAGGGGTGAGTGACGTCACCAATCGATATATATGCCCCCCCTCCATTCCCCGTCACCCCTCGAATTACTTACATTATGATGTAACGGAGTATTTTGGTAGGGGTTGTTGTATGCCGGTACAATTTTATATCGTTTTCAAGGGTATTGTAGTTGAGAGGGTGGATATTATGAACAATAATTTTGGTGTTAACGATTGTACAGTTTTATTTATAGGCACAGTATCGTTACGTTGCATTACGTCACTCACAAACAGGTTATTATTTGTCTTTCATGAAACATCCATCATATTATACTGCATACTTAAACTTAAGCAATAGTGAAAAACAGTTATTGGTATTTATATCTAATAAAGCTCAAATCATTTCATTGTGTTTTGATGTTTATGCGGAACTGAAAATATTCTCAAAATTGCAATATACTTAGTGATTTATTTTAATAAAATCATCAAAAGAATAACCTATGAGTATCTTGTGTTTCTCCCTCGACATATTGACGTGCTTACGGGATTATTTCCAGCACATCATAAAAATTACATCATAATAAAATAAAACGAAATAACTTCATCACTGTCGCCAGCACTAAAAAGCGGAACATAGATCACTTGGAACAAATCCAAGTAAAATACAACCTAAAAAAAAGGAGGAAAGGAATTTATCAAAAAGCGTTCAGCAGAACAAAGAAGACAAAGAATGGATGGCATTTCCGATACTGATTTAAAATGAGATTACTCATAAAGTACAATGTGATTTTTAGTAGGTAGGTAATCAAGAATAATTTCTTGATGATGCGTTTTCGTGTGGTAACTCCAATATATTGAAGTAATCTTTACTAAATACGTGGACTGGACAGGACGTAAATAAACATTGACACGTGTTATGGGTGCGGGCTAACGCATGCGCAGTGGACCACAGCACCCATCATCGATCCGGAGCAGACCACCCCGACACATTATACGTGATGGAAGTGCCCAGGTAGAGTACTTGTATGAAATGGGGAAAGGGGCAAGCTAAGGAGGAAACCACACTGCAAAACACGAGATAAATATATAGGAAACAATAGATTTCACAGTAGTACCTAATCTAAAGAGCTGATAATCGTAATAACAACACAGAGGACAGGGAAATAAACAATAAATACAATATGCTATGCTTATGTTTAATAATAATAAATATTTTACATTGTAATTATAGAATTCACATAAAATAATAATAATAAAAATTTGCATCTTTAACAACACAGTACTTAGGTACATACAGATACACATATACTAAAAATAAGAATAATAAGTAGGATTCTGGTTAAAGTGATTTTCAGAGTTCCTAAAAATAAGTAAAGAAACAGTAAACGGTGACAATATACCTAAATATATTTAAAAAATATACTAATTGTTATTGTTACTGAAATGGTACTTATACATAATTCTAAAGCTCATGAGACATGACGCGACATGAGAGAACAAAGAGAACGACATGCACTGCGATGGGTGGGATAGACGTACGTACGTTCGTACATACCATAATCAATACCATAGCAGAGATCCACGACCGACGGACGACAGACCACTGGTCCTGAAAATCAATACCCAAACGAAACTCCCGAGGGCGTGCCTAGGATTGTCATGTATAATACCTAACAAACCTGTACCAAATTCTGTTAAAATGTTATGTGAACATACAGTACTTTTAGACACATGGGCAAAATACATAAGGTTAAAACTGCGTCTGGCAGTTGCAGCTATCTAGATGAAAATAAACAGAAGGTATTATGTACTTACGCTTGAAAAGAAAGATGCTCGCGCAGGCGTAATAGCAGTTTCGTTGGGTGGTATCATCGTTTGGTAGTGACACCGTTGACTACTGGCAACTATTGGTACAGACAGACTGACGCAACATGGCTGTAACACTGCTAAAATTATATCTTCAATGAGGATGTTATTCATTGTTTATTTCCATAATGCTCACCTACGCGATATTTTTTTCGATTATTAAAATATGGAATTATTAATGACCCACATAATCGAGCACGAAATCATTACCTATATTGTATGACCTAGAATTCCTCAAGCTGAGTAAAGAAAAGATAAAGTTGTTATTCTGTATTATCTATAATTGCAGATATGATCATAATTTTCTTTGGGTTGGGTTGATAGTTTTGCGAAAAACAATTAAAATTTTGTTGATTAGATTAAACTTCGTGTTTATTTGCCATCAGACAGGTGGTATATTTACGAAGGCTGGTATCTAGGAAAAAGAACTGTGATTGGTATAAAAGTAGTAATGAGATCACTCTGTTCTGTCGCCCTCGTCTAATGGACTAAACGAACAAATGTAGAGAATGGTAGAGAGGTGAATTTGATTACGTGATTGCGAAGTTCGACGCTATTAAATCCGGACAAAGACTTTGCAACTTTTGAGAGTTGTTCTGAATGTTCATATGAATTTTATGTGATGGAGAGAGATAAACTGATACAAATTCGTAAACTAGGTAGGTATCTAATCTACATACTTATAGGATAATAAAAAAGATTCATAGGGAGTCATCATAGATCCCTCTTTCAAATATACCTTTGTGTGCCTTTGTTACCCGTTCTTTGTAATCCCATCCCCGTTTACCTGGCCTGGCTATATAGCTAACTGTTTTTGCTCTGATCCTCGGTCGCGTGTAGTAGTGTACCAACCAACAAAAAGTGATGAGCCTCCATTATTATTATTAAGTAGACAACAAAAATGAGTGGCAACATGGCGAGCTGCAAAGCGACGTTGCCGCGCCGCGCACTCGGCTGACTCGTCACGTGACGTCACGTCTCAAGATGGCCGCCACACCGGTCGCGTCCCCCGCCTGCTCCCGTCGTCGTCGTCTTCTATCCAACCAGCCGGATCCGTTCGTTCGTGTTGCTCGGTAATAATAATTTAGAATGCAGCCGTTGGAAAGGAAACCGAGCGAGAATAGATTGAAATTTAATGCATCAGGCAAAGCACGTCGGGTAATTCATTGGTCTGACCGTGCCTACATAACGCACTACTAACGCTAATTGTTATTCTACAACAGCAGCTGTTTACTTTCATTGAATATTATAGGAATTGAGTTCGATGGAATGAGTGAGTGACATTGCCAGCTTAGTAGTGACTAGTGACTCATTTTGTCAATGGCCCACAACAACACGCTAAAACTAGTCCCACTCATCGCTTTATTTCGATTTAAGTATTCATTAATACTCGTTTAATACCTGTTTAATCCAGGGATGAATCCTCCAATGTCTAGTCTAGGACATTCCTTTTGTCAGCAAATTATAATTTGTTTCCCAGTCATGCATGACTCATGGCATGGCCAATCGGTAATTTGTTGTTTATCATTACTTAACTGAACACATGAATCCTTGCCATATGTAGTATTTCTGAGAATAAGGTAGGTGCCTGCCTACTTGTTTACCATGAATGTTTACAATATTATTTTCAGAAACAGGTAAATACCTAATTGTACTTACATACAGGTTTGGAGATAAGGTAGGTACCTACCTACCGTTAATTAAACGTCCTTTCCATAATTAACCTAGTAGGTACTCGTATAGCAGTTTCGTAAAAGAACAAATATTTTACGTCGTCTATGTAATCAATTAGATCATACATACAATATACATATCCCAACTAACTTTTTACTGCATTTACTAAGATACACCTTGGATTGCATGTATTTAAGTATGTACCTAACTACCTATCGAGTTCGTTATCGCGCGATAAGTATGTTATGGTTGCTTGCGCAGCGTGGCGCGATGTCGGCGCATCCGCGTCGTCAGCTAACGGCTCGTCCTCCGGCCTCGGTACTCGGCGCGTCGTCGTGTCGTGGTGCTGGCTGCGCGCGCTGACGTCACCGCTCGATAATGGCCGCCCGCCACCGGCCCCCCGCGGCACCTTCCCCTGCCCCACCGGCCACCATTGCCCCGCCGCGAACCGCGTCCACGGGCGGCTCAGTCTCTTGCCGACCAGCTTACGGTGCGAGTGCCTTCATAGAGCAACACGATAACTGAAATCCGCGGATCCGAATGTGAAACGGTGTTTCCCTACCATGGTGACAGTGCTTCTTTTTCAGAGTTTGAAAAATCTGTGACAATTTTCAAGAGAAGCGAAGAAAGCCGATCTCTCGCGCTCCGCACAACGCCCGGCGCAGAGATGTCGGTGATGCAGAAGCGACAGCACTGCTACCTGTGCGATCTGCCCCGCATGCCGTGGGCGATGCTACACGAATTCTCAGAAGCTGTGTGTCGCGGGTGCGTCAACTATGAGGGCGCGGACCGCATCGAGGTAGTACTCGATACTGCACGCCAGTTGAAGCGCGCACACGGCTTCCAGGAGGGTCGTGGACCAACACACGCTAAAGCCACACATCGCTCGCCTCTGGAGGCTCATCAAAATGGGTCCGAAACTACGTCTAGAGGGCAACCAGCGCCACCAGCTCATCATACTCCAACTGCAGCTGGATTCACGCTACATCATGCACGGCCGAATGCTGGTGCCGGCTTATTGACAGAGTACGGTCGTCGGGACGATCACGAGGGCCGGAGACTGGCACACCTGCCGACACACCATCTGCCGACGCACGGCGGGGCTCGTCTGGCGCCAGGCTTGACTCTCAAGCGACCGCTCGACGATGACGATCATCAGAATCATCACGAGCCGCCCAAGAGGCTTCTTGAGGAACACCCTCGACCACCGCTAACGCGTGGTGATTCCCTGCCGGCAGTTTCTCTAGCAGCTCCGTTTGCTCCAGACCGCGTTTTCAAGCAGGAGAAACATCCTCTTCGTACTCCATCTTTTGATGCAAGTTCATTCAAATCAAATGGTGAGTTGACAATTTTCAATTTTGTTTAAGATTCCTACCTAGTTAAAAAATTCTACAAGTCGGTATTGTTGTACGATTTCTTTTATATTGACCATATTGATCAAAAAAATTGCAGACATGGCACCAACTTTGGAGCTTAAGATTTTGAGCCCTGAGCTAGCGCATCGGAAGCATGTATTTTAATCTAAGTACCTACATATTATTTTGACTTTGTTGCATGGGTAGTAATTTTCATCTACGTAATGTCAGGAATAAATATTGCGATTCATTAGTCGTCTCGTCGTTAATTACATTATATTACTTACATATTACCATATCCTAGTATATTGCAAGAGGTGCTAGATGTCAATCACGTCGTGCAATACAACTACACTTGAGTACCCTAACTATGTCATCTCACATAATAATTTTATCTTTGCAACTCTCATAGTTGTTATATTTTTCTCTTCTTCACGTTCCTCTTCTTCACCATCCCTATATTCACCCTCTGGACGGCTGCCCGAACAAGGATTATATTGCTGCCGTGGATTATATTCTTCTCTATATTTCTGATCTATACGATATACGATACGAAGTCTACCAATCCACCGACTGCACGTATACTATCTTGTTTAAGTAAACTCTGAAAGCCCATTTTATTGCAAACGTTATGTTTCACTCGTCTTTATATAGTTAGATAGGATCAACACTGTTTCATCATAAAACAGGTCCTTTTATGCTAATTCTAGAGTTTAGACAAGGATATTCTTTTGAATACATACAAATTATTTGGCAAGTTCCTCAAAAGTATGTTTCAAGATTGCTCATTAATTCAGTTATGGATGTAATTGACTGGAAATGGTATTTATTACCAATAAATACATACCAAGGATTTATTCTTATTGGACCAAAGTCCATCCTTTTGTTATTTTATGAATTTATTTGTCTGATGTTGGTTCTTTTCTCGTTTTTAGACAATAGATAATATTATTCGAATCGTAGTAGTAAATACCGTGCATTTTATGATTGGTTTTGTTTTTTCATTCAATCGTCCTGTAACATCGGAGTTGCAGGCAATGAGAAGGCAGATAGGCTGGCTAGCGAAGCCACTACTTGTGGAACGGAAGTGGTATGTAAACCTACTGCTGCAGAGCTCATACCACTCGCTAGAGTGATGTGCACAGAATTGTGGGATAAACATTTTGAGGTGAGCTCTGTAGCAAAGGGTATATGGTATAAAGCCATACAAAGCCGTCCACCACGAAAGCCATGGTTTGAGAATGTCGAGTGTCCTAGGAGCACACTAGTGATGGCCTTCCGGCTGAGATCCGGTCATATTCCATCAAATAAGTTTTACCATCTAATGGGCAGAGCGGAGACACCTTTGTGTAGTACATGCAACCAGGTGGACGATGTGTATCACTTGTTGGTGGAGTGTGGCCGGGCGGCGGCCCTGAGACGGCGCTTACTGGGAGACGAGGCAGGGCGCAATGGCCAAGTCAACATTATACTGAGTAACCCCACGTCAGAGATTGCAAGAGGACTGTACGCACTCGGTAAGCGCTGTCTCACGACAGCAGGCTGAGCGCGAATCGATGTGTGCTCCTATGAGGCTGGCATGGGACATAATGGACCCAAAAGCCTCAACAAAAACTTGAAAAAAAAAAAAATCGTCCTGTATCATCTTTGTTTTTCTATAACTTCTTTCTCTGGAGTATTGCTCATCATGGTTGGTTAAAAACTAAGAACATTGATTTGTTAAATACCGGTAGGTACTTGTCTTGTAGTTTGTGTTGTCCATATAATATATTCATATATTTTCATGACAATAACTACCCAAGTACCCATGTACTTATAATATAAGAAACGAATTCTATAAGTACTAAATAACACTTTAGGCTCTTGCGCAAAGCGACAACCACAAACATTCATATCTCCTAACGCAAGTATTTCTAAGAATGCGATACTACCATCTCATTGTTTCGCAACAGTAAATCGGTTGTTTATCAATAACACTCACTAGGTTACTACTTTAAAAATGGTAATCTGATAGAACCATGCGTTCAGCGATAACGTGAACGATAGACAGCCCGAGAGCATGAAATCTCACGCAGGCGATGTGAATTGTGGCTGTTTTGCGCAAGCGTCCGCCACTCCGCCATCGCCATAGGATTCATATCTAGGTAGGTGCACTCAGTCCATAAATACTAAACCGGTTCGACTGGTTGGTTGAGCGTTCTCGAAAGCGAGCCCGCGCTCGCGGCCTCTCTCACACAACCACACAACGTACAACACCCACGTAATGTAAACGCAAGGCGAGGTGCCGCCGTGAATGTATACACGACACAGCAGTGTGGCAACGTCGCGTGACGACATTTTCGCTCGCGT
Source organism: Tachystola acroxantha (assembly GCA_963506565.1). Lineage (NCBI taxonomy): Eukaryota > Metazoa > Arthropoda > Insecta > Lepidoptera > Oecophoridae > Tachystola > Tachystola acroxantha. Next base: position 6,983,375 of record OY735885.1, on the reverse strand, counting down.
ACGTATCGTATGTAGGTAGGCCGGCAGGCGAAAAAATATAGCGCCTGCCTACGCTTGGCAGAGTCGTTCGACCACATTCCGTTGGCGTGTGTGTACTGCAGGGAGCGCGGCCACGAGCTGCCGGCCAAAAAGGTCACCGCGCGTGACGTCACCAGGCAGCTCCATATGGGCCGGGCCTTCATAAAGCACGACCAAAGCGTAACACACCCTTTCGCACCTCAATCTAATGAGCAATCATTGTTTACATTCGATTTCGGTGATAATGTAGAGCAACAAGTTTGATATAAATATGTCGTCCAAATAAGTAACATGTTTATTGTTTCTGAACACAATTCACATTCATGGTGATGAAGAGAATACTAAAAACGATATTCAGAGCTCTGTAAAAACTATAATTGCATATTATTATTATATTTTTCGCCAATAATCATGCATATTGTCCAATCTTAATATATAACGTCATTACTAGACAGCGAATCGTACATCTACCAAGTAAGAAACAACAAATCTGACCAGAACCCCCAGAGATTGTAGTTTTGTAATAATGTACCGCGATATATACGCGGCGTTTGCGGCGACTGGGCCTCATTTTGAGTCACAATAAATAAAACATTTCATAACTTAGCAACGGAACGGCTCACTCAGTGCACCACACACACATGAGGCCAGCATGAGGCTCATAATATAAACGTCGACGTTTGGCAACGTCGCACCGACCGTTCGCGCTTCGCGATACGATTCGTTGCACATTTCAGTGTGCCACTCGTACTCGTATCACTTCAATTTATTGTATGTAGGTACTTACCTATCCGTCTGCCACGGGAGTTGGCCCGCGCAGCCCGTGCCACGCTGTGATTGTGACCAGGCAATGACACATTGGTCTCTACGTAAGCACGTATTAACACACAATGCTATTTATAATACATTATATGCATGTGTGAACGTGTGTTTACTATCTGTCGGTCCACCGCACGCAAACGATGTGTCATCCAACATTCAATTTGAGGTTATTCCGACAAACGAAAAGAAGTTGTTCCATTGCGCCGTATTGAAATCCACCACTTTTATATAACTAAAAAATTCGCCTCTCTTTTGTTTCCGAATTTATGTACTTATAGTATTCTATAGTATTACAATCAATAGAAGTAGGGAGATATTAGTTAGTTTACACCAGTACACCTCCTTCTGAAGAATCGTTGTTGTTTTCAAGGCAGGCAAAGATCAGAGACCATACAGCCTTCGTTCTGAACAATACCGACTTGTACCTTTTCTTTAAAATACCTGCATAATCTCATTAAGTATAATAAAAGTTCAATTACGATTGCTCATTTATTAAATTCTTTGCAGGTTATGGAAACAGCGCACCGCTTACAAATGGCTCGGCTGGCTCTCCACTCAGCCGCACAGCTGGTTCGCCACCAGTGACAGTCGCAACCGGCGCTGGGCCATCGCCCATGGCCGCCCTGATGTCAGTGGCTGACACCCTGCCCCCAGGGTCGCCACGATCGGCAGGAGGGTCACCGCCACAACCACCACAACAGCGATCGAACAGTCGCTCCAGTCAACATTCACCCAATTCTTCAGGTATGTCGTCCCGATATTTTATTTCACCATATTTATTCATTCATTAACCAGAACACAGCGTGATTTGTTAGAATTAGTGATATTGTTTAGTTTATAATTAGTAACCCACGTTTAGCTATCAATTAATGAACATTATTATCTTAGAAGTTAAAACATATTCACAGAATATGCTATTATTGCTCATGCTTCATTCATTTCTGTGCTTTATTATATTGAAATAAATTAGTCTGCATAGCTTGATCAATTCCTTTGCTTGAATACGCTCCGCTCACTGTTATTTCGGAAACTTAATTAAATGTAACATTCTAATGCTGTTAGCCATAATATAACTAGTTTAACCTCACTCCGCTTAAACCGTGTTTTTGTCCCTTTCACACTTCGTTAAGAAAGGAGCCGAAGGCTTACACTGTTGACTAACTTTAAATGACGTTTATGGCTAACAGCGTATTTGGTTATTGATTCGTACCGAAGGATCGGTTGAATGCGTGTGTTTACTATCGTTTCGGCCGCGGGCGGGCGGCGCCGATCGCCGCGCCGACCGAGCTCACGGCGTGGCGCCCGACGACCGCTTGTGCCCATACCGTCCAGCTAGCTAGAGTCTGCTGATTTCGTAGCGCGTAAAACCATCCGAAATCAACTGGCCTAATTACGTTTAATATTCAATTATACATAGTTTAGCAGACGGTAGCAGGCCATTTCTAAACTTTAGGCGCGTTTTGTGTTTAACGACGTTTGTGGGCAATCGAACTAAGTATCTGATCGGTTCGGCAGGGTCGAACGGCGGGCGGCGGTCGTCGGGCTCGCGACACGTGTCATCGACGACGTCTGTGTCGTCGACGGAGGCGGGCGAGGGCGCAGACGCCGCGGCGCCCGCGCCGGCGCCGCTGCTCAAGTGCACGCTCTGCCAGGAGCGCCTCGAGGACACGCACTTCGTCCAGTGCCCCAGCCAGCCGCACCACAAGTTCTGCTTCCCCTGCTCCCGCGATTCCATCAAGGGACAGCATGGATCTGAGGTGAGTTCTACATTTTGAAATCAAACTCACTACATACATTGTAAAAAATTCTAAGGTATTAAAATTAAATTCAGAGTATAAAACATATTCGAACACAACCTTTATCGTTATGAATTTATGTTATCTCCTTGACGTAGAGATAATAAAGTGGTACGATAATTTTCAGGTATACTGTCCGAGCGGGGAGAAGTGCCCTTTGGCGAACTCGACGGTCCCATGGGCGTTCATGCAGGGTGAGATCGCCACGATTCTGGGCGAGGAGTTCAAACCGAAGAAGGAGCGGGAGACCTAGGGCAGCGCGACGCCGCTCCGACTCTACCTCTTGTCCCTCTCGCTGTGAAGCACACGGGAGGAGTGCCGCGGCATGCGGCCGGGCGCACGCGGGCAGTGCGCGCGGCTCCGCGGCGGGGCTCGGCCGGCCAGCCAGCCGGACAGCCGGGCCAGACGAACCGATCACTTGTATAGTACTCTGTAAATAGTATTACGTTAGTTCGCTCACCGAAACTGTCGACGATCTGGAACCCGCTTTGACGCGGGGTCGCCCGGACATGTGCCGCAGTCAGAATATTGGATTTGCAAAACATATTAAAAGCAATTTTAAACGTGCGATGAAAATGCTGCAATAATCTGAATGCAGTACATATCCGTCTTTGACGATTTTTGGAATATTTTTATCTCATTTTCGAGATACTTACTATATGGTTACGGGAAGGTGTTCCCTTGTAGGAGGTGTCGTTACACGTCGAGGATAGACGCTGCTCGTGCAGTACGTTTTTTCGGATGCCATTTTCTTAGTTACCTTTAGGTTCCGAACCATAGTGAACTTGGCATTTATTTATGTGATGTTATACACGTACGATACGAATATTATGCGATATATGGTCATGACATATTTTATGTAGTCGAAGGTACTGATTGTAAAAACGTAGATTTTTGGATAATGGAAGCGCATCGCTCCCTGTACAGATCTTAGGTCGATGTGTATTTGTATTTATTACATACAGCGCATGCGAAATAGTCTTATTTATACAAGCGATTTATTCAGAGTGGCTCGAGTTCCGTTACTGTCTTGCATTCGATGACAAATTCGGCCTGTTGAATTATTTTCGCAGAAACGTTTCTTCTTTTCTAAATCATCCAAAAATTAGATTCATTCTAATTTTGGTCGCAGTTCAGTGGGACTGTCGATGTTTGCGTTGAGTATTTCGTAAGGATAAGTTAATGCGTTTTGGGGTTGAGATTCGTGCGTGTCGCAAGCTGAGCTGACGTATCTTCGGCTCAGGGTGCGACACGCGCGCTGGGTAGGCTGCAGTGTAGCGGGCTCGCACACGCGGGCGCGGGCATACCTAGTCATTTTGTGAAATGTCAAATTGTCAGAACCGCGAACACGCGGCCGTTATAGGAACTCTTAAAACTCGCTGCTATATTTGTATAAAGTGAAGTAATTATCATTATATAATTATCATTATAATGGCATAATGTTAAACAATTTGTAGTGTATGTCAATTTCGAAGGCTATCAGATATCGGCCGCTTGATTATTGTGTTTTACATTCACTTCAGTCGCTTTTTAACTACAACGCAAGTTAAACTTAACTTTTCACTGGAGTTGCATTGTTCTAGCTGTTGTATCCTTTAGTAAGTAGGTACTTGAATAACTTGTATGGATCTTAGAAATGGTTAGCTTCCAATGAGTTTTAACCTATGCTTGTTTGTAGGTAGAATTCATATTTTGATTTGTAATCGGCAATAGACACTCGCGTTTACAGGCTTAATAAATATGTATGTTAGTTCGCTATCGTTTCTTAATTTTACTACTTCGATGTTAATTATTAAACTAGCTTTATATGTATCTGTATGAATATCTAGACGTTATGTCTTTAAACTCTTTGAACATTTCAATGAAATTGATATGTCCGCTATTTATTTTAGATGGTATATTTGTGTACATATGCGTACATTGTACATAACACACTTGTCTACTTTGTAAATATTATAGATAACATAGGACAGCCTCGAGGTTTGAGGGCTTTTCATCCAGTATTACTAGGGACTGAGCCTTGTAGATTACAATACCTTTTTAACCTCTTTTTAACTTAAGAATACTATCGGTATCGGTGGCTGTACATCGCTAGTCATGGATACATTACGAACTTGGAAATATTGGGATTTTCTTTAATACTTGGTTATCAAAGACCTACACGAATACTTCAGAAATAGTGTAAGTTTGTAACGCATCTGTGGCCAGCGGTTATAACATAATCAACCACCGTTTAGGATCTTTTCAATTTTATATATCAAACTTGAGTAGGTAAGTAGTTTTTTTATCTTATGTTCAAAGCATACTACTGCATTCAATAACACCTAATTAATATTCAATTCGCCAGTATAAACAGAAAAAAATATATATTTAACGGATCATTGTTTTTAAAAGTTTGTGATATGTTTTACTTTAAAATAAAAGTGATTTTCTAAGAATGCTATAACGTCGACGTGTTTCTGATGGATTCGAAATTGATCGTTAGAATTATCAGTGCGAATCGCCCTTCAAAGGAGGGAAGGGTTTGTCAAATAAAATTAGTTTCCTGCCGAACGAGGCAATGCTAAAATTGTAAGCACAAAACGTGCATCTTATGTTTACTCCTTTGATGTGTTAAATGTTCGTGATTTTCGATGTCAGTTTTAATGTACCTATAATATTATATCTTTATTGCTCTAAATATTATCTATTAGTTATATGTACGCTCTTCAAAACAACAATATGAATTGTTAATTAATCGGTGATGTTAAAAACGTCATTTCTGGATATGTTTTATGAGAGTTGCCTTTTGTTGTTAATTTCATGTCCTAAGAATTATATAAGTAATAAATCTATCTCTTATTGTCGACAAAGTTAAATCGTATAAATTTTAACAATTAATTTGTAACTAGTGCCTATGTTTTACTTTATACGCGTACATTTAACACATCGAAGCGTTTTAGTCCGCCTTTATCTAAATAGGCTTGTTTGTAGATGTCGATTGGTCGACACGAAAATATATAATTTTTGAGAATTGTTCTCTTTCTTACTGTAAGCAGCAAGTGAAATGCTTCGATTAAGACGTTAATGTACATGTTGGTGAAATACAATTGATGTGATTTTGTATCTTGGACTTTTTATTTTCCTACCTGCTTCAAACGGAATTTATTTGAGTTGCGTAATGCTTCATCTGTACGGTATCTACATTTACTTTACAGTTTCTACATCTGCATTTACGAAATAGCTCTCATTACAGCATATTGGAAAAGACTATAAAATTCTGAATAAATAAATACTACGATACTCGTAAACTGACAGTTTCTTAGCCATACCGATAGTATGCTGGTGCAACGTGACAAAGAACTACGTGCTATGGTAAGCATGGTGCGCCGCTAGTTCAATTATCCAAAAAATAATAATAATAAATGGGTGTTGCGATTTTTTTTCCATTTGTGATTAGGCATAGAATATACTCGGGATAATGCCAGAAGTCTGTATATAATTCTATAGACAGAGTTCATCTTTGGTAGACATAGCGGTCTACGATTCTATAAGCATCAAATTAGTTTATCGCCCACGTGTGTATTTATTTGTTAGATCATGCTCCTGATAAAAGTTGCCGAGATTGAAGTCAATTAACACTAGTAGCGAAACCAAGTAAATGTACAGCAACAACCAAGTAAATAGCGTATTTTCAGTCATGGTCTAGCCAGTTTAATCTGATAGATAAGAATTAGGTACCTATATTTTACGAAGTATGCATACGATATAACAGATCCGTTTTCCTTTTTGTTCGCAGATCGGTGCTCAGCCAACGAGAAGATGCCAGAGCCGCTGTGTCTGACCAACAGGTGAGGGCGGAGACCCCTCGCTACCCAGTCGATCGATATTTGGTCAGTATAATCGGTATACTAGATATTATACTAGTCAAGAGCCTATTTTAGTACCTACCTAACCTATCATAAATTCCAATTTATTACAGGTTGAGAGCAGCAAAAAGTTTGAATTAGTTAACATCATAGACGACGAGATTTGGAACCCGGAGCCAGCACTCCGACCCGAAGACGAAATTATACTGAGAAAGTTGCATGAAATGCTGCAATCGACCGCAGACGACCTGAAGTTACTTTCCGGAGAACTGTCAAAATTTCACGAGCCAGTGGTACAAGTCAAAATGCAGCCGACGCCGTTGGACGAAGAATTCAATGAAAAAATTCATATCGAAGAAGTCGTTAATGCCAGATTTCATGGGCACAAGATTGTCGGCAACTCTATTTCGCAGTCTCCTGTGAATAAAGTGAACGACACTGATTTTCGTAAATCCGTAAAAAACAATCTACAAAAGGCCAAGATTAATACTGGTGTTCAAGGAAATTCAGTATCTATAAAGAAACAATGTTCTTTGAACAGAAATTTAGCAATAACGCGCCCCAAAGTAATACAAATCGGTGAGAATGGAGAAGTTACAAAAAATATGAAACTAAATAATGGTAAAGTCATTAATAATATGCCGGCAGTTGCCTACAATGAATTCTATTTTAAATACGTGGAGCCGAAAATTAAAGTAAACCCACAAAGAAACCTTCAGATCCAAGATATGCCAAGCATAAATATCAGAAGCGAATTGAAAGAACAAAAAGTTTTGCAGATAGACATTATTCCAGAGGCTAAAGATAATTTTAAAAATACCACAAGCAAACCAAACATATCCGTCATAGCTATGGAACACCAAACAGAAGCTGTAACTCGGGTATCTAAAGACATACAGCCTTCGACAAGGAATATAGTACATTATCCAAAATTGTACACTATTAACAAGCAACCCCTAAGAAAGATATCTACAATGTCGGCCTGTGATAGTAGTGGCTCAACTAACAACAATAGTTCTGATACTCAACATGTCATAAATACTCAGAAACTAATCAAAAGTGTTATCAGAACTTCACCTAAAAGTTCAGTTCGTATAGATCGTGGTACTAAAAACAAAGACAGTATCAATAAGAAGGAATCGCAAAAACGGTATCATTTAAATTTGGATGAATGGAAAAAGAAACTGAATACAGTCTATGGACACGCTAGTAATCCAAAAAGTAATAACACTACTTCTAAGAATATTAAAAAAGAGTCTCTGAGAAAATCTAATTTGCCATCATCGTCTAGGTCAAACAACCCAAAGACTAGTATTTTGAACAATGCTGACTACATACCATATTCAAAATTAACACTTGGCGGAGTTCCAGTTAGTGACGTCGAAAGAGAAATATCAGATATACCTCATAAAAACGACATACCACTTAGCCCCATCTTGGACAAAATTCTGAACAGTAGGGAAAATTCATTTCAAAACGATAGTCCTAGACGGATCAAGAAAAGCGATAGTCCTAAAATTCTCACTACGTCTGATGAAAATTTATTACAAGAGGTATTAGATATAGAAAATACTGTAAGTGGGACTATATCTAAAAATCTTAAGAAAAACAAGAATGCAATGACAAAACAACCTACTGACAAAACAAATAAAGTCCCAAATAGTGATGGTAGTGATCATGATAGTTACGCAGACGACTTTGAAGATGACAAATCTGATAATACCCAAAATTCTGTAAATAAACCCAATTCAGACCCTCCGTATGAGGCAAATATTTCTAGTAAATTTACCAGTGATGATAATGAATCTATTAATAATGAAATAAATATTAATGATTCGCAAACAAACGTCCATAATAGAACTTATACAAAAGCTTTAAACCTCTCATTTAAGAACTCTGTAGATGTTTACGAATTTGTTCACTCTGTCGACACCCAAGATAGCGCTACACAAAGCAATATTACCCATAAAATTTCTTTAAAAGAAACTCAGACATCGCCTAGAAATGACAGATCAACCATACAACCACATATTCACAATGATTTATGGCCTTCTATCGATCCACGAGGAGAAGTCGAGAAGATGTTCAAACTAGAAAAGGACTTCATAAAGAAACTTATCATTGAAGAATATGGCGATTTATTAGAAAAAAATATTGCCAAACCTTCAACTTCCTCGGAAGTGGGCCATGATAGAGACATAAATGTACATGCTTTCCAAAAAAATACACAAACATCTCCAGCGCATGTCAAAAGTGTAATGACGTCTCCTACGAGGACTAAAACGAGAACCACGTCACCTTTTTTATCATTGACTGTTGATCATCAAACTAGTCCCATGGTAGTTATCACTAATGAAGAACAATTCAAGGTCGAGGTGGACGATGATGAGGGAGGAATATCCATCAACCTTTCGTCACCAAGATTCAGTTTGCGATTACCACAAACATCTCGAGACGTCTTAACTAATCTGGAAGTGTGTAGTCATACATCTAGTAACGTTGAAAAAGACAGAGATAGATCCATTGATAAACCTAATCAAAATACATCTAATAAAAAGAATGCACAAAGTAGTTCAACTTCATTAGATGGACATAATTCGTCTTCGGAAATAAGTAGTCTTGGAGAGGTGAAACTGAAACTTAAAAGAAGGTTGACAAAAAATCGTGTATTAACAGTTTCTGAGTCCAGTTCTTCATCGTTAGTGTCAAGGTCCAGTATGGAAGCACAGATTGGAGGAATTTTGCCCCTGAGGAGCGAAGGAGAGGTTAGTGTAGGGCAAATTAGAAAAACTAAAGCAAGTCGGAGTGATGGTGAGACGAGTTTTGGACAGCTCATAAAGTGAGAAGTGCTGTTATTTCTTTTTTTAATAAATAAGCAAATTGAAACTTTTCGTAATTGTAATGTACTTCATTGTTTACAGTAGTTGTAATGTACTTCATAGTTTACAGTAGTTTACTACGCGATCCTGTTAACGTTACGTAATGTTTATGACAACTTGCTGTTTGTCGAATTATAAAATGGTTATGTGATTATAATTATTAAAAATGTTTAGTGAACACTACGTTTAATATTCATATAGTGTTCACCAAAATGTTGTTATTATTCGGCGTATAATATACAGGGTGTAACGAACAAGGTACAAAATAAAAATACTTAAATCAATGTTCAAATTGATCAGCTGATCGGTACAAAATGTATGAAAAGACAAAAACAAATTATTCCCCAACAACAAAAAATTTCGGCCATACCCTTTCCGTTACACTCTGTAAAATATCGCTCCGTAGGTATGTTGGACTTGTAAAAAATATGAACTTTATCTGAATATAGATAATATTGGACGACTGTAGTGCCTTCTCTCTTAGTTGAGCAAGTATAATCAGTTTTTATTATTACTTTTTTTTTCAATCAAGCGTCGTCGGTTGCTATTAGTTCACCTAAAGTACAAACCGATATCACAATGTTATTTTGTGATATTTTAGTTTAATTTATTGTTTAAGTGTATGGATTAACATAACAAATACTTAATAAAAGATTAGCAATATTTTTTTTACTACGCCATTTAGCTACGTTTTATTTACATGTATATCATCTAGCTAGGTAATATAAATAAATATTTTAATGCTACTGTACTGAAATAAACAGTTGATGACAAATATGGTTCATTATTTTATTTTAATGTATCTAATTATGCATCTTTATTCTGCTTGAAATACCTAACATTTGCATATTGATTGTGAGAACGCCAGGATTTTACAACTTTACCCACGATAGGTAAAAATATACTTTACTGCTAAGCTTTACCGGTATTCTTTGCTGATACTAATAACGCATCGAAGTAATAAACTGACATTGGATTGGATGGATTAACTATGACATGGGGTAAGTGCACAGAGTTTTCTATTCAAAAGTAAGGGTAAGTTATTGGTTAACCACCCACCTCGGCTGTTCACCTCGGACACCTCGCCTCGGTGCACAAATTACTAAGAGGATATTCTAAATTCTACGAACCTCGGTGGACCACGGGAAGTTTTTCCACAGATTACCCCGACTCAGATGGGAAACCGTAGTGCAAAGCCAAAAACCTTATAGAAAAAGAAAAAAAAAGTATGGTTAGTTACCAGTGTGCAACGCTCCAAGGAGCAGCGCTAGTGTGCAACTAGTGAAGGGACGCAACGTTTTTAATGGTATCGATATATATTAGGGATGGGCTTACGATAAAAAAAATATCGATAACCTTATTTTAATTCATAATTCAATAAAAGTAATGATTTTACATATTACCATACTACCACATTTTGTGGTAGTATGGTAATATGTAAAATCATACTATTCCTGTAGTTGTATGGTACAGAAATAAAAATGCCAACTAGTAAGTATTTAGAAGCTCTCCAATTTATTTTTATAATCTACCATTGGAAATTAGTCGAGTTGAAATAAATATATTATAAGAATATAAAAAATAACTATTATAATATCTAAGCCTAAAAAATATAAACGTAAACTAAAAACTAAATACAGGTACGGACAACAGCAGATCGATGGTAACACTTACAGTACGATTCTAAATCTTACGACGCAGATAATCCAAAGTGTTACACTTGATTTGCTGTTAGCTGTACAGGGTGGAAACGTTGTGTCCAGTGCATAATTTCGCAAATTTAAGATATATTTTAAGACTTTAAACTGATATCGAAATTGTGTCGCTCAACAAAATATCATTAAAATATTTTTAAAAAAGTAACGCCATACATATTATCTTTCTTCATAATTTTTACTTTTACGGCTTCTATACATTTACTGTGAAGCCCAAGTAGTAGGAATGGTAACTACTACGAGTAGGTATGGGCGAGTATGATCTTATCAAAGTTATTAACGCATTTCAAGATACTTAGTTTTTGCATTGCAAGTGTAAAATATTTTTCGATACGTCGAAAAATAATTGATTTTACGCGTTCAACACTGTACTGTGTTCTATAATGTATTTTATAAATAATCCTTAAATTACCATTAAAACATAAGTAAGAAAAAAATATTAAGTGAAAATTACATCAAAACAAAACTAAAAGAGCCCGAATCGTGTATTTCCAACCAAGGCAGGCACTTCGAACACCTTTAATTTTAAGTTTTATTTTAATTTAAGTATCTATGACTCTAAATGCTGTTATTCGTTATTATTATTATTATAGCCTTTTATTTCCTTAATACATTTCATTGATACGTTATTCATAAACCTAATTAAACCTCACTTCCCTTAAACCGTGTTGATGTTTCGTTCACACTTCGTTAAAAACGTTAAGGGACGGAAGGCCTAAACGGTGGAATAACTTTGAATCACTTTTATGAATACGCGCCTATGAGTTTTACATAGTCTTATGTAGTCGACAAATCGTGCAATAACGAATGTATGTCATGGGAGCGATAAAAGTGTAAATTATAAAGGCATGGCGTAACATTTTTAAATACACTTCTATTGATTAAATGACGCCAATTCTATATCACTTTAAATTTCTGAAATATCTCTTAAATTGGCGTAATTATGGACTGGAAACACTTAACGTTTCCAACCTGTATACAAAGGTCAGTTGAACTATCTGAATGCCTTCCATTTACAGATCAACCGATCCATGTTGTCATAAGTAAAATTATGTCAAAAATGCATTAATTAAACCTCTAAAGAGTCTGAGAAAAGCGGGTGTCGGGTACTTGAGATTTCTGCCCTTTAAACTTTTCTATCTCTGTGATTGATGAACGTATGAATTTCCGCAACATCGGTGGTCAAGAAAGTTTATTTACAACTTTGACACTTAATTTATAAGTCTCCTGGATGTAAAACCGGCAGTAAAAACAGTGGAGTGAACACGCAGCTTTCCCCTCCGGACCGCGTATATGGCTTCCCGTATTCTGTACGTCCCCCGAGGAGAGACGAGTTCGGTACGCTTTTCTAAGAGCCTAAACACATGAAAACCCGTATGCAGTACGTCCCCGCGCGGCGACGAATGCGATACGCTTTTCCAGCCGCTGCTAATGATAAAGTTAACAGAAACCCGTATTCAATAGGTCTACAGAACAATGATAGTATGGAAAGAAAACGTCTATTGTATACGAGGAGACTTGTAGTATTCCTATTGGAGTAAAAAATTATAATTATAATTTAATATAATTGGAATCTGTTGTCTAATGTTTCTTTGCCACAGTTTCGTTATTTTTGACATTTAAAGAAATGTTGTGGCGTCGTTTTACCCGACTGTGCATAAAAGAGTGTTATGTTTTTCGAGTGTATGTATGTCTAATTCTTAGACGTGGAAATGATAAAGTTAACAGAAATCCGTATTTAATAAAATAGAATAGAAAATATGTTTATTGCAATACACCAATTACATAAGTAACATAAGCTTACAAAAAATCAATGAAGTAATAAGTTATAATCCAATATAGTTATGCTAAGTGGTGTGGCAAAAGGTGCATGTTTCAGCTGAGCTGACACCGAGGTGTGCAGCGCTGTTTTTCGACATGCACCTCTTACCTGCCATGTAGACCTGATATTCGGTATGATAACGAGCTTGAACTAAGATAGCCTAGTGCTATCTAATAATAATATATAAAATAATTGAATGTCTACAGAAAAATAATTAGTTTGAAAAAAAAATGTGTATCGTGTATAGTTCAAGTATTTATTGACGTAAAAGAATAATATTGTTTGTTTTTTTGCAACAGTTTCGTTAGAATTTATATTGACAGAAAAAAAACATAACACTCCTTCATGCACAGTCGGGTAAAACGACGCCACAATATTTCTTTAAATATCAAAAATAACAAAACTGTGGCAAAGAAACATTAGACAACAGATTCCAATTCTAATTCTAATGTCAACTGGAAACCACACGTAGAGGCGGTTGCAGGAAAATTATCAAGATTTACGTATGCCCTGTATGAACTAAAAAAATCAACTGACCTCAAAACTGCTACCACTGCTTATTATGCATACCCACGCATGGTTGAATTATGGAATAATTTTATGGGGTAATAGTGCTGATATTAATCAATTATTTATCCTACAGAAAAGATGTGTTAGAATATTAGTAAATATAACAGACAGGGAAAGTTGTAGGCCACATTTTAAAAACTTAAAATTTTTAACACTCACATCTATGTACATATTAGAAATATGTAACTTTGTTAAAAAACACTCAGCTCTTTATCCACTATCAAAAGATTTCAGTTCTCATAGACCTTAATCAACTGTATAAAGAAAAATTATTATTACCTTCTTGTAAATTACAAATTGTACGTGCAGGTGCATATTTCATGTCTATAAAAATATTTAACAAATTACCAACATGGTTACAGGACTTAAAGGGCGAATCAGTGTTCAATAAAAAATTAAAATTATTACTAATTGATAGGTGTTTTTACAATCTGCAAGAGTTTTTCGAACATGATTTTGCAAATTAATTTATATGTTGACAATTTTAATTTCAATTTTAAATTACTTCCTAATTATTATATTTACTTGAATATTTATTTGTATTATTGACTGACTGACTGACAAAATTGAATTTTTTAATGTTTAAGTGAAATGTTGCGGTGCCCTTACAGGGTTTATGTGAGCACTTACTGTACTACCGAAGAACCATGTTACCACATAAAGCAAGGAATAAATGAATTATGAATTATATTAAATTATAATTATAATTTTTTACTCCAATAGGAATACTACAAGTCTCCTCGTATACAATAGACGTTTTCTTTCCATACTATCATTGTTCTGTAGACCTATTGAATACGGGTTTCTGTTAACTTTATCATTAGCAGCGGCTGGAAAAGCGTATCGCATTCGTCGCCGCGCGGGGACGTACTGCATACGGGTTTTCATGTGTTTAGGCTCTTAGAAAAGCGTACCGAACTCGTCTCTCCTCGGGGGACGTACAGAATACGGGAAGCCATATACGCCTCCGGACCTAATGCAATAGCGGAGGTGCTGTTCCACCAGAATGACTCGCAGTCAGGGACGCTGATGCTGGTTTCTTGGTCGGGTTCCATTGAAGGGCCTGGAACAGAAGACGTACTTACGTCAGGATCACATTCTGTGTCAAATAACCTGATTGTAAAATAGCGTCTTCAACATCATCGTGACAATTAGAGCTAGATGAACGAGGGCTCAAAATATTCCTAACCATGAGTGATTTAAAAGAGCACTCGAACGAATAGGTATCGGGATTATTGTTTCTATGATTCGGACAAAAAGTTCACCAATAGGTCTTAATTTACATTACGAGTGTGAATTTTTTTTACACCCAGCCCAGACCTTTGAGCTGTTCATATTGAAATGAAACTTTCTAAAGTTGTCACCTAATTTCGAATAGGTAGTGGAACTCTTTTATTTATTTCACGACCAACCGAAAAAGCTTGTTTTCTCTTCGAATCAATGAAATAAACATCATTCAGAGTTTTAATTGCGTTCTGTCAGAATATAACGTGTTTTGAAATACCTACCATTTTATCTCCTTCATGGGGGCTATCATCTGGTCAGGAGCCCAACCACCGCAGGGCGTTGACGCTGTCGAACAGTTGGTCGAAAACAGCACAACTTCAGCAGTGTTCTTCATTGTGTCGCTCATTGTACTCCATCGGCATGCGTTCCTGATAATTACAATAACTATTTATATAGTTTGAAAACGGTTCTGTAATTATTTTCTGTAATTCTTTAATGTACACAAAATAAATACACGTTACATGAAATAAAATTGGATGTACATAAGGTGTGCTTAACTCTACGATAGAGTTATCTACCAGCAAACCAGTGAGAGAGAGATACGAGATCTGGAGCAGGCAGAAAAAGTGTACACAGAATCATACAGTAACTATATACTTAGCTAAAATAAATATTTAATAAATTAGTTATATAAAGTAAGTATATATATATCTCTCTATAGGTATGTATACCTATATAACTAAAATAAATAAATACACATATACCGTACAGGCTATATAGGTACTTAAATAAACTTATAAATAATACACAATAATAATACTGAAAATATAACAATATTACATATTATGTAGCAGTAAACAATAAATACGTACATACACACATACATCGATATATACATAGATTACACACACATATCGCAGAGATAGGTAATGCTCCTTCACTCTTCCCTTGAAGACCTCCAACGACGGACTCGCACAAATCATATGCGGAAGTGAATTCCACAGCCTTGGGGCGTGGACCATGAAGGAATAACTATAGCGATAAGTGTGTCCAGTCTATAATTTCGCCAATTTAAGAAATATTTCACACTATCCCGTGGAAGATGGGTCGTGCTCTGGGGTAGGACACTACACGCATAGACTAGTTGGCTCCGTTTATTAATACATTTCAAGATATATTTTAGCATTTTAAGTGTACACATAAAACTCCTTTTTTCCCATTCTACGTTCAAAGGGTAGTTACACTTGATGTGCTTTGATGTGTACTACTTATGGCAAAACATTCTGTCGCGGGAAAGCGACCACTAAAATTTCTAGTTGTATAAGCAAACTTCAACATACCGGCCATTACACAGTAGAGGTACTCGGGCCAGGTAGAATCGCGGTTGTGTCGAGTGGAGCGACTCCTGAAACATTTAATAATTTCTCATATAATATGATTTATTTGTTGCGCAAGGAGAGAACAAAAAGGAGGGTTATGTTTATCGAGCATAACACTGTGATATAGACACACACACGCCAGCATTATGCGGCCTGACTATCAAATGAATAATAATAAGATAACTCTAGCTAGAAGACTTAACCCGAGCAAAATGGAGTTTTCTCTTGGTAAGTACTTAATCCAGGGTTATATCGATATTGTAAGAGACCCTAGCCGCTAGGAAAGCAAAATGCATTAATTATATAAGCACATTAACGCATTTTGCTTCTTTAAAAAAACAACTAAAAGAGTGTGTCCATTGAGAAAATTTTTAAGTTTAATTTCGTATTTAATGTACTTTTCCTTTTTTATTATTACCGTCACACGATTACTCTTTTTAGGGTTCCGTAACTCAAAAGGAAAAAAGGAACCCTAATCACTTTGTTAACAACCATCAGTCTGACAGTGTCTTTTTTCTTAGAAATGCGTGGACGTATCATATCAAAAATTACAGTGTCTACTCTAATTTTGTTATTTTTACTCTCTAGCTTATAAGGTTTTCATATCAAGTACTTATTTGCGAATACCTATTACTGGCTGCGTTGAAAATTGTTTTTGTAAATCATCGACTGTACTTACAAAAACACTGTACATCGACTGTACTGTACTGTACTTTACAGCTGTTGGTATTCCGAAAATGTAAAATAAATAAAATAAAATAAATAAACTATCTATGAGTTAAACGAATTTTTGACAAACGGTCAAGGAGTTCTTGAGGTATCCAACCCTTCTGAGGTCTATATTAATTATCTGTTCTTAACTGTACTTACATAGAAAGTTTACATTTTTATTACTTACCAATAAGGTTTTGAAGGTCACCCAAATAATATTTCTTCATCAGTATAGTGCCAAGAATGCTCTTCAATTGTTGGCTAATAAATACTTAACTTCGAAGTATCGTTGACACACCTGAAATGATACATGTTTTAATGGTCACTAAATCATAGCTCGACTCGACTGATAGAGAAGGGTATGAACTTAACAGATACAAAGATTAGTCAGAACCATCCAAACATGTTCAACACATACCAGGTCCTGTTGTCTCAAAATAGAATGTCCGGGTAGAATTTTCAGCTTTGGAGCATTGTCATCTATTATAATTGTTTTAACCAAATTTCTTGTAGATATAAGTTCTCGGCAAACAAACTAAACATTCGCAAACTAGTGGATGTTGACTTGCATCCATCAATAATGCCCTTGTTAACATGCATCTTTCCTGAAATTTAATAAGGTAAAGTTACATTGGTTAGGTACAATTATGGTGTCTTTACTTAATCACATAAGAGGGGCTGGTAGTACTACAGTTGCAAGTACATGTTGAAAACGTTCGTATAAGTTAAGCCACGTTTGGCGAGGTCAGAACCTAGATGGGTGACCACTAGTAACATTTTCATCTGTGCCCCTCCATGAAGTGGCGTGTTTAAGTTCAGAGTTGTCCCGGGCCACTTAAATCTGGCAACCACCATGCACTGGCCCACTGAAGTTTTTCTTTATATGTTTTCCATAAATTATAGATAAAATATTTATGAAACAGTATTTAGCTATACATGCACACTCGCTTGGATGCACATACCTACATTATTTGGTTAAAAAGTTAATACACATTTTTGACCGAGTGTTGTACCCATTGTGTCTCCATCCGGGTCGCCCCTAAAATTCCGCTACCATGGGCCCAACTGAAATGTTGTTCCTCTTTGGGAAAATTTAATTAGATGGTTACGGTTAGTTTTAGAATATTGTCTTCGTCACTGTATGTGTATAAATATCCATAAATAAATGTAGAGAAATAAAGGTATAATATGAATATTGGAGAAATCAATTCAGGCTGGTTTGTTTGAGAGATACAAAAAGAAGATGGGAATGCTAAATTCGTCTCGTCCCTGGCGCCATACCTCATAACCTAAACTCTAGTTAGGGTGAAAAATAGTCATGTGAAAAAAGTTGGAGGCGTCCTTGTCCTATTCCAAAAGCCACACCGAATTGAGGGAAGTTTTATAAACATTATTTACTTACTACATAACTATATGGATCAGAAGTCTTTGGCTAAAGCGTTCGAAGACAGGCGCTTCATTTCGTCTTTGTTTCGCGCCCCACTAAACAATAAAGTGTTATTTTAACGATAAGACTTACTGAATAATAAAGATACACTGTAACGAATAAATATCCTTACACTACAAAGCGCTAATAACAAAAAATCTGAAAAGATCGTTGGAATTTTTTTGGAAAATAAACCACAATGAGATAACTGTCACCCACTTAACTTTTTTAAAAATGTGGCTTGTACCGTAACCATCGAGTCAGTAATTTTATCGATACCACAGAAAAAAACCATTTTAGTTACTCTGTGCCATAGAAGAGGACGGGTGTAGTGAGAGAATAGGATGGATGATGTCATGGTGACGTCACTTGTCAAATTACTTGCACACTGTAAGTGCTACTACGGACCTTAACGTAATGCAGTAGAGTTCATTTTATTTTTTTTAAAGATTTTTTCTATACGGTTGGATTTTTTATTCCAAGTTTCTAGCCCGTGAGTTTTTCTTCCCATGATCTACCGCTTGTTTTAATGTTATTATTTATTTTATTAATAGACTCGACAGTTGGCCATTTGCCAATGTCATGTTAAAGAAAATTCAATATATAATAGTCTTCATCCAGAGGAGACGCCCGTAGCGTCATCACTCTGGACGAAGCAGCTCGACAGTCACGTCCACAAATTACTAAGAGGATATTCGGTCACGTCCACTCCCGAGCTTGTAGCGGGAACTCTTGTTCATTATTAAAATAAATTAAATATCAATATCAGACAAGGATGTATGTTCCAGTTAGACTTGCCTTTCCCTTTGAATGAAAAAATAAAGTCAAAATTAAATTATCTTTCTGCGTGTGTTAAGTATTTGTTTATGAATAGATTTTGAATAAATGATATTTTTATTAGTTTTCTGTCCAGTTAATAATATAGTATAATAGAAACATCGAATTCTTTCTTACTTCATAATAAATCAGTTACTATGCCATAATAATTTATCGTGAAAATGAGTTTACAAGGTGAGTTTGTAAACCAATGTCTGCATGACATTTTCGTTCGTAATGTTTTTATCAGTTGGTAAAATTAAATTGTCTGGCTTCAGATGATATCATGGACAACTCCCGGCTTCAACTAACCGGAGATTTTGACTCGCAAGTCGCATATTTGCTCGACAATGTGAGGTTAACCAGAAGCGAAGTGGAACACTTGAAGAGATTGTTTATTGATTTGGAAAATACCATGACAAAAGAGTGGCCAGGTAATATTTCATATTTATTAAGAAGGAATGACAAGCTTGGAGGCCACCTGATAGTAAGTGGTCACATGACATAGAGCCTAGGGCAGATGAGTTGCAGCTACTGTTTTCACCTAGAACAGATGTAAAGCCTCGTGTGCCCGTAATTACACTGGCTTTGTTACTAAGTGATCTGTTATTTAAAAGGGTGAATTATGGTTCTATTTAAGCGCGGATTTCACTCAAGTTGTTGGTGGCCTCATAGTGCCCATATGTCCTAACCTAACTCATTGAGTCCCTAATATACCTATTTCAGGTTGCACAATCCATCCATTTGGCTCGATTGTCACTGGCCTGGGAATCAGAACAAGTGATGTGGACTGCTACATATCTCTACCACACTGGGAACAGACTGCACCGAGTAAAGTTGTGATGATAGCCAAAAGTATACTCAAGAGAGAATACAAAACATTCACTCAGTTGTTGGCTATACCTAAGGCGAAAGTGCCAATTGTGAAGTTTTACCACATACCAACTAAACGCCAATGTGACATCAATTTCAAAAGCCCTTCTGGTGTCGAGAACAGCAGTCTCATTGCCTATTTGTTGCATATTGACAGCAGAATATTACCGCTAACAATACTGATAAAGTATTGGGCCAAAATTTACAATATGACTGGAACAAATTTAATGTCCAATTATGCACTGACTATGCTAGTGATATTCTACCTACAGGAGATCAATATCCTCCCCCCAATCCACATACTGCAGAGGAATGTGCAAAAATATATGATTGATAATTGGAACACAGCATTTCAAGAAATCAATTACACAACAAGTAATGACAACCACCTGTACCAACTTCTGGGAGGATTCTTTGATTATTACAACAATTTTGACTTTGAGAGATACATTATTTCCCCCTTTGTGGGGTATCCTATAAACAAGAGTTTATTTAAAGATATGAATGACGTACCAGAAGAATTTGATTTATACAAAACGAATATTAGAAACAAGGTTTGTCAACAATTGAATTTGGATACAAAAATATGTATACAGGATCCGTTTGAACATAGCAGAAACTGTGGGTTTACGGTACATGCTTCTTTAGCTCTAAAATTCGTGTCATTCTTCAAACAGGCAGCTAAAATGTTTAGAGAGGGGAGAAATAATAATTTTCTGAAACAATTATTGACGGGTCTACATATTCCAGAAATGCCTCAACCAATTATCCAACAAAATAACAAGAAACCTCCTCGTAAAATAGTAAAACGTAAACAAAAAAATAATTTCACGAATCGTAATTGGGGAAACTTACAAGTTAATATTCAAGCTTTATATGGAGAATACAGTAGGCTGCTGAAGAGAAGCTAACATAGTGTTCTGTAAGTACTTAGGTACAATAATGTATTTTATTATTTTTTGGACATTTATGGAAAAATACATATGCTAACTAAAGCATGTTTAGGTTAATTTAATTTTTTAAGCAAAGGACATACAGTGTTATTTGTCATCAGCAAGTTGTTAGGCTGGGCCACTTCTACACCTGCAAGAAAATTTCTGCCAGCAGCCGACAGCAGCTTGCAAGTAAAAACTCCATAGAAATTGCTGTCGCGACAGAAATGGATGTAAAAAATATCGAGTCATGCAAGACTTGCGCGAGTTTTCTTGCAGGTGTAAGCCTTGACTTTAGCCTATTTTATGTTCCCAGTATTGGGTTGGTGGGACACTAACTTCCCTTACATTGAGGGAGCTGGGGTCACGTTCCACCATGCGAGCCCACGGATTGGTGAATTACATTTAGATGTAATACAGCCCATACAAGGTGTAGTGGAAAAAAGATACAGTAATCCGAAAGGAAGGTATTCAGCAAATGAGCAACTGTTGTACAAGTACCTACTTGATTTTCGTGAATTTGTTTTTACCTTTCATACATTTTGTACTAATCAGTTGATTAATATGGTGCTCATTTTGTTTATTTTTCAATACAGAACACCTTCACTTCGGCTTAATGTTCTTTAGTGCTGTACCATACTGTACCTACATGGAAATCTTGAAATATTTCATTATTTTTGTAAATACATACCAATAAATACCAATTTCTGAATAAATAGTTTAGTTTATTGTTTATTAATTAGGTATGCAAAATTCTTAAAAAAAAATTCATCGCCCTAATTCACAACATAAACTGAATACACTTAAAATACCGCTAAGGTGACGGCAAGGTAAAAATATAATTAGATTCTTTGGTTACTGTAAATATCAGTTACTGTTAAATTACTGAATGAGCTTTTTTTCTATTAAAAAGAGGCTTAGCGTTAGCTTGCATACTGTATCCACACCTCAGGATATCCACACGGTTAGTATCAAACAAACTGATACAAAATTCATTCCTTAGCAGAGTTTGGATGTCAACACAATCTCGATTTGATTTTTTCTTACATATACGCTAAGCGAAAATAAAATCTAAATATTAAACGGAGAAAATCTTTCGTCACGTCACGACCGCGATTCGAACCAGGGAAATCGCCATTCCGTGGCACGCTCTTCTCCAACAAAGCTACCGTGAGTCGGATCGGCGAAAATTTCCTCCATATTCATCTTTTGTATTATGGCGAGACAAAATCTCTGGTTCGAAATGCGGTCGTTGCGAACATATGTTATCAATTTAATATTTATTTAATATCAAACTTACATTACCAAAGTGCGAGCCACTATTGAAATTGCCATTCTTGAAAGTTCATATTATAACATACTGAAGGAAAGCTTCTTGTCCTTGACCAGCCAAAATGAATCGATCGCTTGCCCTTGGAGGTCTACCGACACCTAGAAAATACATAAACATAATTTATTCAAGAAAATATAGCCTTATTCTAAGTTCCTGTGACTCCACCTAAGCCGCGGTACGGTACAGCTCTTGTGGTCAAAGTTAGTTTCCATGTATGAAATTGTAAGGTAGGTATTTAAAAATCAGACTACTTTTTGAGACAAACTCGACCTTAGTGACTCCACTGTACTTAGTTTTCTTTGTGTCAGACCGTACCTGCTCAATGTTGATATGGGTCTTGTTGAAAGCCTTGAAACGTGTGTAGCCGAAGTCTTGCGAGTGGAATGCTGACCATTTGTGCGGATTGCCTGCAAGATAATGATTGATACAGATTTTGGGTGGTTCCAGGAAACTAGACATAATTGCCCCTTAACTCTATCAAATCTTATATGTATGTATATTAAATATTGCATAAGGGCACGCGTGGAAAAATATTTACATTTCCCGACGTAAAAACGACGTATCAAACACGAGCGTAGCTACATGAAGCAATTGATGAATGTGGAGGAAGCAAGAGTTGTGTGCTAGAATCGAAATAGATGGAAGTCCATCATCTGCTAAACAGGCGTATGTGCCCGACGTTCTATTATCTGTTATTTCATAGCTACATCAAAATCCATCAAGCCGTTTAGGCTACAAGCCGCAATGGAACGGGACACAATACTCCTTTCGTCAATTGGATAAAAGACCACTCACGCCTGAAGCGGTCCCTGCCCTCCCGTGATCCTGCGGAGCCTGTCACGATGTGGACGGGAGCCCTGCGCAAAGGTTTGTGTTATGTAAGATGGAGGAAATATAATTCACTTTTAGATACTATAAAGGTACGCACCGTGAACCAGTCGTCGGTGACTCTCTAGGCGACCAAAACATCGGCCGAGTCGCCCGGGCGACCGGCTACCGAGTGCATCACGCCTATTTAGACTACTCTAGTGACCCTAAGTCACAGTCCGTTGCGATTGTGGCGCGTATTCATAAACGTGACTTAAAGCTACGCCACCGTTCAGGCTCCCTGTCCCTTTCTATCTTAAACTTTTTTAACGAAGTGTGAAAAGGATAGCAACACGATTTACGGGAAGTGAGGTTTAACTAGATTTATGAATAACAGCATCAGTCGCCAGGTCGCTCAGTGCGTAATAGCTTTTATACATAGGTTAAGGTAGGTAGATACTAGATATTGGTGGTGATTACACAGCCGAAAAATATGAAACCAGTAGGAAAAGTGAATCCAAGCAACACAACGTGAAGGTTACAATGTTGTTTATTTTTTAATCCTATACAGATTTAGCAAAATCAAATAGGTACTGTGCGCGTTTTTCTACTGGTCGCGGCTGTGTGGAACGCTTGTTCTTTAGTAGGGCACCCGTATTGTGGCGACTGACGCCAATGCGAGTAGGTACTATACTATTCTTACCAAAAACTAAGTATACACGAGCCTGGCCTTAAAGCATACGATCCAATGAGATGAGACCCCTATTTCTTACCAACAAATCACGAACAAAGGTGCAATCGAGCCACTGGTCACATACCCAATTTACTCACTTTTTTATGATTTTTATGGTGCAAATGGGTGACAACTGACAACCACTCATTAGCTCGCTACAGAAGTAGCGTACCTATGCGTCGAGCGAGCCTAATGTGTAGGTCGAATAGGTTCTCTGACGACTTGTCTAGAGTAAAAATACATGAAATATTTAGAAAATATTTATTTTTCGAAATATACTACATACATGATAAATAACATCATTCACAAATAGAGAGCTTTTAATTGCGTAATGATATGATTAAATATAATTTTAACCACAGATCGGCATTACATTTTAGAAAATACATTCATAGAACTAAATACAGGTACTTTAAATAGGTACCTAATAAAAATTAATAGTCGCATAAATAAATGTGCGTCGTCCGATATACAATTATATATCTACTATTTAGCTACCTTAACTCAGAAATGTGTAAAATTTATTGTAAATAAAATTAACGACTAAAAATATGTTGGTATGCACTTGCAACGCTAACTAATAGTCACAAAAATGTAATTAAATTGGTAACTTGTAAAAATATGAGACCGGATTAGTTTTACTTCGTTCATTTATTTATGTTAATTTTGACTCAAACCTTGCCAAGAATATAAATTCACTTGCACTTTTAGATGCACTTATTGGTTCAAAAAAACCATGATTGATGACGATTCTGTATAATGGCACATTAGTATAGTAGAGTAGATTTGAGATCGTGAGCTATTGTTTCACACTAGATGTTATCACATATTTAAACCTGGTCGATATTGTTAATTAAAAGTAATTGACTGTTAAGAACAAAGCTTCAACAACCAAAATCGTAAAAGGGTTGTAATCGAAAAAAAAATTGTAAGTTTATACAACATTTTTTGCAGAGTCTAGACGTTTAATCCTAATACATTATCTTCGAATCGTCAATATTGATGAGATTTTAACATGTAAGACAACAATTAAATTATATCCGGTCCGATCTTTGGTTTGTTGTTTTTGGCAATAAACGTCGACAATGAAGTCCCACAAAATTAATTCAAAAGTGATAACGCTCATGATGGTTCTTGACTAGCCAGAAGGAGTCGATAATTTTGCCTTTCAAATCCACGTCCACCTAAAACAAAGAGAAAATCACATCATATAGGTGCATATACAAAAACAACTCTAGGCTATTTAAAATATTCAGTTATAATTTGCACCTTACCAGCTAATAATCAAAGTGGTACAAACTTTAAGGTATGATATAAAATATCCTAGAGCATCCTATCTTAAAGTGGAGTCCACGTAACATTAGTGCTAGGGGTCCGCAGCAGCTCAGTCAGTAAACATTAATATATTTATCAGAAAACTGTGCAGTAATCAGTAAACTCGCGCATCGCTTGTTTGATCGCGTGTGTGTGCGGGTTGTAGGTACAAACATAGCTCGTTTCGGAAAAAGCCGGTGCGCGGCCCCCCTCTCGTTTAGTCTTTGTGCAATAATAAAAGGCATAAAATGTTTTTTTTTTCTTAAAATATTCTTTGACAGGGGTCGTAGGGGTAGAGGTTTTTGAATTCAGTTAGTGGTCCATGAATGCAAAAGGTTTAAGAAACCCTGCCCTAGAGTTATCGTTTCGAAGACTGACGTAATACCTCGGTAAATATTGAAAATTAAGGTCCATGCGATCACACGAGCAAAGATTTTACACCTGGGATTTCGTGCTTCGGGCTTTCATACTTCGGGATTACAAACTTTCGGCCAAATGAACATTCGGCGTTTTGATAATCGGCCTTCCGTTCATAGGTCTTATGAAATTCGGTCTTTTGAACTTCGGCCTCGAAACGAATACGTAAGTTGATTTAGGTAATAAAAAAACAATTACTCAACTACCTTTTTGAGTCAAATACCATATTCCTTACCTGTTCCATGTAAATGTGCGTGTTATTGTGAGCTACGAATCGCGTGTATCCGTAGTCACTGGAACGGAACGCCGACCACGGCTTGGGGATGTCTGCGGAAAAACAATAGCGGATTATATGTATGTATTAATTCGAAGGTACTGAAGGTATGGCTGTGCCCAGCAGTGGGACTTAGACCGAGATTAAGAGACAGTTCTGAGCATGAGTTCGTTCTTACAACTGACAAAGTTCATAGCATTTTGACAGTTGTAAATCACTCTGAATCTCGGTCTAAAGACTGAAACACATTTAAAACTTAGCGGAAAGGTCACAGCAGCGGTTGTAATGTATGAAACTATGAAAGATGTCAGACTGAATGCAACAACGGAGCGTCAGCGGCAAAGCAAGGGAGCGGCGATAGGATACGAAATTTCATATTTTCGCCTTTCCGCTGCTTTTGAAATGTGTTTCAAGTCAAGTCAAATAGCTTTATTGCAAGTAAGCACGTTGTGTACATTTTGGCACGTCAACATATTTTTTTTAAATTTACATTTACACCACTTTGCAGAGAAAAGGTGCCAACGCCGAGGAGAAAAAGTGGCAGGTTTCAATCAACAACATTCAATCAACTTCCATGCAGCGAGCATTGGAATGATCTTATAAAAACTGTGGTTTATTAGGCGGTTTAGAAAAATAACGACCAAATCATAATACGGTCTAACACAGAGAAAAGTGTACAAGAGAGTTTTTAAGGTAATTCGATCCAGTATTTTTTGAGCAAACTTTCAACCTTATTGAGGTTTCCCTGTATACTTTACTCTATAGTCGTGTGTACGTCGATAGCCTGGTATCCACTAGGCAATACTTGACGCTCAACAAGATCGGCTGGCGCGTAACATGACCAATGATACCAATCCGCTAGTTCCTCGTTGCCGTTCAACATGTTCTGAAACATGTCGCGCGTCAAATGTTGCCTAGTGGATACGAGGCAGGGGCGTAGCTATCAAAGGGATAGGCAGTGCCCCGGGGCCCCCAAGCTCATGGCCAGTCAAGTCAACCTCGAATCGAACTTACCTCGCGAAATTTTTTCCCAACTCAGAACATAATTATGACAGGCAACACAGCATTAAGCATGGCAACTCAGTTGAAAAAAATCGAAAGTTGTAGGGGATTCCCATAAATTATATACGTAATTATTACGAGGCTTATGGATACGAGTATGTCGAGACTCACCAGTGAATGGGTCCGTTTTCTCTCTACATCCAGCAGACCCTGTTATAATGTGCACTGGCGCCCTGAAACATTACACTTAGTCAGTAAATTGGATCTTTGAGAGAATGTTATGAGGTGTTTTCTGGTAGATATTAAATGAAACTTCGTTCCCTAAAACCAGTCCTATGTTCGTTAGTCCAGTTCCTAATATTTATATAAATTACCCGATTACCGAAAGGTATGTATGTAAGTATGTGGTATCTATTGGCAAAGATAAGTTGCTCTCTAAATCTAGTTTATCTTTTCGTTAGAGTAAAGTTACGGGGGCCCCGGTGCGCGGTCCGACTCGCATTTGGCCAGCTTTTTTTAAACACCACGTTTGTTGACATCCATGGAAAATTGGATTGGGACAGACTTTATGTTTGTTCCTTCGTGAGTTTACTTTGATGTATGAGTTGTCTTTAGACTAGTTTTGATCATGTGATTGATATATGATAAATTGTATGCCAAAAACAGTTTTTCTCTTCAATCTTCAGAGATTGATGAGAAAAACTAAGTTAAAAATAATAAAATTAGTTGCACAACGATACAAATATTTGAGTAATATAACTTATTAGACGTTAGAAACGTTCAATTCTAAGTTTTATTTATAATCAATATACGCATTTAGCAATGTTAGTAAGCATTGTTAGTATGAAAAGTATGTCAAAATAAATCAGGGACATACACATAAAGCACACATAATTGAAATAAAATGCAAAAGTATTTAACTTATATATTATTTACCTGCATATAACTTACATACTTCGATTTATTTTTAAGTATGAAGAATAAAATATTTCAAGCACTGTTATAAAAACTCGGTGAATATGTATTTTAATAAATAAAGTAATTGGATAAAAGGTTTCTTTAATTTCATTCACCGTTTCTCGCTGCTAGCCATAAACCTAGTTAAACCTCACTTCCCTTAAATCGTGTTGCTATCCCTTTCACACTTTGTTAAAAAAGGTTAAGATAGAAAGGGACAGGGACGGTGGCGTAACTTTAAATCACTTTAAATCACGTTTATGAATAACAAATTTAAAGTTTAAAGGAAGTGGTTAAAAAACTTCAAGCTAGAAAAGGACCGCCGCTTAAACCATGGACCTTTAAGTCACGTTTATGGCTGACAGACTTTAATTCGTTGGAATAAAGTGTAAGCATAAAAACATCCGCAAAAGTTTAACCATTACCACATATAGACATAAAATATCTTAGCACCCTCTATAGACTAGAATAGACGTTTGACAGTATTAAGCGCCATTTACACAAGAATCGAACGCGTTCAGGCGTGAACATCAGTCAAGTATATTCTTATTTAGTTTAAATTTAGGTTGAATGGCCGAGATTTGATTGAACCACGCCATTCAACCTAAATTTACATTAAATAAGAATATACTTTGACTGATTCACGGCTGATCGCGTTCGAAAAACTATTCTTGCGACTTAAGGCCGAGATTCTTAGGCCGATTATTCATAGACAGTTTGAGTATGAGTGTAGTTTGAGTTCGGTCTCACAACTGACAGTTTTCATACAATTTTAAAAGTTGTAAGTGCCAGCTCAAATCTGTCTATGACTATCGACCATAGACAGTTTCGTGCAACGAGCTTAGCGCTCGCTTTAAGTCTCGAGCCTATACTCTCACCTGGGATTGACGTACGGCTGTTCATACGAGCCGTTATAAACCTTCTGGTCGTATAGCGGCCACGTGCGTTCGTACGAGTGCTCGTGTGCCCAGATTACTAGGTCCACACCGTAATCCTTCAAGAGTGGCTCCATACCTGAGGGTTATACATTATTAGGACTCAAATAAGAGATTGTTACATAGGTATGACCAAAGTATGAGATCCGTCTAACAGATATTTTATGTTAATAGTTGTATAAGGATTTAAAGAAATACTAGTTTCTTAATAAATATGAAGGAGTAAATATTTACAATAGCAAAGACAATAATTATTGTAACACTTTTGAAAATCAAAGAATATTGGTTTACAAACTGTTATTTTGTACTAAAATAATATTATTTAAAGACGATTTGCACAGAATATCCCGTCCTATTCAATTAGTAGTTACTTATGATGTTTATTATAATTTAATTAAAATAGGGAACATAGCAAAAATAGAGACAAAAGATATATCGAAAACAATTATAAAAAAACTCGAGATTTAACTACGACGCTCGGATAACCGTTCTATTGACAAAGTGCTGTGAGCAGAAAGCTACTACTAAATAAATGAAAGAAGAAAAACTTGTGACTGCAAACTCACTATACATCCCCACAAACGGTAGCCCAATTCTTGTGTATTCAAAACTGCAGTCTGTGTCATCCGAGTTACTGCAGTACATAGGCCTATGGCCGTAGACGACGATCCACGGCCGCTTCGCCCTGCAGACCATAGACAATGACTTAAAACCATAGAGTTACAGAGTTACTCACCTAAACCTATGAAGGGTAGCCCAATACGATTCGGCAAGTATTGGTCGGCGCAATCGTCGAATTTGTCGCTACAATACATTGGCCTGTGGCCGTATATTACGATCCAAGGTCGCTTTTGCCTGTTGACGCAGAAATTGTTATAGCCGTTGTGTTCAAAGGGGTAGCCAAGATAATGGTTCATACAAGGAAATGGGGATAAAATTGCATATGAAGTTTGAATCGGTTTTGTGAAAAACTTCGAAGGTTTCTTGTTAATTGGTCACAAAAAGGCTATAGGTACGGCGGAACACAGCGAAAGGTGTACAGAAGAGTTTTTAAGGTTGAGATTTTCTCAAAAACTACTATTGCAAAAATTCTTTCACTGTTTGATAGATAAAAGTTAAAACTATGTAACTGTAAAAAAATTATGAAATTCGGTTCAGTAGTTTTTGAGAAAATCTCAACCTTATTAAGGCCCCCTGTATACTATCTCTGTCTTCGACTGTACATTGGGTCAACTTTAGCCCTCGATTGGTGCTAATCTAAAGGCCAAAAGTCTAAAAAGGGTTTATTAAAAGGTATTGCAGCATGCACAATTCTTTGTGATATAACACGGGTTAAGTTTATCTCTTAGTTGGAACACGCCTAAGCGATGTAAGTAGTAGCATTAATAAGCGTCGGTCAGCAACTATCAAAAACACCGCATTTATACGTCATAAATACAAATAAAGGATTCCCAAATTACAATTAGGACCATTAGAATTAGTTATTAATACCATTTCATTACCAATTACAATAAAATTGGTAATGGTAATTACATAAATTTCATGTATTTGGACTACGAGACTGAGTCCCTTTACTTTTGATTACCGCGTGTTTGCCAATTCTCACCTGTTCTCCGGCGTGTTAGCATCCCTCAGGTCCCTTTCAAGCCACGCGTACTGGTTGGCGAGTATCTGCAGCCCGTAGTTGACGAAGTAGTAGGCCTCCGTGTTGACGGCAACGAAATGGACCGGACCGAGGTCCCAACTATAGAACATGCTGTCGGACTCGCCGGGCATGGAGAAACGGTTCTTGTAATTGCTGAAATTGCTGCAAACAAATGGACCTAGACAATTTTAGCAATTCCTGATTTCATACGCTAATATTAGTCGCCGCTAAGAGGGTCTCGTAGGTCAGTTGCGAGAACACGTTGAAAACGATCGTACAAGTTAAGCAACGTTGGGCGAGGTCAGGACCTGGATGGGTGACCGCTAGTGACACTTTCATCTGAGCCCCTATGTGCCTCGGAAAGCACGTTAAGCAGTTGGTCCCGGCTGTTGTCGCTTGACAGCAGTCGTTAGGCCACGTCAGAGGCCTACGGGCGGCATGAATAACTTTGAAAAATAGGATTGGTCACTAAAAAAAAAGTTAAGCTCTCTCGCTCTCACTTACGCGATGTAGCATATGAACAACAGTGACAGTTTAGGTTTAGTATGCGACTTAGTGGCCGCTACAGAATTAGCTATACTAGCAATTTATAATAGTGTATAACATTAACAAATAAAATTAATTACCAATAAAGCGTATTAAAATGAAATTTTGTATAAAAATCGCTGACTGGATATTAAATAGTACTTCCCTGGAGGAATACAGATAGGTAGACACTTTATTGCACAAAGAACCACACACATAGAAATCATTAGGGCTGTTATTCATAAACGTGATTTAAAGATACGCCACCCTTTACCTTTCTATCTTAACCTTGTGAATGTGTGACACGAATTAAAGGAAGTGAGGTTTAACTAGGTTTATAAATAACAGCATAGAGGTGAAACAATTTGTACAAAGGCGGCTTTACCGCTTAGAGCGATTTCTTCTAGGCAACGACGAAAGGAAAATATATAATACAGTAAACAACGGGTACATGTGCTGATAACGTACTACTTCTCCTCGTGGTTGCCCGGACACGTCATGTAGGGCACGATGGCCGCCAGCGGCTGTATCTGGCGCATAAAGTCGTCGCCCACCAACGCCTCGTTCGTGTCCATGTCGTACGCGAAGTCGCCCACGTGAAGAATCACGTCGAATCGGTCCCTCTCTGCCTCATCTTGCAGGTACGAGAGAGACTGAGATGGAGATATTTATTTATGGATTATTATTTTTTACCCACTGCTAGGCTGCTAGCCCAGTTTCTGCCGGCAACTGCTCTAACATCGCCAAGGAAAGGTACACGCGGAATTCAATGGAGGATGCTTTTACCCAAAAGGGATTTGATACAGACATTAATAATAATAACATAGACTAAGAAACGTTATTAATCAACACATTTGAAATGTATGAATGAATATGTATAGAAATAAAAGCTTTATTATTATTATCCCACGGGCGAAAGCCTCCCGCAACTGTTCCACTCATCTCTATTAAGTGCAGACTCAACAGCTGATATGTCTATGATATTATGAATATTACAGGCCTGCGGCATGTATGTCTGCGCATACGAAGAGTACCCTGTCGTTCTAAATTCGAGTATGGGAGTATGTGCATTGGTAATTGTAATGTGTTTTATTATGAATGAATACTAATGCCAAAACACCAATTTTTAGAATTCTTATCTGTTTGTCTGTCTGTAATGATGTTCAGGTATCACGCCAAAACTACTGGAATAAATTTGATGTGACTTTCACTAGGAGATAGCTCAAATATCTGGGCAGCACATAGGCTATAAGCCATTGCGGTATGTGATAGATGTGGAACCACGTAACCAGAGAAAAAGAGCCGTTTCCCAGTACATTGAAGTACCATGTGCAGGTCTATTAACCAGCGATTTCTATGCATACGACGTTGCGAGTACAGCTAGTAGGTAAGTTAATAAAGTTACAAAATGTCTATACTTACGTGTGCGTTTTCCGCGCCCATATCCCCATAGATAGCAGCGCGTACAGCCCAGTGCTCGCCGGCGGGCGGTGTCTTGAACGAGAACCGCTCCGACCACCCGTACTGAGACCCGGCATGGTACACTGACGTACATTACGCGTAAAGTCAAAGTCAAATTTCTTTATTGCAAGTAAGCACGTTGAGTACATTTTTGCAATATATTTTTGAATTTACATTTACACCACTTTGCAAGGTCAAGGTGCCAACGCTGAGGAGAAAAAGTGGCAAAAAACTCTCAGCATCACATCTTTTAAAATAATGATAATACAATTACTTAATAACTATATAGGTACATAACTATTATTAGTAACTTTATCCCTCATGCGGAACCGGCGAAACACACCATGCATGTTCACCGTTTAAATAGTTATCTATTCTGTAATACACCTTCTTAACAAGTGTTCCTTTAATGAAATTTTAGAATTTCCTCTCTGTCAACGTAGTGACACTTTCTGGCAACTTGTTATAAAAGCGAATACAGTGCCCCATGAAGGATGTACTAACCTTACGTAGTCTGAATCCTGGAAATGCAAGTTTATCCCTAATTCTTGTATTGTAACTATGTGTGTCACTGATTTTGCGTAGGTATACTTATCAGTAAAACAGTGATTGAAACGAAAGCTTTCAGTATTCAGTCAACCGTAACCGTAATAAAAAATTCGGTTTAGGAATTGTGTTTAGTACCTAGCTATTAGAAATGTAACTATTATATAATATTATTAATATCACATGCATTTTGAGAAACGGTCAATAGCAAGGGAATACAATGTCATTTAATTTTATTAGGTAAGTAGGTAGGTACAGTCGACAGCAGATCAATGGTAACACTTTTTACTTTTGACAGTTCTTATTATTTGCGTCGTAAGACTCGAAATCGTACTGCAAGTGTTACCATTGATCTGCTGTCGACTGTACATAATATTATTATAGACATATTTGTAAGAACACTAAAAATAAGGAAAAATAAATTACAAATCTATACTTCCCTATGACAGTATGGACTTGGTATGTTACCATACATTAAAATGTGATCAATACAAAAAAGAACAATGAAACTCATTCCTAGACTTACCATATCTGGTGTCAAACTTCAAGTCTCTCAACGTAACGCGATGGATGTACTGGCTCCTACGCTTGGCGCCTCCATCAGTGAATAGAGTCTCCGTCCCCGAGGTCTCTTGGTCCATGATGCCCACTCCATACTGCACGCGGCTCTCTTGCGTGTCATTGAATGTTGACCATGTCACTACTATGTCGTTAGTCTTTTCTGTGTAACAATGGAAAGATGCAGATTTTATTTTTAAAGCATTATGCCATGTGCACATACCCTTGGTATGTATAATACGATGAAGAATTTCGGTGGTCGGACTTGTGGCGGCTAAGTTGGTAAGAGAGTGTCATGGAATGGCAAGGTCACAGGCTCAAGTCCTGCCTGGGCCTTGAAATTTTTTATTGAGCCTAACATGGACCGAAGCAAATCCATCAGGAACCCCCACGACTAGGGATGGGCTCCCAAGACGCAACCACCACCCATGAAAAAACAATTATTGTTTTAAGGAAAGAATTGATAGATTATCATCTATCAAGCCTATCTTAGTATAAGGTCAATTCCCACTCAAATAAAATGGCATGATCTCCTCTCAGGTCAGAGGGTCAAGAGACTGGGATTAAAAACAATATCTGACATCATGCCACTTCTCTTATCAGTTACAATATTATTACTACCTACTTATGTGTAACACAAACAAGGAGCATACAATGACTATCATGTTTGCTGATTTAATAATATTGTGGACTGCACTGCGCATCAAATGTAAGACAAGGGCACTTCATGGCCATGAAGCCAACCTACAGGTTGATGTGCTGTTGGGTGTACCTAGTAGCTGCTATGTAAGATCTCATTTTTCAATTTCATTGGTTGTTACAGTGGTAACACTTGAACTGACTCTTATGGGCCAAACAACAATAATAGTACAAATTCCAAAGTGTTAAGCTTGATGTGACTGTGCACAAAAATAATTACCTATTGTTCTTAAAAAAAATAGTGTTCTTTGTGGTGGGTTGACGTTAAGGTGGTAACTGAGTAAAAAGATTTTCACACTCTGTGGCTGCCACTCATGCGACCAAGTGTGGAAAATAGCCCATGTCAAGAAGGACATTGGTCGGCCAGACCCAATGTTAGTGAATTTATAAAATCCTTTTTTTTCTATGCACCTGACCTTTATTGGTGCTGGTACATGGCTGTTTCTAAAGATGTAGGTACAGTCAAAAGCAGATCAATGGTAACACTTGCAGTACGATTTCAACACTTATGACCCAGTCAATAAGAATGGTGCAAAGTCCAAAGTGTTACACTTGATGTGCTGTGGACTGTACCTATACTTATTTACATAAGGATATAGGTAGGTAGGTACTGCATATGAATTATTATACTTGTTCTCTAGTAGTTATCTAGTATAGACCTTGGATCATAAAGTGTTATTTTCCGGTAAAGTCGTGATTCTGACGAATGCTGGCAAAAATGGAGAGATATGATCGAACTCCAGTTTAGTAGTAGTAATGCAAACCTACCTCCAAAAGCAATGTGAATCTGCTCTGGCTGGCAGTACGAACAATCATATGGCGGCGTAGCGCGTAGATTCAATAGTTTTGCGCGACATATTCCCAAAGTAAACAAAAGAAACAGTATTTTCATGTTTTTTCACACACAATACAATGTGCCGTAGTTTAGATCACACCACAGGTTGAATTATTTTATTAGGAAGACGTCTGCTCACAGAGCACAGCGAATCAGCAGTCTGAGTCCGTCGAACGAACCAAATATAAATAAAATAATATATCGTAAATCGATGAATAAATTCAAACAAACGGACGAGCAGACGAACACCTAGATAGAGAGAGGTTTCACGAATCACGACTTCACGTTACGAAAAATATCCAATTAAACTAAAGAGCGAGCGAGATACACGCCGCATGGCACGTACAGAACCAAACAAGGACAGAATGATTTTTTTTCCAATAAATTCTTCCCAGTGTCAAAGGCATGGCCATCTAGGGCATACAGCCTAATCTGATGTATAAACTCTTGTCGTACAAGTTGAAACCTCTTTTGAAGCTATTCCTTCATTATGCTTTATGGCTGTCGTGTCAATGCTGAGCATGCCACGGCCACGAGACAACACCGTGTTAAATGTTTAACACCAGTTTCAACGCAGGATATAACGACGACGACGACTATTCTATATAATAAGTCAATGATATAATGTTGCTTCAAAAGGGTTTGTAGCCAGAGCCGTAAACGAAAACATAATATTAAAAATTGTCACCGTCGGCCGTCACGTCACCTATCAATCCTGGGATTTCCGATAAATTTTCTTGATTTTTCACTTGTAAAATCGTAATTTGGAAGTAAAATCTATTTTTCTGTGTTAGAACAGTGATTTTCTTATAAACCTTACCGTAATCAACTTTAGCGGTTGGATATTTATTCATATACAATACGTAATTATGTCACTTTGTGTGTCGAGATTGATTTTTATTTTATTTTGTTGAACAGTGGCTTGTTGGTATTAAATTGCTGATAAAATCACTATGTGTAACGTCGTCGTCCAAAAATATCAACAATTTGGCCGTGTAATAATGTGAACCGTGAACTAGAAATAACTTACAGAGTTATGGATGCGAGTACAAAAAACTCCCCTTGTAAGGTAAAAATTGCCATGTTTTGTTAATCTAGTGGTCTTCCGAGTGTAGTACCGTAGTAACAGCTAAAGCAATGTAAATTAGAGACATTCGTATTTTGAGACTATTACATACCTACTCTATCTTATTTTTCCTTTATTATTCTCTAAAAAAACGAATGCTAATAAGTTTTCCTTCATTAGTCGTAGTAGGTACAATGATAAATAACCTCATAAGTTCTACTAAATCAAGGGGACGACATAAAGTAAAAAAAATATCTTTAACAGAATTACCGGGAATGCACAATGCTTTTCTTTTATAATTTGCCTTGTTTTCAAATTGGTGTTGTATTAAACTACCTATATGCATAGCGAAAACTGAAAGTAACTATATTGTGTACATATATCATACCTACTAGAAAATAAATATCTTCTGTAAGTACAGACATTCTCAGATCTTGAGCCCTGAGTGTCATTTACACAATAGTCAATCTCAATATACTCTTTAAGGTATGAAAAGGTTTCCTTCTATTCTATTGACACATTTGACTGGAACTTTGTGTGCAAGAATTAAAACAAATACTTAAATACAAAATTCTACCAAGTTCTCTTCTATCAACTTTATAGCTATATCATCTTCTTTGCAATTGCAAGTCCTAACTCACTACTTTCCCTCTGACTACTCGCACTTGACCCATCCCATAGTTCTATGATTCAACTATTTGGATTTTATTATTCTATTCTCAAGATCCATGTCTGTCTGTACATTGTTGTAAGTAGATTTTTAACCTCCTAATTTGACGTACACAATTGGTACATTTCGGATTTTGCTTGCAAATATATTAAGGTATAGATTGACCGCAAGCGCCACATTTCCGACGCCTCCTCATCTTACGTCTGGCTTGCGGCTATGTCGCGATACAGCACTTGCAGTCAGACTATATCTAATTTACTACCGATTTTTTTTTTTTATGTCATTGGCTTATTTTTGGTTTTATTTTGATGTTGCACAATTGGTAGGAGTGCGACGATGTCGCGGATGCGGTGCAGTTGCACGTGGAAGTCGAGCACCTGCGTCAGCACCTTGCTCAGAGGGACGGGCACCTGGTAGCTCTTGAGGCAGAGTTCCTACAGACGTCCGCTAGAGTTAACAACTTGGAAGAACAAGTTGAGACATGGAGAGAGAAATATGAGAGGTAATAATAATAATAATATTTTATTTTATACAGATGTTAAAAAAAATTACAAAATAAAAAGACAACTATTACAATCTTTAATTACATATTCTCCTAATAATGTATAGGATTGTAATTTAGGCTCTCCTTGTATGAAAATTATTTGCAATTTATATACCATTTACAGGTTGTATGATTCTCACAAGCGAGTACAAAAGCTAAATCAAGTTTTGGAAGATAAACTACTGCAAATTGTGGACAAAATGAAGAGTGAAAAGAGCCAATTGACAAAAGACATAGCCACTCTTTCTGTGAGGTTGGCAGAGTCTAAACACAACTACAGTATGCTGCAAAAAGAAAATGTAAGGAATTTATACTACCTATTTCTTTGGTCAAGACTATGTAATCAATCAGAATTCCATTGTTATTAAACATAATACTTTAATTTGCAGGAGCGATATAAAAACGACATGAATTTAGCAATACAATTGCTACAATGCAAACCAGACAACTTTGTTTCACAGAAACTGGACAATGTAAGTAAAACATGTTGATTAAATATACATAAATGTACAGATTTTCGTTTCCAAAAATATGCTTTATCAATTTGTTTTGTTTACAGCTTCCTGTCGACACACAAGCGAGAGTTTCTCAGTATGTCATGTCCAAAACAGGAAAACCAAGCAGCTCTGTTCAGCCTAAAAATGGGAATGAACATGACACCTTTGACGCCAGTGAGTATGAGTTCAACATTTCCGCCTCACTTATGACTAAAATACTCGAAGATAGCATCCAGGACAGTGTCACGAAACATTGCGACACCTGCACCTGTGCGAGGTCCCAGAATAAACCATTTTGCTATAACGAAAGCTATTATTCTGTAGCAACACAAACATTACTCTGTGGTGAGATGAAAAATTCCCTTTGCTTGAATTGCAATGGTGAAATAAGGTCCGGTCATTCAAATCTGAGCTATAGAAGTACCTCGCCTCATGGAATAAGACTGGTTAATGATAAAAGTCCAAGCCATGGCTTAACAGGTCCCTTGTATATAATACCTCAACCATCTATTATTGCCCCTGCTGAAACATACAAAATTGATGCAGAAACAGTTATTGAAAAAAATAAAACGATTTGTGTTGTTAATAATATTCTACATTCAGAGGAAAGGCATCATGACGAATTAAATGTGCAGAAGACGGTTCCTAAAATTGAGGAAGACATGAGACAGCTTAGAAGAAATCATAGTGTGACTATGGAACCAGCAGTACATCACAAGTTATGTGATCGTACAAAGACTTCGTTATCTAGCAAGAGAAGTAGCAATCACAGTGTTGGAAATGACGATTTAATCATTAAAGATGTACCGAACCCTAAAGATATTAAACCTAAAAATGAAAATCTATCTGGGGACAACTTAAGCTTGAGAAAAAACTCTCAAAGTTCCATGGGAGCACTAAGCAGGACCTCGTCTGTAGCAAAATCAACTGTTAGCACCCACAGGTCTAATACTCAAGTGGGACCTGGGCCTAGGTTTTGTCATTTACGCATGCAGGCCGGGTCGAAAAACATATTGCTAGATAACGCAGAACCTGATGTTCCGCCTGTCTTATACAGACGTCAAAGCAAATGTAACGACATTTCTGTATTCAAAGAACTCGCCGATGGCTTGAATAATTATATTGATTTAATTAAAATAGATAACGATGTGAAAAACGATATCAAAAACGACAACGTAGTGATTGAAAGCACACTCATTGATGTCCATGTTGACAACAGCCATAAGGAGTCTACAACAACTGTAAAAAATACTCCTATTAATCCCATGTTACTGAATGTTTCTTCGTCCCCTCTACAACCACTTAAAACTCACAATTTTTCTAATAGTTCGGAACATAACAATAATAAATCTCAAAGTATTGAAAGCCAACAGAATACTACGGAAATTGATAATCTCCTAAATGATTTTAATCATGATACAACAAATAACAAGATTGATATTCAAGAAAAAGATGATTCCAAGAACCACGTCGTTGTTACTGCCACTGACAATGACGTCAAAATATTTAATTTCGACCGTTATGAACAAAACAAACTATCTAATCAGTATACACGTCCTTTGAGAAAAATAGACATGTCGCAGCTTCATTTAATTGAAAATACTAAAATTTCAAAAGATTTACCTCCTCCAGGGGGTTTAGCAAAATTAGACAAAAAAGTAAATGCACATGTTAAGTCTTCATTGCCAGCTATTGTCAATGTTTATCCAAATTTAACGCAAACACATTTGAAAGTGAATGCGAATAATAAAGTGTTTACAAACGAACAGAGCACAAGTTCTTTGTCGAGCGACGATAGCGCTGCTCTACTACAAAAACAGCAGTTGCTCAGGGTCGCCGAGTGGGTGGAGCAGAATCTGGAGCAGCATAACAATTACAACGATCCACTTGAAGATGAAGTTACTTTTACCAATAGAATTATGAGAAGAGACAGTAAATTAAGCAGACTCACTGAGACTTTGAACGAACTGGCACTGAACATGCCGCACCCTGTTACCAAATTTTCAAAGACCAGGGACGCCCATAACAACTGGGTTCATAATGCTACAGGAACTTCAACTTCTAATAAGGATAAAACGGATAAGCATGTTTCAAATGCAAAAATTGTTAATAATGTGGTCAAAGAAACCATATTTCCTGTTGAATGCGGCGACATGCCTGTAACCGAGATTAATCAGAGTAATACGGAGAATATGCCAGACGTAAATGATTGTGACGTCGGTAAACAATTGCGGGAAGCGTTTAAATCGAACGGTGATAAAGATATTTCGCCCGAAGACTTGGCGAGAATGGAGTATAACGTTAAGAAGTTTTTGTTGAGTGGACCTCATTGGGTGAATCCAGAGTCAGTAGGGAGGAGTCGGCGCACAAGCAGCAAAACTGAGACTGATGTATAATTCCACAGTAGATAGATGACAGGATGGAGTCGTAACAAACATTCCATTTTCTTGTGAATGCTTGTGGCTGAGATTATAATAGGATTGCAAGTAGTGATCATCATGGCTATTATCCATATTTTTTGAACAGTATTACTTAAGCCGTGGATAGGCTCATGGATAGTGTGGAACTATCCATGAGCGCCTGACCGGCTAGTAGACTCAGAATTAATCTAGATTCAGTGCTTTATATGTAGGAGTTTTTAAAAATTATATTCTCTGCCGTCCTAATATAACCTTAGTACAATTTGCTTTCTTAATAGCTTATAGGTACAAAATTCCACACGCTGGGCTTCAATATACAATTATACTTTCTTTACTTAGGATTACATTACATTGGATTTTAGTAACAGTTCCTATAGGAATGTTTGAATTTGTTTACCGAATTATTTGTACTAGTC
Organism: Tachystola acroxantha; assembly: GCA_963506565.1. Lineage (NCBI taxonomy): Eukaryota > Metazoa > Arthropoda > Insecta > Lepidoptera > Oecophoridae > Tachystola > Tachystola acroxantha. The sequence continues at coordinate 6,942,887 of OY735885.1, read as the reverse complement.
TTACCAAATGAGTTTTAATTTAAATATTTGTATGTATTTGAGATACAGTACATAAGTGTATTAAGCCATTGAAATGAATGTCCGTAGAATAGGTGAATTTGTATAGAAAGAAGTTTGAAGAGTATAAGTTTAAACGAGAGTGCTAAATTAAGATTTTTTGTGTTCGGCTTCTGTCACATTTGTGTTAAGTAATTTGTTTTTAGTTTGTAGATCAGTGTTCTTAATATGGTGTCGTAGATTTTGAAAATCAATGCTGCGGAATAAGAGCGTTTAGAATCAGAAGAGAGTTGGTACGAATATAAATCTATGTATATTTTAATAGTTACTTTCAAAACAGTTCGGCGTGCCATTGTCCAATTGCGAGATTTAACTTGTTGCGATATATTGTAGACAGATATAGAAACAAGTTTGAACATTATTTTTGTCATAGTAGACACGATTTATTAGAAATCGATAAAGAAAGACGGACTTTCACAACGAATATACGAGCTTATTTACAGCCACTGTTACTTGCAATTGTATATCAACTCTCCGCGGATATATTAAGATTCACATTATAATTGTACGCTTCTAAACATTTGTGATACATTCAAAATATTATTAGGGGAAGATTTCTGGAATTTTTTTATTGCAAAAGGTAGGAATTTGTTGCATAGTATGATGGAATGTAAACTAAATGAATTTGAAAAGTTGTTGGATATATTTTGTTACATACACGCAACGCCATTTGTACAAAAATCTCCTAGAAATCTTCCCCATTACATTATCACGCTGTTCCTTCATGTACAAATATAACGGAGACCATTAAGGTACAACTATTTCTGAAAGAAAACTAAAAACCGTACTTTCTGGCTAGTCGATGTACCAAAAAGCAGAACGTTGAATGGAAAATCTTACATCAGCCGCCCACCACAAATTAGATGGAGGGTACCTCACTCTTACAACATTGAGAAAATAAGTCGTTTAAAATTCTATAATAGTTTATGCCAAAGTGTTAGAAAATCCATTCCCAAAACAAAGAGCAGAGATTTCTTCTTACATATTCGACTGTAGTGTTAACATCCTAGTTTTTGATATGTTATTGGGACATTGAAAAAGGGAGTTGTATAGTTTTTCTAATTTGGATGTTAACACATGAATGAAATCCCTCGAGATTCTGAATAAAGATACTGGAAAAGTCAACACATAATCTATATCAAGTTAAATGGCGAGGATTTGAGTTCTTGGTTGTTATTTAGAATTCCGAACCCTAGATGTGAGAATGTCTATACTCGTAGTATTGAAAATACCGAAATTAGAAAGTTATAATAAATCTGTCCCTTCTGGCTTTTCCAGTAACTTCTCAACTTGTATTATAATCTATAATACTCATTGGGCCAAAATATGCCGTCGATATAATATAATAAATATAAAATTATGATATACAACGTAGTAGCCATGAGCCATAACACAAATATCACATTGCCTCTGCTTAAAATGTACAATACAAAAATACATAGATATCGTTATATTTTATCAAATCTGTGTCTATTGTGCATATGTTTCCTAATTATACAAAATATATTTTTGAAATACTAGGAACGTTATAGCGGTATACTGTAGCACAGATAGGTATGTCTGTAGTTAGGTTAAAATAATTATAGTTTGTAGACGCGAATCAGCTGATAAGGTGTTGTCATATTAGCTTATTGAGCACAATTTTTTTAGTGTCGTTTGATGTTAGTGGTCGTGTCGATTGTGCAATTCAGTAAGGGCTGGAAACAAAGTCGTGTACCGACGTCGACCGCAGTATCTCTGTATTTACAAAATGCAGTGTCCTTATAATGAAATCATATATTCCACTTGCAAGTTTCAGCTTTTCTCAAGGCCGACTCATTTTGCTATATGAAATCTCCACAGCAGTCAGATAGAAAAGGCATCGAAATTAGCTTCTATCAAGGACATGGATTGCCTGAGATGACACGTGTGAGAAATGAGGTATTTTAAATGCGTCTGACATTCGGTACGCGCAATTTTCAACTTTGTTACCAAGCCAGGCCTACCGTCCATGACGATGTTCCTGTATTGTGAATCTGTGAGCCTTTGATCCATAGCCATACCTACCACAGACCACTTACCCCATAGACCTGTAACAGGAGGGCGCCCGTGTCTGCCCGCAAATGAGCGCAAAGTTGCTTTGCGACACGTGTAACCTAGAGATATTATCGACATGGACGCATCTCTTTAATACGGCACCCCTGTCCCCCGCTTCGTCTCTATGCGCTCATCATTGACAGAATTTTTCGCGTGCAAATTTGTACCGATTTCATGTCTATTGGGTAAGTGGTCTGAGATACCTACTCAATAAAAGTCCATAGTTGACTATTGTCAAGGACTCTGCAAATATCACGTACTTTTTCAGTAATTATTCAAGAGATACTTGAAATCGTATAATTTCTGTCTGAGAATAATAATGTTTCCTCTTACGATAGTTGTTGCAGTTGTTAGTGGATATTCAGGATGTTTCTGATGTCGGAATCATACCTTTACATGAAATCTGAAGCTATTTTATTTAATCAAAATCATCGACATATTCAGCAGCAGCGATAAACAACTGATAGCCAAATGACTCATTTCGTGTTTATTTCTCATACGCAAGTCGGATTTTTAATAGGATTATTAGTCACGCATTTGTGATAAGAATATGATAATACATCACCTGTGTCTACAGTAGGTAATGTCGGAAACTCGAGATCTTATACGAGATCTCAAGACCTAATTTGAATCTTATGGAACATAGGTCAAACCTAAAACGGCTTGTACTGAATTTTGGACGGTAGGTGTTTATTAGCCATGCATTCCTGTAACAATACGATTAACTTTATTGTGATAAATATGAAATTATGATTAGGATTTATTTCTTTTTTATTTATGGAGTTAGACACATTTTCCCAACGTGTGTTGGAACCTATTACGATATATTTTTTTCTTTATTTGTAAACTATTTACCTATCTATTAGGTGAAATTTATTGTAACTAAAGGCCCTTCATTTATTCTTCTCTTCCATACATTACAAAGAAATGTCTTTAGAGCGTAATTTTAACTCTATACCTACCTACCTACTAAACAAGTTTGAATATTCAATAATATGAATTCAATGAAATGTACAAATATCTACACGTTTCTCGCGATCATGACATAACTTTAAATGTAGGTATTTTTTACTTTATATATTTGTATTTTATTTCGCATTTCAATTGTTAGCTGACGAGTTCATTATCAAATGAAAATGTATGGAAGAGTGAAGTCAAAGTATCGCCTTGTTTCAAAACCAAAAGTCGTGTCTATAAAATCGAATTAATTTTGTAAAATTAAACATGGATGTACAATCGACAGCACATCAAATGTAACACACGAGCTCTCAGCTCTGCGAATGGAAATACGACCTACATTGCAATGGTTTAGTATAGGTTGATGTGTTGTCGAGTTTACGTAAACTGTAGTTATTATTATATACTTTGTTTTCATTTAAATGTATTTTGGTCTCATTTGTTATGGTTGTTATTTTATTTATAGTTTAATTGATCTGCATTTTGTAGAATACATACAAGCTAAGGCTGGTCTCACTGACGCTTGAGCATTGTGAAGTGTAATACGTGTTTATTTATTATCAAATAAATAATATGGTGATATATTGAGTTTCTATTGAATTTATAATTTCCTTCTGTAAGTGCCCGAAATTCAATCAAAAGGCTAACTTGAACTTGAACTAAGCGCACTTACAATTTGGTCGAATTTCTGGTTACACTCAGAGCTTGTTAAGTTTGAGAACAAAAGTGGTTCAGTTACCGATGTAGAGCATCTGCCCTTTGGCTTACCTTACTATAACTGAGGAATTGTGTCAGGAGCCTGTCTGTGTCTTCCACTGATAGGTACAACTTATGATAATACCGATAGTTTTACTAATCCTATAATTATTTATTTATTAACCTATAGGTAATGTCTCACTGCTGGGCAAAGGACATCCCCAGCTCTTCCACTCATTTCTATTCTGTGCAGACTCAGACCACCTTCTCTCAGTTTGTCCCGTCATCTTTTGCGGGGGCTGCCACGTAACTAATTTGGCAGTCTGGCGGCTGCCAGCTTTCTTGATAACTATAGTTACGTCATTGGAGCTTTACTGCCAGAAGACGGTAGTTACATTATAAGAGGGGAGTTATGGATGTAGTAAGTAGCTTGTGCCGCTCAGCGAGGCGTGTAATAGCTTATCTTAGCTAACAAGAAGGAAGGGCTTATCTGTAATCTGAACGACACCTTTGACCTTCGCTTTTCCAAAATCGCTCCGAGCATGTCCATTGTGTACACGACCTTGCTGCTTCTACCAGCCTATTGTTGTGGCGTCTTCAATTTTCATGTTAACACGAAATTTCACCTTGGATGATTTACAATTAACATTCGTAATTGTTTATTATTATTGTGTGCTAGGGAAGATTCACATTGAATCTTGGAATGGTGGATGTATGATTGGCTAAGATGCGATCTACTCACGCCCGTGGACCATAGATAGGGATAGACCGAGACGACGAAGTTCTATCTCCCGCGATCCTGTCACGCCCAAACTCATCGTCTCTTCTTCTCTATCTACGTCTCTTCCGTAGACAGATGTCTCTTCTTATCATCTCGCATCCCTCGGTTTACCCCAACCATAGATAAACGATAAAACGCCATGAAAGAGAATGGCGGACATTTGTCGTAGATAATTACCTAAGGGTTTTTGAAAACTCGCTTTCAGTTTTGTTCCTTCCTTGGTCGAATTGTACCTATCTGCAATTAGTTGGCCAAAATAAGGTACCTTTTCACCTTAGGCACATAACATATGATCAATTATTTATCGATTCCAACGGTGTTTAATACATAATTCAATTCGCCTCGGTTTTCAATGCTACCAATATTGCACGGTCCGCGTCATACACCATTCCATTCCGTCGTCACTCGGACGGACGTAATTCCTGCGTAATCGTCGGATGCCAATCCTGGTGAACGACCGAACGATTCGCGCCACGACAGGTGGTCGGTGGTAGCTACGGCAAGCGCCTAAAGGGCACTGCAAAGATAATATACCTATTTATTCGTGCTAAGATGCGTTACATAGTATGGGAACCATTTGAGTTTGAAAAAAAATGAATGTCGAGAAAAGCTGCCTAAAAATCCCTGCTGGTAGATGTTGTGTTACCCAGAGCTTAGACTTACTAATTTTTAATACTTAACTAAATCCTCTCGATGACCGACTTTGTGATTTATCCTTTTCTGGAAAACTAGGGGATCACCTACGGAATCTACCGCTGCTCTTAGGTACCTGAGGTTCGTCCCGGGAACTACTTACAAACCTATAATAGCAACACCAGTACCTATCTACGCTGAACTTACATACAGAGACACAGTAAGCAGTGTTCAGTTATTGCAGTAAAGCTAGTGGTACAAGTTGCGTGACTTATGCACGAAAAACGCAATTGGACGTAAGAAATAGTGCAACTTAATATTTCGTTCGGCCTTCTCACGGTCGCTATTAGGGTTGCCACTTCACACAATTTATTTAGGTACGTAATCATCGATGGTGCCATGGATATTCGATTTCAGTTCATATGACGCAGACAATAAGAATGGTAAGTATTATATAAAGTCTAAAGAAAGTGGACCAATTTTCGATTGTAGCTAAGGCTTTATAACATATCGAGGTGCGATGAATCCAAAGGGCAAAGATTTCGAGCACTAGTGAATTTGGTACGACCACTAATAGTAAAATTGGTCAGAGTTGAGTAACAAACGATGCTTTATTACCAGTAGTTTTACTGGTTGAAATCCAACTTTTCTACTGTGTCTAGTATTAAGTAACTTTATTTCCACACTGACCTTCGATTAAAATAATATCTTTCATCTAAGCTAGGTATGACTCAGTTTAAGATTTTGTTTTGTTTAATTTTGAATTGACAAAATTATTACATCACTTTTTTAATATTTATGTCTTGCTTGTCCTAGGATTGTACTTATAATTACGAGTAGCAACCCTATACCCTATCTAGGTATACTTACGACCGAATGCAATAACGAGTGAAATGTTTAGATTTGGCCGGTTTACCGCTAGCCGGTAACTTGGCCGTGGAAATGCGAATTAGTCAAGTTCACACTGCCAATGCCAACCCAATGATGGAAATGCTATTTGTTGAGTTAATCGATGTCTTTTTAATGACTGAATTCATGGTAAATGGCCGACCAAAGAATTGTAATCCGTTTATTTTATACAGGATGTAGCCTATTGTATAAGTAGGTATAGTAGGTAAGCCGAAGATGTCTTCAGGTACAGTCGAAAACAGAGAAAAGTGTAGGTACAGTACAGGGGGCCTCATTCACATTGAGATTTTCTCGATAATTACTTGACCGATTTTAAAAATTCTATTGATATCTTAGATACCTTAGACCGAGAAGGCTTAAACGGTGGCCTAACTAAATCACATTTATAGCTAACAGCCAACGTAATCATAACCTGAATCATATTGATCTGATCATTGAAAATAGCATAGGTAGTAGAGGTAGGTACCTCTACTAAAACGGGAATTCTAACTTACAGTAAAATGTTGATTGATTTGAACTAATTTTGTACGGTTTAATTTCTATGTAAGTATAAAGCAGGATCCGCTGCGCTGTGTTTCAGTGTTTCAAAATACTGTTTCTGTTATTCATAAACCTAGTAGGTACTTCACTTCCCTTAAATCGTGTTGCTATCCCTTTCACACTTCGTTAAAAAAGGTTAAGATAGAAAGGGACGTAACTTTAAATCACGTTTATGAATACGCGCGCATAAGTAACATGTTTTGGTACCTAACCGATTTAACACAGAAAATTGTTAAGCCACGCCCCTATATCCGATGTTACAGTGTTTTGAAACACTGAAACACGGCGCTGCAGACCCTGCTTAATAGCGTAAGTTTAGATAGGTAGGTAGTCTGTGTAAAAGTTAAGTTTTTATCAATTTACGATGCAGTCGAGGATCTAATTTTATGGTTAAACCGAATACTGTAAACAGTTCTGTTAGCGACTTTTATTTATATAATTTCGTGTGAAATACCTATTTTCGCTGTTTTATGGCGTATTATTATTTACATATCTTACCGTTGTTTATTATCCGCCTTAACTACTTAAAAAACTATTAGGCTTTTATGTCACTTGCAAATTGCCGAGCTAATGCTATTTTTACCCGAGTTTTTGCTAATGTCGCGTATTATATTTTGTTGGGATCTAGATTAGTAGGTACAGTCGACAAGACATCACGTACCTATACCTAGGCACGGCGATAGCTCTACATCATTTTTTTTTTAATTCGAACGAAATGATTTATAAGGTAAGTAGAAGTAGGTACATTTCAGATAGTCCGGTAGACAAATCCTATGTAGAAATTATACTTGACTTTTAAAAAGTGCTTTGGCTTGCACACAAGAACCTTCCCGACCGGGAATCAAACCCGGACCTCCTTATGCCAATAGGTAGTCATACTACAATAACATAATTATATGCTACTGACTGACTAGGCTATCTTATAAACCTGTAAGTATAACTTATCTTTTTCTAGTGGGAATAGGTACGGTAAACAGGAAATCTTTGGCAAGTAACCATATTTACTTATTTTTGTATCCAGCAGCAGTGTTACGTTCTCTTTGCAGGACGTTTGCAAAGTACTTAGAAGGAGTAAATTCAAATGTCAATCAATAATTAATATCTGATCTGTTGTTTGTTAAGTCTTCGACCTTCGTCTGGTCTCGTCGTGTGCCGGTACTTTTGTATTCAATGTTGTTTATTTTTGTGTGTATTCAAAATTGATTGTGTTATGTAAACTAAGTAAAACACTAGCATACTTAGCTATATGTAAATATACCACACCTTACACTGGCTGGCTGACACTGTACCTAAGTGCGTAGGCTGTACGTAGGTAAGTACCTACCCTACTTTATATCTATACAGTATCAATATTCCAGACACTTATAATTACTCTTTGAGCTGAAGTTCATTAGAAGAAGCGGTAATCTTTCATCACCACATCTATTAATTTTGAACCCTTAAGTAATCATCGACCTATTCGTTTCCCAAAGGATCGTACAGTATGTGAATATAAAACTATAATTATTAATGGATATTAAACTAAGTTACTTACAATATTAAAGGAAGAACGAATGAATAATTACCTAAAGGGATAAAAGACGTCTTCCAGCGCGTTGCATCCTTTGCAACATGCTCAGAACACTGGCAGCATTTCCTCTTTCTATGGCCTAACTAAGTGTGTGGATATTATGGATATTATATTAAGTATGTGGATATTTAAATAAATATGTGGATAGTATAGTCCCCAGATGGCTTCAGAAGACTTCCACGTGTTGCGTGCGTACTCTGCCAAACCTGCGCCGACGCAAGTCAAGGACTGGCGGCGGTCGTGCGGCTGCATCAAAACGAGCGACAAGCTGAAGGAAATCCTAATGACGTTCCCGAAACCGCCGCCGCCGACGCCATTACTCACACGGCCTGTAATTATTCCAGTTTTTAACCGACAGCGCAAGAAGGAGGGTTATGTTTTTCAAATGTACCTATTTTTTTTCGTGTGGTTTAGTGACCGAACCTATTTGTCAGAGTTATTCAGGCTGCCCGTAGGCCTCTGACGTGCCTAACGACTGCTGCCGAGCGAGAGCAACCGGGACCAACTGCTTAACGTGCTTTCCGAGGCGCGGAGGGGCTCAGATGAAAGTGTCACTAGCGGTCATCCATCCAGGTACTGAGCTCGCCCAGCGTTGCTTAACTTGTACCTATGTATGTAGGTATGTTTAATTCTTTGGCACGCCCTGCAGCCGGAAAAAATCCACCAAGCCGTTGGTGGATTTTTTCCGCGCTTGACGGCGCTTGGGGACGGATAAGAATAGACGATATTTTATTCTATTTTTTTTTCATAAAAAATTGGCTATTCTATATATTATGGGAGGTGCATTTTATGTGGAAAAAGAAGTTGTTGGTGGTACCACATGACCCCTTTATCCTGACTGAATATTATTTTCAGATTACAACTACAACATGCATTTCTAGTTGTTGTCACAATCACGACCGCTTGGCGCCGCATATCGACTCCCTTGTGGCACCGCTTGGGAAAATATCAAACGAGCTCAAACAGTCCGTCGAGAAACCTGCAAAAGTGAGTAGAATTGATCATGAGTTATATTTTTTTTATTACAAAGCATTAAGGAATATGGATATGTATTTTACCATTGTGATGGCGAAGCTGCCCTATCGCTAAATGCTCTTTCAGACAGCCTTTGGCTAGCGGAACCCTGTAAACATAGTGACGTGCAAAATGTCAACAATGGACATGTTTAAAAACATTATGATATGGCCTCACTAAGGTTAAGATTTTCTCAAAAACTACTGGATCGAATTTAATAATTCTTTTACAGTTAAGTACATAGTTTTAACTTTTATCTAGCAAACAGTGAAAGAATTTTTGCAGTAGGCCAAGTAGTTTTTGAGAAAATCTCGACCCTTAAAAACTGTCCTGTACACCTTTCTCTGTGTTCCACCGTACAGTCGGGTACAGTCGTGACGGGGGTGTGCTCGGGTCGTGCGCCCCGTATCGACCATCGCTCCTGTCTTCTGCCTAGATGCGGCATCGGCCGGCGTTCGTTACCCAGGAATGCTTGGTCTTGTTAACAGGGGTCAGCTTCAGCGCCTCGGCAAAGGCCAGGCCGTGCGCAATTGTATTAGACACTTAAAAGGACTCATCAATTCTTCTTTGTCATACTTTCTTTACAGTACAACATAGAATCTAGTGATAAGATATGGACAGTCGGTCAGGGGTCATTCCGCTGTGGACTTTTTCGGTGTGATTTTATAATAATATCGAAAAATGTGTAGGGATATTTGCATAGAGGTATATTTTATTGTACCTACGTATGTAAATTTTACTGTATGGTAGGTACTCTACGCGCCGATGGAATTACGACCTCGATTTGGTTTTGTGTAGATTGATGTGTTATCGACTGTACCTACTACGTAAATTAAATTTAACTTAATTTTGCGCCATACATCATCATTAAACTTGTATAAAGTAGTCAGTTACAGTGATCTATAAACTCTACAATTTTCGCCTTCTCTAAACTAATTTTATGAATTCCATCTAAGCGCCATTTTATTCGTCCAATCATTATTTGTTAGGATCTCCAAGAGCAAACTGACATGGCACTTGCTACGCCTACGGGCCTCAATCTTCACTTATCTCCATGTGAAACGAAAGACCCAACTCGAGATAGATTCAAAGCTATGGCGAACGACGTAGGAAATGTCTTAGTACAGCTGGTGCACTGAAGTAATCGACTTCGAGGAACGCTACACAGGCATCCGGCTGCGATTTGATTCGTTCTAAAATAGATTGGTATATTACTGAGTAATGATAATAAATCAAAAATCGTAATCTTGTCTTCTTTTCTGTGAGGTGTGGAGGAAATGGGATTCGTTTGCCCAGAGGATCACGGCTAGCAAAAAAATCCTTTCACATTACTATTGACTCCTCAACCACTGCCACTAAGCTAAAAGCTTGTGTTTAGGAGTGACAACCACAGCAATCCAGTATTGAAAAATAAATAACTGGTATGTTTTATTTTACTCATTGAAAAATAAAAATTGCATGCATTTAGTGGAAAAATTATCGTTATCACCCGAGAAACTTAGACAACAGATAACTCTTTACTCTGCATTGTTAGCAAATTAAAAAAGTTTTAGTATTATCATGGCAAGTGATCTGGTTAAAAAGGCTAAAAGACTATTTTGAAAAGTGACCCACCACTAAATATATATAAAACAAACATGTCATTCATCTTACAATGTTCAGCAACAATCCTAAAACGAATCCAAGCGGAGCCGGGCACTCGGTAATGTTCCTTGTTAGCTTGCAAATAAAAAGTTGCTTTAGATTTATTTACTCTGTGCCACGCGATAACAATACCATAAACATGCCGATTCGTCCGGCGTTACCCTCGTAATGGATGCTCGTGGATCAGATAGGATCAGGTCCAGGCCGTGAGCCGCGCCCGCGAGCCTGCGACAGGGTTCCCAGCCTTTGTGACGCAACACCGCACTTTTTAGAAATATGTGGTAATTTAACCTGTAGGGCGATGACCATCTTCTTGACCGGTGATGTGATGTGTGGTGGGTGGGGTGACTCTTATGTTACGAAATTTAGAATGAAGTAATGTCTATTATAGCAAGTAACGCTATGTGACTTCAGATGATGGCATTAGTGCCTCAAAAGAGATATGTGTTAGTAAAGAGAATTAAAAGGATGTAATCGTTAGTGCTTACATTTTGAGGTTATACAATTTTCAGTTCCATGTTTGTTAGCTCTTTGAGGTATCGGATAATCCTAGGGATCATTTTAATTTATAACTTTATTTCCTCCGCTGACTCAGCGAAGATCTTGGCCTGGGAAAGGAAACGATAACATATCTACTGAATTACGCTGGAGTTCTTATAGACACCCAATTCCGCTAAGAATTTCTTCTCGAGCGGAGTCGAATCGTTGGGTAAATAGTATATAAGCTGGCCCAGCCTCGGTCAAGTTCGTTATGCTTGCCGGGCCAGCTTAAACTGGTAAGGAAAATATTCGACTTTATTTGACCCAATTATTTTGGCGCACTGGTCCTTCTCGACCAGCGATATCTGGGACGTCCGACTGGCCTGTGGCACTTGCTTGTACCAGATATGCTTATTTTCGCAGCATGATTTTCTATTCTCTACATGGGGCCGAATCAGCGGTGTCGAGCTGACTTGATCTCGTTGATAATATGCCATGTCATTTTTGGGGTAGGTACCTAACCTATACCTATACGGTGTTAACGACCTATAAGTACTTATGTTCTTAGCTAATTTAATTTGTGCATGGATTCCTATGTAGGTCTTAACACATCTTTATTAAATCTATGGAACATACTTTGTTTCACTATAACAATAACTTTAAGCATTACGAGTACGATAGCAATTTACCGGATGGACTATCGTGAAGCCTTCACTTGCATCCTCATTGATAGTTAGATAACATGATAACAGCATGTTTATTTGTTAAGCTAAATAAAATTAGACCTCGTTAAGTGAGGCTGCCAACACGTAAAGTGTTAAATACTTAATTAAAGCAGTTAGATAGTAATCTCTCTAGGTTAAAACCAAATACAGTTTAGTGTTTATTGTTGGTACTTGCTCAGGCAAATTAGGTCATTTCAGGCTGACCATCATGAAAATTATACCACGTGATGATAGGTGACTGTTCACTGATGATCGGCGATGAATAGTTTATCAACTAATAACCGGAGTTATTTTTTTATTATTAAACACAATTAATGTAGCAATTCCAGAGTGCGTACGCTTATGTTAGTCACCGCTAAGCGAGGCGTCCCGCTCGCTCTTTCGGAATGTAGCATATGAACGACAGTGACAATTGTCTTAGGTTTTGACTTATAGTGGCCGCTACAGAATTAACTACTGAAAACCAATAGATTATGGACTGCTAGGTGCTAATGAAGTTAAGTTGAAGAAAGTTGCGTTTAGGTTTAGACTTATACAGAAGCCCAAATGAAGTGTCTTATTTTGTAAACGAAAACTACCCCATTTTAAGCTGTTCATTATTGCATAGTTATAAAATAAAATAAATAAAAAAGCCTTTATTGACTCTGCAGACACTTAACATTTTAATTTATATTTATAATTTATTACAGTCTTATTATATGTATAGATAGTATAATTGTACCTAATTGAAGCAATAATAACCATAACGTTAAACTATAATACGATTAAATGAACAAACCTAAGACAGACTATTGTTTCGATCTAGACTTCTGTTACCAGCGATCCGTGACCGATTCAGATGTTTTGGTACAAGCAGGCTGTTCTCGTTCCCAAAAACTATCCATTTCGAATTGACTGCGCCTTAGGACACGGCTGTTTATTTTACTTTATTTGTAAAAAGTCTATTTCAAATCGCGAAAACTATGTTAATGCTAACATAACGGACTGGAAGAGGTCGAATAGGCGAATCGATTTTATATTAGTAATTGAACGCTTACACTACACATTTTATTTATTCTTTATGCACAAATGTACAGTAACTGGACTATAAAGTACAAGCAACAAAGTTGGTATACATAATAATAAAGTAATTAAAAATATCTTTATTGACGTAAAAATTATGCAACAGAGTTTCTTCAATTTATGTATAATATAACTATGAGCATTGTTCTAAAACAGCTTCAAGAATTCGAAGTACTTAGGTACCTATAATAATTAAGCTATCAGCATTGTTCGAAAACAGTTCCAACGTTTATACATTGGTAGGTACATACTCACGACTGTCTCCCATACCTGTAGGTAGAGTTTATGGGCTTCCATTTGCTGCGATCCTGGTACATCAATCTAGCTTAATTGTATAATTACATGCTTACTATTACAAAGTTATGTGTGGTTTTGTATAGATTTATATAATATGTTTTAATGTGTGATAATTATGTCCTACTTTTATCCAGGATTTATTCAATGTATTATTTATAGTATGTCTTCTTCTTCTTTGCCTTCTCCCGTCTATCGGGGTCGGCTCATAGGATGTCTAAAGGTGCTCCCTCACCGGGAGCATTCGCGTGTAATGTAACGTTGCAGATTCGACTTTGAGCATTACATTACAATACTACCTCCCTGACTGACGCTGTTTTTCTCCCTCACTGATGTAATGCTCGAATCTGTAACGTTACATTACACGCGAATGCTCCCGGTGAGGGAGCACCTTAATGTATTATGGATTCAGGGGGGCTAGCACGCGCAGCGTTAGCGATCGACGAAACGCTGCGGAGCTGTCAAACTAATGTCAAATGACTTGTAATAATGTTAGTTTGACAGCTCCGCGGCGTAACGTCGATCGCTAACGCTGGCGCGTGCTACAAGGGTTGGTCTTTGCAGACTGGCAGTGATTCCTGGCAGCTGGTAGCCGGTCTGGTCACGTTGGTTCAGCTCTCCGTGACGGCCACGGCTCTGGCTCTGTACTACCTCATCTACTGCTACATGCAACTCGTCTACTACACGCTGAAGACCGCACTGTATTTCCACCATGCTGATGGGTGAGGATATTTGGAGTGAATTACGTAGGTTTTAGCCACGCAAGACTGGACAATGTATGATAGCTCTAAAGTTGATTAGAGGTATTTTAGTTCAGCTACTGACCGTACGTTACTCGCTAGTGAGCGAACTTACTACAGAAATTTATGGTATAGTAACGGGCGGATTGAACCCGCGTCACTTGTAGACTACGCCCTTAGCCATTGTAGCCACTGTGGTTTCAATGGTAGATGAGTGTTGCACAAAGTTAATCCTACCTACCTACGAGGTTAGCCATAAACGTGATTTAACGTTATTCCACCTTTAAACCTTCGGTCCCTTTCTAACTTAATGTTATTAACGAAGTGTGAAATGGACAACAATACGGTTGGTTTAAGGGAAGTGAGACTAAACTAGGTTTATGGCTAACACTGACAAGTTTTCCCGTGGCTAGACCGCTAAGGATGAATGCCGTGAGTGAGTCGACATAACATGAATTCAGTCTTTTCAGACCCATGAAGATTACGATAGCAGTAATGACACTGACGTCCCTCGTCATCGGCTTCAACCTATTACTGCGGATGGAGAGGGTCATGGGCATCGGATATTGAACTCATTTCAAAAACAATGATTGTCAATCGAATTTGGATACCGTTTGTGAAAGGCTGTGTTGTTTCTATCGAATACCACTCCACTAAGATTTAGAGTAAACGGTCATATTCCAAGTTGGATGTAATTTTATTTAAATCTAACTTTTAGTGGATTAATTAAGTATTCGGTAGGTACGGTGGAACACAGAGAAAGGTGTACAGGAGAGTTTTTATGGTTGAGATTTTCTCAAACCCTACTCGACCTATTGCAAAAATTCTTTCACTGTTTGGTAGATAAAATTTAAAACTATGTAACTGTAATAGAATTATTAAATTCAGATCAGTAGTTTTTGAGAAAATCTCAACCTTATGGAGGACCCCTGTATACTTATCTCTGTCTTCGACTGTACCTACGAGTATATCAGAAGAAAACCGCAGTTGCGATTAGCCGAGCGGGTAGGGTATCTTGGGACTGGTTTGTAATGTCTATTTTGATGGGCTTTTTAATATTGGAATAATATCGTTATTTAAATTTATTAAGTTCTGAAAGTAATAAAGTGAACCTGAACCTAAGTACTTACCTATTTTATTTTTTGTTTCATTTGGTTGTCCAGACTTTACAAAGTACTCAAAGTTCATACATGTCAAAAATTTGTAACAATATGTTTAGGTATCTAAATAATGACTATTAAGAATTTATAGAGATGGGGATGTGTGTCATTTGCAGTATAACTTTCCCTCTCTGCCTACTCCAGAAGGGATGTAGCTTGAATCCTAATATTGATTTATAAATATTTGTTAAAACAATAACGCCCTCCACAATATCTCCTAAGTAATGCCCAGTCATTACCCGCGGACCAGATTAAGCGTAACGGAGGTCGACTTTGCACCTGGAGTCTTAGTTTGTTTTCCCAAATCATTTGGGAAGTGATTAAGGCCCCCCTCACGCTTTTGTCTGGGGCCAGTGCTGCGGGAAGCATTTCGCGGCTGAGGAAGCACGCCGGAGGCTGTGACGGACGGCTGCCACTACACCAACGGCCGCAGAGAAAGACGCGCGTGCAACAAAACTTGCGGCAAAACACCGCGATTAAACGCGAACTTTAATTTACGATAATTAACGTAATCTAGATAAAACAGTGACCTCTGAGGATTTTGGTAAAATCAATGGTGTGTTGTGTAGGTGATTTAACGACAGTTTTATGAGACCAGTGTAAACTGCCAAGTGCATCAGTGCAAAATGGTGCTAAATGTGAGGTAAGTGGAGTGTAGAGACGATTATATTTATTTTTGTACTGTCTGCCGGCTCTGTGACACTAATGTGTGAAAATGACACCCTAGTATATTTTGGGTAATTCACCTCTGGTAAGTTCGCTTTGCGGCGGTTATTTTTGAAACTACGGTGCAAAATTACCGCGTATCGTTTGCGGGTTGCAGAATAACTTTCCCTATTTTGATCCTTCATTCAACATCGCCTTCTAGTGCTATAATGTGATTCCACAGATTGTCTGGAGAGTGAATGTACTTCCTAGAACATGTGTATTGTGTATAGAAAATGACTAGGTTCCCTGGGCGAAATGCGGAAACTTGGTAGACAATATCCAAAGAATAGTAAATTTAATTTGCCTGCGGTTAAATTAAAAAGGTAATTAATTAAAAATATATATCCTACTTCAGTGGCACAGTTGTGTTTCTATTGCATCACATTTTGTCACAATTATACAGAGGTAGGGCAGACAGCTGCACTTAGTCGTATGGAATATTTTCTCAAAAATCGACGATTGCTCTACCTACCCTACATAGCCTATATACTTACCTCATAAACAATTTATATCAGTTAGGTAGGTACATAGAAGAATGGCCGGCAAAGTATAAAAAAATACCGCAATACAAAGTTTCGTAAATTAAGAATAAATCAGAGCTACTCTCCGTTTATATTTATGATTATGAACTTCTTATTCTCTTTAATATGTTTAAGATATTTATTTTTCTTAAAAAGTTTGTACTTAACGTTTTTATTTCCTTCAAAAATGTTAATTTTTCGGATCAGTCCCAGAATGTCCTTAGTTTGACCTCATCTACCGAATTGTCTAACTCACAGGCAACAAGCGCAATGTACAGTTGAGCAATTAATTTTACTCACAAATTCGCAGCAAGCAAAATTGAATCTGTACTAGTTCTGTGACCCCGCTACGCTTGGATGGAATAAACGGCATCGTTTATTCAAACTCTCAAAAATAATTTGAGTGCAGCTGTCTGCCTTAGTTCATTGATTCTCAAACTAGGGGATCGATATCAGTCCATCATATAAAATAGCCCCCGCGGCCATAATATTGCGTTTTAAAATTGCGGATTTAAAAAAAATGTTGTGAAGTTGTTACATCAGTAGCAATGCCAGATTGCGTGCACTAATATTTAGTCGCCGCTAAAAAAAAACGTCCCGCTCGCTCTACGCGAATAAAAGTAAGCATTTGTAAGTTCATTTAATATTAGTTAATCCGAAGGGGTTGTCAACAACGGTGGTTTAATTTGACAGTAAACTTGTTGAACAACCTATTTAAACCATCTTTGTAGAGATAGGTAATCCGTGTTTTTAATATTAATTTTATTGAAGAATGGATTAAAACATCCCGTAGTTTTTAAATCGCATCTTTTAATATGAGCTTATATAAATGAAAAATATCTTTTACGTTCTTTAATATTGCATTACCAGGTACTATTTTTATTTCCTAGGATATAGATAGAGCGTAGCTAAATTACGTACCAACACCATATGGGCATCATTGAATGGCCTGTGAAAAGTTTGAGAAACGCTGATCAAGATTATCTGAGTCGGTCCTGCCGATATCCGATGATTTGCCGCTAGATATTGATTTTACGCGGTTTTGTTTTCATTTGCAAAGCTAAGAGTGATCGAAGTAGGACTCGATTGTCACGCGTTTGTATAATTTGAGGTCAATGTGGCTTTACAAAAGATTTAATACAAAGTTACTTTGACAACAGGTTGAGAATTGTGCTGTCTTGATGACACACAAAAGATAACAATCGAAGATATATCTACATTATATTCAGATAAGTATCAAAATCTAATATAAGTACTTCAATAAAATTCTATAAGTTTTCTTCAAACAACTTTCCACAAAGTCTTGACAAGAAGAAAATGGCCGGTCGTCTCAAAGTTATCAAACGCGTGCCGCAAAGGTATGTTCAGTCGTTTATAGTAAGTTTAAATCGCATCGAATACCGAGTTCCTACGAGAGATTTTCACAAAAACAACTTGACTGATTTTTTTGAAATAGGAACAAATAATTCTAGTGTGTACTCTGAACTATCTATTAGTAGTAAAATATTTTTTACAATCGGTAAATTTATGGAGAAAATCTCAACCTTATAGAGGCCTCCTGTATACTTTTCTCTGTTTTCGACTGTGCCTACCATGATTTATTTTTATTTTATTTTATTTGGGAGGCTTACAGCTACAAATATATAACATCTTAAAAATTAACACAAAGCCAATTACAAGCCACCACATATAGTACCATTCTAAGTTGACAGAGATAGTCCTAAACAAAAATGTCGTCTCTCTCTTATATTGCTGTGCCTAAACAAGGTCCATAAAGAACTTTGAAACATTATAATGTTAAGTATGTGAACATCTGTATTATAACTTATGGAATGCAATAAATATATTGAGTATTGAGTATAAACATAAAAATATGAGAGACGGCGGGTCATGCCGTGTTCCTCTGGGCGTTATAGGTACAGGGTATAGTCAGCGAGGGGTACGTACAGTCATGGGATAACGTGAAATTAATTCTATTAGGTTTTTTAATATGTATGTTATTTTATCAAATGATACTGTAAATTAAGAACAAAACATCTCTCACCTCCAAAATCTTTTGCGAATCTAGATTCTCTACGTAACTTTGTTCAGAATGTGGTTTGCATTAACACATTATATGAAGCGGCACCTCCCCGCCCCTGTTAATAGAGCACATATTCGAGGTGTCAAACAGCCCGCGATATCACACGAGGCGTGGCGCGTCGCGGCGTTAACGGTGCGTTCCGCGCGACGCACGCAATACGTCATCCTACACTAAAACATCCTGAGATGTCCAATCAAACCGAACTATTTTTAGGTTGTATGGTTTTAAATACTGATGGCCGTACAGATTCATTTTAAAAAATGATCATATAAGAAAGGGTAGATAAGCAGACGAGCCATCTGATGGTAGGCGGTCATCGTCATCGGAGGGGTTGCTGGATCGCTACCGACCTTGAAAGACTATTCACTTTTGTCTTGAAGTATATTAGCATACCATATCATAGCTCTATGGAAAGACTTCTTTATTTAATTAAATATCACGGAAGTATTCACCAGAATCAAAACCCAGAATACTTTTGTCCTAGTGACAAACTTGGCTCTTTTTATTCTTATTCCAATGTTGATTGGAAATCTGTCGAAAACGTATTATAACTACTCGTACTTAGAGCGTGTCCTATACGTCAACACGTAGAAGAGGATCTAAATTGTGACTGTTTTCGACAGGTGCAATTAAATGGTTTAATGCACCTGTCGGAAACTATAACTGAGGCATCAAGAATGTGACCCACAAACGTTACTATTCAAGAACCTTAGATCCGACTAACCAATTAAATCAGAAGCAACATTCTCATCGATATAGGTCCCTACGACTTCGACAAAGCGCAGTTTGCCTACGTGTATAATTAATTTAATCTGCGGCTGTAATGCGGTAACCGCATACGTTGCGGGTTAAATCTGACAAAAAGCGTAGCAGTGATTGATCTGATCACGCTAGTATAGATCCCGGGTTCTTGCACCGTGACCTAGAGACCAACCCACTATTATGCGTAGTGGGAAATTCTCGTAGATGATAAGGTATTAACCATACCCAAGGATATTAATCATCAGCCCCTTCGCGCATGTAGCTTTTTAAAATTTTATGTTCATTTTCACATGACCAAGTCGTAAATTATAAAATTGGAATTAAAATAACAATATTTATAACTTACTAGCCTCGTGGAGAGTTAGCTATATTTACATTGTAGAGCTCTTGCATGACAATTTGATTTTCTATTCATTGAAAAATAGATCGCCATGGAGCAAAGTTTTTTTTCCTTCATGCAACTAGCGAACTAGCAACGTCTCTGGTATTGCAGGCGACGATGGCCGCTTACCATCAATCCTATAAACAAACTCTAAACGAATGAACTGTAAAGCTCCTGTTACTACGCTAGTTATTTTACCACAGGCAAAGGACCTCTTTCTTCTTTCTCTGGTTTCGAAATGTTAGATCGTTCGTTCGTTAACGTTCGTAATTTGTTTACATGATTAATTTAGTTTGACTACAAACTGACTACTGACACACGCACAGAAAATATCAAGATTCACCGTTCCGTTAACTTTTTTGTTGAACAAAACGGCACAAAGTAAACATTGCATAATATTTATAATGTATGCAACGATCGCCCTTGCTCGCTGACCTAGTGGGTGCTTGCACTTACTTGTAGAATGTAAGGAGGAAACGGTAATGAGGCCGTTACGTTGCGATGGGAGATGTAGGAAACGGTGCGAGGCCGCGGCGGTGTAAGAGTGCTAAGGTTGCCAAATATGGGGATGCTCCTCATCAGTCTACGTGGCCCTGATGTTGGGGTCTTCTCAGACATGTTCTTAAATCCTGTAGGTCGTGTCATTATCATCAGCTCACTCCAGCCGTTTCTCAAGGCCATTTCAAGATCGAAAATCCTTCATTGAGCTGTCTGTCCAATACCTGATAGGTAATTAAGTTTTAAAATGACACTGGAAACAAACATAAAATTAAAATGCAGATTAAGTAACATTAAACATAATTTAAATTTTTAGGGGTTTTACTAAGTTTTCTAGTATCGAAAGTCCCAGACCGCTTAAGCGTTGGACCATCTGCGAATTGGACCTTTCGCGAATTGGACTATTTGCGAATTGGACCTTTCGCGAATTTGGACATTGGACCAAATGCGACGAAACGATACATACTTATATCCATTTATAGCACTATAGATATTAATTCCCAAGGGTCGTCGTTTCTCTGAAGATCAGTTTAATGATCGATCTCGCTATTGAAATTGAATTCGTCCACTGCACTGGTCAAAACGTAAAGTTTCTGAAAGTGATCTTTCAGAAACTTTTCTCACCGCAGCAACCCTAACTACGACGTAAATATGAGTTACGGATACCGGGGAACAATGTCTTCGCACACGTGTGTAAGTAAACACTAAACAAAGCACAATTGGGCTCCTAACTCATCGTTAACATTTCATATTTACAGCCAGCTCAGATTGAGAGGATTTGGTAAATGGTTTGTTTACAAAAATAACATAAAGGGTAATATACGTAATAAAAATAAATCCCCATAATACAAGTCCTACCTACTTTACATAAATGTAGGTCTGGTTCATTATCGGTCTGATTCGACTTTGCTTACTCGAGTCTCTAAAATCAAGTCAGAAAAGGCGAAAAGTTTTTAACTGGTGTCGATTCAGGGAAGTCGCACGTTTAAATTTAATCATCGCTAAACGAAACGTACACAGTCTAGTATATGGCTGACCGTGATAGTTTCATTTAGGTTTAGCTTTAGATTTAACAGGTACATTAGAATTGTTCCTAATATCGATCAGTTTAACGTGTATTACGATAACAACTTGTACTGGTTGACAGCTTTTCCGTCCGTAATTACCGGAAGAACAAAAGACTTCAACGCGCGCGCTGTGCTACGAACAGAACATTAATAGAGATAATAGCGGTTAGAAGTGTCTTGTGGACGTGGCTCATATTTAAATCTCATACAATGCAAGTATGAGCGGCTACACATGCGTACACATGGCATAATAATGTCTAAAATCTATTATTGTTCTATGGTGCTACGGCTACGCGGCGCGTCGACGTTAGGGCATGACCGTTTTGCACAAACCAGCCTGTCACCGTTAGATACTTTAATATTCATTAATACGGGGTTTTACATGAAAATCGAAAGTATTTTTTTCGTAAAACTTCATTCAATGGAACTAAATATAGGCATAAGTACTGTGTAATGGCGTAATAGTACCATTTGGGAAGCGGGGAGGGAATGAGCTTTTCGAACATTTTGCACTTTGTCATGAGTTGCTATAGTAAATTCGCTCATTAGCGACTGCGTAATAACGTAGCTCTAAGGTTCAATGAGGATTGGAGGGTACCTAAATACTGTTTGTTGTCCGCTAGGGGTGCAACAGATATAATAATATAATATTAATCATTTATTTTAAACAATTAATGTACACTCTGTACTTAAATAACTATGATGGTCACTGGTTCTCAAACTAGGTCTAACCTGTATCTTGAGAACCAGTAAACAATATTCCACCAACCACGAACCTTCAACCTGTAGCTAACATTATTACGTACTCGCTAGCGAGTAACTGACTATAACTCATAGTTGTAACTACTGACGTCATATCTGCCTTTACTTGTAAAAAAAATAATTATTAATATTTTTAAAGATATGCTGCTTAGGGTTTTATCCCACTCTTATCAGCGTTGGCAGTGGTACCTTTTCCCTGCAAAGAGTGCATAGACATTAACATTTTTGTGGTGTGGTGTGTCGTGGCGCGTTATGGCGTCAATCTGACGCAAATCTGGACTATGCAATCACTATGGACACACCACACCACAAAAATGTGAATCTAGCTTTAGGTACCGTACTTGGTGTCCGTTCATCATGGCGCCATCGAATCCGGTAAACAAATGATAGCCAGCAGTAACAATCAAATTGGAAATTACGCCATCCGCGTTGGATGGCTAACGGATCGATCTTTCGGTTCGCGATCACGAACCGATTCCGATTAGGCGAGCTAACGATCGCGGATTGTAGTCGATTAATTGCGGGATCAATCACGCACGAGCGGTGGTCAGAGTTCAAATGCGGTGGAATGCATATTTGGAGCAACGGCATGTAAATTGGGTCGTGCAACTTGTACTTTGCCTTCTGCTGAGATTGTAGTTCGCAAAGTTTGCGTAGTTATGTCACGGTAAATGTTTGTAACTCGTTTAGTTCATCCTTTGTGAAATGATGGTATTTTGCGATAACGGAAATAGGCGTGCAGCGGAGTCTGTTCTGCGGCTCGACTTCAACCAAAGAGATGTAAACCGAAACACATGTAGATAACAAATACTCTACCGATGCGAATAAACCACAACACCTGTCCTAGCCTCTTAGGGCCAGCGCACAACGTCACGGCGCGGCGCCGTGACGTGGCATGGCGCGACATGTCACGGCGTCCGCCGGCAACGTCTCTCGGTGTACGATGTCGGCCTGCGCCGCCGGTCACAGGCGGACACCGTCGTGTCTTCGGACGGCGCCGTCCACAGAGCGTCGCGCCGGTGCACTGCAGCGCCGTGTACCGCGCCTGTGTGACCGGCGGCGCCGGCCGACATTGTGCACCGTTGTCGTGGCGTTGTACGCCGGCCCTAAGGTCCTAGCCAAGTTGCATCGACTTTCATAAACGCTAGTAGAATATAAAGAAAAATGTATGGGATTGACATTTGCTAACGAAAATATAATAGCTACTAGCGTTAACGAAAGTCAATGCTATTTGGCTTTTATACTTCCATTTGGAAATGTTGTATTTAAGTTAGCTAATGACCGCTATCATAGGTTAATTTAGAGGACCAATAAACACAATTATGATAAACTTGTTAGAGTTTGCATTATAATTTACACTGGCTGTTATAAGATGTCACTGCTATGACATCAGTTCATTATTCGATTACTGTTGATTTTACGTTTGTCTTGTCTGCATAATATATTTTCTTTAAAACCGTTTAATTCTATTATTCCATTGAGCTGGTCAGCTCCAATAAAACTGACATCTTACCAGCTTTTCGCCCGCTACTTATAGGTTACGTCTCTATACTTATATAACCTTAAATTCCTCAGTAAAAGTTTATTTTACAGTTGAAAGTTATTCGTGCACCGCTAATTAATTTAGAATTATGGATTTCTATGAAATGAGACCTACTTTTAAAGTGCGTTTGTACACGGTTTTATTTAATTTCATAATTATTGGTTTTGGAAAAATTGTGTACGCAGGCTTAATATAATCGTAGGTAAGCGAGGTGTCTCACTCATTCTTACGTGTTACATCTTAAGAGTGACTGCGACAGTTGTGTTTAGGTTTAAGATTAGACTTAGACACCGCGATAGAATCACACGACAGCACATCAACGTACAACCGGCAGCAGATCAAGTGTAACACTTTGGACTTTGTACCGTTCTGTCTGCGTCATAAGAGTTGAAATCACACTGCAAGTGTTACCATTACCATTGATCTGCTGTCGACTGTACATAAAACCAATTGCAAGTTATATTTTGTTTACTTTGAAGCCGTTATTGCCATCGATTAATACCAGTTGAGAATGTGATATAGTTGAGTATGGAGTCGACTGTACCACGAGTAAATATAGCTACCGGAAAGGTTAAGTAATTATAAACATAACTTATCTTCGATACAACACATCAATATAGTTTTGCTCAAGTTATTTTAAGTCTACGAAGCTTTTTTACATGGATTTATTAAAGCGTTAACTCTTGTGAATCGGCGACAAATTACATTACATTGTTTACTCAAACATTAAGTTGTCATCACAATGATTTGCCACTTTCTCGCTATCCGATTAACTAATTTCTCGGATAAAGGATAGGGGACATGCTCCGGCGGCCACGGTACGAAGGTCACTGACTGCTGCCAAACCTCAAATATCGACTTCAAACCACTGAAATATAAATTACCTGGAAAAGACTTCGCGAACATTTTTTGTTCAAAATAATTTCTCACATAAAGTCCTGTTGTTCTAGGATAGTGTAAAAAAGAAGGTTTATTGGCACCCTTTGCTTTACAAAGCCTAGTTTTCTTATCAACCCCTTGTCGGGGCGAGAAAGGTTGCTCTGGGCAATGACACTTTCAGAGTTTTGTTGTTGTAGGCACATGTACAACCAGTCCAATTATGCTGAAAGCTACGAGAGTGGCCTACTCCTTTTAGGCTTCTACAATAGTCCAGAGGTGGGAATTAAATCACCTTTGAAATTGTTAATTTTGCGTAAAAAAATTTATTTAATAGGAGTGTGGTACGGTTGGTTTAGTCTGCTTTTAACTCAATGTTACAAACGAGAATTCAATAAAAAACATGCAGCTCTGCCCTATTATTATCGTATTAGCGCCCGAAGTAGCAAGAACAATGTTTTAATTCAGTGAAATATTACTGTAATTATTTCTTTCTTCTACTGTACAGGATGTAGACTTAAATAAGTACCAAGTATATTCTATGTTCCAAAATTTACCCAGAATATATCAAAAGCAAAACTCATTGTTAAAACTAAATTTAAATTGACAAGTTTAAAATAGTACAGTCGACAGCAGATCAATGGTAACACTTGCAGTACGATTTCAAGTCTTACGACGCAGATAATAAGAACGGTCTAAAGTCCAAAGTGTTACACTTGATATGCTGTCGACTGTACTAATCCTTTTTTATAGTTAAAGTGAAAAAAGTACCTTAATATTCTAGGTAGGTAAAGTCGCTTTTGTTATTGTATTAAAAATGTTACGATATTGGTTTGGTTAGGTCCTATAGGTAGGTACGTCTTATGTAATAAATATCTAAATACAAACCCATTTTTGGGTTCAAATAATTACATAGGTTAACTTATAGTTCAAGATTATATTTTGTTACAGCCTATAGTTATATTCAAATAACGTAACGGAATCTACAAAACTTAATAATAAAACTGCATTATTTTTCAAAGAAAAACCTCTAGCAAACCTCTACGTTGTCTCTACATCACGTACGTACACTTGAACGTTTTTATTTTGCAGTAATTCCGTGGTGGTCCAGCAAGTTCAAAGAAAATGTGTATAATTCCAAATTGCTTAATATTGTTTATATCGGCTACCACAAACAATTTTGTAGAACACCGCCCAGGGTAATTGATTTCGTTATTGATTCTCGTGGTCCAATCCCGTGCCCTGTCATTACCCTGGCTGCCGTGTCTTTTGACCCGTCATTAGGTACCGGACAGGAGCCCCGACAATACACTGAATAATACCTTTGTATCACGATCTTGGTATGAGCTTTATCTGCGTTTACTTTAAATGTTGTTTGTTTGTAATCATTTGAATGTTGCACGATTCGTATTTGAACTGATGTTTTTTATACAGTTGAAAGCACCTTTGGACTTTGTACCGTTCTTATTGTATGCGTCATAGGAGATGAAATTGTACTGCTAATGTTACCATTGAGCGCGGTTGAGAGTACGTTTATCCTTATAATAGCTCATCAAACTGTAATACAATGAGCGTGAGATTGCGGGCGCAACTCGCAAGTTCGATCCCAAGTCTCAACATCAATGAAGTAAGATTTCAACCCTTATATAGATTCTGTAGAGACTCATTTCATAGGCAATTCCTCGATGAAGTTTATTACTGAGTTCGGCGATTCCCCATAGACATTACTTTGGTAACATAAAGTCATTTCCGCCTTCCAATATAAAATGAAGTTTCTTAGCTATGTGATAGAAAACTTTTATGTTGTTTCAGACTCGTCGTCTTGTGCAGTTTTCTACTAGTCATACGAGTAAGTTACTTTTGATTATCATTCTATCAAAATATTGTTAAAGGATTTGATTTAAATTTAACTATTTTACATTAGTGTAGATTTTTTCAAATAGTGCAACTATATGTGCGACTTGTTACAAAGGTTAGGGCTTGACACGGGGTTAAATAAGTAAATGTTGTTAAGCCGCTAACTCACGGGTTACACACCATTTATTGCAAGGGAGATATTAGATAAAAAAAATGTACCTACAGAAATAAAATAACTAAAGCATGCTTTGCTTTATTGTATAGGTATTTAATGAACGTTTATTCCCAATACTAATAATTCAGATGTCCAGTTCGTTGACGAGAATCCCATTAGGGGACAAATTCAGTATAAGTATACGAAAATCTAATAAACTAATAATACCTATAATAAACAATTACTTCTCTGCGCATGCAGAAAAATCTGTTTGATGTATTTACGATTATCTACAAATAATTTCTTCCCAGCAAACTCAATCAGCATCCAGCAGTGCCGAGGACACGTCGGCGGAATCCGCTGAGTCATCCACTGAAGTGTCAGTCGTCTCCGTATCCAGTTCATCATCAGCTGAGCTGCACGAGGGTTCAGGGGACGACCCGCCTGATCCCGCGCCGCCTGGAAAAGCTATAAAGGTACTCACTTAAGTACCTTTTAATGAATTTTCTATCGATTTCATAGTGTAGCACGCTAATTATATTCATTCACTCTTAACCCCTTGATTTGATTTGTGTTCATACAAAATTGTCACTATTTTATTCTTCACACAACACATTTCGCATGTATGCCAGTTTATTTGTCACCTAATGGCTAATGGATTTTGATGTATTTATGGGTTATTGTTTGATTCGTTTTGATCCTGGGTCTGATATGTTATAGGTACGAAATTAACCTAACACCCGAACCTAGGGCCGAAATACAAAACCTATTTTGTGTTTCGGCCTTTAGTTGCGTGCACCTGAATCGATTTTTATATATATAAAAATCGATTATCTATATAGATAAAACTTTTATTTTCAGAATCAGAATGAAACGAGAGAAGCTCTCAAAACGGATGGCAGTGAGCAGGATCCAGTAAGTGTTAATTTTACTATTTTCCTTTTATTGATTTTTGCGCAATTATCCATTGCGTACCTACAAGTTCAAGGGGATCCCTTAGCTTAGGGGATTGGGCTAGAGGATTTTCGGACGAACCTCATAAAACAGTTTTTATTTAATTTTAGGAATAGGTAATAAATTACTGTGTCTTTGCGTCATTTCGCAATATTTTCGAAAAGGTAAGCTGTAAATAGTTATATCACAATATAAGGAAAGAACACAAGTGCAATATCTTTCTATTGTATAAATAAATCAAAGAGTTGGTTAAGTAGTGGTGAGACTACTTTGATATCTGTGCAAACCCAAAATTAGCCACTTTACACCTTGAGACCGTCTGATTATGACAATAATGGAATTGATGTTCCCATTCCAACGACCTTACTCTCACTTTTCACCTGAAAAATGTGTAATGTAGCGGTTTACGGAAAGCAATTTGTTATCCATTCGAGGGCAGAAGGTGAGTGGTGGCTACCATTTTTGTGAGGCATTCTTTTCCGCCGTCGCCAACCATCACAATTACAGAGAAGTGGGTGAAAGGTTCTTGTAATAGCCACCAATTTACTCCCATTTGTTCAACCATTGATGGATTGATTGGTAAAAAGCCGGACACTTTATTCTGAAACGCAATTAGACACAGTAGCCCGCCTTACAAATAGCGTTAGTAATATTGAAGTTTTACGGTCAATTTTTATTCGATTTGAATTGGGATAGGTTTTGTTTGTTTACAATGTTTATAGGCCTACTTTTGATAGTGAACGATTTAGTTTCGGTGTAAGAAAAGTGTGTTAATTCTGTTTCGTTTTCGAGTGTGGGTAGGTGCAGTAGACACTTTATTCTCAATTGGATTCTAATAAACACGCGTCTACACACAATTAAAGTAGTGGGAATTATACCTATCAATAGTAAGAAAAAAAAACGTCGGAGTAGAACTTTGAACCACTGCAAAAAGAAGAGATATTCATAGAACTCAGGGTGTCATGTATTGTAGTTGCTATTCTGACGTTCCTTTTTTGGGTTCCGTACCTCAAGAGGAAAAAAGGAACCCTTATAGGATCACTTTGTTGTCCGTCTGTCTATATGTCTCTCTGTATGTCTATCAAGACCTATACCTCAGAAACTCGTGGACGGATAAAGTCAAAATTAATACAGCAGACTCAGGGCTGCAATCTCATGCAGCCGAGAAAAAATTAAACTTCTACGTCAATGCAATCAAAAGATATGGCCGTTTATGTCGCATTTTTCAGCATATTTGTATGAAAACGTCAGGGAACCAAAAACTGGTAAATTTGGAATTACATCTCCCAAAAATATACTTTTTGGTATTACAAACTTATATTTGCAGATGGTTGAACTAATCAGGAGTATGTCGATGTATGGACAAAATATTTTGAAAATGGCAGAGATAAGTTGGTCTCTAAATTTCGTTAGAGCGAAATTACGGGGTTAAGTTGCGTTGCACGGAAGCCTCGGTGCGCGAGTCCGACTCGGACTTGGCCGGTTTTTTAAGCCTAACTAAATGTAACAGGTAAATCTGACGCCAAATTTAGCTTAAATATAAACAATTTTATAAAAATAAACTGTATCAGTACTTTGATAAATTTTTTATAGCCTACAACCAAGACGAATCTAACGACGCCTATTAAAATACAGCCAAAGAGTTAGACCTCCTACATACATACATACACTCGAAAAACATAACAATCCTTCTTGCGCAGTCGGGTATAAACCGGTTGCCAGAATCGCCACCGTACTCATTACGTATTGGTTGTGTTATACATACCTAACCTACGTACCTGCTTCTCGTGAACTTGGTCTACATATCTCCTTCTGTTTCACGGACCAACGCCCGCCCTGCGATGGGAATGCACAAGGCGTCCGATTGCTCAATATCGCTGCGAATACAGATGTACCCAACTTAATAAGAATGGGAGGTCGCTTGTGCAATATTACAATATCATCGGCTCGTGCAGGCCCCCAGAATCTGATAAGCTTTTAATAAACCACAATGGTTGGGAGAAGAAAATAAGCCTCTTGTAGAATTTGTGTCCAATATAATGGTCAAATAGTCTGGTCGCAAAGCGGCTTTCAAGTTTAAGTAATACCAGCACGACAATATAACATACAACCAACCAAAGAGTTTGAAATTATTTCCTACTTTATAAAAAAACAGACTTATAAAGCCTGCCTAAGACGTCTCTCTCCACCTATATGATTCATATAGAGACGCTAGATAACCTTAATTGTTGACAAACTCGACTCAGAATCACATCACGTATTTAAGTAATAAATCTTGATGACCATTGTATTGTATGGTATGTCTGAAAGCAAAACGAGTGTTATAGATACATAATGAAACGAAAAGTTGTTATCTACTAGGTACTACTCGTACATTGAATGGAACCTTGCTTAAAACTCAGGGTACACTGTATTAAAAATGTTTCACATCACATCAATTACATTTTCATGAGAAATACGTATGATACACGACAAGATAGCATTGCTGAGTTCAATGTCGACAATTTTATTGTACTTTGTATGTTATTGTTATTGTGTTAGCATGTGTCAAGATATCCATCGGTGACCCGGCGGCGGCGACGTGTGATAAACAGCTGTTACTCGGCTCACATTGCTCTTAAACCATGAACTCAACTGTCTGTCCCACATCCAGCATTCCCTTCCCATAACTCAATATAATAACTTAATTTTAAGACCATTAGTAAAAAGTTAACAGCTCATTTCTGGGGCAACAAGCTATGAAGTATTATTATAAAATACGTGCATAAAACATAACGGCGTTCATACAATTCAAATTATCTAATAAATTATTACATTAAGCACGTGTGTAGGGAAGTATGTCAAAGATTTAAGTGACTTGCTGAAGATTATGTTGTTTTTTAATTCTCTTTTATTTAACAAGCTACTAAGTACTTGCAGCGGAACGATAGTTATTTTTTAACCAATTTGTTGAAGTGATGTGGCGACAGAGGTGAGAAGAGCAATCCGTACTCCACTGGCCCAATTTTATAATGCGTATCGCGGTGGCGGCGGCGGTGGCGGACGGCGGCGGCGTGCGAACCGCCCTGGCACACTTACAGCCATTTACGACTTTTTTTGTGCAAAACTTTCGAGGGGTCGTGACTGTGAAATGGTGCATTACCGGACGCCGTTGTGCGGCGACTCGATAGTTTGTTTTGAATGCCTTTGTTGACGAGATAATGGATGCAATCTTAATAATTCTCCGCCTCTGGGGAATTGAATTAGCGTATTCAATGACAGTTCTATTGAACTTTTTATCGTCTTAGCAATCGGGTACTTGAGTTTTATTAATTCCTAATTATGTACCTAAAATTTACGACAATAACATAATTAGTTACTTATTTCTCATGCAATACAAAACCTAATAAATTAATTGTTTAATTTTTCTCATGCACTTTAGTGCACAAATACAGCCTTGATTATATTTATACAATATATTATTGTTTTGTGTAAAAATAAACTTGGTAATTATTTTGGGTCAATGTTGTTGTTAATTTGTAAAACGATAGTTAACACTAAACCGCTTACGTAATTAGCGGAGGTTGTATTGTACGGAGTATGAAGGCAGTCAAAAGTCGCGGGTACCGGAAGGACGTAGTTACTCGGCGGGTTAGTTATCTCAGGGCTATCGTCAGTTGCAACACCTCCGCATATAATATACATACCTACATACAGGCCAAAACAGAGAAAAGTATACAGGCAGGGGGTTCAATTAAGGTTGAGATTTTATCGAAAATTACTTAACCTATTGTAAAAAATCTTTCACTATAGTTTGACCGTATAAGCGCTGTACCGTACCTTGGGCTTATGGCTGCACGGCGAGATGCGGGGGTGGACTAGCCTCGCCTCCACGGCATTTCTAACCTCTATTATTGTTTTGTGGCTAGATGATACGACCTACAACATGCCACTGCGTACGATCGCGATCCTGTCAGGACAAACATGCGAGTACTATTTCAAGATTGTTGTCAGCATTTCATGTCAACTCTAAGAATCTTGGCTGATGTTTCCTTTAGTGGACTATTAAGGTCGAGGCTTTGCTTTCTACGTGAGGTTATCCTTTTTTGTATTTAATCATTTCCCTTAATCTTCTACTTACTCCATTCATTATAATGAATTAGGGTGACTCATTCCGACTTTCCTGATGTTTTTAATGGGTTAAACCTTCTTGTCTTGTACCTTCAGATTAGGAGAAATCGAGGGGAAATAAATACCTACGAGTTTAATTTTTAGAATAAAAATATAATATTTTATACTTAAGTCAAAATATTAATTTTGCGTAGGTACGAGTACACATGTTCTGCCTGCTCTAGATCTCATCTCTCTCACATTGGCATGCCGGTAGAGAACTCTAATCTAGAGTTAAGCACACCTTATGTACATCTTATTTCATGTCTTGTATTGTAATCAACTTTGTGTACATTATAGCATTCCTATATTTATTAGAATTAAATATATATTTTTTATATTTATTAAACTATTTATTAGAAAAGATTGTATTATATCTTAGCAGAGCTGTGTGGTCGAGTAAAAGATGAAAATATAATCAGAAATATATTTAGAGGGCGACGGCCATTGTAGGTTGCCTAGAACAATAATTCAAATAGTAAAACACACAGAAGTCCACAGAATGTACAATTCAAACACTGTTGTCTGTCCCTTAGGTAGTGTTTCTGTCTGACAAGAACAGCTACATCCCCGTGAGCATAAAGCCGCGGTCGCCGGCGGCGGAGGCTGCGTGGCGCGAGCCCTGGGAGCGAGAGTACAGGCGACACCGCACCAACGGGAGCAGAGTGCAGTGTGAGTACTCAGTGGTTCGTCATGCTATTTGCGAGCAATCTTTTCCTTCTTCTTGACGTGGGCAATTGTCCGCACTTGGCCGCATGAGTGGCAGTCACTGTTAGTTGATGGCTTAATTAGTGCGTCAGTCGCCCAGCTCCCTCCAGAACGTCAGTAGCCTGCGGATGCTGCCCACGTTCTGGGAAAGGGACCCCGTGTTGTTCAGGATCTGGACTCGTTGGTGTGCCAGCTCCTCGCAGTGTAACAGCACGTGGGCTGGGGCTTCCTTCATTTGCGAGCAAGTGTAATTGTCCCGATACGCTAGTTACGCAGCCCAATCTTCTCGCATTCTCTCGACGCCACCCAGCCACCCGGACTCGAACAGACTTGATTTCGCCGACGATGTTAGGCTAGGACACTTCACTAAAAGAAAAATTGGCA
The DNA here is from genome assembly GCA_963506565.1 of Tachystola acroxantha. NCBI lineage: Eukaryota > Metazoa > Arthropoda > Insecta > Lepidoptera > Oecophoridae > Tachystola > Tachystola acroxantha. The sequence goes on along the minus strand of OY735885.1, from coordinate 6,910,141 downwards.
ACTGCAGCTACAACCGTTAAAATTATAGGGACAGCCAAGTGTTTTACTGTTTTTGCTATTTGTTTTCGTAGCTAGTTTGATTGGTTATTGTCTAACTAGCTAGGAAAAACAAAAGCAAGTTCATTTACCGTCCGTCCTTTATTACCTTTTAGCAGTCGTCGTAAGAATATGTCAGGTGGATAAGCATAAACCACTTTGACCATACGACATGAAGAATAGGTACATAATTACCTAAGAATGATCATTGAGTAAATAATACTAATGATAAAGGATTTTAATGATTTTTTTTCGACACAAAAAGGTTTCTTTAGTTATTGGGTAGGTAGGTTATATATATTATTACATACCTACTTCAAATAAGAAATTAATAATAATGCATGAGATCCGTACGATTTCGTGCATTATTACGAAGATACGAATGTTCATTCATAGCAGCGTACTACGAGTGTATCAGTAGTGTAGTGTTGGGAAACAGCGCAAATTGAGATGTTATCGATACTCGGGCGTAGCGAACCACTTGCACAACGCTTTGTTTTTATTTTACATAGTTCTTTTATGGGACCATTCTTATACTCGTAGGATATGGATAATAACGGCAAGTTGTTAGTATTGTTTGGGTATTCATTACATTAAATTAAATAATCTTTTAATAGCTTTTTTGTTAGTAAACGTACACCTCTTCGAAAGAACGAAAGCCAATGCTACTGGCGATGGCGGGGGGATTGATCTCTAACAAATATCTAAGCGGTACGGAGGCCAAGTTCTCAAATTACCTATAAGATAGGTATTTCTCGCATTCACGAAGAGTTGCCGAATTTTATTACTTACCTATAAGTATTTTTGATTTCAACAGATATTGAAGCGGAGTGCCAGGACGACTTCATGAAGATCAGAGTTGGTTTCAACGGTTCCTTCTCGGGCTTGGTGTATTCGGCAGGTAATTGAACACAAACAAATTCGAAAGCATTTTTGTAATCGATCCATATCTATAGACAGGTACAAATGAAGCCAATTCAAGTGTAATTTTGAACTTGGAATCCATCGTGTCGTTTACGGCTACGTGTAAGTACTTACCTAAATGTAAATTCGAAAGAAATGTTTACGTGCAGAAATATAGGTGCTTGACATGGTATTATACGTAGGTATTTACCTACTTGTGAAATCGGAAATCTACACCCAAAAACCTCCTCTCAGCAGTCGGTTTCAGCTCTGCCACATTTTCGCACCCTAATATCAATTTCCGCTGAAACTGTCTCGATTCCATGATAGCCATCACATGTCCATTGTACTAAGTAACACGTGTAATTACCGACCGCTAACTAGATGGGTGTCATTACTGTGTTATTGTTGGAAATAGAACCGGCACGTAGACGCAATACCGCGATGTCAGATTGCACAGAAGCCTGTCCATGCCGCAACTCAGCTGATCTGAGATAGTTGTACACTACACGCGAAGGGCGCTGTGGATACCGTAGTTACTCGTAAGATAAGCGGTTAAACCGTTATTTACCATCCTTACTCATCATCTTTCACTTCATTAATGGTATTTTAAGTTAGGTATTGTTTTTACCATTTTCTTCTTTAACTGTATCTAGGACCCTTTATCTGTATGTAACAATTTTAACGTATTCTAACTTATTGAAATATTTATTTAGCTGTTCTTATGTGGCTATTTTATAATAATGTTCGGAGCAAAGAGTATATTTAGAAAGCACGTTTAAACTTTTTGCATAACCTGGCCGTTTACTCTTGAAAAACCCAAAGTAAAAGCCATTAGAAACATAAAAAATAAACAAAATGTTTTTATTTATTACTAATGGCCTTTACTTTGGATTTTTCAACAGTAAGTAGCCAGGTTATTTGCTATAATTTTTATTCTTTACTTATAATTTTAGCAGGTAGATGAGTTTAAACTGTCACGCCAGATAATGTAATGCTAATAATACCATAATTTTTCAAACATATTGATGGAGCGATACAAAATAAAATATAGGCATTTTAAGCCTTTTTAAAGTTCCGTGGCAAAAAAGTTTTCATGTCTATAGGCACCAAATCTCCTTTGTGAAAAATATAACTCGAAACTATTCGGTGGGTAGCAAGATGGATGTATACACAGATTAAAGATATAAGATATTGTATGTATTCACAGAAAACGTACAATTATTATATTATTATCTTCCATTAATAGTGTGATCCCATCCAGTATGAAATTATGTGAATACGTTGCTGATAACTTACCTGCGTGAATTTTTCCCGAAATTGTTTGAGGTTCATTCATCTTAACTAAACATGATTGATTGTGTAGTAATAGTGTCCTAATAAAGATTGCGTACCTACATAGCTTTTTTAATAAAAAATAATAATTTCTAAGATATTATATTTTAAGATTGGCGGCGATAGTTGGCTCATGGAAGGCCCTTAATTAAAATCTTAACTATCTGGAGGCAGATAATTATCGTAAAAATATTTGAATTAATCTTTTGTACCTTGTCAGCGTTAGGCACTTTTTCCTTGCAAAGTGGTGTAAATTCAACAAAACTTTGCCATGCCAAAATACACACGATGTATTGCAATAAAGAGAATGAAGATGATGACGATGTAAACTTTTACTAATAACTAATTACCTATTTCTTGTAAAACAGTTACTTACCTACATTTATAAAAGTTTTCGCTCCTACCTCAGTTGCTTATATTCTCTGTAATTACGATTTTGACACGTGATAAAGTGCACAATAAAATTGTTTAGTCAGTCGTGAGATTTTGCGGCTGCTTTCAACGGCTAATGGCAACTGCGAGTGACTGTCACATGATTAAGATAAAGTAATTAGCTTTGTTAAATGGTCTTTGTTTAACATGGTTTTAAATATTCTTCATGAATTTGTTCCATCTCAAGAAAATGTGTTCTATTGTATTAAGGTAGGGTATTCTACTGTGAATACAATTCAGAACAAACTGTTCCTAGTATAAACACAGGGTTGTGTCAAAACGGCTTGATCCTATATAATTGTAAGATATTAAAAAAACGTTATTTGTTACCCTTACCGTACCTAATAGGTAGGCAAGACACACTGTATATTTGTCTCTGTTTTAGACCTACGATTATAAAAATCCAACTAAAATCCTTTCATGAACAATTCAATGTGTAAATTAAAGTTTTCATGGGCGGATTTTTGGATGAATTACCAGAACCATTACTTTAATTAAAGTTCAAACTAGGTATAAACGAAAACCCAATTATCTAATTGCTTCCATTATCTAATTGCTTCCATTATCTAATCAATCCAAATTGTTCTGCTACTTTCATAATAAGTATATCTATGTACTTAAGTATTTATTAAAATGTCATCTTGTATTTTCGTATCCCACACTGATTCCGTTGTGGCCGCCAAATCTAAACCCAAACGTAACCGTCATTGTTACTCCTATGCTACATCGCGTAAGATTGAGCGGGACCACGCTGAGTGGTCTGGACACACGGTGTAGTCTGGAATCGTTACAATATACTAATTTGCCAAATATGTATGTCCCAGGTTACTCGTACGACCCCGACTGCATGTACATCAACGGCTCCGGCCGCGACTACTACGAGTTCTACATCCAGCTGAACCGCTGCGGCACGCTCGGTAGAAACAGCCAGCAGGACGACACAAGGAAACATCCAGCGGTGAGTTGCTAGGGCTATATCTGAAACGAAATGGAGGAGGGCATCGGATAATTCGATCTAAAAAAAAACGCGATTGCCGATATCATGCTTTTCCGTGGGCTCATGAATCTCTTACGGAAACACATAATACTTAGAGGTTGAAATGACATGAAGTGCAGCGGATTACTTGCATTGTAAGTATGAGACGCACATGTTGACGTGCAAAAATGTACACAACGTACGTACTTACTTGCAATAAAGACATATGATTCTGATGATGCTATCTAGTTTTGTGTAGTGTAAGGAACATATTTACTTATAGGTCATGATTCTGGCGTACGTATTTTAAAAGAAAACATCTGACAGATCTAAAAATGCTGCCGCCCATCCTAAAGTTTATGACAAGGATGGCACAAGTTTTAGAAATACCAATTTAGCTTGGAACGTAGTTATTATTATCTACGGCGTAGATTCTACGCGGTTATATTCATCCCGCAGAGTTCTAAAGCTCATAAAAATAACTGCCTGAATAATGTTAATGAATCACGCTATCTTTTTCCGTCAGAAAAACCTAATGTGGAACACCATCACGGTGCAGTACAACTCGCTCATCGAGGAGGAGCTGGACGAACACTTCAAGGTCACCTGCGAGTACGGATACGACTTCTGGAAGACGGTCACGTTCCCTTTCTTGGATGTTGAGTGAGTAAAGTTAATATGTTAGCTTTTAAAAAGGGGCACCTTATCCGTCAAAGACTCGTAGGTTAACCAAGGTCCAAGAGTAGGTTGGTGCCTGATAAACAGTGTGGACTTAGTTTCGATTGGTAGGCAGTTGTAACAATTCTGGTTTACACTTTCCACTTTAAACTACCTACTTAGACGTGATTAAGAGCTGCTATCGCTTTCCACAAAATGATGGCAATATTTTCCAAAATCTGTACCATTACACCTACTAATTACATTGTACCAGTACACTCTGAACTCAGACCAACTAGTTTGTTTGGATATTTTCCAGCACACTAACCGATATTTAGATTTTATTATCAGCGGCTATATAAATCATTACCATATTCCAGGGTGGCGACGGGCAATCCTGTGGTGTTCACGTTACAACCCCCTGAGTGCTACATGGAGATACGTGCTGGGTACGGCGCGACGGGCGCGCGGGTGGCCGGCCCGGTGCGAGTGGGAGACCCGTTGACGCTGCTGATTTATATGAGGAGTGCTTATGGTGAGTATTGATAATAATGTTTGAAGAGCTCGTAGTCCAGTTGCGTTGAGAACGATCGTACTGGGGTGACCGCTACTGACATTTTCATTCGAGCTCGAACGGTTGATGTCGTTCGATACAGGCCTATGGGCGACCTGAACAACTCTGACAAATGGTTTCGTAATTAAACTACATTAGAACAGAAAAAGTTTCTCTTCCTGGTAAGAAGTACGTGTGGTATTTTTCTACAATAAAAAGTAATGAGCAAAATGTTGTTGAATTTGGCTTAATAGTGCCTACAGGAAATTAGATGAGCATAACATTTGTGTATTTTATATTAGCAAATGCACGTTTACCTCTAGTCGTCTAAATAAGGCGCCAATCTTTATGACGTGTCTGAATACCACTCGTGATTATATTCAGATCCGTTATCAAGTTCGATGCGTACAATATCTATTGTTGTTTTCAAAACCTAGTAGCATTGCCTAACAATTACCAAAACATTCAGTTATGGCACCATTGCCCACACGCAAGATCACCCATCATATGATCCAATAACAGAACGTTTACCGTAACAACAAGGGCGTAAAAACGGTGTGTTATGGTCGCGTGCCGGACTGCAATTCCGTCCCAAATATTCCCCTGGGGTCGCTGATCTCGTCTGACCGAATCATTCGATTAGATTCGGGACGTTGGTTAGCGTAAGTGTGTCAGTAACTCTTCACTGTGACACGCGAATGTGGAGGAATTTCAAGTGTTATTCTAAGCAAGAATTTATACACATTCACTAATCGTCACTAATTTTCGAGTTAACTTTTATTACCTATTGCTAATTTGTAATCATTCCACTGATTCATTTCACAATTAAAAGCTTATACTAGTCTGATTAATAAATATTTCATGTAATATTTTCAGATGGCTTCGACATCGTGGTGAATGACTGCTTCGCGCACAACGGCGCCACGAAGCGGATACAACTCATTGATGAATTTGGGTAAGTAAGGTCAACATTGGACGCAGACATCAAACGTTATATGCTTACCTAGTATTTTAGTAATTTTTACTTCTATACAGTAGGAAAGTTCCATCGAGCACATTTACTTTACTACTTAACACGTTTACGTCACATAAAAGTTTTGGGCCTAATTTACGACAGAATTTATGAACTAGATAAATCTATGAGTAGGTGTCCATCTCAGTGGTCTGAGCCTGGTATTCTGAAATACAGGTTTATCCTAGTTCAGACACTAGTCTCACACAAAGACTTGTAAATGATACAAATAAAAAATTGTAGGCAAATTCGCCCGTAAGCACATCATACTCTTTGGACGTTCTACTGTTTATTGTCTACTTTTCTGTGAGAAATTAAAGATTTCACATGTAAATACGCCTCTTTGCAGTTGTCCGGTGGACGACAAGTTGATATCCCGTTTCCGCGGCTCGTGGTCGGAGGCGGGCGTGTTCGAGACGCAGGTGTACGCGTACATGAAGACGTTCCGTTTCACGGGCTCGCCCGCGCTCTACATAGAGTGCGACGTGCGCATGTGTCATGGACGGTGTCCGGTGAGTTGGCTGTCACAGAATAGGCAGAACACCAGAAGGATGAGCCACGACGATTTTTACTAGCGCTCAAGTGCCATCAATGTCAGATTTTTGGCGAAAAATAGTACAAAAATATTGAGACCTAGGCCGAAAATCTCAACCTACTGGACGTTAATGACGGGAGAAAAAGGGGCGGGGCATGCGGTGCCATTGGCCGCAGGCAGGTCGCCTGGGTATGTGTCAGGCTTAAAAAAGGCCTCGCGGCTAGCCCTCCAGGGTAACCGCGACTCTCATCGTTTTCAATTTGATACAAGCTTATAAGTTACTGCAATATTTTTTAACAAACGATTTAACAAATTTAAAACGAAGTCCTGGTCGGGCCTCTGAATAAATTATTACTGTCCGCCATCACTTTGGTGACAATGAATAGATACGGGTATCGACTGCGAAATTCTATCGTATACGTTCTCGTTTCTTTTTGACAAAATTAAACGGATATCATCCATCCGGATTTCAGCCAATGGAAAAATGAATAGGTCGACGATGGCTTAATAAGTCATCATTCCTCAATGTTCATTGCCTTTTCTCCCTTTTTTGAGCGTTTGAATAGTAACTTTCAAAGTAGAACTGGTTAGAATAATTGTTACGATGTGCATATAATACATAATATAGATAAGTACAAATAACACATCACATAACAGTGGAAAAATGAAATATTAACCTTATCGCCAGTCGCCACAAAGTTTCAGTAATAACATTTTTGTATTTGTACATACGAGTACATGCTGTTATTCATACACCTAGTTAAACCTGACTTCCCTTAAATCGTGTTGCTATCCCTTTCACACTTCGTTAAAAAAGGTTAAAATACAATATTACCTAATGACAATATAACTGTTATGTATTTGCAGTCCCAGCCATGCCACTGGCGCAACATGAAGAGTGTGAAGCGGCGTTCCGTAGACGCGGTGGAACAGTCTGCGAGCGTGGCGCCGCGGCTGTCGGAAAACATATCACTCTTCCAGTCGCTACGGGTTCTGCAGGAAGGGGAGGAAGATACCGAACTTACCTCTAAGACTGGTATGTTTATTTTGGTTGTTGGTACATAATCAAGCCGTGGCACGCTTCTAGAGAAAACTGCTGCATCGTTTTGTATAGGAACAGTATGGGGGAATTTTCATTTTCTTTAGATGTCAATATTTTGGCCACCATTTTGGATTTTTAAATATTTCAGATATTATGCCTGAGTATCTCTGGAATATCTGCAGGATAGTATTTAAATAAATAAAATAATTACATACACACTTTTATTGTAGATTAATAGAAAAATTACTTGCATTGCAACCTACACTATTAATTTACCATTTGCAATTTTCTGAACAAAAAAGAACTGGATTCGATTCCCGAGTCATGTATGTAATTTAATAAATCTTTGAATGCAGTTTTTCTTAACTTTAAAATCGATGTCATGGTTCCTTAGAACAAAATTATCTAACTCTAATTGCATTAGGTACTTAATTATATTTTCATTCTAAATTAGTATCTAATTAATTGTCCTATCTAATACTACGAGAATGAATGAATTGATTTTTTTCCTCCTCTATAAATAAAGGTACTTTCCTTCTCCCCAGGTGCTTCTGAAGGCCAGACGTGTCTCAAGACCTCAGCGCTCTCCGCCATGTTGGCATCCTGCGGGGTGCTGGTGGCGGCTCTGGTCGGCGCGCTGCTGGTGGCGGCGCGGGGCTGGCGGCGCGAGGGCAGGGCGTCGCACCACGCGTACGTGCCGCACAAGGGACGCATCAAATAATGGACCTCGTAGATATAGGTTAGATTTACATAATGATTCATTGTTAATGTATCTGGATCATATTAAGGGTCAGCACAGACCGACGGAGTGGAGTGGCGGCGAAGAGCAATCGCCGGTCGCAAGGCCACGGCCATTTAGCGAATTAAGATCCTCCGAGCGCCGTCACGCGCAGCTCTCAGTGGCATTTTACTTAGCTATACCGTAATCGGTATTTATATCGTATCGGTACCAATATATGACTGTAATCAGTCGTATATTGTAGTAAATAAACAAATAGTTACTTGGTCGTTTCGCCGCCACTCCACTCCGTCGGTCTGCGCTGACCTGACCCTAAATGTCGACAGCGCCCTGGGCTAGCTAGCTCATGGGCGCTACTCTGTTTTTTATATCCTTACCAACTGCTATACTTGAACCAGGCGATGTAGGCGTAATCAAGACGGAGCGCGCTTAGAAAGCTCTACATCTCTAGGTAGGTTCTGAATGTCAACAATGCGTGAAATCGTGACAATGCTGTCCGCTTATTGACTGACGTGGAAATTGTGGCCTATAATGCAGGTCAAATAGTGGTAACTCCAAAATCGATTGCTTTTGTTGTACTATGGTATATTTTGGTAATTCTAAGTATATCTATTTAAATAATTTTGGAGTTGGCACTATTTTTACCTGTGTGTGTTTGGATATATAGGATTGTAGGCGATACAATTTATGTGAAGGTACCGAAACACTGTTTTTGGACAACATTCATATATTTCTATGAAGCTTTCAGAAACATCTAATTTTGAATGTGTATTCGTGGATAATTTAGGATACATTAGGTTGTGAAGCAGTATTTCACTGTGGTGCTCAGTTGTACATATATTTTTCTACATCTATAGAATAGTTATGCGAAAATAGAGTACAATGGACTAATAAATAATAATAGCTTGATAATTTATGCACTACGAAGAACCGAGACAAATTGAGAGGATTTATATTTATTGATAACAAATATGTCTCCTCCTGTTTGTCTGTCATATTCATGGAGTATTAAATAAGAGAGGCATCCCAATGGGATTGATTTTAACGCTCCCTTCATCCCGCCACTATTAATTTTTATTATAGACGAAGTGACCCAATGGCAGCTCCTCTCTTATACCATACTCCATGGTCATATTTGTATTTCAGTTGCTTCCCAGTGTTGTGATAAATATTGTTTTAAGTAGTAAGCCAATAGTTATTTATATTTAATTAAAATAAGAATGGATTTATGCGCCCACAAATGTAAATATTTTTGTAATAAGATTTGATACATTATGACGTAGTTGTAAGAGTTTAGCTGAGTATAACAAAAAATGAAAACTCAGGCATTTTAATGAAATAAAATTATATGTAAGAATTGATATTGTGAATTATTTATTTAAATTTCACCTTTTATGTATTTTAAATTAGAAGATAAAATAATCAACATTTTTAGACAACAACAATAATATTTATTTAAATAATAAAAAAACATTCGCAGAATTCTTAAACACTATTTTAAAACAAAAACATAAATCACACACACATAAAAAATAAATTCAGTTATTCGTTGCATGAAGAGAGAAAAATAACAAAGTGAATAGAACTTATCGCTAGAAGAGAATTAAGTTATCAATTTGAATACTGTCATGATTTGTTCGTATTTAATTAGTTTAAGTATTTATTTACTTATTTATAAAGTATTTATTTACTGTAGTTCAGCGGCGGGTAGAGTTTCTAGTACATTGTCCAAGTACTTTATGGCACCGTTCAATATTTGTACTTCGCATTCCTTCAGCAGTTTTACGTTTTTCCTGAAAATGATTTTATGATGTAAAATAACTTTGGTCGATATTTTTTTTATATTCGAACAACAACCAACAGTTGACACAAAGCTACGTTGTTGCCTGTTATTAATAGTAACATAAATAAATTCATATCGTCATTATCTTTGAGACTTATGCTAGATAGTCTCTATCTTAATGACACTTTGAAAAATTTCCTCTAGTCTCAGTAGTTGGGTTATTTTGTCCGGTGCCGAACCAATGAGACCCTCTTAGTCTCAACAGTTCGGTTGTACACGTGCACCGAACTACTGAGATTATTTATATTTCACAAGTTCGCCTACTTATTTCTTTGTTTTAATTATATTTAATATAAGAGGCCCAATTACCAGTCACAGTAGTTCTTCCGTTAGTGTTATATGATGAGTTGCTATTGATAATGTAAAGGTTGTTATGGCGGTAATTCTTCTTCTTTTTTGTCGTTACACTCTTGGCAGAGTGGTCGTTACTTCAGTCACAGTGACCCGCCTCACAACACGTCGCCACTCGTCGCTGACGGCTGGTGCAGACGTGCAAGGGATCGGCCACGGCTGCCCTAATCTGATCCGTCCATTGCGTCGGCGACCTGCCGCGCGCTCGGGTACCGTTAACCTTGCCCTGAACCACCAGTCTCTCAATCTATTCAACTCCACGTCGAGACACGTGCCCAATAAAAGTCAGAATGCGATCCTGAACTACAGAGGATAGACGCTGATGGCGGTAATAAAATGCATATATTCGTTTATATATAATAAATAAACTACCTGTGTACAGAGTCAGGTGCATCATCAGCTCTGTCCTTCTTGTATGAGGCCAGTATGAGCTTGCAGCGGGTCAGCAAGTAAGTGTACGCGCGGCGGTCGACTGCTGAGCCCACGGCCTCGGCACTGGTGACGTCAGACCCGACCAGGTCCCCGGGCATGCCCTGGCTCGACCACTTAGTGAGCTCCTCTGAAAACGAAAACATTTTAATTTTTAAGCATTGAACTATGCTCGTTGAATAAATGAAGTAATGAAAAATTTGCAGCACCCCAAGTTGCACACGGCTAAAATACTCATCAAGAAAATATTTATGGTTGGGGATAGTAATGGAAAGGGTATTGTAACAACTTTTATCGAACAAAAATTAAAAATATAAGATAAATATTTATTATTGCAAAAATAATTATACAAAAGTAATAGGCTAATACGCTCCCTCGATGTAAGGGAAGGTCTATGCCCGAGCAGTGGGGCAATATAAATAGACTGATGATGATGAATAGGCTAATACAGTTAGTATCACAATTAGCGTATAGTCTTATTCCAGACAACATTTGTGTAGAGAATTCTTATGTGTCTGATACAAATCAATCGGCTGACCAGTAACACAACAAAATGTATGAAAAGTTTCGACACATGCAACAGTCTCTTTTTTACTATCTGACTTTCGAATGAATGAACTTAATTAATTATTATATTAATGGACTCGACAGTTCGTCATTTGCCAATATCATGTTACAGAAAATTCAATATGTAATAGTCTTCTATCTTCCTCCAGGGGAGTCGCAGTAGCGTCTTCACGCTGGGTAGCCGCGTCTTCATGTCTTCATCCAGAGGAGACACCGTAGCGTCATCACTCTGGACGAAGCAGCTCGACAGTCACGTTCACTCCCGAGCTTGTAGCGGGAACTCTTGATAAAAGCTTGAAACCCCAGATCTTGCTCAAATTATCCAACAAATTCACCATACTGTCACTCGCGAACATTTTCTGATTAATTTAACGTGATATTAATCTCAAAATAAGCACTGTAGACAATAAAACAAGAATTATCAAATAATTTTGCAACCGTCGTTTCCCGCCATTTTCAAGAGAACCCGAATGAACTTTACACGTCTGACTAAACTACGTACAAAGTTCGATGTGTCAAAAGGAGACGAAGAAGAAGAAAAAGAGACTTTAACCTCAAAAAACTAATTTAAGATCCTCGACATGATCGATCACATGAGTAGATTTAGGCAATATTTTAACTGCGACAGTCTGGTCTCGCGCAGAGGGGCGCTGGAACTCACCCCGGTTCATATTGAATATCCTGATGAAGGCCAGTAGCTCTGCGCTGACCGGCGCCTCGCCCTGGTACAGACTGTAGTGCGTGACACCGGCTAGACCTAGTTTGGTCAGCAGCGACAGTCTGGTCTCGCGCAGAGGGTCGCTAGAACTCATACCGAGGACCAACGAGAGACTGTCATTCTTGTTCTTTGGGTACACGAAACTGGAATAAGAAAATGAACTGCTAGACATGACATTTCTAATCTCTATTAATTGGTATGTGTAAGGATGTGTAAATGTATATAACTAAGCAGATCAGCAGTCACATACGATACGGGAATGATATTTGTCAACGAAAAAGTAAATATCATTCCCATACACTTTCCTTATATTCTAGCGATAACGAAAGTTACTTTGCTGCATTCTTTTGGTTTTATTTATGGATGCGACAGCTTTATCATTTGGCAATGTTATGTTAAAGAATTTCAATATTCTATCATAGTTTTCGTTATTCCTCCATAGGAGTCGCCCAAAAACGCTCGCAAAGCTAATTGATACATGGCCGATTGATCTTGGGCTTCCGCAACGGAATTTTAGCGTCCCATCCCAAACACAACGCCACCGACCTTTCCTACCTATTCATGATAATATAAGAACAGAATTTTTTTACATTCTTCGTCATTCAAATCAAATATAATTTAGTGCATTAAAAATATGTAGGCGAAGGTACAAAAAACTGAAATTATATGCAATAGGCAGTAGGCTCAGCACAGTGCATTCATGTCATCACAAAAACAACAATAGTAATCCTATTAGATAATCAATGTAGGTTGCATCACTCGCTATGTTTGATACAACAAGCTTTACAACAATAAATAATTATTGTCTTCAAAAAAGCAAACGACATGAAATCAAACGTCTTATTTCCAGTTGAATATTAATTGGAACTTGGAGTGAGTTTGTCATTTTGAAAGCCAATTGTAGAAATTCCAGAATGTCACACGCTAAATTTAATCGGTGCTAAGCGACGAGTCCCGCTCACTCTTACGCGATGTATCATATGAAAGATAGTGACAGTTGCGTTTAGGTTAAGAATTAGATTTGGTGGTCACAACATAATCACACCTAATGTCGCGTAAATATCAGATTAAAACCTATAAACTTAGAAACCTGGCTAAACATCGGGTTTAATGAAAAACATTCCATTATCTTTCTTATTATTATGGCGCCTCTCTCTGGCGAAGTTATGAATATCAAATCATAATGACAATCTGCACTATCACCTCCTCTGCCCAGAATTGAGATCTGCTCTTTACTGATTTTTGTTGTATAACTTGCGTAAGTTTTTGCGACATATTAAATCACCAGCCCTTTATAATGAAGCCGCGTAGATATTTGAAAACTTCGTCTTAAAACAGTTTCTACTAGGGTTTCGAACCTGGCACTCTAGGCTAGTCACAGAAGATAAACCAAACAACCGAAACGGAACACTAATCTCACTTTCACCCTCTGTTTGTATTTGGCACCCAACTTTTCCGCCACAAACTCGGTGATAAATCATTATTCTTACCACCATTAGCAGGTAACCACAACGCGCCTAGTCACGGTGACAGACCACAGGCGGTTATATCACGTTGGGTGCAATTGCTTCCTAAGAAGTATCATAAGCAGCGGAGTAAGGCCTCCGGGCCAACAGTGATTGGTAAAATACATTCACATTACGACAGAGCTGTTTTTGACGCATAAAATGTACCTATCTTAGTCACAGACCACTTACCCCATAGACCTGTAACAGGACGGCTCCCGTGTCTGCCCGCGCATGAGCGCAAAATTGCTTCGCGACACGTGTAACCTAGAGATATTATCGACATGGACGCATCTCTTTAATACGGCATCCCTGTCCCCCGCTTCGTCTCTCGTTCGAATTTTACACTTGCAAATTTGTACCGATTTCATGTCTATTGAGTAAGGAGTCTGTGTATCTTAGTATATGTATATGTGATAGATCAAGACGAATCAAACTATACCTCATATAAAGCCGCATTTTCACTTGCAAGAAAACTTTTGCGAATAATATACGACAGTCTGTCCGACTGCAGCTTGCAAGTGTAAACGCCGCACTTGCTACGCAGTAAACGTGGCCTTAGCCGTTTAGGCTATAGGAGGCCACAATGGACCCGACGTAGGTTTAAACGTCCATACACACACCCTAAAATAGCATTACTTCTCCTTGCTGCAGCCAGGCAAACATTGCTTGCTTCTCTATTTACCCATCGCTGGTGGTAGTCATTCTTGATTTTGATGGTTGGAGTGTCGTTAGATTTGCCTAGATGACATGACAAAAACTGGCCAAACAGCAGACGGGTTTTTGATTAATTCACTTTTCAGAAACTATTTTTTTTTAGATTCTTACCCATTGTGCAAAAAGAGATCGGAGTTTGGCCTGGAGCCGTAAAATATAAAGATCTGCTCGCCAGCCTGGAAGTCCCTCAACGCAAAGCATTCTCCTCGGCTTAATTCCTTGTTGTAGTCTGTGGTGATCTGAAATAAGAATAATGTAGGTAATAAAATTATCGAAAACCAAACCATCCTTGCCCTCAATCTGTAAAACATGTCATGAAACCTGTCTGTAGGTAAAGCTAACAGCAGATCAAGTGTAACACGTTGGATTGTTCTTATTATCTGCGTCGTAAGATTTAAAATCGTACTACAAGTGTTACCATTGATCTGCTGTTGTCCGTACTATATGAGAATTAGGAGTTAATTAGGAGTTTTAGTATAAAAGCTAGGCCCCAAAGATCAGCCCTCATTTGATTAAATCGACGTAATTTTGCGACTGAAACAACTTCCAGTTAAGTAAAAAATTTTAATTGTAATAACTGTTTATTACGAATACTTAGGTACTTTGTGTATAACATAGCACGTCCAAAAAATTATAATCTACGTTTACACTTTACGCTGAGGAGAAAAAGTGGCATAAAAGTTTCAGCAGCACATCTATTTTAAAAATAATCATGATCAAACTTAGTGAGTGACTTATTACTTGTTAGTTTAGTGATGTTTATATAATAATTGGAAGATTGTAGAATTAACACTATAGTGAGCCTAGACTCACTATATTCTTAATTCTACATTCTTTTTAAAAGTAATATTTGTACAACCTTGCCATGTTCATGATTGCACATGTCCCACAGCGGGATGAAAGCAGTGATGTCCGTGTTTGCCAGCTGGATGTTGTTCTGGCGAGTCATCACCGTAGAAACCGCCCATCTGAGGAAGACACGATTGATTAATGGATTTGATTGATAGTAGTTTTAATTTTGGCTTGGAGTGAGAAACGGATTGAGATTTAGCGGCAATGGTTTTGAAATTAAATGTAGATTGTACAAGTATAAATAGTTTATAGGATACGATAAGTTATGCAATAATTGGTGTTATTCTGTCGTGGTCAACTAAAATTCTAAACCTAAACGCAACTGTCACTGTCTCTCATATTCTACAACATCATGTAAGAGTGAGCGGGACGGCTCGTTTAGCGACAATTACATTTAGCGCGCTATACTCTGGAATATATGCAATTCTTAGAGATTTTAAAAATCAGCGAAATATTGGAGGCGATTCTGGTTTGCGGTTTTTCAATTACAAAAAGGGAGCAGTTGCTTGCCTCTCTCTCTTTCGAACCCAAACCAAAACAGTTACCACTATTTGAAACGAATCGAATCACAAATGCCAGTGGTAGTACCAACGCAGTACTGCTGAGCGGGATTAATGATCGATTTATGTCGTAATCTAAACCACTATTTCCATAATACTTCTGGCGGCATTTTATTGTTTATTGTTCTTGCTTTCTAAGCATTAGCTGGGATTATTGTGGTTATATGAGCAAAACAAATATACTTAAGTAATAACTTATACATAATTAATTACATTAGCATTTAAATTATAGATCTAAGTGCCCCATCTGTTTTGTAAAACCTTTTCCATATCTTTACATAATGTGCTCTCATTATTATTTAAAAACTTAATTCTTATAAGACGTACGTAACATAATGCACAAAAGGTGCCTATCAATATTGGTTGCTTTTGAAGTAGATAACACGAATAGGTAGTTTGTAAATTGAACAGTTTTTATTATAAGTACATTGAAAAAATGATAACTTATGTAATAGTACTTAAATGTTTATTAAAAATAAAAACTCCGGGAATATTACGACAACGGAAGCTTATTAAATTCCAGATTCCCACATAACCAAGTATGTGACCAAGCGGCTAAAACTCGTCAAACAATAGATGTCTCTAACGGACTTTTACTTTTATGCAATTACATGTTTTTCACTTTTGTTTTCGAGCTATTGTTGTGTTGACACTTGACATCAGACAGATTATCGCATTTGATATGATACTTCACTCTCTATGCATTCGGATTTATTTAATAAGCCTGTGTCACGCACGTTGGTATAGAAAATACATGAAACTAAAATATAAAACGTATGATCGACCAAATTATTTCTTGGAAATTATCATGCACCATGCCAGACCAAATACCTACAGCACGGATATACAGGGTAACGTAAAGGGTATATGAAGCCAAAGGGATGGTGTTCAGTATCGGTAATTGAACAACTTTTGTTCTACGACTTTTCGAATAAAAAATAAAAATAAATTAATGTCTCATACAAATCGATCAGCTGACCGGTACGAAATGTATGAAAAGTCATAAAATAAATTCGCGAAAATCAATAAATCGTAGAACAAAAGTTGTTCAGTTACCGATACTGAACATCCTCCCTTCGGCTTCATATACCCTTTACGTCACACCCTGTATAAACGCTTACACAACCACATAACAATAATGCCTCAATGCGCGTAATTATCTTAAAAGTGGTAAAATATATTCTTCGGCAAAAGAA
The DNA here is from genome assembly GCA_963506565.1 of Tachystola acroxantha. Taxonomy (NCBI): domain Eukaryota; kingdom Metazoa; phylum Arthropoda; class Insecta; order Lepidoptera; family Oecophoridae; genus Tachystola; species Tachystola acroxantha. The sequence goes on along the minus strand of OY735885.1, from coordinate 6,893,183 downwards.
AAGTAAGTACGAGTAACACAAAGTATTACAAAAGCAGTCGCCACATTATTATTTTCCTTACAATCAAAAAGCAGTCATTACAACGCATTATTTCCTCGTAGGTAAGAATTCGTCGACCTGTGCTTCGCCCATGGGTCGAACGGAAGTTCGGGTCGATGACCTACCACCTCGCGCAGATCCTGACAGGGCACGGTTGCTTCGGACGGTACCTGTGCGAGGTGCTGGGTCGAGAGCCGGACCCCCGGTGTCACCACTGCGGTGCCGACGTGGACACGGCGCATCACACCCGCGCCGTGTGCCCCGCATGGGCCGAGCCGCGGCGAGCCATTGCGGCCGCCACTGGAGGCGACCTCTCGCTGCCCGCCATAGTGCGAGCAATGGGCAGCGAGGAAGGATGGAAGATGGTGGCGGATTTCTGCGCCACTATCATGACGGCGAAAGAGTCGGCGGAGCGGGAGCGCGAGAATGACCCCCTCTCGCTCCCGATCCGCCGACGGCGAGCGGGCCGCAGGCGACGGGCGTATGTCCGCCGCCTGCCGCCCTAACGGGGACTTGCGGGCGTCGGGTCGGGGGGTCCGGCGCTCGCTTAGAGGTCCCGAGCTGTAAGGCGTCTCGTCCTGTGTTCCGAGGCGCCTTAAGCGGAGGTATAGGGGTAGACCCCCGAGAAGGGCCCACGAGGGCGGCCGCGGACGAGGTTGTGGTATTTGGCGCTGCGTTCCCACAACCTCGTTCCAAACGCGATGCGTTGAACACCTTGGGGTTTTAGTGGGTATAGGACCGTATTATGGCGGGAGTCCCACATACTCACCGCGCGCCCCTCCTCATTGGCGCGGTGAGATGCGAAAAGCATTTCCCCAAGTAAAAAAAAAAAAAAAAAAAAAAGGTAAGAATTCGTAACTCCAAATGAATTTCAAGCCTTCCGCATTGAGGCGACCGACGTGACAACACAAGAATGCAAATTTTCACGCCCACTTGCCGCTTGCCTTAAGCATTTCACTCTGTTTTCTAACAATATTTCGCTAAATTACAAGTTACGTAACTTTGGTTCTATAAATAATAGAGTTTGGAATGACGCTACATAATTTGTAACTAGTACGACGAATGAAACATTATCTTGGACTAGATATTTGTTCCGGATACAGAGGCTGTTACATTATTTGTTGCTCGTGTAATAAAATAACGTACCGATCGTTTGCAGGGTGATATAATTATTTAGCATTAAAGGACAACTATTGCCAAGATGCAAACAAATTCAAATAATATTTGATTCCTTATTAAAATTGACCAGAATGAATGAACTTTTCAACCTGACATGACGAAGCGAAATGGGCGCGGGAGCCGTTATAGAACAAATATCTATTCTTAGCGATACATTTATCTCTATCGACCTTAGAAGGGAATACTTCGTATCGTGATATAATGCATACGTAAAATAGTGCGGATTATTGATCTCAAAAGTACGAGATGTAACTGATGGTAAGATAACTAGATTTATTTTTATGTTAATATCTATGCATTGTACAATTTTATAAGTCGTAACTTTCTATCAATATTATGGAATGAAAATGGAAATTTCAAAAGTGCCTTTTTAATCACTGTCTGAGATAAGAGTAGCTAGGATAAGAGTAGACATGACGCTTATTATAATACCTATTTTAATAAGCGTCGAGTCTCGTAATCCAGAATACCTCACATGTCATCTCAGTTCAGTTAGTACGGGAGTAGAAAAAATTATGGTGACTTGTAAAATTGAAAAGCATGTCGAGATAATCTAAGTATTGGTCAACAATATGTTAATCACTAATATTGGGAAATATTTTTTGTCTGAGATTAGGTAGTATTTCAGTATCTTATTATAAGAATCACAGGGTTTAAAAAGCTACAATGCAATGGTATAAATCCACAATCTTATTGGTTTGTTCGCTAATTCAATAACATAATCTTAAATAATAATAAATACAATATATTATGTTAGTAAAGAAAAAAATATTTATTGTGTTGAGTGTTTTTATTGACTTCGGTGAGAGTTTATACGTCTGCGCGTTGATCTCTTTATGCATTCACAAGGTAGAAATAACCGGCTATGCTCCTGGGTCAAAAATGTATGCATCATTGTTTTGGAGCGTTTCACACGCGCCGCTCTTACTTTCCTCAGCAAACGATATCGTTTCGTTTATTTAGCGAGATCGCCGTGCGATGGACAAAAAGCTCGTTACGACAGACCACATGCGCGATCAATATAGAGCATCTAACTAATGCGAACATGTGCAATTACATTTATTATAATAATGATATGAAACGCAATTTCTAGTCATTGCCTTGTCTAAGGAATTCGTTGTTTGCGTAAGTGGGTTAGCAAATCTCCAAACTGTAGAATTTTAACGATTTTCAGGTCGTTAATCTAAACCACTAGGTACTACGACGATTACGATTTATACTACGACGAATAGAATGAGGATAATCTGTCAAATACTTAAGTTCTAAACGCGAACTATTTCTATGATCGTTCGTCGTCGTCGCGTCCTATAAGAGAGGTCAATAGGCACTCCACATTTATAACTCAATACAATTCTAGTAAATGCTAAATTCCCAAGTGAAATAGAAGATTAGCACAAGTGCGTGTCATAAACTTTATTGCTGTTATTCATAGACCTAGTTAAATCTCACTTCCTTTAAATCGTGTTGCTATACTTTTCACACTTCGTTTTAGGTTAAGATAAAAAGGAGCAGGGGCGTAACGGTAGCGTAACTTTTAAATCACGTTTATGAATACGCGCCCATGTGTTATCGACTGTACCTACATTCTACATTCAATAGTCAAATGTTTATAAATGTCTGTCGCGGTGTTTGCCATGTTGCCAAAATAACGACTACGTAATTTCCATCGGCAATCCGACTCAAGTTCCTGTTTGACTGTTTGTGAATCTAATAAACTATAAAGGCTTCTTATATATATATATATAATCAACCATCTAGGTTGAATAAATTATTATACTTACCACCAAAATAATTTAAGCTGAAATGATTTTTCCAATGCACCATGAGACAAATAATCAAATAGTCATTGGTATCAATCTATCTAGACACATAAAAAAATTAAACTAATGTTTTTAGCGATGATTTTGTCAGTTGTTTCGTTTTTGTTTTTATCAACAACAGGTGGTTTCTTAATTTTGTAAAATTATTTTAAAATATTTCAATTGATGTGCCAGTAATTATTGTAATGACCAGCGAATCATCATCATCAGTCTATTTATATTGCCCCACTGCTCGGGTACAGACCTTCCCTTACATCGACGGAGCTCGGGCCATGATACACCACGCGGGCCCAGTGCGGATTGGCGGATTTCACATGCCTTAGATTTTCTTCTTCTTCTTCTACGGCATCCAGGTTTCATCACGATGTTTTCTTTCACCGTTTTGAGAGCACTTGGTAAATGTACGTAAGTTTTTCCGTCGAAAAAACCGACGATAACTCATTGGTACAGGCTGCCATGGCTGGGAATCGATCTTGGGACCTCCGTATCGCAAGTCCATTGACCCAACCACTGCGCCACCGAGCTTTCGACAGCCCGACCAGCCGACCAGCGAATAAAATAAGATAATGACAGAGTATATTCGCGACTGCAGCGACATGCTGCATTCCGCACGGGAGGCGGCGCGTGCGCAGCGCACATTCCGTTTCACATACACAGGTCTGCCACTGGTCTCTATTCCACATATGGTCATGCTAGGGGCTTCGAATCGGACAGACCAGCAAACAGTGCTTTTGTCTTAATAATTTTACATCACTAACCACCATTTTCAATAGGTACACACGAAGACAGCGATAAGTATACAGGGAGCCTAAATAAGGTTGTGATTTTCTCAAGAACTACTTGACCGATTGCAAAAATTATTTTACTAGTAGATAGTTTAGAGTGAACACTATGTAATTGTAAAGAATTTTCAAAAGTAAATATTTTTTTGAGACAATATCAACTTTAAAAACTCTACTGTACACTTTTCTTTGTCAAAATATATATAGAGTTTCACGAGTTAAGTCGTTTTAGTCGTGAACTCTAGGGATATCTTATATTGCAAGTCACCCTAAGAGAGTCTGTATTACTTAGAAAAGGGAAAGTTGAAATAAAATTTTAGTCGCAGAATATCATATTAGCAAAATGTAACAAAAATCACATTCTTAAAATTGTGTCAATAGGATATTCTGCGACTAAACTAAAAAAAAACTGTATTCTAAAACAACAATATTCGTGTTTAGTCTCACCAATGGGAACAATAAATAGTGTCAATCATCATCAACCGAGATAGTATGCTTAATTCACTGTGTGATTACAAATTATATTTGAGAACACAAAGGAAGAAAAATAACATAAAAGATGTACAATTCGTACAAAATACTTAGCTCTACGTTGCAAAGAGAAGACGAGTTGGATATCAATCTTATGCAATATGCATATTCTAGTGCACCGAGCATCGATGATTCGCTCCACTGACTTTATCTGTGTTGTATTGTTGTACTTGCTTCTCTTTCTTATTGTTGAGATTACAGTATAATACTTTTTAAAAGTTTTATATTATAAAATAATATAAAAATAGATAGGTATATCTTTTGCGTATTAACTTTTGTAATGAATGAAACCAATCAAAAAATAAACAATCATCAATCTCTGCAAATAATGTATTTGAGACTAATATTGGTATCGATACCTTAATAAACCAAGCTGAAACAAGGGCTGAAAATCACCGAAATCAAAAGGTATTGTATCTGAAATAGAGCTAGTCAAACGGGTCGTCTCAAGCCGTCTCGACAGCCACTCGAACGCGTCGAGCCATCGCGCGCTAACGTGTGTGCCACCATCACTTTCACGTTCAGAAACATAAAAAAACGCGGGAAACCTACGCCGAGAAATCTTGCATTTTTCCCCACTAAACAACCAGCCAGTAACATAACCACCACCGCCAATCACTGCCGCGATATCGGGCTGTTTACAAATAATAATGATGTGAAAATAAAACAAATCGACTGAACATTCGAATCGAGAGTGCATTTGAAAAATCAACAAGTTTGTGAACGCGAGGCGAGGACTGATCGCTTTTCTTATTTCCCTTTATCCTTCTTATCTTCAACTCTATAGTGACTTTTGGAACGTTTCATCCTCAGCTTTTGAACGCGTTGTGTTAGAAAAATCCCACGTTTGCAATTTGCAGTGTAGTGCTTTTGAATAGTGTTTTGTGGACGTGCCAAGGGTGCGTTCTGAAATTCTGTTAGTCCCTTTGGAATAATATGGGTATTATTTGGAGAGTCGCCATGGTTTTGATGAGTACGCTGGCTGCGCTGGTGATCATCGTGCATTCCGCCGAGGATGACCTGGATACGGAGCGAAGATACGACTTACGACCGAGAACTTTGGACACCGGGACACTTAACTTTGATCAGGTAAAATAATATTCAATACTTAATGGATTTTGTGAATAGTCTTTGAACCAGGATAGTTGAGGAACCTAATATTTAAGAAAAGTGGCTATAATTAACACTTGTGTGGGATATATTATTTTGGTGCTAATAGTGATTTCAAAATTTACTGAGAAGTCATTTTACAAATTGCTTCGTATGAGCGCATAATCTTGCATATTATGAGCGGTCTACCAATCGATTTACATTATCTCCAACTTTTTTATATTACGAAAACACATATAATTTTATCTTGTCATAAACTCGCGTCGGAGTACAGAATATAGACGAAGGTGGTGAGATCAACTTAAAAACCAATACGGACAATTAAAGGAAGCTCATTAGACAGATTTCAGTGGAGGAAGACTGCGCAATGCATATAGTTACTCTGTATGTTCACACTTGTATTGTCTAGCTAGGCACAATCGAGCTACTTTTGATGAGTTATTTTAACTATAGGTAGGTAGCTATTTTCTTAGTTTTAGCTTCAACGAGTCTCGTTCAACAAATGTACCTACCTATCTAATGGACCTTAATATAAAACCTGCATAAAGCTTTAAGTGTTTATCAATAATAAGAATTGAAATATTCATTAGGTCTGTTAATAGCATGTAAATTGTCATATTCTCCTACGCTCTCTCGTTCTCTTTCTACTCTACGCTCTTAGGATTTGTTTGAGTGACATCAACATTTAATGAGGTCTTATCTTACTAAATAAATAAATTTTCAAAACCAAAATGAGATTCCGGTCAAACTTAGCAGCGGAACAGGGTTTATAATAAGGTATTTTAAAAAAGGCCCATACAAATTAGGTCGCCGAGTTTTCGTTCACACTACTTTTACTTCGTAATTATTTATCTTATGTGTAGTAAAAGTTGTTCATGAGAAGGTGCAGTGTCACTCCGAAACAAGGTGTTCAAAATGTTACCTTTCTGAAAATATCTCCTTTTACATTTTCGTCCATGGTAGAGACTGGCTCTACTAATTATGCTCTATGACGCAATAAACAGTCGCTACATTATTATTGTACGTTCTTATGTTTGTGTTACATGGTTTCTTGGTCAATGATAGTGAAAAGGCCCACAAACTTAAAATAAGTATTTCCTATTGTCTTTACTTAAAGATTGTTGGACTATACTGTCCAAAAATATTAGCGCAACAAACGTAGCTGAACGATATTCGTATTTAAACGTTATATTGCAAATGAAGAGGAAAAATTTTAAGTAGGGAAAGAAAAAAATTATAACATAATATTAAAATAAGAACAATTGTAAATGTATCCCCATCCATTTAATTTTTAATAATTTAAAGCTCACTATGTTAAACTTTTCTGCGAAAAATAGATTCATTGTCGTTAATTTACAGCAATGTTTATTTACTATTAGTATTGATAAGGTTCCAACGTGAGTTACGATAATATCATGTGTCATTTCTCCGTCCACTTAAAATATGTCTACTTTCTTGACCCAATCGATTAGATTTAGGCCGTTTGGTCTATTTGCATTGCAGTCAATTTTATAACAATGGACGTTTTAATTTGGTTTACGAAGTCTATTTTTATACATTTCACTTCACACACAATGCAAAATTGTTAACTAAAATGGTTTAGTTCATTTTTTAGCAAGTCAACATTGGCTAGTTTTATAAAGAAACATGAGACAATACCAGCTTTAAAGACTACAAAACGTTTTTACTAATGAAATAAAGGGTCATGGGTACTTCATATTAACTAACTAGTTAAAACCGATTAGAGAGAACGGAAGCGGAATCTAGACCACTTTTGGTATAGTCTAGAAACCCGTATAGAAATCGGGGGTGGTACTGGTAGTGGCGAAGTGGAGCGTGCGTAACTACAGACTATCAATCTGTCAATTAGCCAATTGATGAGTGAAAACTGAGGATAAACTACTGGTCAATTATCGTCGATGATACTGAAGCTATCAGGATAGGATGTTGTAGAAAAGCTGTGCTATGTACGGTCTAACACAGAAAAATGTGTTAGACCGTACATAGCATTACATGAGAGTTTTTAAGGTTGAAATTTTCTCAAAAACTACTTGACCTATTTATCTCACCAGTCTACTAGGATCTAATAGGATCACTTTATGTCAAGTTTATGCTTCATGTATGACAGTATACTTATTCGCTTTTGGATTTAGGTTAACTATTAACTACGAATACAATACGTTTATTCGATCTCATTGTCACGTAAGATGAGTTGAAGGTTGATAAAATAAAACAAAACAAATATAACAGAGAATGCTTATATAAAGTTATATAAAAGAATAACACTTCCATTCTCCAAAATTGTCGTACACATTTAAAATGTTACGGCAATGCAAAAAATCATTCGATCGATAGACGTGCCGTCAAACTTAAATTATTTGAAATGGATTTGGCCGGCGGTGGCAATTGAGATTATATCGCCGAAAATAAAAAACGATCTAATACACATCTGGCAGCATGGCGATCTAATCTAACTCATAAACCGGTCTCTGGCTTCTTTAAACTAGGCAGGTAATTATTTTCAGAATTAGATTGTTAAATATTGAATAATGTTTTTAAATTGAATTTTGAAACATTTTTATAGTCGGCTGCTAAGCAACAAAGTAGAAAACTGAACCATCTTAGCATTAATTAACACGGTTTAGTTGAATTTTAGCTCGAATTGCGCAAAAGAAACGGAAAGAAACTTGGTACAGGAGTTCAACGTATCCACTTTTTTTTCTTAATTTTTGGTCCACTGATTTGAGTGGGTAATGTACGCGCTCTGCCGTGACATATGACGAATAAATACATACACAACTACTTTTTGAGCTGGATACCGACTTGGTTTATATTAATTGGAAACATCAAGTCTCAAAGTAATTGAATAGATTGCGATTCATCGCAACAACTTAAAAGGTATGCAAATACATATTTACTTTAAATATTTTCTTGTATTTACAGAGATATCGGTCAAAGATTTTTACTAAGAACTTACTAAAGATTTATACATAAGATTTTAAGTATCTAGCAATATGTATTCAAGATCTGAAAGTCTGAAAACTTGTCATCATCATCATCATCATCAGTCTATTTATATTGCCCCACTGCTCGGGCACAGACCTTCCCTTACATCGAGGGAGCTCGGGCCATGATCCACCACGCGGGCCCAGTGCGGGTTGGAGGATTTCACATGCCTTAGGTTTTTCTTCTTCTTCTACGACATGCAGGTTTCATCACGATGTTTTCCTTCACCGTTTTGAGAGCACTCGGTAAATGTACGTAAGTTTTTCCGTCGAAAAAACCGAGGATAACTCATTGGTACATGGCTGCCCTGGCTGGGAATCGAACCCGGGACCTCCATATTGCAAGTCCATTGACCCAACCACTGAGCCACCGAGCTCCTGAAAACTTGTGCCACTCATGAATGTCGCACAAAATTGATCCAATGAGTTCTAATAGAATCTCTGGTAAGGGATTAGATTTTAATCCCTTACCAGATATAGACTCACAGATTCTAATGATTAGAATCTGTGAGTATCTTCAAAATATCTTCCGAGTTTTCGCATATAACAAACTAATCTGTGTCTCTAAGCTCAATATCGCATCGAGCTTGCCTTCGAGTGATGTTAGGTGTTCATTGTTCGTGACTTTCTATACTTATTTATCCAAGTACCAATTATTACGCTTCTATTTATTGATAAGATATCGATATTACGCAAAATCATGACCTCTATTTGCATACTATTGGCCACAATGACATTCGTCGCAAGTTCGCGACTCGCTGCGAACCGGTCCGGGCGCTTTCGACTTTCCTCTTAATATTATGCCATCGGTTTTGTAACAGCTTTCCTCTTCGTTAGCGATGAGATAACTAAATGTTTGGACTGCTCGCGTTAACCTGCGAACAGGCATGACGGGCTAATAGGTTTATAATTGGTCTGTGGATACTTTCATGGTGATCGGATTAGCGATGGGCGATGCGTCGTCAGTTACGTCACAATTTCTTCCTGTATGATTTGAATGTCATTATATAGCGTTATATGCAGTAGAAAGCACAGTTTTTATTGCTTGCGCCGCCGTGAGTATTATCATTGATGTGTGAATGACAAACAGTGAAAATAATTGTATCTATGATGTGATGTACGAGTATGTATAAGAGCATGCGAAATAAATAGAGACTACTCTACTGAATTGTGTAAAGCAAGGTGACTGCTACAATATGTTATGTAATAACATAAATCTTTTTATATAATTATGTACCAAAAATAATTGACTTTCCATACAAAATTCCGCTAAGAGAGATGTATTGGAGTGTCATTTTTACACTAAACAGAAAAAAAATATAGCTTATGTGGTTACATAACGGAGTGGTAGGCTTTTACACGATTTCGGGGTCACCCTGTACATTGTTTCACAGATACTATTATGAATACACAAAAGGTACTAAAACTCTTGTAATGCCACGCATAAACCCTCCAGAATAAGATTTGAAAACACTAACTTTCCTTTAAGCTAAGGAAAATCGTTGACCGATCTATCACGGCAGTGACTACTTAGTTGGTTCGCAGTTGGTCATGATTGCATTTGAGCTCGCGATGTTTTTGTAAGTGAAATGACTGTATATGCCATAGTAATATGGGACATTTAGGTATTCAAAATGTACATTATATTAATAAAATATTTAATACTTTATTGAAAATTCCTTTGGTGAACTAACAAAACAGATGTCTTTCATCATAGAGTTGTTCACCAAAGACTATGAGCCACTTCTGCGGTTTAAGCCATTTCTGCGGTTTAAGCTCTTTTAACGTTTTTCAACGAATTATGATAATGACAAAACACTGTTTAAAGGAAGTAATGTAGATTTGTGGCCAACAGCCCATATTCGTGCGGAATAACAACCAAAATTCCTGAACTAAGCAAAATCTATCAAAAAAAAAAGCGCTTACCGAAATGCGATGTCACTAAATACGACCTATTCCGTGACTGCGACTGATTGGCCAACTCAATCGAGTAACAAACAGACAACTATTAATTTAATAGCCGATGACACTTTCTATCCGAGAAGCCTGCACGCAACCGATAAATTGACTACTTGGCTCTGTAATAGCGATTGTTGTTTAATTTTATACAAGGTGTATGAAAAACGTAACCATTTTTAACGTATGGACTCAAGGCATTAAGTCTTTCCCACACAGGCGCGATCTGTACGCGGCTTGCGGCCTGCGGCCAGTTGAAACGCATGCCCTGCCCCATTTTCTCCCGTCGTTAACGTCCAGTAGGTAGCGATCTGAGGCCTAGCAATCCGCTACCTACTACAGGGCGGTGCATGATTGAGACGAAACTTTCAATAAGTATATTAATTTTATTCACCCTGTATAGCATACCTGCACTTACGTATGTAATCATGTATAATCGATACCTTTTTGTTGAATATTCCTAAGGTATTGTTAGTGCGTTTTCACACGAGGAGTTTTTTGACGATTAGCACACAATACGCGGCGGTATATGGAGCATATAGAGACGTCTAGTCTAAACGTTGCGCTTGCGCAATGCGTCAATTTTCCTTGAGAGAGTCGCAAGAAGTTGTGCGACATAATTAGTCGTACGTACGTAACTATGTACCTACAGCATTTTGAAATGCACATATTATAGGATATGCTGAGTGTTTGATGCCGAATCGTAAGCCCTACTCAGTCAACACGCGAAGCGACGCGACAACAACAAAAATGTCGGATAAAAAATGAAAATCTAATTTGAAAAACCGTAAACTTATCTTGATGTATCCATGTTTACCATAAATACTTGTAATATAGTAAGTAATAGCTTTTTATAGGTAGGTAAGTATATGAAATCAAGAAAAAAATACTTAATACATGAAACTCCCCGGATAAACATTAGAGAATGAATCGAATTCAATTTAGAAAACTATCGCAATTCATTACAAACGTTAAATTAATTCCAGCCATTATAAGGCTTTTAAATCAATAATCCTTTACTCGATGGACGAGAAAGTAGACTCGATTAATGCGTGTGCGACTCTCATTAAATAATCCTGTTTCCAATATTACACAATCGTTAACAAAGCGACAAAAAAGACAGAAGCTAAATTTAATATGTGCATAAGTTCAACCACCTCTTTAACTACTGACCTTTCACTAACCGTTTTCACAGTCCACAGACTAAGTAAGTGCTCGTAATAAAGTAGGTTCCACTCGACTGTTAGTTATAATTGAAGTAAAGAAATCTATACGGAAAAAACACAAGGGATCTTACCGTGAAGTTTGATCGAATTGGACCTGTTTCGCATGAGGGATAAGCTTGGCTCAAAGTGGATCATATACCTATTAGATTAGTAAAACATCCTAATATAATATCGGGTCGCAGGGAATAAATACCGTGAGTCAATTTACAAGAACATAACACTTTATTATTATCATTTTCAGCCTTGGAGAGCGATGGAGGCAGAACCCGTGGCGCATCAGTCTACGCAAGCCGATATGTGGCACGACTCATTAGAAGAGACGCCGAAGCGTCGAAGACCAGTTCGCAAACGAAAACGACGCCCATTACCGGCGGAAGATCTCGTCCCGCAAGAGAGACAAACTTATCCCGAAGAAAGTCCTCGGTATCACGAACAGGAGAGCAACACTCCTCAAATACACCAAGACACCACAGATACACCGAGAAGACGACGAAAGAAACCAGAGAATAGACGTAATCGATGGACAGAAGAGTATGTTGACACAGAAAGATCTCTACGAAGACGAGGCCAGAGAAGGAAACGGCCTTCGATAGACACATGGCCTCTATTAAGTGAATTTAACGAGTTCAGACCAGATGAGAGCAAACCAGAAGTAGTGAGAACGGAACAGACCGATCCATTTAATATTGAAGACAACGAGAAAAAAGAATTTGACCAAGGCGATTGGTTTATAGAACCGAGAGAAGTAAATATGCCTCAATCTGAACTCAACGATCCTATTATTGAAGCTACACTAGACGTACAAGGCGATAAGGTACATATAAAAGACGACAAGTCTCTATCAGAATTCTCAATGGAAATATTGCCCCCGATTCATAATGAAAACCTAACCGACGAGGAAGTAAAGAAATTGAGTCTAAAGCTAAAAGAAAAATCTTCAACGATGAATGAATTTTATAAAGCACAGGTAAGTGAACGATAATATTTATAATCAAATCACAAATACATAATATTATAATAAAATAAGAGAGACGACTACAATTACACAAACTCAATTATAACAAACTTTGATTAGACCTCATATCAATCAATACACATTATTCCTAAATTACAGTAATCACGTTTTTTCTGTACCTATTCACTGTGACTATATTGAACATAAATGAATACCAAATATATTTAACAATAACAGCTGCACCACATACCACACCAGCTGGCTGGTTACGATATGTAATAGCTATTATTTCTATGACTCCGTACAAACACACTATAAACAAATCAGATCATCACTTTCCGTATATTATAATCATATCTTTATTTTAGGAAAAAAATGTTTTCTCAAATATTTATAATCAATACTTCTCCCAAATCAAAAAACTTGACCATTACAATACTGAAACGACAGAGGTCAAAGAATTTGTAGAAGAGGACAAATCACAGGAAAAGTTGTTTCTATTAAAACCAATAAGAAAAGTCGCAAAACCGGCGACAATAAATATCTTGAAGAACAAAGAAAAAACTGTAGCTGTAAATAAAAATCAATTACAAGAACACTATCCGCTATATTTTGAGGAACTTTATGCGGTACCGAATAAAATAATTAATACTTCTGTGAACTAATTTTGTGAATAATTATGTTAAAAAGACTTTTGTAGACATCTACCAATTTTTAAACTAATACCTACTACACCTTACTTGAAATTAGCATACATATATCATATATTTATTATCCTGTAGTGCAGACAACTGATACTAGTTTGAACTATAACATATAAATCTACTCACACAAAAACTAGCCTGTTTGTATTTTAGGAACTATAGCTAATGTTAAACTTTTCTCACTTGCAGGACAATGGGCCCATCGATCCAGTCGCTTTAAAAGAAATATTGAAAAGGTCAAACGGAACTAGTTTAAGCGAAATATTACAACAACACAACTTGTCTTTGGCTGATTTACTTCATGGAAGAGAAAATGCTATATCCGTGTTGAAGACCGATGATTCGTTGGAAAATCAACAATACAGACAAACTTCTATAGATAAACCTCAGCAAGTATCCGAAAATTTAGAAAATAAAGTTAAAAATGAAACAAATGTGAATGAAAAGATAACCCCAGACGACAAAACTAATTTGGAATCTATGAAACCTATTACTGAGACTACTACAGAAGCTGTGCATAATAACCAAAACGAAACCAGCACAGATAAACATAGCCGAGATTTGCAAGAAACGTTGGAAGTAAAAGAAAATGCACCAAAACTTGTTCCAAAACGTAGATTCCCTGGAGCGATTCGACGGAAATTGAGAATGAGACCTATGTTAAACGCCACATCAAAAGGTCAACTAAATAGAGAATTATTGGCACTAACCGCAAGAAGATATTCACAACACAATAGAGGAAATTCCTCAAAATCTAGAGACTGGAAAACACCATCACCATCTGTGGTCAATACGACCGATTTGAACGACGAAAACAGTAGGAAAGAAGTAACGGAAGCAATTACAACAACCATTATACCTGAAGAATCCACGACTATCATACAGACTACCGAATACACGAATCCATCGACCGTGTTGATAGATGTACAAAATGATGACAAAACTGAGCAAGAAATTGAAACTGTAGACACAGAAACAACACAAGCTTCAATTTCGACGACGGTCGAATCTTTGACGACAGAAATTAACACAACTGAGAAACCAAAATCGTCACGAATTACAAGACCAACTGCAAATCGTATGGGATTAAGACGACAAGAATTTAACAATAGGTTAAAGAAAAAACGACTCAAGCAGAAAAATTCTACCACTGAGCCACCAGTTGAACAAGATCACTTTATGGAAGATCTCTTTGGAATGCCTAATTTAGTGTCGTCTTCGGAATTTATAGCAAGAACCCAAACTCCATCAAAATCGCAAGACGATGAAGAGGACTTCACTACACTAGATGATTTTATTACCACAGAGGCCACAAGAACAGAAAACACAGAAAGATCGACGAAACCTTCTTCGACCACACACGCGGAGACAGTAGCAAGCACCACCGAGGAAACCGCCAAAATTGAGATCGAAGAAATCCTCAACGACACGCGCAGTAAGTAAAATATCTGAAACTTATTAATTTGTTGTTTCTTTCCGAAGTTCAATGTTATAATTCCCATTTTTGCTTTCAGCTAGCGCCAGATTATCAAGGATTTTAATGGAGAGAAATATGACTTTAACTGAACTGGTAGAGCACAGGGAACGGGGTTCTAGTCATGTCCATCTAGCTGATATATTCCACAATGCCTCGAAAGAACCAAACCCACCAGAGCCCTTTTTATCGAAATCGCTCATAGAGCCTATATCAAAAGAGATTTATCCTTTGCGAGCTATATTAGAGGCTAATCGAGGAGATCTCCACGATCCGACAGCTAAAGTAACAACGATAGATCCAGCTCAAATGCAAGCACAGTTTGTTAACATTCCCGTAGTAATGGACTTTGGCAATAATGTTAACGAAAATGGTGAAAATATGGGGATAATGTCACTATTCAATAAAATTACTGGAAGCGACACACGTATAGAGAATACCTCTATCCAAAAGGATTCGGAAGGCGTGCCTTATGTAACAACTGTAATTAATATTAACACTACTAATAGCACAGAAAACGCCAGGGAGAGTCGTACGTTAAAAGAGGAGAGCATTAACAACATTAAGCCAGACATAATGAGTTGGAATGAATTATTTGATTTAATGCGAAGGAACCATCATAATGAGACAGAAGTTTCAAATTCCTTGGCAATAGGTAAATTTATTTAAAATAATTTTTTTAACATCAAATGAATTCATTCGTTCAGTTAAGTTCGTAGTAGCGGGCGTAATTTAATATATTTTATACCCGACTGACGAAAAGATGAAATGAAAAATGTTTATTCTTAACAGTACATTTACATATATCAAAGATTACCGGCGACTCCCACACTAGGCAATGATTATATATAGATTGATATGAGGGTAATGATTTTCAGGTGTATGTATGTATGCCGGTTACTTTGTAGGTACCGGCCTATGGTATGATGGATTTTGATGTATATTAATTGATTGATTGATTACGGGACTGACATAAGACACATTTCATGCGAAAAAGCAGTCGTTTCTTTACAATATTGTATCCGTTTCAGATCTGTCACCTATAGAAGCAAATAAGAAGGTTGTATTCGAAGAAGACCGAGATGGTGATGGATTAATAGTATTAGAAGATTTACAGCATCTTAAGGACTTTGATAACCACATAGCATCAGCTTCCGAGGAGAAACTAGAAGTGAACACATACGAACGAGTCGACATTCCTACACGAGAGTCAGGAATTCTGAGTCACATACCCAGTAACACTAGGTCAGTCACTGTTGCCACTGCCAGTATCGTCGGTTTGGCTATGATATTGTTCCTGTTAACCTACGCTGCATTTAAATGGAAACAACAAAGAAGGATGATAAGGAAGAAGCAGAGTTTTACTGATGAACGCATTCCCACTCCAGTTTTTGAAAACAGGAAGGGTCATAAGAATAATTGTAGCACCCGCAGCATCAGTCCCATGCTTGCACAGTCAAACATCTACACATTAAATACATTAGAATCTCACAATGGGACAGAATCTCCCGATTACATGTGGGATAGTTTAAGAAAACCATTTCAGTAGAATGAATGTTGCCTGTAGGCAGTTAGACTGAAATTGTAAGTAAAATTTAGGTAAGTTTATTGTGGATATTAATAGATTAATGTTATTTGACTAGTGACCTGATTTTATTTTAAGGACGTTATTATCTAGTTTCTTGCAATTATTTCTAATGTTTTATAGTCAACCTAAATTTTTCTTTAATCATAAATAAGGTCTTATGTCTAAACTAAAGTTATGAATATAAGACTGATTGGAATTCTCATAGAAGTCCATCCTAAAGGGTCGATATCACATTATACAAATATTTATTCTATTGTAGCAATAATTATTTATTTGTCATAATCTATTTCAGTAGTTATGTCGTAAAAAATATGACATATCAAGAGGTGTCTTGTATTGCTTCATATTTTTATAGATATGTCTGTAAAAATGAATAAATAATAATAAAAACTATATTTATTTTATTTAACCCTTACCTGTAGTTGTCATATGTGAATATATCTTGAAGATTCTTCATAATAGGTAACTCCAAAGTGTATATTTTGTTATAGAAATATGCATATTGTCTAGCAATACTTCTGTAAAGCTTTAATGAAGATTCAAACACCGGTGATGGCTGTAAAAATATAATATAAATCATTATAAATTATGGAGATATAAATATGTAATAAATTGCCCAATGGCTAGGGTGTGATTATAGTACAAAACGTCGCAGGTTCGATCCCCATCTCTGGACTACTTGTAGCGAACTCCTAGACTCCTAGTACAGTACAGTCAACAGCACATCAATGTGTACAAAACCATTACAATCTAGGCCGAATTACCGTCATGTAAAGTGCTCGTGTACTACATGTCATGTTGACTGTACAAGTTTGTAGTTCAGTTAGAGTGATTGTGTAAATATTTTTTTTGGCAATTACATAGATAATTATCCTCTAATAAAACAAAGCATTTTGTAAAGAAAATTCAAAAGCCTACTTACTCTAAGCTCGGAAAGCTCATCAGAATTGAAGTAGAGGATTGTGGAATACTTGTCAGGTAAGATGTCTATGTATGGCTTCCAGAAGGATTCTGAAATTAGAAAACAATATTTTAATATTATGATTTTATAACAAATTGATCCCTCTTAAAATTGTGTAAGGAAACCTGCACATATGAGGCTAACTCGTGTTTGAAAAAGAGACACTATTGAATAAAATACCCTAAAAGAGCAGGGATAAGACTATCATTTATCATGTAAAATAGTATTTATATGAGGCTAGTCTAGAAAATAAAAATTACTTTGTTGTACTTATCTCAAGAAAGTATGAAATAAAGTTTACTAACTTACTACAGGGATAAGTTGCCATTCAAAATCTATACAATCCATCTAACTGAGAAGACACAGACTGACACAATGAGTGTCTGTCTCAAGTTCTATGTTTTATACTTTTTTCAGTAAATATTCTGTGACAGATTGTGAGAGAATGATTAAAAATATGATATTACTAGTAATTGCTACCTGAGTTGTTTTTCTCCAATAACAGGAACAGTGCCAGTGTAATATTGGGCATGTTTTGAAGCAACGGGTCTACTGCAATGAAAGCAGCTAGCTCAGATTCCTGTGCATCCTTCTCGGTCATCATCACCTTCTTGGGAACCGTGAGTACCATGGAACCCTCAGTGAATGGCTGGCATGCTTTCAGTCCAAGATCGTAGCCCTCAAACTCACTGATTTCAACACCTGTAATAATGAAGTAACAGTTTGTTAGAAATCTTGATTATTTCCATGTCCAGAGGAAAAAAGTGTTCTAGAGGAACAAAGGATCCCCTTATAGGATCCCCCCTCTCATTACCATTATCACAATTATACCACGCCGAACAGAGACACCGCTATACCAACGCAATAGCACTGTCTCTATCACGCATGATATGACATGGTATGTCTTGATTGTTTTGAGAACCGTACTAACACATCTGTCTGACAAATTTTAATGATCATACAGTTCATTGTTACCTACAATACCACAGGAATTGTTGGTTTCTTGCCATGCATGACATGGTTAGTTCACCCAACTTTCTCTTTTTCATGATTGCAATCATAACATAATTAAAATCTAAGAGACCTTAAGTAAGAGCGCTGTTTCTTTTAAATTGTAGTTAGTTGGACAAGTTATTTGCAGGCACTGTCACAGATGGCTAAAGCCGACAGCGTCTTGCAAGCCATTTCCCTCTCATCTATAGCAATGGTTGATGTGGCATCTTTGGTTGTAGACTGAAATGTAGTCTCAGATCTAAGACAGTTTTAAAAGGCGCTAAATCAAAATATATATGAACAAGAGTCACAATCAGTGCTTCATGTCGTATTGTCATAGATTATGAGTGACAAACATAATAAAAGACATCACATTCAAGATTATCACTGGAATTCACTGTAATGAAATAAAGAGGTTTGTGTCAGAAAATCCAATCCAAATACCTTTAAACTGTGCTCCATTCTCACTCAACCACTTGAGATAGTTGTCTTTACTTGCGTGTCGGGGAATCTGCTTAATCTTGGTGCCAACGGGAGCCTCTATATTCCTAACCTCTTTCAAAATATTCTCGATTTCTTTATGATGCTCCCAGCTCTTGATCACGTTGGTCGAAGCCTGGAAGATACTAGTCAATTTCAGCAGTTTATCCACCAAAAAAGCGAGTTCCTTTCGCTTCAAGGAAAATTTATTATTTTCTTTCACTGCGTTCTTCTTGTTACTCGATTTACGACCCATGGCCACTTCAAACTACTTTTAGCTATTCACAAATATTACTAAAGTGTACAATAACTGTAAATCTAGAACGTGGGAATACAATTAAACTAAAAATAGGTCCCAAAAATTATTTGAAAATATTTTTGTTACAAAAGTGAAAGCTGACACTGACAGTCAGACAGCAAAAGCAAGAAGGGTTGCCAGATTAGAGTTTTCTAATATCCCCGGCTCGATTTTTTTCCTCATAATTCTTTTTACCACAAAATCCCCAAAAATAAACACTATTATAACATTTAAAAAAAATATTTTTTTTTTTAAAAGTCGATAGATAGATAGTTACATTAATAATTCACAAGGTCATTTTTACGCCTCCTTTATTCTATTGACGTGACAACGTTTTATAAATTGGTTTGCCGGGTGACACTTCAAGAAACTGCGTTACGCTCCGCTCACGTTATGCGCTCACAATGAGAGCGAGTGAGAGGCACGCGTCCCTTCCACTTTCCCTTCGTCGTTGTCACGTAAAACTTTCGCCCGTATACCGACTTTACAGGCAACCATTTTTTTTTTAAACATTAATTATATTTAACATAACAAAAGGATTTCGGCATCTTTTTTGGTGGAGACTGTGTAGTGTACACACGAGATCTGAGTTGAATTTTAGCAGTCGGCTGAAACTTTGAGCATCCGCCATGGACTTTTATTTAAGCCATATCATATCTCACCGTTATTACGTGGTAACAAAATTCGCCAACTTAAAAACTTTTTCCCCAAACATTTCCCCGACCATGCCACTTCGCCAAAAATTTCCCCAAGTAAAGAGCCCATGCTTTTCCCAATATTGCGAGAAAAACCCCCAATCTGGCAACCATGAGCAAGACTTTTTTTAAATATGGAAAAGCAAAGCTTTCTAGAGCATACAGCCTAGTCTGACGCAAGCTTGTTTAAAATCAACAATAATTTGCTTTTACTTTTTACAAAAACAAGGAGGATGTTTATCGACTGAGAGAACATCTTTTTTGGCCACCTAGCGTAAACGGCTTGAAGGATTTTTATCGTTAGAATCTAGAAGTCTGGCTAACGAAAGAGTGTCCTGGAGTTTCCTTAAAAGTTTTGCTTTTGATCTGGCAACAATATTAAGCTGTCAGTCAAGTGTCAAAGGTACATCTCAAAGTCTGTTGTGGAGATTTATTTTTCAATAATAATTGCTTTAATATGGGTAAAACAATAAAAAGTAACGTACGAAAGCTGCTACATACTATGATAAGTAAGTTTAAACAAAAACGAGAAGAGAAAACACTTGTTTTCCATGAAAATAAACAATGTTTAGGTGCCATCTCGGACTTTTTAGGTTAGTATGACTTTGTAATCTTGATCCTTGTTGACTGAATATTAGATATATTTACGATATGTTTATACTTTTTCTTATGTTTATAGATAATCTTGGAGATATTGAAGGACTCTGCTAAATTAAAAACATTGTTGGAACGCTAAGAAATTTGCAGAGGTTGGTGTCACGACATTAAAAAAATTTAAAGGAAGGATCTGCGAATGAAAGGATGTGGAGCACTCCAGAAAAAAACGCCCCCACAAAAGCTCGGTATCTAATTAAGACAGTTAATCTGCCCGCAAAAGAAAAAGAAAAAATGATAAAAACCTCGTTTGGCCGAATAACTGCAGAAAATTGGAAAAAAATGGCGGACCATGTAATAAATGTGGAAAATAAATACAAACAAAGAGATCACATAACAGAAGAAGTATTGGAATAATTCATAATAAGTGCAAGTGATGACGACTCCACTGATACAGGAGAATCCTTAAAGGTTGAATTTTTTGAGTACTATGATTAAACATCATCAGCCTATTAAACATGTTGTTAAAGAAATTTAATGAACTGAATGTTAAGTAGGTGAATATTATGTATATACTAATAAAAAATATCTACACACTCGTTTTTTTTACTCACATCCATAACAGTCGAGGCTCCGACGCACCAAACACAGCCTTTATAAACAAACGACATTTTGAAATGTGGTGTTAACCATGTAGGTTATGCACATTTAAAGAATTGGTGTGTTTCTTAAATTAGAAATTAATTTCGTAAGCAACTATTATACAAATTGATAGTCGTAAATACAAAAAAAAATACTCAAGTATCAAAACATTTTTCTCCTACTATAGTCAGTAATACCACATGTAGATTTTTTGAATTTGCCGCGTTTTCTCAGGTCACTCTTTCGTTAGCCAGACTCTAGAACCTAGTTAGAATCTTAAATAAATAGGACAGTTATTTTTATGACATTTATAGCCGTACAGTTTATAGCAGTCGATTTTTAGGGTTGCCTCAAAAGGAAAAAGGAACCCTTATCAAAGGAAAAAAATAAATAACAATTTGTTGTCCGTCTGTCCGTCCGTCTGTCTGTATGCCAAGACCTATATCTCAGAAACGTGTGGACGGATCAAGTTGAAATTATACCAAATTAATACGAGGTAAGGCGAAATTAATATGAAATACTTACTCAGGTCTGCAACATCATGAAGCCGTGAAAAAATCAAACTTCTACGTCAACGCAATCAAAAGATATGGCCGTTTATGTCGCATTTTCTTGCATAATAATATCTGTATGAAAACGCACGAAAACCACAACCAAAAAGAGACCATGGGAAGACAAAACGTTGATCTATACAAATTACCGCGAATCCGCCGTTCAGTGGCGTTGTATGGAAGTTGCAGCACACTGGTATGGAAGTTGCAGCACACTGGGGGGTGACCGCGACTTCAATCATTTTCGTTATTGTTTTCATTTTGACACTTGAACGATATACATTGCTGCGCTTCGTTATCATTTGTTAAAACTTGCAAAAACATAGCAGCAATGTATAACGTCCATGTGTCAAAATGAAAACGATAACGAAACGATTGGAAGTCGCGGTCACCCCACTGGTATGGAAGTTGCAGCACACTGGGAGCAAGAGGATCTAAAGCCAATAAGCGAGTGAATATTTTATTTACTTACGTCACTTCAACTTAGGTCTTTCTAGAGTTATAGTCTAGTCAATGTGCTGACTGTATACTGATACAAATATTTGGGTTTGGAAGTTTTCACCTGTTATGGCGCTGACCAAGGCGGGGCCAGTGCCTAAGCATATGGGATGGCATTACACGGCCAAAGTTTCGCCCCAACACCAGGTAATATTTCAAACCCAAGAGAACAATTTACATTCTTCTTGAAAATACCACCACAGTAATATGATTAAGTAGTTACGTACTGTATGTAGAGAGATCGGTGGCTCAGTGGTTGGGTCAATCGACTTGCGATACGGAGGTCCCAGGTTCGATTCCCAGCCAGGGCAGCCATGCATACAGTCGACAGCAGATCAATGGTAACACTTGCAGTACGATTTCAACTCGTATGACCCAGATAATAAGAACTTTCTAAAGTCAAAAGTGTTACACTTGATGTGCTGTCGACTGTACCAATGAGTTATCCTCGGTTTTTTTGACGGAAAAACTTACGTACATTTACCGAGTGCTCTCAAAACGGTGAAGGAAAACATCGTGATGAAACCTGCATGCCGTAGAAGAAGAAAAAAATCTAAGGCATGTGAAATCCGCCAATCCGCACTGGGCCCGCGTGGTGGATCATGGCCCGAGCTCCCTCGATGTAAGGGAAGGTCTGTGCCCGAGCAGGGGGCAATATAAATAGACTGATGATGATGATGGCGCTGACAATAAGAGCGGCACAAAGTTGACTGCTAAGTGCTTGCGACTGTACCTAGCTATCCTATAATCGGGCCCATTGTCTGGCAATGGCAATGGTGCAACGGGCATTTGGCAACCAAGCGCTCGATTCCTCGAAAAGTTATTTGAAACCGTCCTACTTTTCGCTGAGGGGTCGCCCTCTAAATTGCAATGCAAATTACTGAAGAATAAAAACGTCTGTGTTCTCTTGTTATAAATATGGGCTTATGATACGGGCTTATAAATGCTTATACGGGCATATCACGGTATGCTATACGAATATAGGCAGAGATACCGGTGCCCTCAACGCCTTTAACTTGATAATGGTAGTAATTCTGGCATAAAAGTAGGTACATTTTTAAAATACGTCTCTTGCAATATCGAGATACTACTTAACCCGAGAAAACTCCATACATTTTGCTTGGGTTAGGTAGCTAACTCTAGAGTTATCTTATATTGCAAGTAGGGGTTAATCTAACAGAAGTTTCAAAACGACGCCTCTCTTTCCTATGCTAAACTTATGAAAAGCATGTACTTACCTACTACTTTTCTTTTAAAATTGTTTAACTTAAAATTAAAATAAAACACGACGGTTTCGCTTTGACGCACGAAGGCACATTTTGTTATGTTAAAAAAACGAACTTATCCCCCAGTTGATATTTTCCAGTCAACCTTTGTTTGTTGCGTAGATGGTCGGAGTTATTTTTTCCTCGCTAATGTGCAATCGATGATTGAACCAATCATCATTGATTTATTCCCACGCGCAGAATTTATTTAATGACGTCACTCTTTTAACTTTAATTTGATAGTAAATACTTAAGTTTGTAGGGACCTCACTACATCACACTACTAAATATTTACATTTATATACATACACAGTTATATTATATTTAATTTCATTTAGTTCCGTATATATATTTCAACATTACAATAACATTCACCGGGCGATGCCGTGTTGACTTCCGACACGCGTGGCTCCGTGTCGACAGCATTGGGTAACCGCCCGTGCTGGCGACTCGGCACGCAGTCGGAGAGAAAAGAGTATTATATTCTTTGTAGAGACTATCTACGGAGACGATCACTTTTGTTTACTCTAATCTGTATTGTATCGATTTCTTGTCTGAATTTATTCGCAGCTATTTTCTGTTCGATATATCGCATTGTAATTAAGCATATACCGTGTTCAACCCTTCTTATATTATGAGTGGAATAAACCGAGTGTTATTGTGTACCCTGGACTTTCATTGACGACCGAATACCAAGATCCTGTCAACAGCAACCTACAGGTACACTCATCATCAGCACTCTTAACGACACCACCATATTAGTGGTGACACCCACCATAAGTTGTTTAGCTGTTATTTTTGCGATAATTGGATTAACACTCAGATTAAGTAGGTAACTATCTATCCGCCAAACCTTTATTTAACAAAAGAGTACCTACCTATCTACAAGCAGTCCAACCAAGCCAAGTGGTATTGATTGATATATGTTAACGCCATATTAATATTATTATTAATAATAAAATCATTTATTTCAGAAACAGAGTTCCATATTATCTACAACTAGCACAGACATGTAAAATGTAAAATAAAGTGAAATTAATAGATAAGAAAATAAAATAAATACAATACAACATACAACACACTAAGTTCACTTTTAAGTAAAATACTTAAGTAGATATAAAAATGTAAGCATATTCTTTCTATTCTACTAGCGTTAACGAAAGTCAATAACCACTATGACTGAGGGGGCTGGCTGATCTAATGTAAAAATAATTAGTAAGATGATGCCCTGCCACTACCATAACACGCCATACCTAAGTATCTACATATTTCCAGTATACCTAACATTCCTTGGCGTAAGTGGCCCTTATTATAAGTAACTTCGGTGTTACAGGGGGTTTAGTTTTAAGGGCCTATATTTCTGAAAGTAAACTGTAAACCGTAGGTACTTGCCTAACTATTTCTGCGATTAACTGCAATATCATGGCACACGGATTAAACCAAGATATTGCAAGGCAATTAAACTCATACATGTGTCATACCATACAACTCGTATTTTGTGTTGTTTTATTAAATCGTTAATTAGAATAATGATAGGTACCTAATAATAAATTAACAATAAATATTATTAATATAATTGCCCTTGACATCCGACAACGATACATACGGGTACAACATACCTATCTAATGCATAATATTAAGTAGTTAGTCATTTGCGTAGGACTAAATTATCTTATTTATTTATAGATGTAATAAATAGAATAGTACCAGCCTGTAAAATCAGTGGCAGAGGCAACAAGGGTCTAGAGAGAGCCTAAAGTAAGTCAGGTCTCCGACTTACATTAGGCTCTCTCCATAGAGCGCAGCGAAATTTTTTCCTTCATGCTACTACTTACTTACAGAAACCTTTTAAAATCAACATTTTTGCTGGTGGACCCTCTCCTCTGCAACTACCTACCTTAAGAATCCGTAGTAGAGAACTGTCACGACCAAATTCCTGACACACCTTTCATTATGAAGTCAGCGCCACACAGACTTGAAAGTTTCAATTTGTCTAGGTAGGGGGACAAGGCACGACTATTGTCCACTTATCCTTTCGCCAAGTGTGGTAATTGTTAATTAATAGGTTGTCCATTTTGTAAAAGTTCTGAATATTTATCTTGCGAAACTAAATAAGTAGTAAGTACTTACTTATCCATTTATAATTTAAAAAAACTCCGTGATTTTTTTTATAGATAAATACGATTATCGGAATGTACTACTAATTGCCCTAATAACACAAAGATTTCACAAACACAATTAGGTACTTACCTACTCTTCTTATTCGTTTGTGAGGACGAGAGACTGCACCGACTCCCACAAAGGTGGGAGTTTTGTTCATTTCCCCTGCGCTGTCAGCTCAATCACCCCAACTAAGGTAGAGGAGCAGGGTTGCCGGCTGACAGCTCCACTGTTGCCGGCATTCTGATACTGATAGGCTTGAATCCCTCTTCATACTCATCCCCGTTACCTATACAATATTGATCTACAAAGCTTTTTTGCGTGCAGAGATAGGGCAATAACAGTATAGTTTACCCTTCGCCTCAGGCACAGGACACTTGAGCGAGCTGGTCGCGAATTCTATTAAAGGTAGTGAGCTCAGCGCTCGTGGAATACATTAGCGACGCGTGAACTTTATGCAAAGCCGAGCTTTAAACCATTGCGCTAAGTGCCTTCAACTATTCAAAATTAATTTGCAGTAAATTCATGTTCAATTAATTTTAATCGCTTTACGTATCACCTGGATATAAGTAGTAAATTTTATTGCCAGATAAACATGGCGCTAATGTAAGTTAATCTATTAAATAAAACGTAGGTAAATACATAGGTAACTAAAGCTCATAAAATTGTACTCAATGCAACAAACAAACGAACAACTAGCAATCATCAATGATAGGTACAATTGGGACAAATCGGTCCCATTTGTAGGTCAACTTAACAAATCCTTAATAATCCACTAATATGAAAGTTGGTACTTACATCGTATGTAAGTACCAATTTTTATATTCAATAGTACTCTTTTAACACAGCGCACCAAAAGAAGACCACAACAACTTAAGATACAAAGTGTTATACCAACTCAATGTGCTGTCGACTGTACTAGGAGACCGACACGTCACGTGATCACGTCACAGTCTCATGGAAAATAACAAAAATAGTTTCATTTACTAACATTTATTTACCTCACATGTGTGACATATGCAATGCATAATACATCCCCAAATCACTATGATATCATCACTTTCGATGTCATTATAATTCTGTAACAGTTGTGACATCACAAACTCAGTGACGTTGTTCCTGAAGGCGTGACCACGAGGCTCGAGTCTGTAGTTTTGCATACAACCAAGGCACTTTATTCATTTATCGATATCGATAAAATTGGATCCCAAGATACGATTTTGTTTGGATTTTGTCATTCGATAAAGTTAGCCTAATTCGCTGCTTCAACGAGATGCTAGGTATTATGAAGTGTTGAGTAGGTACGTGACTATGACTATGATTTTCAAGCAGTTTCTTCTGCACTTCGCCACTCTACATTGTATTCAAAGACCATATAAGTATTGAAATAGAAATGCAATTTCGAACAAAAAAGCGTCGCTCTGATAAAGCTTCAGGGGTAGATAGATGATTACTAGGTACATATACAGCATCAACTATGCTAATAAGAAAGGAGATAGATCGGATGTTTTGACATTTGGCAACGTGAGCAAGTAAGTACTTAGGTATGTTCCACTCCTTTAGAATTAGAACCGACACACACACACATTTTATTCGTTTATTGTATTTCCCACCCAGCTTTAGAATACGGTAAGTAAGTACTCTTCCAATTGAATATGAGATGCGCTCGATAAATTGTGTTAAAGGAGTCCTCGTAATTTTTGCAAATATCGATAGATATCGGAATGTTTTTGCAACACTAATCCGACGAATCATTGAATCAATTAGGAAGGCTTACATCATCGAAGGATTGAGTCACGGTCACGACCTGTTCTTCGAGCTGAGTCCTTCTGTCCGTGGGCTGGGATCCTTTTAGTCATCAGTGAAGTCACTACTGACCGCAATAGTAATACCGAAGTAAACAATCATTTTGTTAACGAATTGTGACGTTCATAAAGATAAATAGACAATTCTGCGATGCGTTGCGGTAATATGATGCGTTTTGTCTTCCCCCGCAGCTAATCCGCAGTCTGACTGAAGTAGGTAACTCTAGAATCGTGATAAGGTTTAGTTAGTCTATCCTTCATTACCTACATATTATTATCATTGATGGTTTCAATACCTGCAAGTGACGCCTTAGGCCGACAAGCAGCAGATGATCTGGTTTTAGATAAGAATGTATTTTTTTTGTTTTCATAGGTTAAGTCACTATAGTCCGGATAGTCCGTCAACGTCGTGCTTGCCGCTCCCACGGGGTTAGCGGGGACGAGTTAATTCTATACTACTTGTACTATTATATATTCTGTGTCTATACACAGCCGTGCGCGTCGTGTTCGCTTGCCCTCCCCCACACCACCCGCATCCCCTCCAAGACCGTATTCTCTCACCCCGCCAACCCATCTGTACCCCGTGGGAGCGTCAAGCACGACGTTGACGGACTATAACTACTTATCTGGTTATATTATTTTATTACAAGTGGACCTTATAGTGCTTCATCTTAGGTTGTCATCTGTGACGTGAAGAGATGTTCACCTTAAACTTCCAAGAATTCATGGCCTCTGATTTATAGTTATGCTTATTGAACAAAGCCTGTTAACTGACGTCTGATAAGGCACGAGGTATGTAGTTAGTTATCACTGTTCATTTCATTAGGTATTATGTCTTGGTGGTACTGTGCTGCAGATTAGGTATCTACCTACATATGTGAAGTATGGTCTGCTTCAAGGATGAGTTAGGTGTACTTTTTACTGAGAATTTTATAGTATTTCCGATAGAGCGGTTTATATAGGATGTGGTCAGTAACATAAAGGAGAAACGGGGGTGCTAAATGTACATACTTAAGTATACAGTAATAAAGCGTCTCACACAAATACATATCTAGTTAATCGGTATTTTTACAGTAATTATTGTTATCGACACTCATCATAAACGTTTGGTTTCATAAACGCGTTTTAGATAATAGGTACCTACTTAAATAACTAAAATATAGGTACATACCTATACCTAAGAACTAGACGTAATATTTATCGATAATATTTCTATGGATGACGTACCTCATGGTGGTGGCGTAGTAATGTTGGTATTCTGATCAGTTCAAGACAAGTCCGTGATTTTTTGTAATAAGTAATTTAAATACTTATAAAAGAGTATCTAAATAGGATTTTGATTCATCATCTTTTTTCGCTAAAGAAACTGTATGATACCTACATATTGTATACAGGATGTAAACGGAAAGGGTGAGCATAATAGAGTTATAAGAAGCCGGAGGGAAAGGGTTCAGTATCGATAACTGATTTTTTTAAAAACATGCTGAAAAAGTTCTAGCCGTGGGCAGGACTTGATCCTGCGACCTTGTCAATCCGCGACACGCTCTTACCAACTGAGCCACCACAGGCCACGCCCGCCGAAAATCTTCATAGTATTATTACATACTAAATGATATGTTCCGCAACTCCACGGCTAGAAATTTTTCATCATGTTTAAATTTCTCGTTGAACATGGCATAATGCATAAAATAAATTCTGAAGTGAGCAATTTTTGTTTCCACAACTTTTAATTTTTTTAAATATCTAAATTAAATTCTAATTAAAGTCTAAATCGAGATATTTCCATCTCTCTCACACTGGTTTGCTGGTAGCTCATAGCTCTATCATAGAGTTAAGCACCCTATGTGCACAATCTAATAATTATGATCTCATGTAACTTGTACTTACTTACTTATTTATTTTACATTAAAGAATTGCAGAATTCTAAATTAAGTTCTACTTATATAATTATACCAATAATAATATTTTTTACTTACATTCGCTAATAATAAAAACGAAACCGCATTTCATTTGTTCCTGTGAACATAGTGACGAAAGGTTGGCCTTAGTTTAGCCCAAAAATCATCCTTGATCAATCTTCCCTAAGATCAATCTTCGTGCAGGTCATTTTTATCCCGGATTTGCACTTTTGTCGACATTTGTATCACTAAAGGCATGCTTTTACTTTAAAGATAACTTTATTACAACGTCATAGGGTGCACTTTCATTACCTACAGAGTCATTTTACCGACGTATCCTCGGTTAAAGGAAAACCTTAGTCAAAACAAAATACGGTCAGAGACTTTACGGCTTATTGGATTGCCGTCGATATGTTTTTAATATTCTGAATAATCCTGTTTACAATATGGCGGCTGTAAAGTAGGTGCAGTAATGTGTCGTCTTTTCATTCATATTAAATGCCAAGGTCTCGCATTTAGGTGTACGAGTACACAAGTCGAAAATCTACTCACATAATTTATTTACGTATCTACCTAAACTGAATAAAAACGATTTTTTAGATCAAGACAATCGCTGTATAAGGAAACTGAATGGGATATCTATATTTAGATATTTGGATGTAATAAAATGCAAGAGACGAATAAAGACTTGGATGAAACGAGAAAGATGTGTGGCGTGCTGCTCTTTTTGACTCTTTTACTTTCCGCAAGGGATAATATAAGATAGCATGAAATTATTTATTTATCTCGATAAAAAGGAAGAGCTGTTCCTCATAAGATAGTTATTAAAAGAGCCAGCAATTATATTAGCAGTTAGTCGAACTGCTAAAGTTCCATGATGAATAATATTTCTAATTGTTTCAATTAAAACTAGAAAAGGTAATAAAATTCTTTACCTTAACATAATTCTTTACAACATAAGTAATTTTGAGCTCTTAATTGTGTTTAATTCTTTCCCCCTTACTACGCCGATTTATTGAGAATCCTGTTGCGAATTACCATTGAATTTGAAACACTGTCGAAACATAGTAAAGTATATCTACAGTGGGCCTCATTAAGGTACAGATTTTCTCAAGAACTAATTGCACTTTTTGAGAAAATCTTTTTCTATATTTTCCACTGCACCTAATTATGCGACGCCGGAATAATAATTTCCAAAAAAACTGCACGCTATGCCTACGACATCCTGATATGTTATCAATGAGGTGTTAATTGATAGAACACAAAGTACCTACGTCTCTAGTAGGCACGGCACAGCGTATTAATCAATTTGGACAATAGACCTTGGTAAATGGATAAAGAATTAACACCTCCAACTGTGAAGGTTCCCAAAACAAACTCATTTATTTTGACAGAGTTTTGATACGCCTATTTATCTCTTTAATTTATTAATTGGGTACATAGTTGTTTAAATAAATTAATAAAATTAAAGCTTATAGCCGTTGCATCACTGACAGCTTATTGGGAAATTGATGCCTCTTCTTACTGATTCCTTTGTCTTTAGGTACCTACCTATTGTTACTGAAAAGATCGTACCGAAGATAGAACACCTCATCGGGAATCGAACCCAATATAAAAATATATAGGTATTACTAAGGTACGTGTAATCTTCGCACTGGACTCGCGTAGCGCCAGGATGGTTTAGGCAGTCGTTACTTGGAGTAAGTATACCGTATGAATATGAATTTTAGGATGAAATCTAATAAATTACAAAAAGCTCATTTCATACGATCTGATATTTTCCTGCATATCTGCTATGCGGCACTAAAATCTATACTTATATAAAATGGAAAAAAAATGTAATGGCTAGGTTCTGGATCGAATCCCGATCGTGACGAAATTTTTTCTCCATTTTAAATTTAGGTAGGTACTCATTTCAGCTGTAGGTAGCTGAACTAGTGGGAATAAACGGCATGAAGCAGTTATTCTACATACGTAGATATGTAAGTACTTACAACAATACATCTAAAAGTAAAAGCGGCATTATGTCAGCACCGGCTGCAGTAGGCGCCCCACACTTGACATATTGACGGGACAAAGAGATCGAGTAGTACGCACACAATTTATATGCCGCGACGAGACAGTCTGCGGAACATTAGAATAACGTGGCTCTTCCGCATAGACAATAAAA
The DNA here is from genome assembly GCA_963506565.1 of Tachystola acroxantha. NCBI lineage: Eukaryota > Metazoa > Arthropoda > Insecta > Lepidoptera > Oecophoridae > Tachystola > Tachystola acroxantha. Next base: position 6,861,804 of record OY735885.1, on the reverse strand, counting down.
GCATTGTTCGATTCCATAAATCAAAATTCAAATATCTAACGGAGTGTCGGAAGTGTAAATGCGACAAGGCACATGTCTCTCAGATAAAAGCGTATCTTCTTGACCGATTGTAAAAAATATTTCACTAGTAGATAAGTACAGGCTTTAAATATATGTAGATACTTACTTATAAAGATGTTTTAAAATCGGTCAAGCAGATTTGAGAAAACTCTACCTTTATCAGTTTGGGACAGGAGTGATCTTGTTTAATAAGTAAATGACGCGTGTAATGTACTCGTACGTGGCATCAAGATATAAATAATATCCGTATCATCTTCCTATCAACATAATAAATAACGTGCCTGCGTAATAATATTGTTACCATTGTTAGTTCATAAAGCTAGCCTTATCGTATATTTTCGGAGAAAAGACAATATATCGATTAGATAATGTGATTTAATATAGGTACTTCATTGTTTGTTACAAACACTCATACGTAAGTCCTATATAAAGCATTCATTATCATCATCAACATAAGTACTTGCTTTCTTCAGTAGTGCATTGACTTAACTGGGACTATAACTTTGATCAACTGGGATTTTTTTTTGATACAATATACTTCATTAGACTAATTTTAATATTCTCGTCAACGCAACCGAGAACCATAAAATTAACCTGATGTGTAACCATTATTGCCCTCCACACACAGCCGCGACCTAGCCGCGATCTGCGATCAGTTGAAACGCATCGCCTCATTTTCTGCCATCGTTACCTACTGGACGTAGATCGCAGGCCTCAGATCGCTACCTACCGGATGTTAAAATGCCCAGATAATGAGTCAAGCTTTAGTCTTTAATCAATGACCCCAGCGCCTCAATAAGTGCCATGAAACAGCCAATTGGCATTATAAGCACTACGTCTAGAAACAGCGACAATCAAATCAACAGCTTTTAGCCAATGCAATCCCAATCCACGGCTAGAACAAGACCTCTGTGACTTTTAAACTCAGAAAACCGCATACCTGGGTTATCATGTCCACTGTATTCTATCGCTGTCGTAGATGGCCCATAGAGAACATCTAACGCGTCCCATAGTTCACTTGTCATTGTAAGAATTAATGTTCTTTGTTCTAGGCTGTAAATCTAGCATGAAAGAAGGGTGTTGGGCGTCAATCGTTAATAACCAAATGTCGGCATTTCTCGCTGGAACCCTGACACGTGCTAGCTCCGATAATGGGAACACATTAAGATTATATGGGGTTTCGGAAATATAAATGAGTTGCTGCCGTTTTGACTAACGATTACAAGCTGTGTGTTACTAATTATTTTTCTTAATTATTTTTTTGGAAAGAAATGTGTCGTCTGTTGTAAGTAGGCAGTTACGTAGCTATAAATTATATATTTTAGATTAATCTTTGTCAAACACAGACGGTACGGTCTAACACAGATAAAAGTTTATAGGGGTTCATTAGGTTTAAGATTTTCTTAAAAAGTACTTCACTGATGTTGAAAAAAAAATCTTTACACGTGAAACTATGAACTAATGGTAAAATATTTTTTACCGAGACTTATAAAATCAGGCAAGTACCCACTTTTTTAGAAAATATCAACTGTAATGGCTCTCCTTATTTAACTATTAACCTTTCGTGTTATCTTTTGGTAAGTACAAGTGACGGACGGTAAGGCACTGCATACTTTGGAAATTTTAGAGAACGAACCTCAAAAATTTCCAAAATCCTTCATGAAAAATATGGTTGGTTATTTTGCGACATTTAAGACAGCGTTAATCATTACAAGGATTAACTTTTAACATTATCTTGCTACCTGACATTTCCGTCCGTTACACTGGCTGGACACATATTTGTACACCTAAATCACTAAATCCCGATACGAAGGCCAAGCATGCACTTATAACAAGACCGAGTAACTGAGTCATTCAGGTATATAGGTAATACACGAAGACAGAGAAAAGTATACAGGGAACCTCACTAAGGTTGAGATTTTCTCAAAAACTACTGGACAGAATTTATATATTCTTTTACAGTTATATAGTTTTAACTTTTATCTATGTAACAGTGAAATAATCTTGCAATAGGTCAAGTAGTTTTTGAGATAAACTCAACCTTCAAAACTCTCCTGTACACTTTTCTCTGTGTGTGTCAGAATCTACCAAATAAAAGTTAAAACTCAAATGTAGACTTATTAGAGAATTTCCAGATGGAAGGGCGATAAATTGTACACAAATAAACATACATGAAATGATACAATTTGTACAAAGGCCGTCTTATCGTTCAGAGCGATGTCTTTCAGGCAAACCAAAACTAAAGGAATTAAATTAAATATATACTTACAGTAAACATCAGCGTATTGCTGGAACTAAATTTAAGAGCGTGTGGAAAATTAGAAACAGTACAACAATAGAAATAGGTAAATAACACGACTTGGATATGACCATGAAGCATTGAAGGTCCGGCCCTGGAGGGGAGGGCGGCCCGGCCAGGGCCGGACTTCATTGCTGACGATCTGTGTAAGGGTGGGTTACAGTTGCAGTGGCCTGCCAGACTGGGTGCATAGAGCTAAGAATTGGGTTTAGAGCACGCATTGGGAGAGGCCTAAATGTCCAGTTGATGATGATGAGGAGGACGTTTTTGTGCTGCTAACTTTTGAATGACAGATTGGTGACTTGTGAGTTGTCAGAGACGTAATTAGGTAAGAAATAAGTAGGTACTTAAGTAGGCACTTTTATTATGTATAATTTACATTTACGATTTAAATAATTTCAGGGGAATCACAGCTCCGGAAGTATTTAGATAAAATAATCTAAGTAGGTACTTACCTAAGTACCTCTACATGTCTGACACTGATGATAACGCTGATATGCTTAAAAACGTGAATATTTAATACTCTATTGCTGTTATTCATAAATCTAGTTAAACCTCACTTCCTTTAAATCGTGTTGCTATCCCATTCACACTTGGTTAAAAAAGGTGCGTAACTTTAAATCACGTTTATGAATAACATATATTAGCCTTTAGGTACATTTATCATACTTATATTAAGAAATTAAAAACAATTGTGCGGCCAAAAAACCTAGTACGCTCGTTAATCGTATTAAATAATATATTCATATGTCATCGAGTAACATGAGACTTAGGGGCTTTTTGAAAATGGCGGGAAACGACGGTTGCGAAATTATTTAATAATTTTAGTTTTATTGTCTACAGTGGTTATTTTGAGATTAATATCACGTTAAATTAATCAGAAAATGTTCGCGAGTGACAGTATGGTGAATTTGTTGGATAATTTGAGCAAGATCTGGGGTTTCAAGCTTTTATCAAGAGTTCCCGCTACAAGCTCGGGAGTGAACGTGACTGTCGAGCTGCTTCGTCCAGAGTGATGACGCTACGGCGTCTCCTCTGGATGAAGACAAGAAGACGCGGCTACCCAGGGTGAAGACGCTACTGCGACTCCCCTGGAGGAAGATAGAAGACTATTATATATTGAATTTTCTGTAACTGTAATTGGCAAATGACGAACTGTCGAGTCCATTAATAAAATAAAATAAAAAAAACATGAGACTAGGGGCTTTTTGAAAATGGCGGGAAACGACGGTTGCGAAATTATTTAATAATTTTCAGTTTAATGTCTACAGTGAGTGTTTTGTGTTTAATATCACGTTAAATTAATCAGAAAATGTTCGCGAATGACAGACAGTATGGTGAAGTTATTGGAGAATTCGAGCAGGATCTGAGGTTTGGCGCCATGGTCAAGATTCCCACTACGAGCTCGGGAGTGAACGTGACTGTCGAGCTGCTTCGTCCACAGTGATTGACGCTACGGCGTCTCCTGTGGATGAAGACATGAAGACGCGGCTACCCAGGGTGATGACGCTACGGCGACTCCCCTGGAGGAAGATAGAACACTATTATACATTGAATTTTCTGTAACATGACATTGGCAAATGACGAACTGTCGAGTCCATTAATAAAATAAATAAATAACATGAGACTAGTCTGTTAGTAAAATAAAACAAAGGAGTAAATTGTAGAGATGGCCCGTTGGACGCTCTATAGGTGACGTCACGGGAAAATGGAAAGAAAACGGTCGAAGAAGAATAATGTCAGTGCAAAATTGGTAGCTTTTCAGATTCAGCCTGACCAACCACCAACTGTCGTCCAAAGGTTAGCTCTTTATTAGCTCTACCAATGGTAGAGCTACGAATAACCGACCGACCCAATAAAAAATTACAGCGCTTAATCTGCGTTGAATTTAAATATATTTAAATTATTATAGGTGTTACATATTTATATTTTATTATTAAAATACTAAATTAATCAATACAAATGACATGAATCTGCCTACGAGTATTGATTCATAATTTTTACAAAAAAATGTCTATAACACAAATAAATATTATAGATAAGTACCTATGTTATGTATGTATGTAGATATACAGTAGACAGATAGACTTAGCATTTTAATGACTAAAGTTGTTCTAAAATCAACTGTATTGGATTTACATAGAGCTTAAATTAAATTACAGTTTTCTTTAATCGTGACTCCTGATTCTAACCAACAAGCAAAACGCGTTAGACGATCCTTGAGCTCTGTTGTATTTGCTACTAAAAAGTTAATATTTCGGGTTCACGGTATGAGGTATCATCAAATTATTCATAATTATCAAAAAGGTCTTTTTCTAAATCAATCACGCAGAAGATAACACGACGTGAAATTTTAGTACTATTGATTTATTAATACTTATATATATATTTTTTTTTTCTAAATTAAGAAATGATCGCGAATCAATAGTAGCACCGCGATATCGCAGCGTGGCAACATGCGCGAAGTGGCCGGCGGACGAGGCACAATGCAAGGCACGTGCTGTTTGGTAGGTTACCTACGTCTAGTGAGTTACTATCGTCTCTTATATTTTCGAGTTGAATTTTTTTAATGGATAAATCAATAGTACTTACCTACTGTAGATGGCAAATCATTCTGCCACGGGAAAACGAGCACTAAAAATTTTACGTTGAGTAGGTAGGTACATACGTACATAATAATATTACTTATAGTAGGTACAGTCGACAGCAGATCAATGGTAATAACACTTTTTACTTTTGACAGTTCTTATTACTTGCGTCGTAAGACTTGAAATCGTACTGCAAGTGTTACCATTGATTTGCTGTCGACTGTACCTATATGTAGCTACTTGCCTTTGATTTATTAATTATTTATTAGCGATTTCAAAATTTTGTAGATGTTGTGATAGATAAAAGTCATCTGTGATGGATGATATTGTCAAGATCACCGATGATATTTAAGTAGGTACTTAGTTGACAGTTTAAACAATTAAGTACCTACCTATAGTATAACTCTATACCACTCTACCTCGCCATTTCTCGTTAGGTACTTGGGTGCCTACCTACCTCTTATTTTCGTCGCATCGCATTTAAACGATCGCAATACCTGCCTGCGAGTCAACGCGAAACTTTTTTGCGCTAAGTATTTCGGAAGGAACTCTCTTATCGTATTCGTTACCTTATCAAACTACGTGAAAGCGTAAATTTGTTGATAACTTGAGGATTTATTAGATTTATAGATAATTGAATCAGTTGCGATTTGATATCAGTAACGAAACTTATCTAAACTTTCAATTAATCCGCGGAGGAAACGTCTTGCGGCAACTAATCCATCAATGGAGCCTTGGCCAATGGGAGCGGCTCATGGCGTGATAGAGCGGCCATTTGATTGGTGGACGGTGACGTGATATCTATTTTTGTAACGGGCGAGTATGCGCGCGCCGTTCCGGCTAGTGTGCGTGATGTGTATCGCGCGTGGCTGTGTGCGTGTGTTGTCGAGCGCTCTCCTCTGTTTACAGCGCGCTGTGCGGCCGGCGAGCGCTCGCGTTCACGTGTGTAGTGCGCTATCGAGTTTTCCGGCGGCTACCGATTTGCATTAACCGTTCTATGGTGTTTTCCTTGCAGTTTTATTGGTGCTAATTCGTGCCGGGCATAAAGAAAACTTTCGACGGCCGCGCTAATAGTTCCGAGCGTACTTTCGGTGCCGCTCATAAAAATTATATGTGCTTTCGGCGGATGCGATGAATAAATTTTGCAAACCGAGTCTGTGTGTCGAAAAGGTTCGTGAGAGCTATGTTTTGATCGGCCGGCGTGTGTTGGTAGTGCCGGGCGGTGCGGATGCGATCCGTCTCGCAGTGTTGGTGCTGATCTCCGTGAGGCTTCGGCTGAGCCAGCTGTTCGGGGTGTGGGCTCTTGGCCTGTGTCCGCAGACCGAGCCCAGGACCGCCAGCGTCCCCAAGGACCTGCCAGCGTCACTCGGCTCCGTGACCGGCGCGTGCTAAGGTAAACTTCGCATCTTTAAGCTTATATCGCTTGGTGTATGAAGTGCTGATCAAGAATTTTCACACATTGCTGCTAATACTGTTTGTTTGTTGACTCAAAAGATACTTTTAACAAACGCTTGTAAATTCGTTTTTCATACAAAATTCTATGGGATGCAGTAGTACCTAGTACCTACCTATCTAAGTACTTAACGAAATAGCATTTTCAAAGCTAATCCAAAATTACATTAACCAGCTTAGGTAGGTACAGCTACTATTTTGATATAGAATAGATCTCTGCTAAGTGCTAAGCTATAGGTACTGTGCTTGTGTTCATTTACATTAAATACCTTTACCTACTTAAGATAGATAGGTAAGCATAAGTATGTAACTACTACTTTGTTCGGTTGATTTTCAATTCAACTAATAAGTTACTACCTACTTACTTACGTACCTATTTATGTATTTCTAAGAGTAATATATTTATTATTTTTCTCCTTATCTCAATAACGTGGCATGCATGAATGTTCAATAACAATTTCTTAACTCAAACACTGTTCTGTTTACCATATTATAACATTTACAGGTTTCACATAACAACGCTTTTAACAGAGGTGGCTGAAATATGCATTGCGAATAAATTGTTTGGCATTTGGATTTATTTCAAAGTTTCATTGAATTTCCTTGATTCAAAATGTCACTCTATATGATTCTATCTAACCTCATGTACCTAACTCTGAGTAGGTATTGTAACCTTAGGTAATCATACCTACCTGTATAGTACCTGGTAGGCGTATACAATTATGTTTTCACATATGTTTCATTTATATTTTACCAGATTGAACTTATGCGCCAATACTTACATACTCTTACTTACACAACACCTGAAATATTAAATATAAAATATGGCAAATCATTAGGTAGGTAAGTATACCTACATATTAAACTTAAAAGTCATTAATTAATAGAGGCACGGCAAAAAAATTAATTCTAATTTATTTTATTATGCTACCTAGGTATTTATCTACTATTAAAGAATTTGTAAATAAACACAAATTCATGGGAGTGGCAAGCCAAGGTGCAATGAAATATGATATTGTTGTAAATATTTGCATAGGTACCTTAAAATTATAACATAACTACGTATGCAAGAATATACCATTGACATTCCTATATTTACATACTTTTACATGCCAACAATTGTATTTTCAGGTACATGTATTATAAATGTTTATCAATCGATGTACCCAGATAAATTAGTATCATTCTGTAGTACCTACTTATAACTAGGTCCTTGCTATCTTTGTAATTGAATGCATCCTTAAAATATGTAGGTAAGTACTTTCTTTTGCTTCATTTGTCATTCGTGGCTTTCTAAGATAAATTAGCTTTTCAACAACTTAAATAATATTTAAATCCTACTGGATACTAGATACATGGATAGACGAGCTACCTTTTGAACGTTGTCTCTACAAATGTAAACATAGTTTAAATACATATAGGTAGGTGGCTGCCATTATGCAAACCTACTCAACAAGTTAACATTTACTGTCATACAAATGTACAAATACATAATAAAATATATGAATATTACGACGCTCGGACTCATGAATGGGCCCTCGGTTCTCGCCCACATTACGCCGGCTGTTTTTTTATAGCCGGCGAACGAAACGAGGCCCGAAAATAATAATTGTTTTAACAGTGCACTGAGCGTCCTCGGTCCAAATAGAGGTCACAGATAAGTACATGCGGTGGAGCCGTTCGGTAACATACTGCACCTGTTGAGTTAAATAATACAATTCCATCGATTTTAGAACGAATATTTCGAAACTACCTTAGCTATCTTTTTCAGTCATGTAACCCTTATAGGCCAAAGAGAAAATATAAGATTGCAATCTGTAAAGTATCTACTATTAAGAGTTACAAATAAATAAATAAAAACGTATTGAAAACGTGTCATGAAGTATGTGAGATACACAATCGTGATGAAAACAATCCACGAAAGATAAAAGTGACAAAAGAGTGTATAGTCACAGCACATACAACAGAAGGCTAAGGACTATAGACTATAGAGAACGTTTTTTGGCACCAGTTAGTTTAATACATTAGGCATCGCTTGAACATATCCGTGATAAGAAGCGAGACAAGACAACCAACACATGAGCCGGCAAGGCCTCCACACACTGAATGGATGTTAATTAGTATGCGTTTGTTTTTAACACTTATACACATACAGAAGTCTGCACACATTGAGACACATGTGTAGAGTGTAGATGTAGAGTCAGAAACATACATCTTTGAAGCTAATAAAATTTTAAAGTCAATGAATAAAAATTATGAGGTAGGATTTTACAGACAATTTAAATATTCTAATATCGGAGATATGAGACGACAGTGATCGTTTCGAATTTGTTTTCAATGTGAAAGACGTTCTGCCGTTGATGACTGTTTGCAGCATACAAAACGAACCTTCACATTTCCCTGTTGCTGATTGGAAACTAAACATAAACAAACGCCGATATATTGGGCATTCAAAAATGTCCTTTATTTAACAATGCATAAGATTACCTATACGAAGCACACATGTTTAGCGCCCACACATTGACGTATACATATGAATAAAGCGTATAGACAGAGATATTTCTAACTCAGAGAAAACACAACATTGTATTAGTTGCATATAGAGCTTACTTTACCTTCACACATACGTTTTCGGTAGGTGTTAGTATGATCGTGAGAATAATATGTTCTAACTTTTGTTATTTTTTATCGAAACTCCAGCACTTAATCACTTCCTACAGCTCAAAGGGCGGAAGTCATGCGTTTACAGAAATAATAAATTAACGCTTTTTGGTGTTTCAATCCAATGCGATGCGTTAGTACCATCTATTGCCCTTGACGGAAGGTCAATTTGGGCGGCTACATATGTGGAAGAGCTCATTGCGACACGTGTATTAAACGTTTACGAATCCAAGAATGTTTGTTTTTCGTGTGTATTCGGTAATTCTCGAGTGGCTGTCGATCACTTGAATTAGGTAACGAAGGACGACGATTGACACCCACGCATGATTGAAATCGTTTCGCACTACCTTCCGACTTGTTGTGCTAGATGTGTTGAGATGAGATATACAATACATGTCGCCTCGCCTCGCCTATTATTCGGTAGTTTGACCTTTAGCTGTGTTACAAAACTGCTGAAAGTTTTATTGGTTGAAACCCACTTACAATTAGGTACCTAGGTATGATATTGAACTGAAATAACAGGCGATCGTTTTATGATAACTCCGAGTTAAGATTTCAAATATAATAAAAATAAAAAGGTAGGTATTCAACCTTTTTACAAAACCTGCGTTTAAAAAAGAACAAATTAGAAGATTCCGCTGGCCTCGTATGCAAAGATATGCGAAACTTATGGCAATGTTTAATATTTGCTAAGGCAATTGAATTAATACCATATTTGTATTTGTTTGTATGCGTAGACCACCGTTGGTTAAGGGACTAGTAACTATGAATAGAAATAAGTAAATATAATTTATCTGTTTGAATTGAAGTAGATAGGATGTATATTATATACTTGGAAAAATATTATATTCAGGTGGTGTTGGAGTTGAGTTAAATATGGTTTTCTATGTATCATGATCATTCTTATTATTTCGTCGCCGCAAATTGTAAATTAAACGATGGTATCTCCCCACTTAATCTTAATTAAACCCCTTTGAGATTATTTTTATCTCGGCAAAATTTGCGCTTGCAAATGGCCGTCCGAGGCGTCTTCGTTTGACCCGTTTGCGAGATCTCAAATATTGGCTTTGACGACGGCAAACAACCTTATCCGAGAGTCCGTTTACTTCGCTCTATATGGACATAGCTCTCACTGTAATGTGGGCTTGTGGGTGGTAAATATGTAGGAAATTACAACTCGGCGAATACAGATGAGTTTTGGACGTTTTTATTGGACTATAGCTGATGTACTGGCGACATCACATCAAGCGAAACTAACCAGAGTACTCTCTATTTCGTAACCACCGCAAGTGTCGGTGTGTTAGATGTATATTACGTATCTACATATACTGCGACAAATACTTAAGTTGGAGTTCCACTCCTACCAAAGGTTGGACAACATCATGGCTTGGCTATTCCCCGCAGCTCGAAATAATTATGATGGGCGGTACTACTGGAGGCAAACTCGTCGCCTATGATTTTCCCACCAGGACTGTCTATAAAACCTGTACAAGGTGCCCAATGCCGACATCTTTCCTTGGATATAAGTTGGAGAACTCTGTATCCAATCATTCCTCGTCAAGTATCCAAAACAGTATTGAGGAGTCCAATTTAACCCGATACAAAAATGAGATTTCAAAGTTCATTCAAATTCCCTACTTTAGACATAGGTTCTAAGAATAACACTTGTACTTTATAACATCTTACCACGGATGCGATGAAGAGCAATAAAGTCTAAATCACTGTCCAAGGCATCGCAAATGATGTCCGTGCCGTAGGCAGAGGCACCAAGCAAAAAATAACAATGCGTTCTAGTCCGGCACCTACACGTAATTCACGTAACGACTCGCCTCTATAATTGTGAGACGCCGTTGTAATGTTTATTTATTATTTTTAAATTGAATATGTACCTACCTATACTGTTAAATAATACAGACAAACCGCAATTTTGACGATCATCCTTCCGTCATACGCCAGTAAATTATGAGATATTCTTACTTTTCTGCATGTGCTTAGATCCTAAGAGTTAGGTAGTTGAATATTATACTTTGGGTCACTGACAATTCGATTCCGCATTTCTGTCCATTGATTTAATGTTATAAATAGTGCAGTTTATTTCTCCCCACTTGTGCCAATGTAATCTGAGTGAGTATTAGCGACTAGCTAGACCCGTGTTCAAATTCGTGTTCATGTTTGAATCACAAAGACATCATACATTTCCAATTTTCAGTCCCTGAATAACACTTGGATTACCGCATGGCACAAGTGGGGTTCGTTATAAAGTTATGTCTTACATCTCACATTGAAATGACCCTATAAATAAACTACACTATTTCTAGAATTAAATCAGTGGGCAAAAGCATGCGGAATCGAATTGTCAGTGACCCAGAGTAATGGGGCTACAGGTCGCGGCAGGAATGCGAGCGTCTTATTGACGGCTCTAATGTACTGCAATCCATTAGCTATTGTGCTATTTAGGCTCATTGCAAATGGCGCTCGAAAAGGAGCCATTTGGAACATCATGTGATCAATCATTGATCAATTCCAAATATCTAGTAAACTCCAGTAGATGAATCATGGGCATGTTTACTTTGCACTGTAAATTTTTACCTTCCGGTAATGTGGCTACTGTTCCAGATAAGGCATTATTTCTATGCGGACCAATCGCCATGTGTAGAAGGCTACAAGCTAAGAAGCTATGCAGTTCAAAAAAACATTGTCTTTAGTTAGTGTCACGATGTTTATGACCGTGACTATATTAATTTTCAATGGTTAACAACTTTAGTACATTGTATTTGTCTCTAGAAGTGAGGAATCTGATTAAAAATAATACCTCCACGCAGCCTGAAAAAATTTAAACGCGTCCGGTAAAAACAAGTCTAAAATTAAATGCATTGTGAATTCGTGACCATCAAGCCAATTAGGATCCGCTAAAACTAGACAGAGGCAGACGTTGAGTCTGCTCTCAATGTCGGTAGATGTGAATTGCAAGCGCAAGTGGGTCGATCGATAGCGCATACGATAAAGCCTTTATTGCGGAGTCTGTCATAAACAACGTTTCAATGTCTTCAAATCCGGAAGAACTGGTAGAAAATTATATTCTTCGGGTATTGGTTGAGTCTGCTGTCGAGAGATGTGAATTCCAAACGCAAGTGGGCCGGTCGATAGCGCATACGATAAAACCGCTTTTACTGCGAAATAAGTCATAAACTATGCAGCCACTTCTATAATTTCATGCAACATTGATACCAATATTTATATAGGAACCATAATGTTAGTAAAAGGAGACGAATGGTACAAAAGCACGTCGATTAAAACAGAAGTCTGAGATATTGAAATCGCACGTCTTATCATTTAGGTGATGTCAATATGTACTATTTCTTTTTCTTACATTTCTGTATGATGCACTCTTACCGAATGGCTGGGCAGTTTATCAAATCAATCAACTGGATAGAAATATGACATTACACGTACGTGGACGTGGTTTATGAAGCACCCGTATACGGCCATTTCAGTAATTATCGCCGTGCCGGCACATCAAACGAGCCGCAACGTACATCCACGACAGAGACAGCAAATTTGCACAGGCTGAGGAAGAATGTTGGTAACGAGGCGGCCATTTTGCACAAATTAGGGATTTCTTTCATATCTCTTATCAATTAGTGCAGCGAATAGGGGATCCCTAAAGTACTTCAATGCCTAATCAAAGAAAGAAACATACTCTGAATTACCTACGCCCGCCGGCAAGATAAGACTCTTACTGGAGTAATAACTATCACATTAACACAACCATAGAAAGAAAACCAAATACTTACATCGTTAGTGACAAACGAACGCAAAATCACCAAAGCTCTTAGAATGTTTGGTAGGTATCATATAAAAGGCTGAGTAACAATCGGAACCATCGAGCAAGATTGGCGACCCTAAAATGATGATACTTGTAGGTCATCTAGATAAAAGAAAAGTAGGTAGATACGTACCTACGTAACTAATTATAGTGATATGCCTACTTACTTTACAACATGGTTATTAAGTGTATGTACACTGATAAACTTCCATCTAGTGGCCGAGAGGTTAAACAGGTCATCATATCGCGATGTATCGACGGACGAACAACTCAATAACAATTTGTCGACCGCCGACCACTAGCGGTTGATAACATCGGTGCCTTTGATCTTAATATAAGGCTTAACGAGGTTGGAGTAAATATAAATTAATAGGTAATTTAGAAGAAAAAACAACAACTTGTGGACTGTCTTACGCAATGAATTAGGTACTAGGATATATTATGTAGAGCGATAAAAGAAATAAGGACAGAAATTATGGAATCATAGTTAATTAGGCTTGCTAGTTTTACGTAAAACACATATAGATTCACAAACTTACGTATGTAGGTAATAAATAAGAGAACACAATCAAACAGCACAGCAAAAATACAGATAAGATTATAGGAACTTTTTACATTTGAAATATTGCAATTGCAGTAGGAAGATTTGTAATTATTAAATCACTTAAGTGATAAATAAAAACTGATTAAACACACCCACAGCTAAGCACTAAAAGATTGTTAAGTACACTCCAAGTGCCTGCGCAGCAATCGATTCACGACAAGGTCAAAGAGCATCAGCACATACATGATTATTTAGTATTTTACCTCACTAACAGCCTCATAAATTAACAATATTTATAAATTTTATGATAAAAACTTTGTGATTGCCTTTATAACCTCGTACACAGGTGTGGCCAATCACGAGAATGATTTCCACTCACGTCTTAAAAAATAACTTGTCATCCGAGGCGTTGATTCTGTCTGACATACGTTTAGTTTCAGTTTAATCCGTGTGTAACATTTTGCGTGAAGGTTATTGGAATCACGTATGCACTTACGGAGCTGGTTTAGTCTAAATGGTGTTTACTTACTGTTAGATCTCGTTAATATCGCCAAGGTTGTCTGTGAGAGTCGGTGTTTCGAATTGTGAAAAATGAGATGTGGGAGGTAATAAATCAAATACCTATACTTCACAGAATTCGAAAGTATGACAAGTTGCATCGTTTCTTTTTGTTTATTTTAGGAGACTCAAAAGATCAATGCGTGATTGTCGTATAATTCAATAACTACTTTTAAACTAGTTTACCCTAATAATAATAATGTAGTTTATTGTATACCTATCAGATAGATAATAGACTAAATGGGTAGATATATATACTGGATTTGAGTGTAAATATGCGTCTCAGTTTAAAAAAAAATATAAGTTATGGGTACCTACATTAATTATTAAAATTATATACTTATTTTTGTGATTAATTCTAATGTGATGACTAAAATAACCATCAAAACTTATAAGAGCTAATCTAAATTAATTAACATAATGAATCACTATTATTATTGATATTTACAACCAATTTTCATAACCTAATATTAGTGAAGCTTCATATTCTATTAAAATACCCTACACTGATTCTTGTACGCGTATCTCTTCTGACGTTAGATAATTTCTTTTTATTTTGTTTGGCTAAACGCACATTATGGGGATGGTAACGACAGCATTATCGGGCATTCGAAGTGTTAAATTATTCTTATGGTCACCATAAACATAAATATGTAAATTCAATTGAATATTGATCGTGAACGAAGGAGGCTAGATGCGGTTGTATGACGTCCTACTGATTCATTTCATTCACATACGACACGACAGTAATGTACAAATAAGGTTCAAAGAGTTCACAATAGTATTACAAACTGATAGTTCATTAGGTAGTAAGGAAGGATGCATTGAAACCAGTCATATTTTGTTCTTGTGTGATTGACAATTCTACCCTCTGATTAAGTAGGTAGTTGAACGCTGAAATTGTGGCAATAAATTACCGTTTGTGTCGTTGTGAACGCAACTTTACAATTTCAAATGCACGTGAGTTTAGCAAAAAATACAAATGACATCGAGTGTAACTTTGGACTTTGTAATGCTCACAATAACTCACAACATACACTTACAGTTATTTTATTCTAATTATTTTTGATATCTGTTAAAACAGCAGCCTTATTCACGAACAAGTTACCCTTTGTGATCGGTCAATAGAGAGGGCAAGCGATTTTTACGGTATAGTAGATCACAACTAACCCAGAATAACGCAGCAGATTTATAATGTTCAAAACTATTTTTTATTTCGTTAAAATAAATTGGTCTACCGGTGAATTGAAGAAAAAAAAATGTTTTGCTAATGTAATAACAGCCGACAGGCCTAATTCATTATACAGCCACGGCCAACGGCTATCTCTGGGGAGCGAGCTGTTTCGCCTGTCTGAAAAACGAGAATTGGCACGCTATTTACCATTCACTAATTACCTCAGTTTTCCTATAAATTTTCATTTATTAGACGTTATGTGTTTTAGGCAGGTAGGTAATTAAATTACCATTACTTAGTAAATACATAACTTACAAATGAGAATCGTTTACTGTGTATTACCTATAATATTGAGCCCGATTCTAACGTTTCGTCGTACTCGTAGCATCGACGACGTTTGAAAATTTACGTTTAGTTACGAATACATCAAAGTACGTTTTGGTAGTGGAATCGATCATGTAGGATCGTATCGTATTCAAGCTATGGGTTTTTAAATAATATGAAGAGGTACCCATTAAATCTCGGAGAAATTACTATACCTACATTTTTTTTAATAAATCATGGATGACTTAAAATTGGAATAAGGACATTTCAAACTCTTCGGTTCACAAGAGGTTACCGAATCTACACGAATCGGCTTTTATTAAGTTTACGCCAGGTGGACTAAAAATTTCAGCTGCATATAATACAGTCACGAAAATATTTGTGTGTATCAAATGTTTAGGCAGAAACAATTACAGTGTTGCAGGTATATCATTATGTAACATTATCAAGTGAGTTAACGTTTTGGAACATATAATTTGGAGCAATAAAATCTAAAATGTACTCTAGCGCTTTATGCGTTACCTTTATTCGGCGAACAATGGCACTTCTAAATAACCAAATTTAAATCTTATAATAAATTAATTTAATCTATTTATTTATATAGCTTTTACGCTATTTTTTACAACTCTACTTTAGAATAAAGTTTTTTTATTAGTAGTTTTAAATAACAAAAAATAAACTCTATTCTAATGTATTTTTATGTATGTTTTCTGGCTCAACAAAAACGCAAAAATAAATTCGTACTCTTGCTTAGGTACCAAATTTGAAATAAAATATTAAATTTTATTGGTAACCAGTTACTAAAATAATAATAAAACGTTGTAGGTAAATATAAAACGTTTACTTGAATGGATTTAATAATAGCAAGTATAAGTTTTAGAGAAAAACAAGAGCGGTAGCGCTGTCAAAATAAATCAGCATTTTCTTGCAGTATTTTAAGATAAAATTAATCGCTACAGCGGGGAAAAATCTCGGTCACGCACAAATCGCACAACACATAAACGCGGATCAACATTTGTGAAAACTTATACAATACGAGTATATATTGTATAAGTTTTCACAAATGTTGATCCGCGTTCATGTGTTAAGTAATTTTGATAGGTAATAATAAAAGATTTTATTTAAAAGAATACATTATAGCCAAGTAGGTACAGTATTTTACAAAACGCAATATTGTTCCTTCAATGGGATTTTGCATGAAGCTAGTTTTTTTGCAAAATATACATTATAATAATAACGTTATTCGTATTAGTAGAAGCAGCCGGACTGTTGAACAGATTTTCTAAGGTGCCGGAAAATCCTGGTAGATTATCGGTCAAAACATTTACCGTTAAACAAATCACGTACGAAAAATAAATCAATGTATGAAAAAACTTGTTGAGAGCTATATAAATAACGGAATATTCGGGTCAATATTCGATATTTGTCAGACAACCCTGGCGGGCAATATTATGGGGCGGAAACCTAGTGTCATATAAAACGAAAATAACAAACGAGGGCCTTGAGCTATTATTTAATTTTAATGTGTATCGGGTGTGAACATTTCAGCACGCACGTGTGGACAACACGCGGGAAAATATTGCTTTTTATCAGAAATTTTTAGCTTCAGTAAATGTTTAGTTTTGTGTTAAAACTAGACTAAGTACCAATATTGATATGTTCCATTTTACATTACCTCCATTTGTTGTTATTTCCTTATGAAAATTCATCATAAAGAAATACCTAAAAACAAATGGAGCGTTTTGGTTGAAAGGTCTATCTGAACCTCAAAGGAGGTCCATTTTACATGTCTCTACCAAATTGGCGATGTTTAAAAAAGGGCCATATGCAGTCTGCTACAAAACGATCGCGGTGAAGGATTTGATTCGCGTGTACATTCCCTTATTAAAAACCTATTACTTACATTTGGAATAGTGCCAAGAATATCGAGCTAATATTGGTTCATTAAAAATATGATCTGCCTACGCTTTTTATTTAAACATAAAAGAAAACATATCTAATATACAGGGTGTCCTTGAATTCATTCGACTAATTGAAATTGGGAGTTGTACCTACTCATGATAAATATTAAATTGGTAAGGGCTTATAGTACCTACTTAAATAAAATTGTACTTACGGCACAAGTCAAACATAGACTAATGGTTGGAGTTAAATAAAATGTAATGTAATTTTGGATCCGTGCAACAGCTCCAATAAAATAAAATAGCGTTGATCGTCTCTTGTTTTGACTAACAAATTCTTTGATAATATTTACGCTTGCCAGAGACCGTAACTGTCTCACTAATTTACATAAGCCTATTTTATTAGGAAAGCTCTATTTAGGTAGGTCTGTAACTAAGCTATGATTATTTTAATAAAATAGTAAGTTGTACAGACGACCTCTTGAGGGGCATCACTGAGGGGAAAAGGTGGCATAAAACTTAATTTTGTACACAAGTATTGTACCAAATATTTCAGTTTAAAGGCAAATGATATCGTCCATAATATACAGCCTCCATTCCAAGGAGGTTTTATGCCGCTGAGGATCTATTAGGTAGTTTGTATAAAATGATGTGCCGCCGTTTAACAGTTGTAATTATTCACAGTGTCAGGTATTGTGTGGTCCAATATTTGGTCCCTTGCCAACTAGTTAAGGTGCGAAGTGACTCTACGATGACATGAAATTATATGTTAGGAAAGATGGAGTAATATAATTAATCTATTTCCTTCACCTGAAATGAGGCCTAGGTGAATTTAATTAAATATTTATTTTCGGCATTATATTATACTATAAGAATGACATTTTATGGATTTGATAACCAAGAATGCGTAGCAGAGAATATTAAATATATTGCGGTCAAGAGCTACAATTGTGCATCAAAAAACAAACAAACCCTATTGAAAATACCGTAGCCATTGCGTAGAGTACCCGTAGAGGGCCACACGAGTTAATGTAGAGTCCTCGTAGAGCACCACACCAATTAATGTAGAGACAAACAACGGATTTTCCCGTGTCCGGTGTGAAACAAATGGTGGGCATGGTGCCAGTCGGGAACTGGGTCGATAATGAGTCGTTCTATGATTTTTGTTTCGAAGCCAAATCTATCGACATTTAATTGCTTTTCGTACAAATCGTAGCAAGTACATAATTTTTTGTAAGTGCTTTCGATTTTTACCCGTCCATCATAAAATGGGATGGAAAACCTACTACCTACTTAGGTACAGTCGAAATCAGAGAAAAGGGGATGGGGAACGGGGGACCTGGGGCAAGTTTTCTGTCTCTAATTTTTTAAATTTTTTATTTGTACATAGTACATATAGTTTTAGTTTATTTCATTTAGTTTAGTTTTTAATGTTACATATAATTTTTGTTGATTTTTTCCAAATAAATAACTTTATTGTAGGTACCAGAGAAAAGTATACAGGGGACCTAATTAGTAGGTTGAGATTTTAGCTAATTCTGTAGCGTCTAACGACTTCTAAATCTAAACGCAACTGTCACTGTCGTTTCATATGCTACATCGCGTAAGAGCGAGCGGGATGCCTAGCGGCGACTAATATTAGCGTAAGTATGCAATTGGAATCGCTACAACCAAAACGAATTGACCTATTTAAAAAAAAATCTTTCGTTAGGTAATAATTTAGAGTGCACGCACACTACACACCAGTACCTACTTGTAAAGAAGAAAAATATGTCAAATACAATTAATCCCTATTTTCGACTAAGTAGGCATTATAATTGCAACGGCACCTCAAGTCTCTTGATCCCGTCATCGTCAGTCTGATTGCGTTATTATTATACAAAATATATATTTATAACTACATCGACCAGTTAATCCATTAGTAAAGAAACAGTCGTATTTTTTCTTTGAAAATGAGTAGACGCGTGTAAGGTTGGGTACATGGGCGTTTTGCCAGGCACGAAACTGCCAGTAATTTGTAAAATATTACATCTGACAGCGGGGCATTGTTTTCTTTATCTTTATTTCTTTACTCTCAGGTTGATTATACCTTTTGAAATCATTAACGGAGGATAGGTTTTTGTTGAGTGAAAAGTCATAAACCGAAGCCCAAATCAAGTGTCTTATTTTGTAAACAAAAACTACCCTACTAATATTTTAAGCTTTTCTGTGATTATTGCATTGTTATTTTCACATTATTAGATCGCATTATTTTATTTTCACAATGATAAACAGATTGAATCGATTGATTGATCGAACATCAATCAGTTCCTTCAGTGTTACACCAGAACAGATAATTAGACGATCATATTTGTTTACAAAATAAGACACTTGATTTGGGCTGCGGTATACTTAATTGTATCGATATGTTTGAAATTGTTCGAGTAAACCTAGAGTATGTAATTTAAGTGAAACCGGGCGCCAAACTATGTTTTATTTTCAACTGGACAAATGACAATTGTAGGTAGTTTTTGAGGAATTCTCAAGTGTCCTGTAACTTTTCTCTGAATTAGACTGTACCTAGTTAATAAAATTAGACTTCTATTGATGTAAGTAATATGATACGCCGCCAAGAGAAAGGGGAATGCCCTGTTGAGTCATCACATCAGTTATCACCATCCAACACTCGAATCCCGCAGTCAGCAAAGAATGCAGCTGCGAACCACGTTTGTTTATGTTACTATAAGTGCTCGGGTTTCGTTGTAATATCATGTTGTATTAAAGTAAAGCACTCCAAGTGTAGCTTATTGTCTGCGCCATAGGAGTTGAAATCGTACTGTAAGTGAGAATGTTGTCGTGAGTCCTATAGATTAACTTCACACGAATTCGGCCGAAGAATGTGCAGAACATTTTTTTTTGGAGTGAAATAAAAAAGTGTTGAAAAGCCTTGAAGTATTTGAGTGATTCAAGCAGAAATCACATGAAGTGTAGCTAACACTTTGAACTTTGTATTGTTCTTTTCCTATACCTTACACCGTAAGAATTTAAATCGTAATGCAAGTGCTAACATCGACGTACCTACTGTTCATTGTACAACCTAACATACTGTAGTTGTTTCTATTAACTATTCAAAAATATCCTTGGCTCGTGTTTGTTTTGAATTTATTTTGTTCTATTCTCTATTGGAACCCTTTGTTCTAGTGTGTTGTGTTATTGTTGTGGACCGAAAACATCGCTCTTGTTATAAGTTGCGCCATTTCAAAGGGAGTTAGAGTTATTTATAGATTTTGTTATCATTAGAAATAATTACATATATATATATATATATATATCTAGGTTAATAAAATAATAATTCTTAAAGTAGGTAAGTAGATAACTATTTTGGTAAGGTATTTAAAAAATACATTACCCTGAACTCGGAAGTTATATTGTAACAAGACCGAGTTACCTACCGCTAATTCATTACGACTATTTTCGAGTTTGAAAACCTGATTGAAATGATTTTTTTAAAAGATACAGCCTGATTTAAAAGAGATAGTTTCATTTTTAGATATTCCATTCCAATAGGTAAGGATATAACTTATTTTAAAATGTCAATATATTTTTTGTTTTGTTTTTGTCACACAAATCTTTGATTCAGAAAATTGTTGCTCTCTGACGAGTGTTCTAATTTTCTTAGAGCAAATTAACGTCGCATTAAATGAAAAGTAGAAAATATGTCACCGCATAAAGTTACATAATTGCGTGTATTTAGTACAGTAGCCAGATGTGATCAAAGCGTTGACAACCTTTTATTGCCTCGCTCTGATATCTGAGAACCAAGCATTTTATTAAAAAGCTTCCGATGTTGTGTAATTAAGTGTGTGGATGTTATAGTTCGTGATCTAATAATATTGTAACGTGTAGATAAATATAATTATGCATTTAAAATTATCTTATCATGAACAAGAATGATTTTTTATGTTTAATTCGGTACTTATTATCAAAAACAAATAGGTGTTCCCCGTAAATACGATTATATTATCTACGTTCCAATCTGATAAAATATTCAAAACATCGAACATAGGTTGCTTTGATTGATTGATGTTTATTACCTATCATACGTACTTGCGTCCATAATTGAAGCCTAAAAACTTTGCAATATATTCGATCTATAGAATAACATTAACATTCAGATAAAGTGCGCCATGAAAAGCAACTGTCAATAATTTCCACCAATGAGAACGCTGCCTTTGGCCGAGGCCACGCCCACACTGGATGCGCACTGACTGACCCACGACCACGACGGCAAGGTAAACCTACAGACACATTACCAGCCTACCTAATTACGTAATAGAATAGCATTTTCTAAACGTACCTATAGGCCAATGGATAAGAGGCCATTGCAATCACGACTTAATTTTCGCACCACAAATGAAAAAAAAAAATTACGGATTCTAACTTTAATTAAAATTTAGATTCAAAATTAAAAAGACCGTGTTTTGTTTTGAAAACAAATTACTAACGCCTTTTATATTTTAATTTATATTCAAGTCTATTTAAGTTCCAATAAATACGTTATACTTAGATTAGTGATTTATTTCTTAATTATCACACTGCGCTATCTACAAGCCATTAATTAGTGTCAAAATTAATGATATTAATTTTTAACGTAGGATTTTAATCGTGAGAAACAATATTATTTTTCATTAATCAATATCAGGCAAGGTAACAACGGGTAGGCCTTGAAATGTTTGATTTGTCTATTCATACAAATAATAATTAATTATTTAGGATGATATTTCCTGAATCGTACTATATACTTTGTCTTTGTATTCGTTGTGGATACCTAATTATCTAACATCTGCATGTAGAGATTAGGTGACCTACAGCTAATAAATTTTGTAGACACCTAAGTAGGTGTTGGCATCTCTAATGGATTTCCATTAAACAAATAAAATATTACAAATGCATGTAAATTTTCCGTAAAATATTGCCATTCTTAAGAAATACTTTATTGGGATTCATTTAAAAGTAGCTTTTATTTTAATGTCCATAGGCGACAGTGACCATTTAGGTGGTTTGCAAGCATAATATTTGTATTTGTGGCCCTATATTATTACACAAAGTACCTAATTAGGTTATCGAATGCTACATTACTTAGCCATGTAGTTAATTAACAGCACTTCGCGTAAACCCTTAAAAGTGATCAAACCTTTTCACATTTCATTAAAAACAGTAAGTTAGAAGGCTTAACCCGTGTACTAACTTATCACTTTTATGGCTAACCGCGTATGAGTTTAGCCAAATAACCTACCTATAGGTAGTCCAGCAGAGAGGTACATACTACTACTATTAGACTCTTACCGACTTCTGCCGGATATATCAGTTAAATTCTAAGTTTACGTTTCTAATTAGTTCAACATCGAGACTTTTAACACACTTAGATTGTTTACAATATCATCTCATATTAAAATCGGTTGAGAAACTTATAGACCCAGGCCAAAAATGGCGGCGAAATTGTAAACAAAATCTACAATTATACCGTGGAAAACACATCAAGTGTAACTTTTTACACCGTTTTTATTATCTGCGTCGTAAGAATTGAAATCTTAATCAAAGTGTTATCTACCTTAATCTGCTGTCGAGTCTACCTTCACAAACTGCCACCATTTTGGGTCAACTTAGCTGCCAGGAACTGTACTTAGGTTATTTTTATATACCTATTGCTTTACAGAAGAAAATCTTAATCAGTTTCTTTAGAGACATGGTTTGTTTTGTCGTGATAATCGTAACATACGTTGCTGATCTAATCACCCTTGTAAGTTATTATATAAAATCCCATCAAACACTAGGTTAAGTTGCTTTCAAGAGGTAACTTTATACAGCTATAGCCTTAGCCATAAATCGTTATGGGCACCATAGCGTGTTGCCATCGCCATGCCGCTCGTAAAGCTCAGGCCAATCAGAATAGTGCAATTAATGTTGCTATCGAGGTCGCTTTGTGGGTACTCTGTTATACAATGTTGTTATTGTTATGTAAATTATTAGCTACTTATTACATATGGTGTACCTACACATAGGTACACCGGAGATAAACCGTAGACCAAATCACGTGTTTTATTTTGTAAACAAAAACTACCCTACCCTACTAACATTTTAAGCTGTTCTGGGATTATTGCATAGTTATTTTGACATTATTAGATCGGATCACTTTATTTTCACAATGATGAACAGGTTCAATCAATCAGTTCCTTCAGTGTTACATCACAACAGGTAATTAGACGATCATATTTGTTTACAAAATAAGACACTTGATTTGGGCTGCGGTATAGATGTTTTATTATTATTCTATACTTTATTTAGGGACCTTTGCACATATATATGTCGGTCACAATAAGATGTATATGACCTACACAATAAACGTACATGGTTTAAAGCCATCGGTCACTTTCTAACTTAACGTGTGTTAACGTAGTGTGAAAGTGACAAAACACAGTTTAGAGGAAGGGGGTTAAACTTAGTTCATGGATAACAGCAAATATGTTTACACATATCCCTTGTGAAGTAAGTATAAACCATCTTTACAATTTTACTTCATGCATAACAAGCGTTGACAAAACCGTTCAAATTCCTAGCAGTTTTACAGTTGTAAGAGCAATCTCAAACTAAGCTCGCGCTCAAGATTGTCCCTGAATCTAGGGACACTCTATTAATAAGGCATAGATTGCAATGGTGTTGTATAGGATAGGTTGATGTGCTACGTACGTATGTTGATGTACCCACGTCAGGAAAAGTAGGTTTGTCCGTTTTCCAGGAAAATATCGAAACAGCAGATAATGAAGTAATTGGTTTATTAATGTTATTATATAAATACATAAACGTGACTATTTTATTTATTACCTACACCTACTTACCTATTCATACTTGCATTCCGATAACTCGAATTTTAAAGGAAAACCAAGTCAATAAAAACAGTGTTAGTATTTCAACGATACATACAATTCTAATGTATTTGAATGCCTAAGGTTTCCTCAATTTGATTTATCAAGCTGTGACATTGAGGCGTCAGGCATTCGGGTGTGGGTTGGTAGATTAGGTTAGGACACACAGACAGCAATATAGGTCACGATGCCACAATATGTGGATAATATTGGTTGATACTATTTGTGGAAAGGATAAAATAGAGCACTTTATGACTTCTCATGTCATTGTGCAATAATGCCTCGATGTGGTTTTATAAAAGTTACAGACTTGTGTAAACAAGGTTTACATATGCAACTTAGTAGAGAGAGATACGGAGGAAGTAGAGACTTTGTTGTGTTGATATTTTTTTCCGTGCCTCAAGAGGAAAAATGGAACCCTTATAGGATCACTGTGTTGTCCGTCTGTCTGTCTGTCAAGACCTTTTTCTCAGAAACCCGTGGACGGATCAGTTTGAAATTTATACCAAATACTCAGGTCTACAACCTCATGCAGCCGTGAAAAAAATCAACCTTCTACGTCAACGCGCATTTTTATCAGGTGCACAAAAATATCAGGTCATGTCATTTGAAAAAAAAGGGGAAGTAAAATTGTCGATACAATTTTTTAAATTCGAATTTTGGCATTAGATTTATCGATTGCTTACAGAATCGCAGTTTTAGTCTCTAAATTAGCACCATTTTTCCACTGAATCTTTTTTGAATTGCATATATTTATATTGATCGAATATCTCAATAGCTATATAATGTTTCGCAAGCGAGCGCCTGTAACGGGGTAAACATTACAAGTCAAATATACCATAAATCATGCGCTTATAGCAATATTTACATTACCCGAATACGAAAATATCGAGCGACACCATCTCGAGAACTTTTTTATGCGAATGATATTTAGTGCTGTTATTTTATTTGAAACTTTTTTTTAATGGCAGTTTCACCTACATACCTACTATATATTATTACTTATATCCCATTTAAGTATACCTACGTACTTAAAGTTATTTTATAGAAAGAAAATATCTACAACATAAAACATTTTTATATATCTATTCTATGAATCGCTATATGAATTATTCACAGTAAATTATTTCAAAAAACAAAAAACCCGACTGCAATAAAACTATCCCATTCTAATAATTTTTTTATACCCTATGACACTCCCGTAATCAAGACGAATCTAACGATACGTCATACACCAAAATCCATCAAGGCGTTTAGGCTACAGGATGGCAGGAAGGAATGGATATACATATACTTGAAAAACATTACCCTCCTTCTGGGGCAGTCACGTGCGTTTTACTTGGGAAAGAAAACAAAAAATCTGATTATTAGGTAGGTAGGTATATTAGCTTATATCCAACGTAGGTAGGTATATTATAGTAGGGTAGGTAATGTAAGTTCAGCCTCTCTCCTCCTGAAACTTATCCGTTAGCGAAATTGCGAAAAACGGCCGTTGTCGCAATTTTGTTTTGTGCAATTTAACTTGTCGCAATTATGATATCTATTGTATATTATAATATAGTATTTATCGTAGAGACGTAGATAATAAAGGTTTGATAGCTTTATAATAAAATTTGTTACAAAGATGTGATTTTTTAAGGTTGGAGGCGCCATCGCCACTAATCTCGGGTATGGCTCTTAATTTGCAACATAACAGACAAACAAACCGAATCGTTTTGTGCGCTTTCTGCTGCATTGAAGCTTCGGATAACACCCACCCACATGACTCGTTTCCTTCGAGAGATATTTGCGAAAGTGTTTATTACCCACTTCCTCCTTCTAAATACCGTTTGGACAAGTTTAACCAATTATAAAGTATAATATTTAAAAAAATATTAGACATTTGTGAGATGACCTCACCTATTTTTATGATAATAATTAATTCACAGTTGTTTATTTGTAGTTGTGTAGTGTATGGTTGAAGAAGAAACACTCTACTTATTTAATTCTTATAACTCTAATACTTAATAATAAAACCATTATAAAATTATTCTGGTCAATAAATCAATATCTTAATATGAAAAAAGTTCACTTCACAATACTT
Organism: Tachystola acroxantha; assembly: GCA_963506565.1. Taxonomy (NCBI): domain Eukaryota; kingdom Metazoa; phylum Arthropoda; class Insecta; order Lepidoptera; family Oecophoridae; genus Tachystola; species Tachystola acroxantha. The sequence goes on along the minus strand of OY735885.1, from coordinate 6,835,432 downwards.
TAAAAAGGATATTCAAGTTGGGACGCACTTACACCCACGGCAGTAAAATTGACAAAATTACGACTCATGCGCAGTCACTGTCCCACATTCTAGAGCCTTACAAGTATGTTCCGTTATTCGAGAATCACCCGATACTGAATGTCCAAAGTTTTTAATATTGTAGAATCCTTGAAAATAAAAATAAAATCTAAATGTAATATTTTATTTTATTTTGAAACATGCGACTCGAGAACAGTCTATGCCTTTCAGTGTCAGATGAGATTACTTCAGCTAAGCTAACTCGAGCGACAAAATAGTACAATAGTTACATAGAGTAGGTTCTATGCAATTAGCCTGATGCTTTGTACCTCCAGGTATCATTTTATTGGTTTCCTGTCGTAAAACGCGCGAGGTCAGCTCGACTCTAACAACGTGATCAATAGTTGCAGTTTTCTGCATACAGAGGTTATGTAGAGACGTGGCTTGAAATAAGTATTACCAACGACACCATATTTAGAATATACTTTAGTACCATTTCCAGAACTCATGTTTAATTATCATCATCAGGAAGTACCTGATTTTGTAACTAAGCCGAGAATATAAACAATTTTTTTGAGAGCGAACTTATTGTGAGTTTGCTCTTACAATTATCAAAATGAGGTAGCCGATATTTAGATTAGTACAATATTGAGTGTGATCTGAGTTTGAGCTCGATTTGTACAGTTGTACCCAAGACGACTCGTACAACACTAGCTCACGATCGAGCTAAGCTAGCGCTCAAAACTGTCTAATGAATCGACCTTAGATACAATTTTGAGCGCAAGCTTATTATAGTGCGAGCTCACCCAACTACAAGTATCGCTTGAACACAGAAAGAAAGGTACGTACACAAGAGTGAATAAGGTTGAAACTTACTAAAAAAATACTTGACGGGTTTTTTGGAAAATTCTTTAAGTACAATTACATAGTGAGTATGTAGGTACTCCAACCCTACTACTTACTTACTAAAATAATTTTTACAATCGGTAAATATCTAGTTCTTGAAAAAATCTTAACCTTATTGAGAGTATTGAGACCCCCTCTATACTTACCTCTGTTCGACTGTACCTACTTAAGTTAAATCTGATATATTAATCGTGACTGCACATAGAGTTAGCACATTAAATAGTTGAGATATAAAATCGGTGAAGGCTGTGGAGGTACGTATGTAGGTACGACAATAATGGTGTTTAATGTGTTTTAATAAGGATAACAATGTTTAACGCCACCATGAAGACATATTGATATTAAAAGTATTAAGTACTCGTGCATACGAAGACAGAGATAAGTATCCAGGGGGCCTCAATAAGGTTGAGATTTTCTCAAAAACTTCTAGACCCATTTTTAAAATTCTTTTACAGATACACAGTTTTAACTTTCATCTATCTAACAGTGGAACAATTCTTGCAATAGGTCAAGTAGTTTTTGAGATAATCTCAACCTTATAAACTCTACTGTACACTTTTCTTTGTCTTCTTACTCTTTTCGTCGTGTACTTACATTTATTTTTACACAATAGGTACAAGTACCTACCTAAGTATATCCTTAAGTATTCTTTGATTTATATACATATAGGTACCTACTCTCCTCACTAATAAAAAATAAATAGTTAATTAAACACACAAGCTTATGTAAATGTGTATGCGTTAATCACACATTATGATTGACATGCAAATTTTTTCGTCTACATTTCGGCAGACACGAAAATCAAGTGAACAATGCATTGGCAAACTTCCTTTGTTCCTTATACGTGGTTATACTATATTACCGACCACATATACTTACTATTCATAAACGTATAGCTCGTGCGTATACGATATAAAACCAATGATGGAACATTGGTCCAGAACTGACACTCGGAACACTGAAAAGTTACAGTGTAGGCAGGGCCGTCTTTATGTACCTACGGCCCTTCCAAGTCCATTGCCTGAGCCCTAAAGGGTCGCCTAGATCAACACCAGGAACAGTATAGTAATAGGCAGTGGAACAGTATATCAGGGCAAATAAATACATTGTATTAATACACATATCATGTAGGTACAATAGCAGATCAATGCAATGGTAACACTTGCAGTACGATTTACTTGCAGTAAATCTTACGACGCAGATAATAAGAACGGTCCAGTGATCCACTTGATCTGCTGTTAGCTGTACATATACCTCTACATAAAACCTACTGGTGACTTTTGTAAGCTTACTTAATAGTTTTGTTTTGACAATCTTTAGATAATGGTGGCCACTTTCCACCATCCGAAAGTGGCCACTATTAATTAACTGATAGGCAAAGGTCTTCTCCGCTCTTTATTAACTGATCTCTGCCATAATGGTTCACCTTCGCCTGGGTCTGTTCTATGCATGGTTGTCACATATGGGTTGTGGTTGTGCGAGTCACCCATGAAGCAAATGGTCATTGTCACATACTCATCTTCAGAACATCCAACGAACGTAAGATAGTAAGAAGTCCATAATTATACTAACTCTAACGAATAGCTGTATTGCACTACACATGAAAATCATTCTTAAACCTATGTTGGTTAAAAGCAAATCGAATGGTAATTTTTTTCAAGGTTCATCAATTATGTATGACTTCAATGGAGATACATAATGGAATACGTAGGTAATTGTCAGTTTTTTCTTTGCTCTTCATTTATTCTAATAGGAAATTATAGCAGGCTCGACGGTCCATCAATGGTAAACACTATGGCTCAGAGAATAAGGACGGTGTGCAAAGTCCAAATTGTTATACTGCTTACATGATGTGCTTTCGATTATACTATATAAATAAAAATAGCATTAAGTACCAATACCAAATTCGAGTATTAGGATTTTATTAGGTTTTAATAGAATCAAATCAAATCAAACTAGTGGTAGGTAAGTTGTGGTCTAAGGGTTAGATTCAAATTTGAGCGCGAGCTTAGTTTGAGCTCGCTCTTATAATTGTCGAAAGATTTTTGTTTATTATTATATATAAACGGATATCACTCACTTATATTGTTGAAGTCGGCAATTAGACCGACAGCTTCGACCGATTTTGACGGTCTTTTTCAAGGTGAGCGCGCCGCGTCGGTTAACTGACTAACTGGAAACTGTCGATCTAATTGCCGACTTCAACAATATAAGTGAGTGATATCCGTTTATATATAATAATTTGTAGTAAGTAATGGCTCACTATAGTTTTAATTCTAAAAAAGATTTTTGTTTGTCACTTTTAGGACCCAACTCTCAGAATCTCCACCTTATCTACTATAAAACTAATAGTTAAATCTAAATAATAAAAATATCATATTTTCGCCATATCCTATAATAATAGAGTTTTGAGAGACTCGTCTTTCAGAGACTTTAGCAAGATGCTCTCTACAGTTGTTTATTCTATGGCATGGGAGTTTACGTGTGTGAGTTCGGAACACACCCACAGACCGGCTCGGGCCCGCCGAAAATTGCGGCCGATAGTTTTTGTCCGACGCCGAGTGTCAAGGACACCCGCGCGTCTGCTGTTGCCACGTACCAAAATGTAACTAAAGATATTATAAAATTTGGAACGCTTTTTGTTTCAGTTTAAACTTTAAGCACGGGTTATTAAGTTTTGAGAGTTACTGTAGCGTGTTTAATTAGGTTATGGGCCCAGTACAAGCGACTATACATGGTATCATTTTAATTGAATATAAGTACCTATTACTTAATTATATATTTACACATGCATACATAAACTGACGCCTGTTTCCCGTAGAAGTAGGCAGAGACGATGGATTTTTATCTCCTGCGTTCCTGATACACCACATTCATCACTTAAATGCTTTCATGAATACTTCCGTGACTCATTCAATCTGTATGCCCTTTAGTTGAACTGGCGATACACGAAATTGTACCTATCAAACCACTGATGGTATAAATTATTTCATCTCTGTGGTATGGCGTTTCATCTCTTTCATCTCAATACCTCTGTTATTTCCATATCAAACAGTGGCACACAGTACACCTAATTAGAAGTTCACTCACTATATTTGAATGTATCCCGGAAACGTTTATTCGACTCGTTAAACAATAAATTAATTCCAATTATTTACCTACACAAACTATAAAATTGTATCTAATCATAATCAAAATAAAAACAAGGTAAAACAAGTTGAGATCAAAGAACTGCAATAATTAAAACGTCCATAAATGAAATCAAGCGCAATTTAAATTCCAGCTTGATTAAGCGTAGCAAATCTCTAAATGGTTGGTTTACTTTCATGACGTTTGTTGATTAAGTTCAGAAAGGAAATGTGAGAATACGAAAGGAACTAGGATTATCTCTCACCTCTTAAACTCATCGCCTGTTAGTCCGGATATCTACGGGCTTAGCTTAGGTAATAACTTAAAAAGGGCTGGAACCTACAGCGGGGCTAATTTATGACATATAGGTATGGTACCTATTAGTAGATAATACAGGTTGGTTAAAGAAAGATTTTAGTATAAATCATCAAGCTTAGCTACTAAACTGGAGTCGAAACTAGAGCTCTTTGGTAGAGCAATAGATTAAAAACTTTGTTAAATATGACGACAATAAAATTAAATCGGTCATTTTAAACAGCTCCTCACCTCTCACCCTCCCTCGTTTTTCTACGGCCAGTCAGTATCCAGTTAAATTAGGCATAGGTACGGACAACAGCAGATCAATGGTAACATTTGCAGTAGGATTTTAACTCTTACGACGCAGATAATAAGAACGGTCCAAAGTGTTACACTTGATCTGTTGAGCTGTTGGCTGTTCGTATCAAAGTTTTATGCACCGGTGGAATCGAAACTTTTTTAATAACTTACAGTTCAACTACTGTAATTAGGCTTAGATTCCACCAAAGCGGAAAGATGATTGGTTATTCAAAACACATCTCCTCTCTTCTCCGCTTTGGTGGATACTGGGCCTTATGTGGGTAGGTACTGACTCAGTACTACTGAGGCTATTTTATTCAAATGGATGTAATATGGATGAGACCATATATATCGGTCAGGATGAGACCAATAAGACTCTTGTATGAATGTGAAAACCGCTTCCTGCATGTTCGAGAATGAATGATGGGAATGTTTTCATAAAACATTTTTTTTTACTTTGAACGGATTAATTGTAAGTAATTCTAACAATCATGCAAATAATTATAATTAACTGCACACATAGTCAATAGTCATTCAGGTACAATGCAAATTACAGAAAATTATATTTCTCATCATTAGTGTGATCATGATCAATGAATGGATGTACATTTATCAATAATCACGCACTTTGTAAGGCACTGACAAGAAAATGCATTAGCACTTAGTGCCATTACGCAAACTATAGACACAATAAATCAACAACAGTTTTCTGTTACATAAGTATTCTAACATAAGTTTAAATAAATGCGAGTTATATATTCACCCACAATAAACACACAAAAACAAAATCCCGAAAAATACTGCCTGCATTTTACCAAGGGCAAATATCGATTTCCCAAGGGCAACTTTAAATCGGCAAACAAAATAGGAAGGGCGGAGTTCTAGTACCTATCTATAATCCTGGAATTAATTTAATCGTATCAATAGGTGAGGTGGCTATGTTAACTTGTCGTACAGTGGCATTCTATAGTATCGTGCACAGTTTGACAGTAATTAATGATCAGGCTTTATTCGCCTTCAGATAGGCTGACATTGTCGGCGCAGTCGCTCCTATTTCATTGTTAACTACAATGGCGCCCCTCCGTTTTATTTAATTATTAACTTTTGGTTCGGCTTTGTTTGTATGCAAATAAATAACATCGCACTCAAAGGCCTGATAAACTTAAGGATATGTGTCACTAATATCCAATTTATAGAACGCGAGATTTTGAGGAAAATTCGACGGCAATGCATGTTTTCATCTAACACAATATGCGTCATGTCATCGTAGACATAGAAACGTGATGCATACAAAGAAAAAATATACGCAAGGGTGCCTTATGGGACGGCGATACGCAGTAGATTGCAATGGTTTTATGTAGGTTGTTAATGCCATTTTCTATGCATGCACGTTTCTATGTAGCTATCACAAAGCTGTCTGTGAGATGCCGAATTATGTTTACAGTGCAACAGGTGATAGCATTCAACAACAACCATCAACACTCTGTTGTTTTGCTATCACTAAACAAGCATTGTTGAAAAATTTGTCCTTCAACTAATGAATGACAATGAGCCAAAAACATTATGCTGTCTGTCTATTATGTTATGATACCGTCATTTGTAGCTAAGCACCTAATATGGTTAATCATTGTTTTATCCTTACTTGTACGAGTACCTACATTGATAAATGGGTACATTCATTAATGAAACTAAGTACTTACATGAAGATAACACGACTGATAGCATTAAAATAACAAAGATTAAATTGATACACCTAATTGTCTGTGAAGTGTTCTCGTATAAGATTAGTCACTTGGTGTACCTGTTTTCTAGTCAAGAAAATCCTTGTGACCTAGATTTTCATGCTTAGGTAGGTACTATGACGAATAAATGATAAATTCAAAAGTACCTACCTAAACCGGTTTTAAATGACAATGTCAGATTCTGCCCCACCATCAACCGCAAGTTGTACAAGATAACGAATAAATGTAAAAATATCTCCGTTTTTATTAAAATTATTGGTTTAAAATAAAGTTCTGTACAAGTTGCGATTCAAAAAACAGCCTAATTAAGAATTAAGAAAATAGTAAGAAATCGAAGCGATTTATTCATTGTTTTTGTTATTCTTCTATAGGAGTTGCGAGAGTAGTAGAAAATGATACTGATTATGATTATGCAATATGAAACCTGTAATAAGTCCCCAACAAAATGATAGGTACAGCTTAAATGGTCACGTAGTTTTGTAGGTGGGGCAAAGCTCCATTGAAATGTGGCAATGTCTTTTCCGCTCATCATTAAAACAAGTTTCAATCAACAATTACCTATATTCTAAATATCTTTAAAACTCATTGACCACACACAGCACATCACATAAAAATAGTCCTTTAACTGGGTAAACTAATTCTAATAAAGTACCTAAACTAATGCAATTAAGTTGACACGCGTAAAGCCGTAGTCGGGTGGGTGCGGTTGGAACTAGGTCACCTATTTCTCGCAGTGGCTTGGAGGAGACAAAGGCAAAGTTACACCCATTTTGCTGGTCGTTACGCCGTTTTAGAAGCAAACTGATCGACCCCTTGCTTGGAAACTCGACATTTCCGTCCTTTGCACTCTAATGCATATTTTATTTTGAAGAAAAGGGAAGGGTGCAGGGAAAACTAATGCGCATTTCTAAAAAAAAGATATTTCTGGAAGATGACACGTTTAGATACTTACATGCCCAGCTTTTGTCATTTAATGCGTAAAGGATTGCTATAAAAATATGGCATAATTTTCACGTAAGGCTTAGATTATAAAATAAGTAAGTACCTACCTAGTCACTTATAAGGTTGTATAGTAGGTACTTAAAGTACTAAGCCCTAAAGGGCCGACAATAGAATTAGTATAAAGAAATAAAAATAAAGGCAATTGAATAAAATTGGCCACAGTATATTAAAGCTAATCCAAAGCCCACGCAAAACGACCGGATACATTTATTTTTCTTTTCCCATTTTCGGGACGGACGTCCTACTGCTGTATTTACATATTTTGTTAAGGCTTGCGTCCCACGCAGAACGATCGTCAATAGTCGAGAGGTATCGAGCCAACCTACAGCTTTCCTTTAATGTGCAATGCCTTAATAACATGTGTATAGGTAATATTTACTTTTTAGTTTTTATTTATCTAACAATGCACTGCTTAATCTTATCTGCATAACCTAAGGATGTCTGGTAGAGAATGCCGCATGGCATCAAGTTCGCATGTAGATAGGCAGGTAGGTACAGTCGACAGCAGATCAATGGTAACACTTGGTACGATTTCAAGTCTTACGACGCAAATAATAAGAACTGTCAAAAGTAAAGTGTTACCATTGATCTGCTGTCGACTGTACTATGAGGAATAAATTAAAATTATTTTCTAAGGTGAATATTTTCGAAAGCTCCGTTATTGAAATTTTTTTTTAAATACGCGATATTTTAAAAACTCGTTAACGAGCCCACAAGTCTTGATCGACACCCGAAATCCATTTCTCCCGACTATTTGGAAAAGTGGACATTTTGGGAAAGTATACATTTTGGGAAAGTGGCCATTTCGCGAAAGTGGACATTTTGGACCTGAGCGACCGTAATGAAGCACTAAGTAGAGGTACACTACACACATTGCGATTGAACTCGATATTCTAACAAGAGCATTCGCTTAGTTATCTTTGAACATGAGGATTTATTTATTAAAGTATACCCATCAATACCCAAAACTAACAAATACAGATCTAAACCATATGGATGTGCTTGCCAAGTTACATAAAATGTGTTTCGTCAGTAGTTTAAGATTTCTTTAATTTGCAATGTTTTACTGTAGGAGCATTAAATATTTGGCAGCTCAGTGTGTTTGCTAGCACAGATGTTTCATTTGCTCACCAAACAAATAGTCGCCGACTCACTCACTGCCTATGGGCAGAACATAACGTTGCGTAAAACATGTTCTGTCCACTGTATTTTTGTGCAACAATTCTGTGCTTTTGCATTTTAAAGGTGCATGGCAAACATTTAAATGAACCTTAGTTTCTTATATTATTTTCTCTGCATCAGACGGGTTCTCGATACCTTGAGTTTTCATGGTGTTTATCGGTTGTAGGTAATTTGATCGTACGCCTATCTATCATGAAGGTACCTATACCATATCTTTTACTCTACCTATGTTATTTAAACGTTTTTCGTAACTTTCGTCAGAACTTTTTGAAATACTTACTATTTTTTATATAAGTACAAGTTAAAGGAAGCGATGGTGTACACGGAGCACTATTAAATAAAATTCTCACGGAGTTACAAAATAATTAGCGTATTCACTAAACAGAGTAAACTGTTTTAATTGAAACATACTACAGCCCGTAAGTAGTTAGTATTCGTGTAAATTTCGTTATCAAGTATTGCGGTTTGCACATTTACTCGAGTACCTAATACATTTTCCGAGAACCATGACCTTGAATATACTCATCATACGTTTAGCTAGGTATATATTTCTGTTTTGTCCGACTCTACATTTTCCTCTCTCCGCGAACGGAATAAGCAAATCCGCGCAACTAGGTTACTGCGGCCCGTTGCTTTATTGTATTTACGTGCCTCAGATATGAGATATACAGGCTGGGTCAAGGCGCCAGACAGCTTTCGAGCCGAGCTATATATGGAACTAGCATATCATATACAGCTCCTGTTTGCAATGTTTTTTTCGGTCACGAATCGTGTTCTAATTATGCGGATTAGCACCCTAATTTCCACATAATGTTGTCTAATGCTAACATCGGTATCGCCCTGCCTGCTAATTGCTTAATCCACGCGTGTCCTTGTGTTCGCTCGCGATAATCCTCACGAGCGATATGGATAACGCTGAACTAAACAATGGTCAAGACGTCGCCCGTCGCGCCACACGGAAGAACGTTAAAATGCGTCGTAAAAAGCGCGCGTAGTTTAAATTTTATGGCGAGCATTCAATTGGGGCCTGTAAAAAAGCGTTTTTATTGGAGTCGCATCCTGGCGGCGAGGTCGCGATGCTCAGATAGCTCTAATTAAAAACACAGCGTGCACTTGCGAAAGCGAGGCCCTGTTTGTGGCTCATTTACGAAACTGGCCCTTCTGTTTTTATTTACACTACTCGGCCGTACATTTTTATAGTCTTAGTGACTACGTCATCTGCGTTTCCCAAAATTCACAGAGGAAAACGCAATTTTTCCAGGTTAAAAAGTAATGTTTTATTTATGTTGTGAATTTGGAGATTCCGTCAAGCGGTTAGAACGCGATCTATATCTTTTGTTACTCTAGTAACAAACATTCAAAACTTATGCACTTATAATAGATACTTACCTAGTAGGATTAATTTGTGTGTTTTCCTTGTAAAAGCAATCTTCATAAAACTTTCATTAGTTTTAACTATCGAGAACTTTAGTGACTTGTTTTGTTATTGGACGTGATTATTATACTCTACCTACATAACATAAGCTTTTTCTCTTCTTTGCAGGTCTAACGAGTGAAAGAACGTTACCCGTGAAGATATTAGGAAGACTCAAGTGCCATTATAAACCAGTTTACCACAAGCAGTGATATTTAGCCTTAGCGTAGTGTTAACGGTGATACCTTAGGTATAAGTGCTAACAGTTTTTAGTGATAAACGTTACCAAAAATAAGCCAAACTGGCTCCGTACAAGGATATAATGAATTCTACGAGCTTGAGCTCCGCTGTGCCGACCATAAAGTGCGAGGATACGTCGCCTTCGCCGGCGGCTGCGGTCGGTACCGACGGCGAGCCGGCCACAGCATACAACCTCAGCGTCAATCTCAGTGCGGCAATGATCAACCTGCTGTCAGCCGAGAACCCGGGCCCGACCACGCTACGGACGCCCGAGATCGTCAACGATGTGATAACCATGACCAATCCCCTGGACCAGTACAATTACGACAAAAATTCCGGTTTCAAGGTGAGACACTGTTTGCTTTTAGAGAATTAACTCTCCTGTGTGTGTGCGTTAGGTTTATTGCAACGATAAAATTATGTAACTTTGCTCCGTTGAGGCTTTCAGCGCAGTCATACGACCTTGGTTGAAAACTATCGTACTAATCATCAACTCATCATGCTATTCTGCACTGAACATAAAACAGTCTGTTACTTTATATGCAAAATGATGGCTAGCTAGGTAAACAAAGATGGCATTCAATATTCAATGAACGCTGCAGTTATAACGGAAATGATGCTATTTTGCTCTGAAAACTAACTGCTAACCAATAGTTCGTATGAGCTCATTTTGCCACCTGACTTTCCCGGCACGCTGCACCAATCAAAATGCATACAGGATTCTCTTTGCTTAGGTCACATCCACGGCGCTTCTACGAATGCGAAATAAGCAGTCTTGAATATTTGCCAAGCAGGTGCCACGTAATATCACGTGACGTGGCACCATCACCTTAATAAACATTGGATAACACTTGGCGCCAGCAATGCCATGAGGTCATGCACCTTAATGCAGATCAGACTACCCCAGTATTTACTTACGCTGTAGTTTAGTTAGACTTGCCGGCGCCCCTTTCAGTCGAGTTATCTATATCTATTTATCAGATTTATCGTAAATAATTTGCCGTGTAGATTACCTATCTCCCGAAGCGTCATGAATGAGAATCGGTGAATATAGAGCGTGAAATGACAATAGGACAAAGAGTAATCATTTGTTGTGATCTCAGCAGATTTTGATTTATTCTATTCAGATCTAAAGGGAGATAAGTTGCTTTGGGCTTTTTATTTTAACCTTGCATAATTACCTAAATGGAATAAAGTAGGAAGCATTTATCAAGTGCGGGCTAGCTCATGTATGACAACATTTTTAATAAGAATGAAGATTTGTAATACAAGTTGTTCCTCTAGTCTAGATAGTCTACTTTCGGACTCTCTCAGCGACAGCACCTTGCTAAGTAGAGCTGGTTTAAGAAATAATACTTAATCATTTAATAAGTAGGTAGATACATTTTCTTTTGGTCATTCGCTTCATGACTTCATCATCATGAGTCTATTTTATGTCCTCATTGCTCGGGCACAAGCCTTCCCTTACATTGAGACAGCTCCTGATCCACCACGCGGGCCCAGTGCGGATTACGCACGCCTTAGATTTTTGCCTACAGCAGGTTTCATCACGATGTTTTCCTTCAACGTTTTGAGACCATTCGGTAAATGTACGTGCTTACTTAAATGACTTGCAGTAACCGAAAGGAAACTTATTGAATACTCACTGACATTTTTAAAACGCGCGTCCGGGTCTGTAATTCGACCCCAGCTTAAGGTGCAACAAAATGCCGATCTGCATACAAAATTGTGATTTTGAACGTGAACTCACGTACACGAAACACGTTAGTTGTATTTTTTTTAAATCCAGATGCATTTATTATGATATTCTACTCCCGCGTACTAAATATCATCATCGCATTATCAGTTAGTATCAGTCGATATTAATGGAATGATTTTAATTCTTTTTAAAGACGAATTTAAGATTGAATTTGAACAATATTCAGATAATGGCCGTAGAACTTCACGGTTTCAAAATAGTATTGTATGCAGAACGGGGACTAGCTTTTCACCTTAACGCCTTAAAAACTTCAAACCGAAATTCTCACCTCCAAATTGTATCCAACAAGTAGCATCCCGTGTCAAGCATAGAGCTGTACCGTGTCCCATTAGTCGCGGTGTGGCGCGTTTGAGCATTTCCCCTGCCGTTGCAAGCGCCTCATTCCCCTGCCTGTTTCAGAGCGGAAGCGGAAACGACTCCAACTCCTCCATGTCCAATGGCTCGTCGGCCACTTCGCCAGCCTCGGGCACTCCACCCAGTATACAAAAGGTAAGAAAATAAATTATTTATTAGATAGGTGATATAGTGCCAAGCAGATCAAGTGTAACACTTTGGATTATTATCTGCGTCGTAAGAGTTGAAATTGTACTGCAAGTGTTATCATTTTGTCTTTTATACAGTCAACAGCAGATCAATGGTAACACTTTGAACTTTGGACCATTCTTATTACTTGCATAGTAAGACTTGAAATCGTACTGCAAGTGTTGCCATTGATCTGCTGTCGACTGTACAAGTACACTATATACCTACAATTGTAAAAATTTAAGGTCGAGATATTCTCTCAACCACTTCGACCGATTTAAGTATACAATTCTATTACAATTACATAGTCTAGTCACTGTGCCTACTATATCATGTAGTAGGGATTTTTTTAAACAATCGGTATCATACATTTTATTTACTTATTTAAACAATATTGTCACAGCTTTACAGTCAGTTAACCAATGCGCTGTGCAATTTATATCATATTATTGTATACATAACTAGTCTAATTCAATTATTAATATAGCCAACTTAATTAAATGATTATTATTTGATATGTCAACGATCGGTGTAGTAGTTATTGAGAAAATCTTAACATTCAAGAGGCCCTCCGTATCTCTGAATTAGGCTCTTGTCACTGCATGTAATAAATGTTAATTCCTCTATGCCTCAGGGAATGACATGCATGTCCTGTGAGAATTCGAATCTAATTCAATTACTGATCTTGACTATTCAAGGTAATATTTGTTAACAGTGCAACATACACACCATAGATATGTCGTGGTCAGATCGTTAAATTGAGCATTTCATGAAATCGTCAGTCATTTCATGAAATGGTGGCATTTCATGAAATCGTCATGTTGCGCTGGGCATATCGTTTAAACGTCAACGTTCGTCGATTTGTCCAACGACGTTTGGTCAGATCATTAATGTAGGGTGCCCATTAAGGATGTAAGTAATAATAATTCAAAATATACTTATTACGAACTTATTTATTGTTCTAATCAGTACCAAATTAAAAAAAATATATAGGTATGTTACAAAATTCTTACAAGCATTTCAAACCAATTGTCCATTGGATTTAAATATACGAAATATTCATATTGAACACATTAAAAGGACAATAAAGATGTTTTTATTAAATGTTTTTTATTATTATTATATTTATTACCTAATAAAATAAGTACAAAATTTTATTATAATATTATAGAACGTTAAAACGTTTCGTTTCACATACGGTATACCTTTATGAAATTCCGTTAGTATTTCAAAATATTTCTCCATCGTAATTATACGAATATTAGGATCATCAATGCATTTCTTCTTGTATATTAAAAACTTGTAATTCCAGTTTTTCCATGATGTAATATTTTGTAATCCAGTAAATTATAGTCCGTCGACTTTCGTTGCCTGGTCACCCTACTTTCCTTTATTTGTTGTATAACCTAAAAATGAAAATTATGTATGTTAAATTTCTAGGATTCAATTATTAAAAGTAAATAAGTACATTTTAGATACTTAGATGAGATTTTAAAAGGATATAAACTAAATATTGTCATTTAAATAGGTACTAACCTGTGAAATGTATTCCCAAGATTTTTTTTGTAAATTGAGGTTGGTTTTTGCGTGACTGTCATAAAATTCACACCGTTTCGTATAGTAACACTTATTCAAGTTTCCAACACACTTTTTTATATAATTTGCACATATTTATTCACTTTTCAACATGAATCCGCATTGTTTACTTACGCACACAAACATAACCAATGACAAAGCGCGCTCTCAGCGCCTCTAGCGGTAGTTTTTGCCATTTTTCTACGATATGGTCAATTGTGTTTGGTCATATCATGAAATAGCCGTGCGTTTATTGGACATATCGTAAAACGTTTTCTATTCATTGATCTGGCCAAGCTATTTCATGAAATGACCAATAGACATTTGACGATTTCGTGAAATGCCACCATTTCATGAAATGGTCGACTATTTCATGAAATGTTCAATTTAACGATATGACCACGACAGATATACGCCAACATTTTTGGCTTTCATACTACTAGATATGGCAAAAACTCCTACACATATTTTAAATAAACAACAATTTACACACATGTGTCATGTAATTAAATTCCGTAGAACATCCGCAACGACAAAAAAATCGTGCAAATAAAATACCAAATTCAACATTTAGCGCAATATTATACGAAGGTTGGCAGATTATTCTGTAGAAAAAATATTCGAATCGTATTATTGAACAAAAGCCATAAGTATTTTGCTTTTAGATAAAGGCTAGCCTAGACAATAGGCGGACGTGCAAATCGTGAGAAAAACAAACTGTTCTTTGATTATTGTAATCACAATGGCATAAAAATTACACCTAGCACGATGTCACCTCAGCTTTAGGCATGCTTTAGGAATTACTAAGTGTTTCCTACATCATAGGTTGTCTATTGAAGTAAACTTTAAGAAAAAGTACAATTATTACAAAATATTCGTTTAAGAAAAATAAGAGAGATACTGCTTTGTAAACAAGTATTTAAAAAATAACGGCCAAGTGCGAGTCGTGGGTCCGATATTTTTGGGGAGATAATATGTAATATCAAATTTACAGTTTTCGGAATTATTCCTTTATTTGTGCTATAAGACCTAGCTTCTTGCTAAATTTCATGATTCTAGGTCAACGATAGGTTTTGATTCCCTTGCATTTGCATACAAATATGCGGGAAAATGCAACATACACGGCCATATCTTTTGATTGCGTTGACGTAGAAGTTTGATTTCACGGCTACATGAGGTTGCAGACCTGAGTATTTGGTATTAATTTGAACTTTATCTGCCTACGCGTTTGTGAGATATAGGTCTTGACAGACAGACAGACGGACAACAAAGGGTTCCTTTTTTTCTTTTTGAGGCACGGAACCCTAATTACTGCATCTTTAGGTAATACATGTAGGAACTATAAACAGTTAATCAAAGCATTTAGGCCTATACTTAGTCATATTCAGATTTGAGTATGAGTAGAGTTTGGGTTCGGTCTTACAATTGTCAGTTTTCATTTAATTTTGACAGTCGTAAGTGCAAACTTACGCTGAGTTCGTGCTCAAAACTGTCTATGGCTATCGGCCTTAGTTTAAAATGAAATTTGTTTCGAAATTTCCAATTTCTTATAAACTTTGACCTTTGATAGACGAACATGCTGTATTAATGTGTAAAGTAAATACAATACTTACATACGTGTTGAAGTTTGAACCTTGATGGAATCATTCAATCAAGGTAAAGTGACCGTGAATCATTGATAAAACATTGAAAATAAAAAAATCGAAGTCACGATCAATACATCAACCAATACTATTTGATCTTCCTTACTATAACTTGTATTTCAAGAACAGAAATAGGAAATCACTATTTATAAATAAAGTCAGAATAATCTTTCGACTCTACGTGCATTCCCAAAGTAACCAGCCAAATGAAATTGCATTGGATAAACAATCTTAAACGGCGAAAGATATCTAATTAATTGTAAAAACAGAGAAAAGTATACGGGTCCTCGATAAGGTTGAGATTTTCCCGAGAACTAGTCGATTGTAAAAATTATTTTCCTAGTAGAAAGTTTAGAGTAGACCTTATGTAATTTTAAAATTAAGAATTTTAAAAGATCAGGCAAATACTTTTTGAGAAAATGGCAACCTTACTATACTTACACTTTTATCTGTGATGGCCCGTCGACCGTACATTATTTTTTACTAATGTTAGTGTTATGCCCGCGCCAGACATGTGAGCGTCTTTGCAAAGTTTTACATACCATTGAAAGCCTTGTACAGGATCTATAACTACGACGTCGTAAAAAGCCGGCAACGAACATCGAATTTGAGCATCTTTGACAAAGTCTTTGAACTATGTCTGGCGCCGGCCTTTATAACTGAATGTTGGCTGTCAGCTTCGTATAGCGCCCTCTATCTTGAGCCAGATGAAACAGCATTTTGTTCCATACGAGTGCGTTCAGAAGCTGATCTTCTTTAGCCAACTCGCCCCTCAATCGTGCCTATCATAATAATTCTAAATATTTAACAATTCTGTTTCCAGACGTGTTCGGAACTAATAAAGGCTGGTTTGAAGTTGTCCATCGAGTCGAAGCGCAAGACGTCTGGCAGTGACACCGACGGGACTGTGAAGCGGCTCAAACTCGAAGACAGCGACGACGACTATGACAGTAGTCACACGCTCACTAATAAAGGCGAAGGGGTAAGTGTATCAGCTTCTACAACGTAAAATTTTAGTGGTTGTTTTCCCAGCGATATGATTTTGTCTCGGTAGTACACATCAAAACACTATGGCGCGTATTCATAAATCTTAACCTTTTTTAACGAAGTGTGAAAGGGATAGCAACACGATTTAAGTGAAGTCAGGTTTAACTAGGTTTATGAATAACATCAATCAAGTGTAAGTGTCTGGATACCGATTGCGAAGTTTGATGGTATTATTAATGGTTTTCATTTTAACAAATGGACGTGTTTTGTTTGCAAAAATAAACGATGAAGAATGACAGTATCTAATCCTTATATCAAATTAAAAACGATTATGAATACGATGATACTTCGCGGTCGGTACCCTGGTCATGATTCGTTATGAGCTCTTTGAGGATTGATATATCTATAATGTAAATGGAAATAACCTATAAGTACGCAGAATACTATATATGTTTTAGAAAGTTTTGTCGTATAGGTTTCCTTCCTTCCTCCAAGTAGTTTCCTGCACGAAACGTACGAAACACGGCACAGAAAATTAAATATAAGTAGGTATCAGTAAAGAGGTAAAGAGAGTCATACATAACATAAGTAACACAAAAGTCAAATTTCTTTATTGCAAGTAAGCACGTTGTGTACATTTTTGCATGTCAACATATTTTTGAATTTACATTCACACGACTTTGCAAGGAAAAGGTGCCAACGCTGAGGAGAAAAAGTGGCAAAAAACTCTCAGATAACACAAACTATGAGTACTAAGAACGAACACGTTTTATCTAGATTTTCTTCATATTACCTATATTATTATATAAATATCAAATTGATTCTCCGAAATTGTTTCGCGCGAAAACAGCACCAAAAAATCCTTAGTACTGTGTAGGTCAGCACTCAGCATTATAACAATGCAAGATCTCATCGGAATAATTCTAGAAGACCCAATAACAGTGCTTGCTTACTGACTTAAAATGGCAGCCGGAACTAAATTCAATAGTATGGAGGATTGCAAACGTATCTCAACTGGCTTTTATAACTCCTACAATTGCATTGTAATTCAACGGCTTCATTGAAGTTTTACGAGCTTCACGAAGAAGGCTCGCTGCGAATGGGGTTACGGGCGTGACGTGACTTCCCGATTGCGAAAGTTATATTACTTTATACAATTATGATTAGATGCATCTTGTATTCAGCGCAAGATGCTTCCTGGCTCCTTTTATCTTTAATCTAGAATTGCCTTGCACTAAAGTAGGCTTGGCCTTATAATTGCTTTGTGTATTTAGCCATGAAACACTTAATCGATTATACAGTCAACGGCGCTTTAGTGGTAATACTTTCTGGTCTTACGACGTTGATGTGAGCAGTAAAAAGTACAAAATAACGACTATGCTTCATTTGTACGAATATAAGTAATTAAAGATCACACAATCCCAAAAAACATTCATGACGACCTATGACAGTGAATAAAGTTAATGAAACCTTTAAAGATCATGTCATGTTCCATTATCTCTGCCTAAGAATATAGTGTGAAGGAAGATATTGTACAAATTGTAAAATTCCATTTGTTCACAGCTAACGCCAGAGGACGAGGAACGTAGACGGCGTAGAAGAGAGAGGAACAAAATAGCAGCAACCAAGTGTCGGATGAAGAAACGTGAGAGAACCGTCAACCTGGTCACCGAGAGCGAAGTGTTGGAGACGCAGAACATCGACCTGAAAACCCAACTGAAGGTAGGCATTTGACCAAATGCAGCGAATCGGGTACTTTAACTAAATAATCAACTAGGTACCTATAAATTCTAGTGACGTAACTTATCAGAAATTCCTTTTAGATCGATTCTGAAATAACCTAGATACGAATAGAGTAACACTACTTACTCGTATATCAATTTATACCAGAAGTTGGTACGGTAGCGCATTAAATGTCACGCAAGAATTTAATAAATCTTTACAATACTTTGTATAACAAAGTAACTGAACATTTGTGCACAGATAATAATAGCTTTAATTTCTTGTGGAAAATACACGGGTTTCCAATAAAAATAGATTATGTTTAAAGAGCAAGTTTATCGTAAAATATCTTCTAACATATGCATTATCAGGATTGCTAAGCATTTTCTCAAACGAACTAACGAATTTTATCAGCATTGACGTCCGTTCCGTACAACGATAGAAGCAGGCTAGTATCAAAGGCCTGTAACGGCCGTCGATAAGAATTTGACGTACCTGCGTACTACCACGACTTACTACTGTCTTCATTTACAGGAATTGGAGGTTCAAAAGCGACAGTTGATAGACATGCTATCGGTGCACGCATCTTCCTGTATCAAGAACAATTCCAACACGACACGGGCGTCTCCAACGACACAATACAACATGATCCGACCCTACGAATCGCCGTCTACATTCCCTATAGCATACGAAGCTCACTCTCCGTACATCCGACCTGAATCCGCCAACATCCTCGCCTCTAGTTACACCTGTATCACTCCTCTCAACGGAGACTCTTCCATAGACACCATATCCTCGCTCGAAAACGCGTACATGACACCTCAGCTCGTAGACGCAATCGAATACAATAGGCCTGACAGCGTTTTGAGTCTTCAACCTAACTCTGAAGCTAACTACGTCACCACTGATGGTTTCATGCCTAAATCTACCAACCTTTTGGTTCCGATCGACGGCGAACATGAGTACTACGATCCTGACGCAAATTACAACATGGCCGTCCAGCAATGCCATACATACCCCAGCAACGGCTCAGACGCGCAGACAAAGCTAAACAATGGCCTTAACGACGGGTGCCTTGTCTAATTACAGATATAGATGATGTCCACACATTTGTAGGGTCCAAAATTTGATTTCGGCATTGTATACGTTAATTTTAAGCCTTTGAGTTGTAAATTCGAAATATGTCACCGTTATTCACTTTTCAAAACTTTGTTATGTGTTCGTAGTAACTTTTCAGTTCAGTTGCTAGTTTTTAAAAACAAAAATAACTTTTCTGATTTTGTATTTAGTTGTCACGAATATCGATAGGGCGGGGAATTTATTTCGAAACGAAATCGTATGTCTACTGTGTAGAACAACAATGTAGTTAGTTTGGTGGCTGTATCACTACACATCCGACATGTACTTCTATAAAGTTACTTGATTCTCAAAAGAGGTGTCTGTAAAATTACAAATAAAATAGAGATGAGATTCGTAGACATATAAAAGATGTAGATATTCAAACAGAAAACAAAAAGTGAATTAATTTTTACATGTTTTTACAAAATGTAACTAAAAGAGTCAGATTCAGTAAGGTCGAGCAAGACAAAAGTTCTTAAGAACTACATATAGTACTTTTCATGGCGTCACTTTATTATTTCAATGTTATGTATTGTATATTTTTATATAATCGTAATCATTTTCATTTTCCAAATGTGTTGTGAAGTAATAAACGAGTCACCGTTGTCGTATAACATTGAAAACTGTGAAACAGTTGGTTAGATAGGTAGGTATTTCACATAATATTTTATTTTTATCTAGATTTTTAACTCTAACATAAAATTACCACATTGTTTTATTTTTAAGTTCTTTAATTTTGCTTTGATCTGTACAAAATATTATGTAATTGAGATCTGATTTTGTTATTGAATGGTGCATTTTTGGAGATTAGATGTTCAAAATGATTTTTGCACAAAATTTTGTAAGTTAAAGAGTCTACCATGATTGTGAATTTGTGACTCGCGCGATATAGTAATTTATATAAAATGAAATACATACTTATAACATCACATACTTAATAACGTTTTAAGTCCTCTTCCATTACAATAATAATAAAACACATGATTACCTCCTGATGAAATTCCGAGAGTATATTTTTATGTTCCAGAAAATTATATTAAATCACATTAGATTCCACGATAATGAATGTCTTTATATTTGAATAAGTTAATATAGTTATAAGGTGCTTTAACTCAGAGTAAGAAGTGATATATTGATTGAATATATTTTTAATTTTAAGGAATCGACAATGTCCATAAATATTGCGTATTTTTGTGTATGTATTGTGTACGTAGAGATATACTATAACGTATAAAGTCGCTTTACAAGCGTTCCAGTCATTTGAAACACCATTTGCTAAGTGCCTCTGTTTTGTTTACTCAGACTAAATATTACCGTTGTAATGTTAATATTTTTATAATAATGTTACTTATAAATTTTATTAAGATATAATGTTAAAATGTGATTAAAGATTATGGACTTATCTGAGCTACTTTTACGTTTCTGAATTACTTTTAAATAGTTTTTGTACGTACATGTTGTGTCAAGTAATATACAAGTAGATCACTTTAGTATTTAGGAAGGGATGAAGAACACCTTCCGATTTCTGTTATTATTGTGTCCTAAAAACCTGTGTACTGCTGCGTAATCTATTGTGTAGCAACTGGAGTTGTACTGTTACACGATAATCAAATTATGCATGTGATATATAGGCAAACCGATACTGTAATACCCAATATAATTTACACGTTAGCCATTATTGAAAAAAAAATCCTGAGCTGATGTAAACCAGCAGGTCAACTATGTAAATGACAGATTAGTAATGCATGTAGTTCAATAATGATGACCATTACTAGATTTCTTTAGTAACAGTATAAATGTTGCCACAGTAACCCAACAATGGTCATATTTTTTATTTTATTTCCCATTACCATGTCGTTACACAGCAGTGGGGAGTCGGTAAAACTAGGGTTAGTAATTGTAGCTCAGATGACGAAAACCATATTGACTCATAGAAAGAGTGCCTTCTGCGTACCAGTGATCCTAGTCTTTGGTTGACTCTCAGCTTAAGTACGAGAGGCAGCCAAGTCGTGTGAGCATTTATTTTTATATTGTTGCTGATATTGTGATAGAAACAAAAACATTATTTATTAGGGCAGAGCACAAATCATAAATAATGTTCTTTTGTTGCTTTCTTGTATGACAAGGAATAGCCTCCGCGTGTAGTATGTAGATTAGCTTTCATTTGAAATTTAATCTGAAATACAATGGGCTTTAATAATGAATTGGACGAATTTTTAAGGGATCATTTTCATTAGTCTATTAGTCGGTTGTTATCCCCGCTTGCGACGGAGTATCGACTAATGAGAACGAATGAAAGACTGCAGTCTTTCATTCGTTCTCATCGTTTTCGGGTGGTCGACGTATTGTGTTGAATAGTACTGAAACGGTACCGTGCAAGCTTTTTAGCATGTTTTACAGAAATCACCCCAGTATCGGCTGATGTAAACGAGCCATAAAGTGATTAAATGTTTCAAAAGTAGTGTTTGATTTCGACTACTTAGATATTTTCTAAATTGAAGTTCATTGTATTTTATTTTGCCGCTTTTTAGTGTGATGTGAATGTACCGTCGTAGTAATCTTACTCATAAGATTAACTTTAGAAGGTATAGTTGTGACTCGGAGAAGAATATTCGTATGTCGGTTTATTTAATATTTAATTCTATATCTTTATGTAGTGCGTCCAAATTTTTGTGCCTGTGTCGAATATCGGAAGTAGTGGTCTAACATTACGTAAGATATTAAAGTTTTCGGAGCTGTCAAAGAAGTCACAAAAGTTACTATCGTAACACACTGAAAGTTGATCGATATGTTGTTAAAAGTTATTAAAAATTAAGAGCAAAACAAAGTTATCGCAAAGAAGAAAAATGAAAATTGTTGTATAATTACGAAATTGGAGCTTGCCATATATATTTTTGCGAAGAGTAGCTAGATTGGTTTAAAGTAATTATTAATGACCAATAACGATCAGGTTTCAACTTGTGTTGAGTCAACAACTTGTATTGTGCGTCCTCCTTAATATTTATTGACAGTGAACAAATCCCCTCGCCTAGGCAAAAAGGCTTGGTCGCATTGTACTTCGTATCTCTACTTTATTGTGCTTGTGGTTAGTTGTGTTGTGATAGTATATTACTATTACCTACATACGTTCGGTTGTAAGTTTAAAACAACTAGTATTATTAACTTTGTTTAACAAGCTATTGTTGTTACGTGTTAAGGTATATTCTTTATAATTTATATTTTATAAACGATCTTACATTTTTGTGAACGAACTTTTAATAAATCTGTTATTGTAATTATTAGCAGAGTCCGGAATTTTCGTAGCATTTTTTTATGTCAAATAATTGCATGTTTATCGAGTTTAGATATTTATGTGTTTTCACTATTGTCTCTAAATATAAATAAAATATATTTTACTCTTTTCACATATGGAGCCGCTACGAAAACTCCTGACCTTGAATATTAGTTTATGCTTTGATAATCCAGAAGTTTTATAAGTATGGTATGACTTTTCACGATATTTCCACGAATGTATAACCAGTATAACTGTCACAAATTGAATATAAATTAATGGATATATTTTATTATTATGTCTTATTATATGGGAAGCGATCTCTGCTTATTGTCGGTACATTGATTGGAAGTATCAAGACTTACTTTTTGCGCATTGTATGAACTCTAATTGTTGTAAACATCACTTGTACCTGCTTGTATAATGTATATGGATATTTTGTCAGTCAAAGCAAAATTATTGTGCTTATAATATTGAAGAATAAATCATATATTGAATATAAATATCTCTGATTATAATATTCCTAAAAATAAAACCCGAAATGTGAAAGGACGATATCATTTTAATATCACAATAAAGACATAAAATACACAATGTACTAGATAAAGATATCTTAGGTTTCTACGAATTCAAGTCACTAAAGTAATACTTGCTCAGATATAGTCATGTTCATGGCCAAATAAAACTAAATACTATTGCGGTATTTGTAACCTTTGGTAGAGCGACAAAAATATTCTGCAAACAAAAATTCAAAGCAAATACCTAGGTCACTCGAAACAGCTACCAGCTTCACATTAATCTCGACTAGAGTTTTGAATTTGCAGCTGACTTCAAGGTGATCTGTATCTTTTGTTATTGGTGAACAGCTATATCTTGAATCACCTGGAATTTTAAAAAGATATATTTGACTACATTCATACCTTGAAAACCAAATGATCAGAACTGCACCTAAAGCCCCTGAATTTTGCGTAATGAAATGATAAAATATTTGGCTGAAATGACATTATTAGTAGCCATGCTGTTGTATTAAAATATTATTGAATACAAGTGACAGAATAAAGTGATAATGAATAGACTATCTATCCCAACCAACAGTAGTGGAAACAGTAAATAAATTTTTATTGAGTTATGTAATGGCGCCTATTCCAGTGCCGCATGCCGAAACTCTTACGGTGTTTTTGTACACATCAACACACACACAAAGCACATCAAGTATAACACTTTGGACTGTTATTATTATGTGTCGTAAGAGTTGAAATCGTACTGCAAGTGTTACCCTTGGTCTGCTTTTGTCCGTACGATTGTCAGCTATAATATTAGGCTGCTATTGCCGCTAGAACGTTGGTTGGGATGGAGTGATATCCCAATTACAATACATGTTTATAGATTCCAAGAATGATAATGAAAACATGCGATAAGTGAGTAGGGTCGCTTGCATTGCGTGATAGGACAAGTAATACGATTAGTAATAATAATAAGGCTAATGGTTAGAAAGCAAAAAAAAGTAATATATTAGTATAGTGAAACCTACAGAAATGAGGACATTAACCAAGGTGTAATATGTTGCATAGAATGTCATACGACGGACAAGGCAAGTCCGCGTACGCCTTTAGATGCTTACACAATACACATGGTCCATAATATCCACATTCCTATAAGAAGGAATAAAATACCCAAAATTAAATAGAAGAATAATAGAATTAAAATACCCAAAGCTCCAATGAATTATTTATGTAAGAAGTTACGGACAATGAGAGGCAGAAGAGATAGGAATGGAAAAAAAGTTAGATACAAAATGAACAAACTGCGTACGTTTTGGAAGCCGTTAGATATCTTGTGTCTCCTTTACTTTACACCACCTCAAACGCTGGTGACAAAAAGAAAAATATATTGGACTCTGGGTTTAGACAACATGAAGCTTCTAGGTTCAATAAACAGAGCTAAATTGACTTCCAACGATAAAAGGGACTACGTAGACATTAGTGTCGATTCAGGAGTGCCGTACGCTAAATTTAGTCATCACTGAAATCTTCCTCTTACACAATCTATGGCATAATGCATAAAACAATTTCTGAATCTAGTATTTATGACACGGTACTTTATGGTGCATTCACAACCAGCTACAATTTTGGCGTCTCTTGTGTAATTCGCGTGAAACGTTGGCAATGATCTGATTTATATCGTCGGTTGTCTGTCTGTGCTATTTTATCTGATTGTGAACGCACATTTATAAATTAGCGACTAGGACATAATCGCACCTATTTGCAACGATTCCAGATTGCGTACGCTAACATTATTCGCCGCTAAGGTGTCCCGCTTGCTCTTACGCGATGTAGCATATGAACGACAGTGGCAGTTGGTTATTTAAGGTTATTTAAGGTTAGGATTCGACTTAGTGGCCACTACAGAATTAGGTACATTGTCTGCTGTATCTAATATTGCATTTCAGTGGAACGTTTAGTCCACTTGGGACCAAATTAGCATCCAAAAGCAGCTCAAGTTTTCTTGCTCATAATCATTAAAACCAACTGTTTTATCTCATACTGCAAAACTAGAAGTTATTTATTTCTTTATACATTATTATTTAGGGGTAAATTGTCTTGTTAATTACACTTTCAAATAAACAGCCACAAATAGGTACAGACAAAACTACGATCGACAGTCCCTTTTATCGTGAAAGATACGTCCTAACAATCATTCAAACATCAATTTGAAAACGCTAATTGAAACTAGATGAATCTAGATACTCTTAAATCGTTAGGTAAAGTAAATGAAGGTAAACAATCGAGTATTATACTGCAAAATTAAAATGTGCGGTTATCATACGAATAATATCGGTAGATACACATCACGGATGCGCTCAGAGATTGGTCCCGATAGGTGCATCACATATTAAAGCTCTCTTAATGAGCCTTTTAGCGTTGAACCCATGTCCCCGTGCAAGCATTTCAAAGGACCGGGTTTTTCCCGTGAAACCTTTGGAGATACCAATAGTAATACTGATGCAACATAGTATTGTTTACCTTCAGTTAAATATTTACAACAATGAAGTATAAGGAGTTCTAACGGGGCGAAGTAAGCGTTAGAACTTTATGATTCTTACCATTTTGCTCGCTTGGACCAGTCCTTAGGGGTCCAGTGTAAACACTTCGGGTCTATACGCAGCATTCGTTTCTCCATCGCTTTCTCGTGTTGCTGTGTTGTTTATTAGCAGGATTAGTCGAAGATCAATTTGAGATAATAACATTGGATTATACCGGATGATTTTTTAACTTATCCGAAAAAAATAGCACAATATTTGTTGGTGATGTAGAGTTTCATAACGATTGTAGACAAACAGATTTGGCAACTTAGTACTTACAAGTCGTTATAGAAACGAACGTTGAATCCTGATCGATATTGGTAATCAAATGTTGAATGTAAATTAAATTAAATACAGCTTACGAAATAGAAGTATTCGTATCGCGGAATACTATACAAATAATGTATAGATAGATTTCCAAGCACTTTAACTTCTAAAATACATCAATTTTATCTTTTTGCGGGAATCAGACGTAATAGTTGTTCCTAAACAAAGAACAATATTATATGTATACTTCATCGGGGATTGTAACAACCTAAAAATATGTGTGGAAGGCTAAGGTCACCTGCTATATTTATTAAAAATCAAAAATCATCCAGTATACATTGAACTATTGCAGAATGCAGACGTTACCTGATTGACCGATATAATGTATTGGCCTTTGTAGTAGTTGATCAAGTTTAGGTTTTGCAAAGTGCTTATGACGTCTTCTTTCTTTATACTGGTAAGTTCACAGATTTCACTGAAAAAATAAATAAATTTCGAGTTTTAGGCCAAGATCCACAGATTTCGCTTGAAAACTTGAGGGGATCGTAGTCCAGTTGCGAGTACGCGTTGAAAATGATCGTACAAGGTCAGTGTCTGGCTGGCTGGTTGACCGCTAGTGTTATTTTCATCTAAGCCCCACCGTGCCTAGGAAAATACATTAAGCAGTTGGTCCCTGTTCTTGTAATTCGGCAGCAGTCGTTAGGCCACATCAGAGGCCTACGGACGGCCTGAATAACTCTAACAATATTGTCAGAGTTGATCACTAAACCACATGGGAAAAGAAAGAAAGCTTGAAAACAAGTTATCTTTATTTCAGTCGCGATTAATGGCTTATTCCACTTTGGTCATAGTAGACTTTGGTCATACATTGGAATGCTTCACGATCGTCACACTCGTACCTATTAAAATTTAAAATATTACGACTTCGATCACACCCTTACTTTTAGATTATAATTTAACAATCACAGAATGAATGCTCGTTTTAAATTTAAAAAGGACCCATAACATAAACCAGATATTCCTTAACACTATAAAATGCAGTGCATTCTTCTCTAAAGCTTTTATAAGTGACTTACTTGATAGTGATGATAGGTTTCTCGTTATCACCAATAGGTTTCATGTGCAACAGTATATCCAGTATGGTTTGAGCCCAGTAGCTTCTGTAAGACAGCAGCCCGAGGTCCGATAGCGGCTTCTCCGGGGATCCTGTCTTACCTTCGAATTTGGACAATTCGTAGCCTGCAAATATTAATGTATATGAGATTTTTTATTGAAAAGTGAAGACGTAAAAGCTAGCTTTTAAAATCAAGCTTATAATTATCCAATCAACTTCATAAGGTCAACTTACTGAATTCAATAAGAAGTTTTCCATATCCCTTTCTCTGATACGGGGGTAGTGTCAATATACACGCCACATTGTAGTCTTCTGTGCTCTCTTTTTCCTTTGAAAAGTAGCCTACTATGTGAAATCCTGGAAACAAAAGATAATTTTTTCCATTCTTAACGACATTGCCATAAGAATTAAAACATCACTTAATTAAATGATTAACTTAGATGTGGTTCTTGAAGTACTGAAACCCACATGAACACCGTCAGTGCATTAATAGACTGTTCTGACTGAATAGAAAAGACTGACTTCTCATACAAATTGTATAGCTCGAATCGAGCTCGATTTCGATTTGAAAACGATCGATGATGATTATTTTATTTATTTAATTATTGCGCTCGAGAGTTCGTCATTTGCCAGTTCATGACACTTCATTTATTCAACCTTAGGAGCTCTAGGGAACCCACGGGATATTACAAACGGCTGTAAAGAGGCCTTGTCAATGTTTTACAATTTAGATTAGGTAAGTTTTTAATGGATTAACAATAATATTAATTGCACTGAATGTCAAAATAAGTTTCTGTAAAAATATAATGTTACATAATATTCAAGATATCATAGTTTTCTCTGAGGAGTCGCTGTATCGTAGTCACCCTGGATGAAGCAGATAACCGGAAAGTCCAACATATTGTCATAGACCTACCTCTAGAGTCAAATTCCGTCATGACATAGAAGAGGAATGGGTCCGTGTCGTAGTACAATGTCTTGTGGTCTAGGAACAGCTTGGCGAGGAGGCAGAGGTTCTGGGCGTAGCACTTGTTCTTGCGGCCGTCTATCTCGAAGAACGAAATGCTGCCTTTGCGGTAGATCTCGTTGCCGGGCGGGTGTTTTAGCTTGCATTTAATCTGTGGAATTAGAGTTAGCGTGGATTCGGAATGTCAAAAATACGCTCATCAGTCAGAAAACTTGCGTTCATTTACCGAGTGCTTTCAAAACGGTGAAGGAAAACATCGTGATGAAACCTGCATGCCGTAGAACTAGAAAAAAACTCTAATTCTACTAGAAGTAAATCCGCCACTGAGCCCGCGTGGTGGATCATGGCCCCAGCTCCCTCGATGTAAGGGAAGGTCTGTGCCCGAGCAGCGGGGCAATATAAATAGACTGATGATGATTCAAAGATTCCAAACTAGGATTCTGAATAATGTTTTTGAAAAAATATTTTCTTATTTTATCATTATAGAGAAGCAACATACCAAATGTCTTTCCAGGCACTTTTTACTTTTCCTATACTTTAAGCAGAATTCGCAGATGTAGATGCAAGGTAAATTCACCATTTCCTGAAAACAATTGTTAAAAAAATATTAGCATTGACCTTTGCGATCGAGATCAAAACGTCTTTTAAATAAAAAATTATGATTTTTTTTGTGTTAAGACTAAATCCGCGTTTGGCCTCAATGTCACCTAATGGTAAGTGACGATGAGGGCGATGAAGAAGCACGCGGGCCCAGTAAATGCCTATTCACTATTGCCTAAATTAAGGTTATATGTGTCAGGAAACACCGCCATGCAGGTTAATTCCCTAGCCGTCCTAAATCCAATCCATTAACCCTATTGGATTAGATTTAGGACGGCTAGGGAATTAACCTGTTGAACTATTTTATAATACTTACCAAAATCAACTCGTAATATGTGACGTCACTTCTGACTTTCAAATGTTTGTAACTATGTAATTTGCAACTGATTTCAATTCAGTAACTGGCTCATTGTAAAATTACCGAAATTAATTTAATTTTAAATAGTATAACTTGTTTTTATCCATCCAGAATGTGTTTTTATGCATTATGCCTAGCTATTAGCTATTATATCTAAATCCAATTTTAAACAAGTCAATAAATTGTTAGAATAGTTATATGTCCTTAGAGCTGAAATGCTAATTATTACTTTATTACCTGTGGATATGGCGCAAAGTACCACGGCCGGATTCTATGTCTCCCCAGTTCGATCATCTCGATGTTTTTCATTCGGGTGACCACGTCGTCGTGTCCATGCGCGACCAGGCTGCCCGACTGCCGGGGCCGCGCAGTGGGCGTCGCGGCGCCGCTCGGCAACGCGTCACCGCCGTCTAGGGAGTCTTGCGATGGAAGCGGCTCCAGCTGTAGTGGATATGGGATTTGGTATTACCTCTTGTACAGTCTTGGCGAGAAAAAAGAACTCGGAAAGCAGTCGTACAGTCGAAAACATAGTAAAGTATACAGGCCTCATAAAGGTTGAGATTTTCTCAAGAACTACTTGACCGATTCATAAATAGAGAAAAAAAATTAATCACGACCGGGATTCGAACCAGGGACCTCGCCATTCCGTGGCACGCTCTATTCCTATTTTCCTATTGAGATATGTTTTAAATACTGACTTTCATTTTCTATTTCAATATCTTCAAATACAGGAGACTTTCATGTTGAATATGGTAATATATTTCTCAACAACAAACGCAACATCTGAGAATAATAATAAGACACCCATGGCTAAAAAATAGGATTCCCTGTGTTATTGGTGCAACTTTCATACCTCATTCTGTAGAGAGTTGGCTTTCCGTTTCCAACTTTCATACCTCATTCTCTAGAGAGTTGGCTTTCCGTTTCCTGTTCATCTTTTTCTGCAGCGCGGCCGCCAGCACCGCTCCGCCGTTGACCAGCGACGAGGAGTCATGGCCCAGGGTAGGGCTGGCAGGCCGCGAGATCAGCTGTCTCGGCTCTGGAGCCAAACTTGCTGCATGGCAACACGCATGATCTTTTAAAACGAGGAACTAAGCAAGTCTTCTTGAACAAACGGTCTATATATAGTTATTTGTGAATTAATATGCCGCTGCATTGAATGTACAGGGAGGGATGTCAGATAAATTGGATAAGGTATGTGTGTTATTGTATGCCAGGATATGTGTGCTATTGTATGCCAGGATCGCTATGTGTGCTATTGTATGCCAGGATCGCTATGTGTGATATTGTATGCCAGGATCTTTGTGTGCTATTGTAAGCCAGGATCACAGCAGATGAAAGTCAATCGTCTCTGCTTACTCCTAAGGGGAAAAAGGGCGTGAGCTTATGAATAAATGAAATACAGATGTATCTCAAGAAAAAATATATAAAATAATTAGAGCTTTTAAAGATAAAACTTTTTAAAAAGTAGTATCTTTAAAAGCTCCTGACATTTTATGTATTTTTTCTTGATACTACATACATATAATTAATTAATCATTACAAAGGTAATCATAAAAGTTATTGTAAAACATAGAGTCGTTATACACTTTATAAGCACATGTTATTGTAAACACATAAGCCAAGCACTGAACTATTAACATCCTGTATTCTAGAATTAGAACTCACATTCATATCTGAAATATGTCGTGCGCAATTCTTCATGGCTGTACAACTTACTTGCTTTGGTTTATTACTCCACTGGCAGCTAACTGCTGAACCTAGATTTGGTTACTATTTTTGTTCCCCAAATTATAATTACTAATAGCAATAGAGTTTGACAACACTGACGTCACTGAAATGATTATCGCAATACACATTGAAACCAGAGAAATATAGATAGTTAAAAGTTGTAGTAAATTGTGATTGAGAAAATCATCTACTTTTCGCAAGATAAACAAACATAGAACATTAATGTATAATTAAGAAATTACAGAACTTTGACCCCATACTTTTAATAATTAATTTTAGTCTAAGACATTACTTCAGTATCAGCAAAGTTACAACCTTGCTGTTCAGTATAGGCTTGTACACAAAACTGCGACACGCCACGATGCGAATTCGCAACACAGACAACTGTATGTAATAAATAACAACCGTAGCATTCGTGCGAGCTTGTAGATTTTTACGATGCGTCGCAGTTTTGTGTACAAGCCCTAAGGCCCAAATTACACACACTATTACTTACCTTGGCTCAAATAAGTACAACAAATAGCAAACAAACCCAGTAACATCCACCCCACCAAAAGTGCAAAGATAGAAAAAAGGGAACATACCAGGTGTACTTTTATGTGCAGAACCATTGAGTGCATGGCTATGGCCTAATTGAGCTTTCTCTTTATTTTTGAGTTGAGCTGGTTGGTTTGCATGGCTATTGCTATTGTACTTCGGAATTTCATTGCAGACACTATCATCTGCAGAAAAAAATGTCATGTTGAAATGCCAGGTAGTGAAACACAGTTTGCTTTGGCATTTATCAACACAGCGCTGGTTCAACACCGGCGATATTTCATTTGAACCATTATCATGGTCCTTTTGTGGTACAACCCCCGATCCCAACCAATTCCACTTCAATATATTTCATCAAGTGCAGTTTATTCTGTTGGTGAACATACAGATTAGAAATGCCATGTGATCATGGACAGCATAGCTACTCATATTTTAATATCATACAATGCAATTATGCTCTGAGTAGAACTCTTTCAACCTGAATGCAACAAATTATTTTTGGTGACCTGAAAGGAATTTTCCAAAAACAGAGGAAAAAAATGTGAAGTGGAGCAATCAATTATGCTACAAAAAGAACGAAATCGCTCAGCAATACTTTAGTGGCAACATAGTAAAAGTACACATAGTAACAAAGCAGTTGTCTTGCATTGCAGGATAAAATTAAAAGGTGTACAGTTTATGTGGGATTACTCTTAGCTACGTTGACATAAATAAAAAGCTAAAAGCTGTTGTTTTCTTGAACAAGCCTTCTATTGTTTCTGTAGAGAACCCTATTAAAAGATTTAAAAAAATCTTAACATTTTAAGACCATTGATGTTCCAAAAGTATTATGAAGAAACTTGTGTGTGATATATAGGTACACATTTAAAAAAATCTCCTTAAACAGAGATAGTGCTGCATCCTGTATAACTTATGTATGAGGAAAGATTTTGCCTCCAAACTTAATTATTTCATTTTAAAAGAATCATACCTAATTTGGAATTCATAGTACGGACAACAGCAGAACAATGGTAACACTTGCAGTATGATTTCACCTCTTATGATGCAGATAATATGAATGGTCCAAAGTGTTACACTTGATCTGCTTTGATGTGTACATTACAAATGAACCCTACATTTCAATATAGGTAAAATAATTGTCTACAAATGTATGAATATGACTGGAATATGATCTATGTAGATGTGAAATTGGAAGGATGTGCATTTTAAAATTAAAAAGAAAACTGCAAAATAAAAACAACAAAACACACATACTAAGAAAATGAGGCATCATGCCACCTCCTGATCCGATGTGAGTTTTCTTGGGTGTGGTGGTGCCGCCGGTCGGGGCGCCATCTCTGCGCGGGAACTGGACCTTGCGGGTGTCCAGCCATGACTCTCCGACCCACTCGTCCAGACGCTTGTTGACTGAAAATAGGACAGAATATGTATGTCGTTTTAGGTATTTCTTATGATTAGGTTTTTATAGCAGTAGTCAGCATAATAGTCATACATAACTTAATTAAGTTCCTAATTATTAATTTGTATCATCAATAAGAATTCTTTGAAATTAAGCAACCTTTGTTCCTCCCCCTCTGGACACAACGGCCAGTGGGCTGTAGGAATGATATATTTGTTACTGTGTAAAGTGAAAAAGACATCAAAGAGACTTCACATTACATTTTTCATGTCATGTATGAGGAATGAGATGATACAAGGTGGATCAAACTAGGATCTCATATACGATAGGCTGTGCACTTCAATGTAACCCGAATTGTCAATATATGTTCTTGGCGAGTCAATAATTCCTAGTGGTCTCCATTGGTTGGAAGTTGTCTCTGAACCGTGAGTTTATGCTTGGAACCTTGCATACTTACAGTCGACATAGTGTACGTAGTAGCCCCTCTGTCCACGGATGTCTTTTATGCTTATGATTTCAGCTAGAGGCCAGTCGTCGCCGCCCTGCATACGGACGGGCAGGCGACACCCTTCCACCAACGCTGTCTGCACCAAGATATCAGACATTGTTATGTTATTGGAAATTTAAATAAATCACACAAAAAACGTAATGCCAAAAATCAAGATGGTTTACCGCTGAATCACAAAATGTAGTGAGTTCTTCTTCATTTTCGTTCATTGTACTAAGAAATACCATAAAAACAAACACAAATCCATCCAATCCAACCCAAAATAAATCGAAGGAGCTATTTTAACAGAGAGAGGCAAAGCTTACTAAAGCATACAGCCTGGTCAGATGAAATGAAAACGAGGGTTAGGCGCCTTTAACTAGGCGGTCGATGATTTATTCATTGTATTGTAGTGTTTCGCTTTCACTTCTCCAAACAAAATCGGTTTATTTGTTTGTGAAGGAAATTCTTGATATTTAAGAGAAATGTTACAGAAAAGAAGAGATAGCGCTATACAATTTATGATATATTGACTCTTTCGTTCGCAGTGTTCCCTTCAACAAGTTTCGCTCAAAACGGTGTTTGTTAGAGGTTATTATGATATGAATATGTTTATTTTATCGTAAATAATAAAGTAACGTGAGGACTACATTAATTATTTAATTCTATATAAGATATTAAGGATCATTGGTCAGCAGAGTGTCGCTAAGGGGGTACAAACAAAATTTAAAAAAAAATCGCTGAAAAACGACTTCATAAGAGTAACGAGACTGTGTAAAGTTAAGGTTTACTTATTCTCACACCCATTTTGGAGTGCCCCGGACTAAGGCCCCATCCTTCCAGCTGGGGGAGCTATTGCACCTCATGGAGGCCAACAGGGCGCTGCCAGCGGCGACGAACGGAGCGTCTCATCCAGGGACCTTTTGGCCATAATCTACTAAAATGTTAATAATTTTGAGAGAAACATCACTGTTACGTTTTGTGTAAGTATAAATTAAGCAGCCCCTGACCCACCAGCGATGTAATGTTCCGCGTAAGATATTTCATTGTTTTCTGTTTACAGAACTCTCAAATGCTGTATCGATAAAATCGATGCGAGATATCAAATTTGGCCACCACAGTCAGCAGCAGATTCATGTGCTCTCGGATTCCCCTGTGTGTACTGTGCAACTCATTCGAACATAATTGATAGCAAGAAGATGGAATTAGCTGAGCATACTGCATAGTTGTGTGTACATACTGTGGCATGTCTTTGCCGCTCTACTCCATGAAACTGTGGTGTTCGTGTCACAACTTCTTACCGCTCCACTGGACTATGCCGGGCATCATTAATTAATGTATAAAGTGTATTTGTATTAACTTACATCACCATTTTAATTTAATTAAGTATTATAGATTTTTCAAATAATTTTCACCATATTCATACTTAATACTATTGTTTAAATCATATCAGGGTCTTCAATATGATAGTGTTTACTGTGATCCACCTTCTTGCATAATTCCCTTGATTGAACAAATCTTCCAGGCACTCCGCGACCCATCACATCTGTCATCCATCATGATCACTTGTTTAATTTCATAAAACATTCTTCATAATATTAATATATAATTTATGTTTAGATAAGAGATTAGGTCATCGTAGATATATTACTTTAGATTAGAACATCATATCATAGCAATTTGCAAAAATAATGGTGTTTGGAAAATTGATTTCAATCAAACCAATGTAAACAACATTGGTTTGTTTACATTGAATGTAAACAAATCTACGTGGCTCCGGCCACTTTCGCAGCTGTTCGTAGATGTATATGTACGTTTCTATAGACTACTGTCACTTTTTAACCAATCAAAAGAGACTCCGTGATCCCATTGGCGGATACATGACATTTCTTCATGTCTTAAGCGAATGAACGTGAACGTAGGTAGTTATAAGTACTAAAGTGAAAATAGTACCAGCCAAAATAAATACCCAAATCCAAATTCCAAAACAAAATGTCGTAATTTTTTTTAATTTTACTTGGCCATGACTACAAGACAATGGCCAAGTTTTTGGGTAATTTAAGGCGGCCCATACACGTGCAATAATATTGCGCAATATTTTAATGATACAAATTGAAACTTCTGAATAGAGGCTTCTCTATCTACGGGTTGTAGAGTCTGGCTAACGAAAGAGTGACCTGAGAAAACGCGGCAAATTCAAAAAATCTACATGTGGTATTACTGACTATAGTAGGAGAAAAATGTTTTGATACTTGAGTATTTTTTTTTGTATTTACGACTATCAATTTGTATAATAGTTGCTTACGAAATTAATTTCTAATTTAAGAAACACACCAATTCTTTAAATGTGCATAACCTACATGGTTAACACTACATTTCAAAATGTCGTTTGTTTATAAAGGCTGTGTTTGTGGAGTCGTCATCACTTGCACTTATTATGAATTCTTCCAATACTTCTTCTGTTATGTGATCTCTTTGTTTGTATTTATTTTCCACATTTATTACATGGTCCGCCATTTTTTTTCAAATTTTCTGCAGTTATTCGGCCAAACGAGGTTTTTATCATTTTTTCTTTTGCGGGCAGATTAACTGTCTTAATTAGATACCGAGCTTTTGTGGGGGCGTTTTTTTCTGGAGTGCTCCACATCCTTTCATTCGCAGATCCTTCCTTTAAATTTTTTTAATGTCGTGACACCAACCTCTGCAAAACAAAGTATAAAATGCATACTTAATAATGAAATTTGATGACGTCAAATAACACAACTTTGTCAAATGGAACAAACAAATAAAAAACTCTAAACCGATGCATGCAGGTAGTGAAGTGACATACCAGTTAGTGAAGATGAAGATATTTCTTCTAAGAACATAGTCTTGAGTTACTATTAAAAAAAAATCTCCAAATTTCTTAGCGTTCCAACAATGTTTTTAATTTAGCAGAGTCCTTCAATATCTCCAAGATTATCTATAAACATAAGAAAAAGCATAAACATATCGTAAATATATCTAATATTCAGTCAACAAGGATCAAGATTACAAAGTCATACTAACCTAAAAAGTCCGAGATGGCACCTAAACATTGTTTATTTTCATGGAAAACAACTGTTTTCTCTTCTCGTTTTTGTTTAAACTTACTTATCATAGTATGTAGCAGCTTTCGTACGTTACTTTTTATTGTTTTACCCATATTAAAGCAATTATTATTGAAAAATAAATCTCCACAACAGACTTTGAGATGTACCTTTGACACTTGACTGACAGCTTCATATTGTTGTGTTGCCAGATCAAAACTTTTAAAGAAACTCCAGGACACTCTTTACTCTATCTTTGTCGTTTTTAAATTATTCCCAGAGGGAAAGGCAAGGCCAACTAGGGCATACAGCCTAGTCTGATGTGAAAAGAATGTCTGAATTCTTATAAATACATACGCACAACCCTCCCAAACCTCTAAACGAAAAAAACTCAACGGTCCACGCCATCTTTGAGTCTTTGCAAGGAATTCTTGATAAGAACACAAAACTTCATAAACACGACTTTTTTCGAGCACTCCAATTAATAGAAACCCTCGAGGACATCTCCTGATTAACTTAACGCGATCATTAATAACTAAATACCATGTAAACTATTTAAAAAATAAATAGTTGGCTGTAGGAATTACATATGCGTGGTCTTTGCTTTTCGATAAATGAAACAAAAAAAATCTAACCTCAAAATCGTACTGCAGCGGTCAGATTTGTTTTTATTTGCAGTTGAATGAAAAATATTTGATAAATCTCTATTAACTAGCGTAGTTAATAGAATAGTCGATCTGCCCCTAAATTTTAATTAACACGGTGAATATTTGAAAATGGCTACTCCACCAGATATGACTGAAGCTGATCAAATCAAAACGGTAAGGCTAACTTAAGTTTCTGTCCAATAAAATCGAGCAGGGTTCAGGCAGAATATACAGTTGCTCTTCTTGTTACAAACGTTCCTAGGATAGGTTTTGTTTGTGTCTATTTCTGGAACGTTTTGGCTAATGGTCTTTAGGTCTAAATAGAGGAGCGATATTCGAATTTTGATCGTTCCCGTCCCAGCCCTCGGTATTGCTACCTGGTGCTGAAGTCAGGACATTCATAAGCTGAACTGACCAACATCACATCTGCCATTCCTTACTACACGGAAATTAGCGTCAATCTAAGATATTTATTTTGATCTGAGTCACTGAGTGAATACTAGGTGAAAATGTTGAATAATTTCACAGAAATCTAGCAGATATGAAACCGATCTGATACCTATGTCCATTGTCCAAGACTGCCATGCAACATAAGCTAATTTGACTTGTATTTTTAGGGTTCGAACCTCAAGTGTATTAGGTACCTATATGTGTATGATCATTTTCTTTGTGTCTCTTTGTCGACTCTTGACAGTGACCTGAAAGAGGAGTCAATCAATAAAGTATTGAATATAATCAATAAAATGTTGAAACTAAACAATATTCCTCATTATATTAAGTCCATCATGGTTCCACTTGTTCTATAGTCGCTGACCAATTTGTCATCAAATTCTAAACTTATATGTATGTGTAACCTAATATCTGTTTTACGAAACTTATTGATTGAATATTCTCTTACTTTTCAGTTCAAAGACTTCCTCATGCAGTACAATAA
Source organism: Tachystola acroxantha (assembly GCA_963506565.1). Classification (NCBI taxonomy): domain Eukaryota; kingdom Metazoa; phylum Arthropoda; class Insecta; order Lepidoptera; family Oecophoridae; genus Tachystola; species Tachystola acroxantha. The sequence goes on along the minus strand of OY735885.1, from coordinate 6,797,413 downwards.
ACTATCAGAGTTATGTTTCAATGACTGTGTACATGATTTCACATCAAGAACCCTCAGGTCAACAGAGGTAAGTATATAATTTATAATTAAACTGAACTTAGCCTTCTAATTATTAGTGGGATTGCACTTTTGTGATCCTGTCCAAGCCACCCAAACTTAGCTGGGAAAGATTTATATTTGGCTTAGATTATCTTATCATATCCCAGTGACTGTGTTCTGAAATGTCACATCACTATATGTGGGTACTTTCATAGTAGACTTTCACAAGTTCTGGAATAAATTTGTATTAGGTATAATCCTCACTGCAGGGGGTAAAAAATGTTAGATATAAACCTCACAGCAATTTACAAAATCCACATTTGGGGTCTACACCTGCCATTAGCACAACCCTGATTAGACTAAAATGTGCATTGTTGTTTTAGGATAAATGTATACTTAATTGTATGGAAAAGTACCTGAGAACAAATCAGCGGGTTTCGCAGCGATTCCACGAGTTCCAAATGATCGCCAATGAGAACATGATGGCGTTGGCGCAGAAGTCTGGCAACCCAAGCTAAGTGGATTGGAGTTCTTAGTACAAATTATTGTTAGATCTTTGTTAGGATTATTTTTGTTGACAAATAAAATTATTGTTGAACAATAGTATTTTATGTGTTATGTTTTGACTTGTGGAGTAAGAGATTCTCCGATATATGCCAGGATGCGTACCCATATGCTTTTTTAGACACTAGCCAACTCAAGGATGCTAAGCAATCAATGAAAGTGGAATAAAATATTACATCTATTTAGCCAGTGCTGTGCTAAGGTTCGAGCTTTGAGGGAAGCCAGGAAAATTCCGCTAATTAGATTAGAATTTAAATTATAATTAATTTCATTTAGCTGCGCTGCAGTAGGATCGGAAGAGAAATCTAATTAGTAGATTTTTCCTCACTTCTCAAAGTAAATAAATTTTTGAATCAGCTGATTCCATACAGCCTGCTGGATACAGCCTACAGGCAGCCTTCTAGAGAACGAGTATAAGAATAATAATATAAATAATACTTTATTTAATGTCATTCGCCATCCTACTCATACTCACTCGCCTCGTGAACACCTTATTTACAAATAATAAAATACGTTTCAGCTCCATATGTTTATTTTGTAGTTTAAAAATGCTTAGGTGCTTGAAAATGATATTTTGTACGCAAGTATATTTTTCTTACACGAAACTTTGCATATTTCAACCAAAGAAGATAATTGACGTCTTCCATATCGATTCCAAAGCGCGTAGCCTTGAGCGCTATCCAAATAGGCATCGTCATTTTGATTTGTGAGCCAGCTTCTATTACATACAGGGCGACATGCATAGCGTACTCCTCTTTGGGCAAGGTTTGTAACACTTCTGGTCAGGTGGTGTGAAGTCCAGAACGAACGAATTTTGTGAGCTGGTGTAGTCGAAGTGATAGTCGTTAAACTTCGCCTCCACACTGTATTTCCCTTTTGCGGTGAAGTCCTCATTCTTGTCGGTATTAAGCACGTATTTCAGTGGATAGGGTCCAGAAGGGGCGTTGCTTATATTAGAAGGCTTTGTGCAAATCTGGTACTGACCGGCGTGACGGATGATTCTGATCAGAGGTTGTGTACATGATGGAGGATTGGAACAGGGAGTCGGTGGTCCTTGGAAGGCTGAAGCTGCAACGCATTTGGGTCCAATGCAGCAGGATGTAAGTTTGGGGCAGGGCTTCTGGCCTGAGGGTTGGGGGCAGGGTCTGGAGCATGGCTTGGGGGAACATGGTGGTTGGTCGCAAACGGGTCCACAACATTCACCAGATCGCGAGCAGTTGTGCTGTTCAATCTTCCGAAGGACAGGGCAGGCAATATGGCCCGGACGCCATCCGCATCGCAACTGTAAAAGATACCAATAATTAAATTGTTTACTTATACCCACTAGAGATGGCACGCATTAGTTGGGACTTGGGACACAGATGGAAATCCCAGATTTGATCCATAGCCAATGGTATTCTAGTTTTTTCTGGAGCCAAAACGACTTAACAAAATTGCGAAGGGCACCAACGTGAGGAAACATGCATGGCTGAGAATAAAAGTCCATGAAATATGTTCTTCGGCCTGGATTTGTATAGTGGACCATCCGACCGAACTTCCTCGATAAAAGGAAAAGCCTGTAGGTTGTTGCTAAAACACTAAGGTTTCCTCGTTCTTCCTTCAATCACACTAATCAAGCAAAGCTAGTTTCCTTCAACATTTAAATTTTCAACCTATTATCCTATTGCGTACCATAAATACTCTAATTCCATACAGTCATCATCAGTCTATTTCTATTGCCCCACTGCTCGGGCACAGACCTTCCCTTACATCGAGGGAGCTCGGGCCAAGATCCACCACGCGGGCCCAGTGCAGATTGGCGGATTTCACATGTCTTAGTTTCTGTTATTCTTCTACGGCATGCAGTTCATCACGATTTTCCTCCACCGTTTTGAGAGCACTCGGTAAATGTACGTAAGTTTTTCCGTCGAAAAAACCGAGGATAACTCCTCCAGCCAGGGCAGCCTGTACCCATTGGTTTCAGTCTGCCCTGGCTGGGAATCGAACCTGGAACACTGAGCCACTGAGCTCTCTACATACAGTACATACTACAGTACGTAACTACTTAATCATATTACTGTGGTGGTAATTTAAAGCAGAATGTAAATTGTTCTCTTAGGTTTGAAAAATTACCTGGTGTTGGGGCGAATCTTTGGCCGTGTAGTGCCATCCCATATGCTTAGGCACTGGCCCCGCCTTGGCCACGTCTTGGCCCAGACATTTGTGTTTGGGCAGGTCACAACGGCCCAAGCAACTTACGACGGATTTGTTAGCTAAACAAAAAACAATCCATTAGGGGAATTGAACATTTTTGGAATTTAACTTTCTGGGCCGGAAGGGTTTATTCGATTCCACTACTACATAATATGTTATAATACTACTTACTGTTACAAGGTTTGCAGCAACAAGCCATGATTGTGGTTTATGACCTGGTGATTTAGGAGAAGCATTAGACTAAGCTGGTCTATCGTAAAAATAATCATATTATCACCTACGATTATATACTATACAAAGAAAAGCTAAATTGTTGAATTCGTTCTACGACGACTCTTGGCTGGGGACAAGATTACCATGTTTGATTTCGCAGTACTTCCCTTACTAACAAATTGAACACCATTTCCTAAAAATGACTGATATCCATCACAATTCACACTCATTTTACTGCTTACCCTGAAGACTTACACGGAAGCAGTCATTTTCTTTGTTATGCTGCTTTTAGACTAGACATACTACATGTTTACGCACTTGCTATATATTTTGTATCACCATATTTACACGACAAAATGTAAATAAATTACGGATTTAAAATGACAGACAAAGATAGATATTCAGTCATCCATGACAATAATTTGTCCACAAGTTTTCTTTGATTGTCAGTGAAATGTCGTCGAGTATTTGTTTTTGGAACCAATCTTTACTTTATAGCAAAAGAGTTTGTAGAGTTTCTTTCAAAAGTTATTAGCTATAAGCGTGACATAAAATTAGGCGGTGGTTTAAGCCATAGTTTCAGGGTTTTCCCTGGATTTCGCATTCCGCCATACAGAATAGGTGGTTCAGCAGCTGTCATATTAAACCACCGCTTAGGAAGTTTTATTGCCAAGAGCCTAGGTCTATTATTGTGATTGACTAGGTGTGCGTGCCACAAACGTAAACGTACCCGAATTTTAGAAGGATCCAACTCAGTTATTGCTCAAATGTGGGGTAAATTTCAAAGCAGTAGGTCATAGAACAGCAGGGGTCTTCCGAGCAGGATGGTTGGCAGCAGGCATTCGAAGAGCAGCACGCCTGTTTCATGCAGTTATGATATGCAATTCTTCTCAAAACTGGACAGGAAATGTGACCTGGGCGCCAGCCGCACCGCAACTTTAAATAAATAGACCTCTCATCAATGTCACCACCACGGACAACTCGGTCACAATAGATTTTAAGGTCGCAATGACCCTTGAACTAACACAATGATGGACAACTCAACGGCCAAGCCCTTTTATGATTGAAGTGGTTATGTTTGTAGCCATGCTAACGTTAACCTACCTTTTATATTTTTGATTTACCAATTTTATGCAGAACCATCACAGTGAAGCTAAAAGATTGTACTAACAATCACTGTCACGAGTTAACTGCCCGCAATGGTCAATTGGGGGTGGTCTTGTCGAGATTCATAAGGCTGACGAGGACGTGATTGTTTGGCTGGATAGCCTCCCACTCACCGCGTGTGGATCTCCTGTCACGTCGCCGTGACCATACAAAAAATAAATAAATAATGAGTTGCTCGCTAGCGACTACATAATAAGGTTTGCTACAAGGTTCGTGGTTGGTGTGATTTTCGTTGCACCCTTAGCGGCCAATAGTGAAACTAAAGTCATTCCAATCACGAACCTTAGAGCTATTATTACGCAGTCGCTAGCGAATTTACTATAACAACTGATGATAATGGTACATTGCGGATCGGACCTCTGACGACGTGCGACACAGTCTCATCCCAGACCTTGGGCTATTGTGGATACCGGACAGGACAGGTTTCCTCACAATGTTTTCGTTCACCAAGGTCAACCATTTGTTTGTTCCATTAATTTGATAGATATATGGCGAGTCGTCATGCAATCAGGAAAATCGTTAAAACTGATCTAACACTACTAACAACTAGTATCTACCTAATGCTACCATTATCTTGCATGACCTTCACCTACATCACTCGCAGTCCGTATCATTCCATTTCAACTTGTACCTTTATATATCGATCCTGTTTTAATCTAATCCTAATTCTCAAGTCATATAAGTTATTGTCTACTTTTTCTACTTTAGAGTCCTTTATCTATACCTGATGTTCTGGTGACCCTTTTGCTGTATATTCCCAGCCCTTGTTTCTAGGCACCGGGCCTGGATGTATGTCATCTTTGATCAGGCATTTGTGTTTGAGCAGATCACACCGACCCAAACAGCTACTAGTTTTGTTTGCTAAAACCAATGGCTAAAGAGTTAACCAAGAATTAAGTACAACTCATTCAGGTTTAATCAGAATCGAAGGTAGGCTTACTGGATTTGCAGCAACACTCCATTTCTTTGGGTTTGGGTTTATATGACCTGTTAACAAAGATAGAAAATTAATAGATTTGTCTATCTACGTCAAGGATAATTTGTTAATATGCTATAGTAAAGTTGATCTTCAGTTGTGATGGCTTGTGGATGTTTGTACTGTAGGATTATTTCTACGTGTTTTTATCTTTGAGAATCAGAACAGCATCTATGTGATTACTGATCATGATCAGCTGAAGTAAATAAATAAAAAAATCCTTTGAATGTGTTTGTCTTGTCTTGTGTCAAATATCAATACAAAATAGTAAACTTATAAGGTTTACAAAAATTTTAATCCTAAAAATGAAAGTCATTAGGAAGTTGGAGATTAACTTGATTTCCTTTTAACATGTAGATAATTTCTGCTAGAAATATGGAAAATCGCTCACCTCCATGCTGTTTTGTATTGTTTGGTGTGGTTGGGTAATATGTTTATTTTAACATGGTTGCAGCATATTGTGTACTGTAATTTAATCAAACTAATTCGCTTCTAAGTCATTTAACATGGATCTGTGGGAATATGAATATATATAATTAAAATAACAATGCAAGATGCAAAATACCCAAATCTGTCAAATGTAGTGTAATCTTATCAAAGAAAATATATACTCTAAGGAGAATCTTATCGTTGAGTATATATTTTCTTTGAATCTTATTTATTTATTTTATTGATGGACTCGACTGTTCGTCATTTGCCAATGTCATGTTACAGAAAATTCAATATATTCAATAGTCTTCTATCTTCCTCCAGGGGAGTCGCAGTAGCATCTTCACCCTGGGTAGCCGCGTCTTCATGTCTTCATCCAAAGGAGTCGCCGTAGCGTCATCACTCTGGACGAAGCAGCTCGACAGTCACGTTCACTCCCGAGCTTGTAGCGGGAACTCTTGATAAAAGCTTGAAACTTCAGATCTTGCATAAATAATCCAATAACTTCACCGTACTTTTCTGATTAATTTAACGTGATATTAAACACAAAATAGTCCCTGTAGACATTAAAAGGAAAATTATCAAATAATTTGGATGGATAGAGTTGGAGGAGTACATTCCACAACAATCAACAGTGAATCACATTGCACAGACATAAAACTTAAATTAATTTGACTATGGTTCTACTGTAGCTGAGCACCAAGTTTGTTTTACCGGTGGTTATTTTAAGAACTAACGATTGGATTTTGTTGTATCGTTAGCGTTACTAGAGCCACCTATGAAGGCAAGCTAGTGACTGGTAGTATCATGTAACATTCATCCAATCGAGCTTCAGTTAGCGACAGCAAGTGGTAGCTAACAACGTTGGTTCGTTGTTTATTCAGTGTTAGAAGATGGTATCAATCAACATTTATATCTTACTTTTCTTAATAAACTATTGTGTCTCATACAAAATTTTAGCAGTATTCCCGTACAATGGCCGTAGTCATCACATTTTCTTTTCGTCGCTCGTGCAAGAGTTGGCTACAAGAAATCACGATGTAACTGTGATAAACTATTTCCCTGTGAAGAAAATGACGAACTTACATCAAATATCTCTTCAGAATAACGTAAGTCAAAGCGATACCGTAAACATGGAATACCACTTGATGGAAAGTCTTCCAACCAGTAATTTTTTGACTGAGTTTTTCAAGGCATACTATTCGGCTAAGGCCTTCGAGTACATCGCTAACGGTAATTGTGAAAAACTGGTAACGAATAAAGATGTGCAGAGAATTGTAAGGGAAGTTAAATATGACGTGGTGATTGTGGAACAATTTGTGACTGACTGCGGCTTTGCGCTAGCCCATAAATTGAATGCTCCTACGGTGGGAATGACCGCACACGTTCTAATGCCTTGGACCTATTCAAGGTTAGGCGCACCGAACAACCCGTCATTTGTGCCCAATCATTTCTTCGGAAGCGGAACGAAACCAGATTTACTCAACCGACTAAAGAGCGGTTTAATAAATAGTTTTTTCAATATATACTACGAGCATGTCATTCAAAGAAAAGACTATGATATTGTGAAGCGAGTTTATCCAGAGACACCGGATTTGGAAAGCCTTGGACGGAACATGTCGTTGATATTGTTGAACCAATATTTTCCACTGACCGGGTCTCGTTTGCATGGTGCCAATATTGTAGAGATTGGTGGTATGCATATAAAACAAACGAATACTATTATTGACGAGGTTAGTGTATGAATACGTGTATGATCAATAATAGCTTGAATTTTTTACTTCAATATCACATTTTACTCTTTAACACAAGCTAATTATTTTTTCAGGAATTGGAAAATTTTCTGAACTCAGCTGAGAATGGCATTATTTACATAAGTTTTGGGAGCGTTGCATCGAACTTTCCAAGTAGAATCTTGGACGAAATAGTAAAAGTTATTCGAAAATCTAATATGAAATTTGTTTGGAAAGTAGACAAAATCGACGATTTGGATGTTCCTCCCAATGTTCTTCTCAGAAAATGGTTACCTCAATCAGCTATTTTGTGTGAGTTTAGACCTAATGGGTTGCTTCATATTATTTTTCATTGGATTTGTATCACGATCTATATCGTTATTCACTGTACAGATACGTTGTCAATTCGCTTATATGCTTACGAGTGCCCTTTTGGTTTTGTTTAGGTCATACAAAGGTTTTAGCTTTCATAACACATTCGGGCATGCTGAGTTCATCAGAGGCTATGCATTGCGGAATACCAGTTGTCAGCGTACCGCTCTTTGGAGATCAGTTTGCCAACGCAAAGTCAGCTCTCGAAAATGGTTTGGGAGTTACAATAAACATATTAACAATTGATGCAAACGTTCTCGAAAATGCTATAAAGGCGGTTCTTCATGAAAAGTAAGTGGTGCCTTAGATGGCCGTTGCCTCCTTGGAAAACCGTCCAGGAAAAGATAAAGTAATGTAATGTTCAATGTATTTACAGATACCAGAAAAGGGCTAAAGAACTATCCAAAATATGGAGAGATAGGCCCATGTCTCCTATGGACACAGCTATTTACTGGATTGAGTATGTGGCAAGACACAGAGGTGGTATAAACATGAAGCCTCCTACAGTATACTTACCACTCTATCAGTACCTACTGGTAGATGTATGCTTTATCTTAGGGTCAATATCTATGATAATAGTTTATGTGGCGTTGAAAATAGTTGGATGTATGCTAAGAAAAGATAAAAATAGTAAGGATAAAAAGAAAAATAATAAGGACAATAAGAAAAATAATTAATCACAATTTGAATAAATACTTAATCATAACAATATTCCTTTTGCTCTATATTCAAAATAGTTCCGAAATATATAGAGAATATAATATGATATGAATATTTATTGGCTTAACGATAACATTAGACTACAATGTTATAATTTAATAAATAACAATGATGCCCTTTGATAATGTTAGAATTGATAATAAGATCACCTTGGGAGTAAAGTAATAAATGTGTGTCTAACTAAAGTAATAATACGCCTTTATCAGATGTATTTTATTTAGTATCAACATACATCTGACAGAACTGATCACGTCCAATTTTACTGTAGAGTTAAAATGGCTACTTAGTTTAAAATGAATCAAAACATAAAAATTTTCATAATTTTGATAGTAATTTGCAATAAAAGTGAAGCATTCAAAATATTGTTCTTATTACCTTACAATGGGACCAGTCACCATGTCTACTATTCGCCTCTAATTGAAGAATTGGCATTCAGGAATCATGAAGTTACGGTCGTAAATTACTTACGGATGAAAAATATGACAAATCTGAAACAGATATCACTACAAAATGAATTGGAAGGTAGTAAAAGGAGAGTAGTCATGAAACATTATTACCAAAGCTTTCCAAATTATTTGAGAGACCTTTTTGTATTAACTGAAAATGTGCACGCTCAGAAAAAAATGGCCAAATTTAATTGTGAAAAGATATTTTCTAATAGCGAAGTACTCAAACTTATAGAAGAAGAAGAAAAGTTTGATGTTTTTATTTTAGAACAGTTTTACAGTGACTGTGGACTTGCTTGGGCTCATAGAATAAACGCCTCAACCATTGGTATAACTGCACACATTCTATTGCCTTGGACTTATTCTAGACTGGGTGTGTCGAATAATCCAGCATTTGTTCAAAACCGTGTAGGTAAAAGCGGCCTATGGGCAAGGATGAAAGCAATGTTATTAAATATATATTCTAACATATATTTTCGCAATGAAATACAGAAAATGGATCATTTCATTGCTTCTAAAGTGTTACCTGATACTCCTGACTTGGAAACCATTGCTAAGAATTTGTCTTTAATTTTGGTGAATCAATATTTTCCTTTGACCGGCTCTCGTATTTATGCTTCCAACGTGGTTGAGATAGGAGGTATGCATATAAAGTTAAAAGGTATACACGATCACGTAAGTTCAAGTATTTACTTACCTAATTACTCTAATTATGAGTCAAATATATTACTGTTATTTTTCTATGTTTCTAGGATTTAGTAAATTTTATTGAAACATCGGAGAGTGGTGTAGTTGTAATAAGTTTTGGCAGTGTTGCATGCGGTCTACCCGAGGAGAAGATCGGGGCAATTTTGAAAGTGATTTCAAAGTTAAACCAACGATTTATTTGGAAAATGGACCCTTTTGATAACGCAACACTGCAGTTACCAGAGAATTTAATGATCAAGCAATGGATACCGCAAGTAGATGTACTATGTAAGCCCATTGTAATGAATAATTTACTCTCATGGTATGATCCTATTATTGTAGTAAGCAATTAAATACAATTAACACGCAGCTTCATCCTAGATACGAGTCTATAACAATAGATCTATTCAGATCCGACAATTCTGTCGTTTAACAGATCTTAAATTGGATTTAAATCGTTATAAAGTGATTTTGTGAATTGAAATCGCCCCGACTTTTTGTTTTCATCATATTATTTAGCCTGCAATCTTACTGGTCACATCATTTTGGAGTTATTACCTAAACATAAAAAAATACAACGGCTTGTAAGTCTTTTTCGTTACAGGTCACCCGAAAGTTACTCATTCTGGAATGCTCAGCTCAGTAGAAGCTATTCATTGTGGGGTCCCGGTGGTGAGTGTGCCGATCTTTGGTGACCAATTCGCGAATGCACAGTCGGCCAGAGATAGTGGCCTTGGTGTCACCATCGACTTCCTTAGCCTGGACGAGGATACGCTAATGGACGCTTTGGATGAAGTGCTACAAGATAGGTGAGCAACAAGTAGGTAGAAATGATTAAAAAACAAAATACCCGACTGCATCATTATTACGATTAAATTTTTATAGCCTATGTCACTTCTACAATCAAAACTAATCTAACGATACCTCAATTGTGTTAAAATCCATCAAGCCGCTTTTAGGCTGCAGGGCGTGTCTAAGAATTAGACATACATACTCACATACATATCTACACACCTACACTCGAAAAACGCCGAATTAAATTGTCTCCCAGATAATTACAAAAATTATAATTAACAATTAAAATAATATGTGTGTACAGTACCACTGAAAACTTCCGTATATTTCTTTAACAGATATCAGTCTAGAGCGAAATACCTGTCTACTTTGTGGCGGGATAGACCTCTGCCTCCTCTCGATGTCGCAATATACTGGATAGAATATGTGGCGAGACATGGCGGTGAAAGACTTCGGCCACCGACTGTCGATCTTCCGCTCTATCAATACTTAATGTTAGATGTTTGGATAATCGTTGGAAGTGCACTAGCTTTGGTTTTACACGTTCATGTTAAGGTATTTTTGTTTTGTGCTAGTTATACTAGGAGATATAACCAACGACGTATTTGTTTGTAACTATTTAATTTTCTTATCATAAATGAATATTTTATTCACGTTTCTGTCTTTTGTTTTTCGGTTTGTCTTTTGTTTTCTTCCTTTTACAAAGCGATACAAATACGAAAATTGGACTTATTAGTACTATTAGGAATATGCATATAATATCGAGGTTTAGATATTGGTACAGGGGTACGTCTGCAGCAGCAGTTCTGAAGGTGGAGTTGGAGTGACGAGCAGCGAACTCCGTCCAGAACACAGCTGTGTCCAGTGGGGACATCGGCCGGTCATGCCATGCCCTTGACACTCTCTTCGCTTGTTCATGGAACCTGGAATTGATAGAAATTACTTATTATAACAGTGGTCATGATATTCTAGCTGTTGCTTAACATAGGTAGGTACTTGGACTAGTTAGATCTATACAAAAAGTTCAAGGCTACTAAGATTTTGTCGACGTTTTTTGTGGTGTAGGTAAGTGTAACCAGTTAGTCAAGTCATCTACGCTAGACAATAACTATTTTATTTTCATTTTGAACTTGTGTATTTTACAAACCGTGTCAATTGACAAATTTTTCGATTATACCTGATCGAATTATTATTTATCAGACACTAGCAAGAATATTCTCGAAAGGGCTTCTCCATAGAATTAGGAAAAAAGTGGACGTACAGCGCTCTTTAATGAATGAATAGTACTGACCGCGACTTCAATCGTTTTCGTTATCGTTTTCATTTTGCTATTTTTCTTGAACGATATACATTGCTGCGTTTCATTGTCGTTTGTTAAAACTTGCAAAAACATTGCAGCAATGTATAGCGTCTATGTGTCAAATTGAAAGCGATTACGAAAACAATAGAAGTCGCGATCTGAAATATTTCGCTTAAGAATAAGAGTTGGAACTACAAACTTTGGCTCCAGAATTATCTTGAGTGCTTCCACCAAATTATCCTTAGTCAAATCTCTGTATTGCAACTGTATGCCAATTCCGCTTTCTTCGATGGAGGCAGCGTTCGATGGCTGGTCTCCCAAGACAGGCATGGCTATCATAGGTACACCGAAATGTATAGCCTCTGTCGTTCCTCCCATACCGGCATGGGAGAAGAACGCCAATGTTTTTGGGTGCCCTGTAAATATAATAAAATTAATTGTTTAATCATTGAATAGACTCAGCATCATCACTGCTCGGCACAGAAAAATGTAATGTAAAGTCTATTTCAATTTCGCGTGGTGGATCATGATCCACTGACTCATTCATGTTAAACTAAGTACCTACCTATAGATATATTAGTTCGTGACTTTTTCGTGACATGTTCGTTCATTAACATAATAATTTATTTTAATTAAATAAGTAGGTACCTAATTCAGAGGTCACTGGTTACAAGTTTTTGAATTTTGTTTTGTTCAGCCAGAACTTTGACCTACTTATTTAATAGAAAACAAAAGATAACCGTATTTTCACAGATGGTGTATCTTCCTTTAAAAAAGTTGTAGTTAGCTGTATGGTATCACGTAAATGATGTAGGTAGGTACATAATGTGACTGGTCATGATTAATTACGTAAATCATCTCGACATCATTCAAGATTTTAGTTAGCTACTTGTTAAATATATCTACCTAATCTACACGTACCCAAAATATCAACCTGCGGCAGCCAACTGTCTATGTAGAGTTTATTTTTGTCCACCAATAAAGTTTTATCTTCCCACTTCCAAATAAATTTTTGAGGAAATTCTTGCATTGCTCCCAATACCGCTTCCACTTTATCTTTAGGTAATGACGAACTCTTCACAACTGATCCAAAACTAATGTAAACCACACCGTGTTTTGCTTCTTCTACAAACTTTTGTATATCCTGAAAACATTACACCCATTAGATTACCTAATCGTAGTAATGAAAATATATTATTCTGCTTATATTACTAAATACTTACTCCAGTTAAAGGCTTTGCTGTAGCCACATGATATCCACCGACTTCGATAACATTAGCTGGGAGCAGCTTCGATCCAGTCAAGGCAAAATTGTGATACAGCAGAAGAAATTTTATGTCGCGACCCAAATCTTCTAACGGAGGAATGTCATCGAAATATTTTGCGAGAGTATTTTGATCACTTCTCTGCGATACTAGGTAATAAATAGTTCTAAAATAAAAGTCGAACACTACTCTTTCCAATCTTTGAAATAGGGTGGGCTTTGTACCTCCTTCTAGGAAATGGAAAGATACATAAGCCGGATTGTGAGGAATACCTAGCCTTTTGAAATGATAAGGCATTAACACATGCGATGTTGTGCCTACGACTGGTGCTCCTAATTTATAAGCAATTCCTAAAGCACAATCACTGTTGAATTGTTCCACCACAACAACATCGAACTTTGGTTTCTCCTTGATCAAATCTTGAACTTGTTTATTCGCTAACATCACTTCACAATTTTCTCGTCCCATGGTACTCAAGTATACACCTGTGAGTATGATGGTTAGATAGGATCTTTCAATTGGTGGCACTACATCTTCGAGAATATCTATACTTCCCGCCAAACTGATATCGTGATAATTCGTAGGTGCATCTTTTTCGGGGAAGTGTGATATAACTGTTACATTGTGACCTCTATTGGCTAATTCTCGTAAATATACACGAAACACCATGAAGTGACTCTTGCCGTGATACGGATATATTCCAAGAATGTTTAGCGCATTTGCGCTATTAAACGCGAATAATATACAGAGTAAATTGAGCTTCATTGTAGCGCGCGCATTGTCCGTCCACGCTCGAAACTGGCCGAGCTCGACTGAGGGGTGACGCCATCAGAGTCAGAGTCGTCCGTCAAGAGACAGGGCGGGAGACGACTGGTTCTGATTATCAATTTTCTAACGACTACACTACGTCACATTCTCGTTCTGCCGCATACCTAGGTACTTACCTACGTGATCTGTGTTTTTTACCTTAACAAAATTGTTAATTGTCGTTATTAAAATATCAAATTCAAATACAACTTTATTGCATTCATTCAGGTGTAATAAAATTCAACATCTGTTACAATATTTTACCTAAATGCACGTGAATCATGTTATCTAGGTGGTAGCTAGGTATATCTAAACGTTTCAGTCAGATACGGCATCCTAAGAACATAATTATAAATAATAGGGCGCATAGTTTGGTCGTGAAATGGGATGTAGGTACTACTTTTCTTGGGCCATCCTAGGTACTTTCATCACTATTATGCAGCTAGACGAAATTTTTTACAAGTAAGTAATATTTTTTAATTATTTATTGTTTATTAGACTTTTCACATTAGTGACTAAATTAAAATACATTTAGCCAATTAAGAAATTTCATAGTTAATGAACTATGGTTAATACCATATCGACGTTATGATTATCTTTATTAAGTTACCAATTTATATAAAATAACGAGATAAAAAGGGCTTTTTGTTTACGCTTTTTGGTAGACCTGGTCTGCCCCTTGTCTATTTATTCTAATATTTGAATTTCGCTGTAGAGCCCTGCAAACCTACATTCAATCATTATTCATGTTTCTTTTTATAACATGGGCCCTTGTTTTTCGATATAAATATAGCCTTAATTAATACATAAATTGAAAGCACTATTAACACAAACACACACCCTACATCAAGATTAATGTACTGGTACAGTGGTACATCTGCAGCGGCAGTCCTGAAAGTTATGTTGGAGTGACGAGCGGCGAACTCCGTCCAGAACACAGCTGTGTCCAGTGGGGACATCGGACGGTCATGCCATGCCCTTGACATTCTCTTCACTTGTTCATGGAACCTGAAAATATACCCTTTTAAAAATATGAAAATGTACTACGTCATCTGTTTCATCACAAGTCTCCCACAGGCGCCTTTTACCTTGGCGCTCCTATGATTTAAATGAATGAATTAATGTCTACTAACTTAGGATCTAAAACTTTTTTCAATGCCGCTACCAAAGTCTCCTTATTTAAGTTTCTATACAGCAGTTGAACACCAAGCCCGCTCTCTTCAATAGCCGCAGCATTAGACGGCTGGTCTCCCATAATTGGCATGGCTATCATTGGCACTCCATAGTGTAAGCCTTCCGTGGTTCCTCCCATGCCGGCGTGACTGAAGAACGCCAGAGTTTTCGGATGTGCTTAAATATAACGGAAATGTATGTCAGTATCAATATAGGTATTCTGTAATGCTGTTTATATCAGACAGAATATTAAATGTGGCATGGCTTCTAACAGTCTGGTCTAAGTAGGTACTGATACATATCATACTAGTTACTTTTAAGTAGGTACATACCTACATACCTAAAAGTGAGTTTGAACAGGGTATAACTTAAAAGTTGTTCTCTCTGCAATTCATATATTTTATTTCTAACCATACGGAACATTACAGAGCTCTTGGTTATGTCGACAGCAATTTAAAGAATAGAAATCATTGCCATCTTTGTTTACAAACTTTATATCACCTGCCATATGTACTTACCTAAAATATCTACCTGGGGCAGCCAGCTATTAATGTACAGTTTATCTTTATCCACCAGCAAAGTTTTGTCCTCCCATTTCCATATAAATCGGTGAGGGAATTCGTTAATTGCTTCCAACACTATCTGAAGTTTTTCGGCTACGTCCCGTTTCGACAACTTCCCATTTCGACAACCTCATATTATACCTACCAAAAAGTAGCGTTTCGACAACTTTTTATTTCTTCATACATTTATTCCCGTTTGGACAACTTTAATATTATTGTTATTTTTGTACGGTACAGTCAATGAAAAAACTCTTGAGATCCTACTTAACGTTAAAGGAGAGGTTTTTATCTAACGCTGAGTCTTCAAACGAGTAAGTTTTAGCTAATTCAATTGCCAGATGGGCGGATGGCGCTAATCCAAATAAATTAAAAAAAAACGCGCTCTCTTTTTAGTCGGCAGGTTTGAGAATAGGTAATGCTGGGTGACCAAATTCGACTGTTTTGTATGTGTGGTAAAATTTCTTGTATACAAAGGTGGATTAAGTCATAATTCCTGTGTGATATACAATTTTGTAACAAACCACAGATAATTCCCTAATAAGAATTTCAATGCACATAAATATTGTATAATCTCGTTAACTTTTGTAAACACAATCACAGGTCCTTCAATATAAATTGTTTAGTTTATGGTCAAATCGTTCTTACTGCAAGTTTATAATATATATTCTTAATCACGCATTAAGAATGAAACGGAATGATCTGTCAGTGGCAGACAGAGAGGAATTTATACAATGCCTCCTTTCTTTAGCACTTTTTCAGATTACTCCGCCGAATTCTGAATCAAACTATAGTAGATCTAATTTTTGTAATTAAACTTATCCTAGGAACAAGAGGAGGAAACTTCAGATATAATCACTCCATGTCATTTTTCTTTTGTTGTTAGGTTCAGGATAAAGACTGTTTTTCATGCACCAAATCAGCAGCTATTCCTTAGTTTTGAGTATTGTTGAGTTGATTTTGTAAGAAACTTTATAAGTACTAATGTCCCTCCATAACCTGTGATTTTTATGTAAAATTATTTTAATAAATAGTCAAACCGCAATTTGATTTTTTTTAGAAACCTTTCATACATTTTACTGAGAGGCATTGCTAAACGTTTATACGAATATATTACACTCATAATCTGATTTATCTGCTTATCTTACAGTCAAATCCGACTATTCTACCTATGATTAAAAATATATTAACTATTAGTTGTAAACCTTAGAAAGCTATGGCACGATCACCTAATTACAAACAGTACACCTCTTCGAGACACCTGGTCTCCTGGTACTTTGTTACTCTACAATGAAATTCTTCAATTAGGGTTTTCAAACGCGCCCGACCAAATAATCACCATGCCCGCCCACCTCTTTAAAATTCTGGTCTCCTGGTAATTTGCTGTTCTAAAATGAAATCTTTAATAATATGATTTTTCGAACGGTTCCGAACCCCATCCGCCGCCCATGATAGATTACTTGTTTTTTTTTATAAATAAAACAGGATATCATTTGTTTACCTGACTGTACTCACTTCAAATAAAAGTTGTCGAAACGGGAAAGCAAAGTATGTTATTACTCAAAAGTTGTCGAAACGGGACTCAATGTATGGAACATAAAAAGTTGTCGAAACGCTACTTTTTGGTAGGTATAATATGAGGTTGTCGAAATGGGAAGTTGTCGAAACGGGACGTAGCCAGTTTTTCAGTTGGCAATGTCGAAGTTTTTACGATTGATCCGAAACTTATAAATATCACACCATGCTCTGCTTCGTCAACGAATTGTTTCAGGTCCTTTGAGCAAATTATTTAGTATAATAATTAATATCTTTTCAATTTTCAAACCATCTCATTACCATACGATACTTTATTAGGTGTTCAATTGGTAACTCATTAAAATAATATACCTTATGATAGAGGTGAACATAACATGCACATTTATTGGCTGCATACAAAGCACGTAAAACACGAGTGAATAGTGGGACCCATGTTCCACTTAGGTATATTGACTCATCAAAATTTTTGTGTCAGTGTAGGTTCATCAGTGTACCTACATGAGAGTTTTTAAGGCTGAGATTATCTCAAAAACTACTTGACCTATTGCAAAAATTCTTTCACTGTTTGATAGATAAAAGTGAAAACTATGTAACTGTAAAATAATTATTAAATTCGGTCCAGTAGTTTTTGTGAAAAATCTCAACCTTATTGAGGCCCCCTGTATACTTATCTCTGTCGTCGACTGTACCTAGGTACTTAACTGACTAATTAATAACTATAACAACGAAACTTAGTTACAGATAATACTCACTCCACTTAATGGTTTTGCTTCCCTGACGTGATATCCACCAACTTCGATTACATTAGACGGGAAGAGCCTTGAACCGGTTAGAATAAAGTTGTGATACAATAAGAGGAACTTTATTTCGCGAGCCAACTCTTCTAAGGGAGGAATATCGTCGAAGTATTTAGCCAGTGTATTCTGATCAGTTCTCTGAGTTACTAAATAGTATAATGCTCGGAATAGATTGTCGAAAACTACTCTCTCTATCCTTTGATATAGAGTTGGCTTAGTACCTCCTTCTAGGAAAAGGAATGATACGTACGAGGGGTTGTATGGAATACCATGCCGATTGTAATGCCAGGGCAGCAATAATGTGGATAATGTAGCTACCACTGGACCTCCTAGTTTATACGCTATTCCTAAGGCACAGTCACTGTTAAATTGTTCCAAGATCACAACATCGAACTTTGGTCTCTCCTTGACTAAACTTTGCACTTGTTCATTTGCTAACATCACTTCACAATTTAATGTTCCACTGGTCAATAGAAACTGAACAATTTTCAATAAACTCCAGTAAGATGTTTCAATTGGTACATCGTCTGCTAAAATCTTTATACTTCCCGCTAAACTTATGTCGTGGTAATTTTTAGGAGGGTTCTCTTCAGGGAAATGTGATATTACTGTCACATTGTGACCTCTATTAGCTAATTCACGTAAATGAATCCCATAAACAAGGAAATGACTTTTCCCTTGGTATGGGAAAATGCCTAAAATATTAAGTCCGTGAGTGGTTTGTGTTAATCCGAGCAAACATATTATGGTTGCCGTGAAATACTGTAGCAACATTTTAATATCACTCGTAATGTCCGTCTGTCAAAATTACGTATCTGGACTGGCTAACTATTGTAGGTACAGTGACTTGCGGTGCGACTGTTATCGGCTGGCGGGGATAGATATGGTTTCGTTTGACATACTTTAATACTCACTATTGCAAGTCATTGTGATAGGATCAAGTTCTTCCTGTTTCTTGTTTATTAATTTATTGCGGAGATATCAGACGGAATTAGTTAAATTAATTTTATGATCGTTAATGTTTAGACGTTGAATCAGACTTAAGTACTTACCTAAATTACCTACCTATTTAATATTAAAGTTGAGGACTAGGTCAAAATAAATCAATTTATTAGATCCACTTTATTTAACTGACTCTCACTAGATTTACTTACTAGAAAAATAGATATTTATTCATAGCTTGTTGGTGAACATAACATGCACATTTATTGGCTGCATACAACGCACGTAAAACACGAGTGAATAGTGGGACCCATGTTCCACTTAGGTATATTGACTCATCAAAATTTTTGTGTCAGTGTAGGTTCATCAGTGTACCTACATGAGAGTTTTTAAGGCTGAGATTATCTCAAAAACTACTTGACCTATTGCAAAAATTCTTTCACTGTTTGATAGATAAAAGTGAAAACTATGTAACTGTAAAATAATTATTAAATTCGGTCCAGTAGTTTTTGTGAAAAATCTCAACCTTATTGAGGCCCCCTGTATACTTATCTCTGTCGTCGACTGTACCTAGGTACTTAACTGACTAATTAATAACTATAACAACGAAACTTAGTTACAGATAATACTCACTCCACTTAATGGTTTTGCTTCCCTGACGTGATATCCACCAACTTCGATTACATTAGACGGGAAGAGCCTTGAACCGGTTAGAATAAAGTTGTGATACAATAAGAGGAACTTTATTTCGCGAGCCAACTCTTCTAAGGGAGGAATATCGTCGAAGTATTTAGCCAGTGTATTCTGATCAGTTCTCTGAGTTACTAAATAGTATAATGCTCGGAATAGATTGTCGAAAACTACTCTCTCTATCCTTTGATATAGAGTTGGCTTAGTACCTCCTTCTAGGAAAAGGAATGATACGTACGAGGGGTTGTATGGAATACCATGCCGATTGTAATGCCAGGGCAGCAATAATGTGGATAATGTAGCTACCACTGGACCTCCTAGTTTATACGCTATTCCTAAGGCACAGTCACTGTTAAATTGTTCCAAGATCACAACATCGAACTTTGGTCTCTCCTTGACTAAACTTTGCACTTGTTCATTTGCTAACATCACTTCACAATTTAATGTTCCACTGGTCAATAGAAACTGAACAATTTTCAATAAACTCCAGTAAGATGTTTCCATCGGAATATCGTCTGCTAAAACTTTTATACTTCCCGCTAAACTTATGTCGTGGTAATTTTTAGGAGAGTTCTCTTCAGGAAAATGTGATATTACTGTCACATTGTGACCTCTATTAGCTAATTCACGTAAATGAATCCTATAAACAAGGGAATGACTTTTCCCTTGGTATGGGAAAATGCCTAAAATGTTAAGTCCGTGAGTGGTTTGTGTTAATCCAAGGAAACATATGGTTGCCGTGAAATATTTCAGCAACATTTTGCTACTTATCAATGTTTTATATTATAGTAGTCGAAATTAGAAAAAAGGTGGCTAACTACCCAATCAGTTGCGATAATTATTAAAATGTTAATAAGTATTTGTAATAAAAGTCACTTCACTTCTTAACAATTATGACTTCTACCACAAGTAAAACACAGTTTTACAATGACGTGATCTGTAGAAAGTAGCGGGAACGTTCTTTGTAAACCTATTGCTTTGCACCTGTTGTAATATTTATCTTTGTTTGCATATTTTTTTTCATAATAAAGTGTCTGCGCGAAGAGTAATTCGACGTAGATGGTAGTGGTTTTATGTAGGTTGATGCCTGTCGAGTACCAAAGCATTTCATTTTATAATAAAAAGCCGTAGATAGTTTTGTGTACAATAAATTGAAATAATTTCCTTTTATGAATAGGTAGGTACGGTCCAAGTGTAGATACTTACAGGAGAGTTTTAAAATCTCAAAAACTTCCTACTCGAACTATTGCAAGAATTCTTTCACTATTAGATAGATAAAAGTAAAAACTATGTAATGGTTAAATTCTGTCCAGTAATTTTTGAGAAATTTTAACCTTATTGAACTGTTAAGGTACTTTTGTGTCTTCGTGTGCCCAAAGCACATCAAGTGTAACACTTTGGATCGGTCGGAGAGTTGAAATCGTACTGCAAGGTTACCATTGATCTGCTGCCGTTCGTACCACAGCCGCAACACATCGTATCGGCGAAAAGGGATTATTATTATTACTCACGCGGTTGAAGTTGACGACAAAATGCGGTCCGTGTGAATTGGTATCCATTTTTCATACAATTTAGCGCCCGATCACAAATAGTAGTTGTCGAGTGGTTGCGGTTATGGTCTGGTGTGGTTGTGGTACGTGTTAATACTGTGAATCAAGCCTTGAGTCTTCATGGGTAAGAAGATTTATAGTTAGTCTCTATACTAGAACCATTTATCTACCAACATCTAAAATCGAGTATTTCACATGGGTTTTAAATCTTTATTGTGTTGTCAATTCAGAATGTAAGTACCTATGTTCAAAAACGATTTTATGATATCTTTTTTTGATAGACCGTTGTCTGGCCGATGTCTATTTGGCTAATCTGTATTTTGTAGTAAGTAGTAGGTACGTTACGTTCCTACACATATTTGGCTAACAGCAGATCAAGTGTTGTAACACTTCGGACCGTTCTTATTATCTGCGTCGTAAGATTTATAATCGTATTTGGAAGTGTTACTATTGATATGCTGTTTTCCGTACGTAAACATTATTCACGTTTCTTTTTATTACTTGGGCCTTTGTTTTTCGATATAAATAGAGCCTTAAATATTACATAAATTGAAATTAATATCACCACAAATATACAAGTTATATCAAGATTGATGTACTGGTATGTAGGCACGTCTGCAGCGGCAGTTCTGAAGGTAAAGTTAGAGTGACGAGCGGCGAACTCCGTCCAGAACACAGCTGTGTCCAGTGGGGACATCGGCCGGTCATGCCATGCCCTTGACATTCTCTTCGCTTGTTCATGGAACCTGAAAATATAGCCTTTTAAAAATCAATCAATGGTCAAAATGACCATTTCCATCTAAAAATCGTCATAAGTGCTTTATGTCGTTCTACCGTCATCATTTTCATCACAAGTCTCCCATAGGAGCCTTTTACCTTGGCGCTCCTATGATTTAAAGAATGAATAAATGTCTACTAACTTGGGATCTAAAACTTTTTTTAGTGCTGCTACCAAAGTCTCCTTATTTAAATTTCTGTACTGTAGTTGAACACCGAGCCCACTCTCTTCAATAGCCGCAGCATTAGACGGCTGGTCTCCCATGATTGGCATGGCTATCATTGGCACCCCATAGTGTAAGCCTTCTGTGGTTCCGCCCATGCCGGCGTGACTGAAGAACGCCAGAGTTTTCGGATGTGCTTAAATATAACGGAAATGTGTTTCAGGTAAGTAAATAACCAATATGTCTAACCTACTTAGATGTCTGATGACAATTTTATTGATAGGTACTTATAGGTACCAAGTAATGCTTAGGTGTGATTTCAAAGTTATTCAGGCTTTACATTACGAAATGTGGTCGTGAATCGTGATCTACTTGCTCTGTATAGCAATATGAATGTATGTATGTAGCAAAATTCATGTTATAGTACTATCTGAAACCTGGATCAAGTCCGATGCGGATGCTAATAGCATAAAGCTAGTATGCTACACTCATTACTACAACTATCGATGCAATGGAAGGGGAGGGGGAGTATCAATATTTGTCCATGATGACTTAAAACATAACTTTGTCGAAGGATTGTGTGAATCTGATAATCATTTTCTATGGGTACACTTGGATAGATTTTCCTTGGACATAGGCGCCATATACAAACCAGAAAGGACCAACAACCAAGACTTCCTGGATGTCTACTCGCAACAGTTGCTTAAGCACAAGAGAGCGATAGTACTTGGTGACTTCAATTACAACTTACTGAAAAGGAATCAACCTGCCACAGCCTACAAACAGATGCTTAAAGAAAACGGTTATACAATACTGAATAACATAGATCCGAAACATTGTACACGAGAAACATCAAATACTAAAACTATTCTAGATCATGTCTGCACTAATATAAAAAACAACACCTTTCACATGGCCATTGTGGAATCGGTAATTTCCGATCATAAGCAGATTTACTTGGAAGTGCATAAACTAAAGCCAGAGAAAAAGAAAAGGAAAACATATAAAGCAATTGTATATGAGAACCTCTACAAAACACTAGAGACAACAAAACGCAACGACTGCAACAAAGAATACGAAGTACTAGAAAAGGCCCTGACAGAAGCAATCAATGTGAGCAAGGTTACAAAAACGAAAATACTAAACCCTCCTAAAACAGACTGGATCAATAAAAATATAATACAAGCAATAGATAATAGGAACCGATTAGGATATACTCACATAAGGACACCACAGAATGACACCGCAAAAGAAGAATACTTGGCTGCAAGAAAGGAAGTACAAGACAGTATAAAAAATACGAAAAAGTCAAAGTCAAAGTCAAAGTCAAATTTCTTTATTGCAAGTAAGCACGTTGAGTACATTTTTGCACGTCAATATATTTTTTGGAATTTACATTTACACCACTTTGCAAGGAAAAGGTGCCAACGCTGAGGAGAAAACAATTACTATCAGAAGCTCTTTAAAAATTGTGAGGGAAAGCCGCTCAAAATGTGGAAACTTATTAATGACTTAACTAACAATAAGAATAAAACCAGCTGTGCCCCTTCTAAACTAGAAACAAACACTGGCTACATCACGAACGTTACAGAAATTTGCAATCACTTTAATAATTTCTTTGCTAATATTGGTTCTATTCTAGCGAACAAGATTCCTCGCAACTACCACAACGCATTATGTACACAATTATATGATAACACGAACGATGAACAGCGGGTGGAGTTGCTAGAGCTACCTTTCACCACATCTGACGAAATTAACAAAATAATCGATAACCTTAACCCTAACACAAGTACTGGATTGGATGGTATAAGTTGTAAAGCCGTCAAGTGTGTTAAAACATTAATCTTGAACGAACTGACGAGTTGTATTAATAGGTGCCTAGAAATCGGTTACTTCCCCGATTCACTAAAAGTAGCAAAAGTCAGTCCGATATTTAAGTCTGGTAGTAAAACCGACACGGGAAACTACCGTCCAATCTCAGTACTACCAATTGTATCTAAAATTATTGAAAAGGTAATCTACAATCGCTTAGAACAGCATCTCAAATCTATCAACTTCCTTTTCAACAAGCAATATGGCTTCCGTCCAAAGTCAAACACCCTCTCTGCCTGTATGGATCTCGTAACAAATTTAAAAACTAAAATTGATCAAAAACAGATTGCCCTCGGAGTTTTTATCGACTTAAAAAAAGCATTCGACACTATAAGTCACAAATTGCTCCTCCAAAAGTTGACCACCATCGGAATAGGAGGGACCGCTCACAAGATGCTCCAATCGTATTTCACGAACAGATACCAGATCGTGAAAATTGGAGACGTCCATAGCACGCCAGAAATTATAACTTACGGTATTCCCCAAGGATCAATTCTTGGACCATTGCTGTTCCTAATATACATTAATAACGTAAAGGAATTGGGACTAATAGGTGATATATCACTATATGCCGACGACACAAGCTTATTCTATTTTGGCAATGACATCACGTCCGTAATTAATAACGCACAAGACGATCTAAACATACTTTACAACTGGTTCCAATATAACCTACTAACAATAAATATAGCTAAAACAAACTACATGATTTTCAGCGCTAAAAATAAGAAAATACCCAATTTCCAACCTCTGACCGTCAATAAAGAACCATTGAGAAAAGTGAACTCTGAAAAATATCTTGGTCTCATTTTGGATGGTCGATTGACTTGGAAGCCCCACATAGAAAAAGTCTGCTCGAAAATAACATCTCTAATGGCTGTCCTCCGTGGAACAGTGCGTTGCTTCCCCAAATCAGTCAGGTATATCATCTATAACTCATTAGTCAAATCACACATAGATTACTTAATCGAGATATGGGGTTGCGCTGCCAGGGCAAACATAAAAAGTCTACAAATAGCACAAAATAAAATAATAAAACTCCTATTCCATTATGATTACTTAACTTCGACAAGGACTGTTTATAAGGAAACCCAATTGATGACTCTGACCCAAATGTATAAATATAATACTTGCATACTTATACGTAAAATAATTAATAAAAAAATACATACACAAATATCTTTCATAAAAAAGTCACAATTCTGTAAACGTACGCTGAGGCGAGCCAACGACATCCACATACAAATAACCCGAACAAAGACTTATGGAAAGAAAAATATAATGTATGAGGGTGTACAGCTATATAATAACTTGCCAAACGCTTTAAAAGACACTAAGTCCTTCCTTTCATTCAGAAGGAAACTAAAGCAACATTTTTTGAGCGATTTTTCAGAGTTTAGATAACAACTATAATAGCAATAGAATTATAACTTCATAGCAACTAGAATCGATATGTAATGGAAGCCATACCTCTGTTTTGTTCGATTGTATCACTATATTCTGTATTCATTTTCACTTTTACCCACACAAAAAAAAAATCTTAATTCGGAATGTTCCGTGCTTATTGTTGAACACTTAAAATTTATCATATATTTTGTATTTCCCTAAGTTAAGTGGATTATATCCTTTTTTAGAGAAATAAATATCTTAAACCGTAAACCGTAACAAACCATGCGATGTAGTTGGGTAAGACGGCTGAATAGATATGCTACTTATGGTTTCCTTCTACCAAATAAGTAAACTATTATGTGGCTTAAGTTATGTTCTCGAAACTATACGATCGTATAAAATATGTTTCAAAATTAACAACAAGGTGACTAATGACACGTCGCGCGTGATTTCAAATTTAATGTGGAAGGAAATCAATGTCATCTTTGTTTACAAAATGATATCATCTGCTAATATAAACATACCTAAAATATCGACCTGGGGCAGCCAGCTATCAATATACAGTTTATCTTTATCCACCAGCAAAGTTTTGTCCTCCCATTTCCATATAAATCGGTGAGGGAATTCGTTCACTGCCTCCAACACTAGCTGAAGTTTTTCAGCAGGCAATGTTGAAGCCTTCACGACGGATCCGAAACTTATGAATATCACACCATGCTCTGCTTCGTCAACGAATTGTTTGAGGTCCTTTAAACAAATTACTAAGATTATCAGTCAGATCACTATCTCTACATAACCAATATTCCTCTCGAGGTTTTGGTCGTTTTACAATATAAGTAGGTAACTTTTATTAGTTTGATTTATAAGTGAATATACGGTTCATTTTAGCTACTTGGATGTACAACTTATGTTATGCCAATTTCTTGGTGGAGTTGAAAATAAATTCAATGTTAACACATCGTATTACTATGAGCATTAACCCTACTAACTCTGTGAAAAATAAGTCAGTGTGTAGGTAATTTTGTGTACGTAACTGTAGAAATAACTATGAAAGTAAGGTAAGTAGGTACCGACAGATAATACTCACTCCGCTTAATGGTTTTGCTTCCCTGACGTGATATCCACCAACTTCGATTACATTAGACGGGAAGAGTCTTGAACCGGTTAGAATAAAGTTGTGATACAATAAGAGGAACTTTATTTCGCGAGCCAACTCTTCTAAGGGAGGAATATCGTCGAAGTATTTAGCCAGTGTATTCTGATCAGTTCTCTGAGTTACTAAATAGTATAATGCTCGGAATAGATTGTCGAAAATTACTCTCTCTATTCTTTGATATAAAGTTGGCTTAGTTCCTCCTTCTAGAAAATGAAAGGATACATACGAGGGGTTGTATGGAATACCATGCCTACTGTAATGCCAGGGCATTATTACAGCGGATAATGTAGCTACCACTGGAGCTCCTAGTTTATACGCTATTCCTAAAGCACAGTCACTGTTAAATTGTTCCAAGATCACAACATCGAACTTTGGTCTCTCCTTGACTAAACTTTGCACTTGTTCATTTGCTAACATCACTTCACAATTTAATGTTCCACTGGTCAATAGAAACTCCACAAGTTTCAATAAAGTCCAGTAGGATGTTTCAATTGGTACATCGTCTGCTAAAATCTTTATACTTCCCGCTAAACTTATGTCGTGGTAATTTTTAGGAGGGTTCTCTTCAGGGAAATGTGATATTACTGTCACATTGTGACCTCTATTAGCTAATTCACGTAAATGAATCCCATAAACAAGGAAATGACTTTTCCCTTGGTATGGGAAAATGCCTAAAATATTAAGTCCGTGAGTGGTTTGTGTTAATCCGAGCAAACATATTATGGTTGCCGTGAAATACTGTAGCAACATTTTAATATCACTCGTAATGTCCGTCTGTCAAAATTACGTATCTGGACTGGCTAACTATTGTAGGTACAGTGACTTGCGGTGCGACTGTTATCGGCTGGCGGGGATAGATATGGTTTCGTTTGACATACTTTAATACTCACTATTGCAAGTCATTGTGATAGGATCAAGTTCTTCCTGTTTCTTGTTTATTAATTTATTGCGGAGATATCAGACGGAATTAGTTAAATTATTTTATGATCCTTAATGTTTAGACGTTGAATCAGACTTAAGTACTTACCTAAATTACCTACCTATTTAATATTAAAGTTGATGGCTAGGTCAAAATAAATCAATTTATTAGATTCACTTTATTTAACTGACTCTCACTAGATTTACTTACTAGAAAAATAGATATTTATTCATAGCTTTGTTCTAATTTAGTAAGGAAGAAAAGCTGAACGTCGTTATTTGGCTTAGGGGGCAACTCGGACAAGAAAAACCTCGACTTTTGCAAATTGTCAATTTTTTTAATTTTTCTATTATATTAAAATAAAATTACAAAACAGATTTATTAAAATTATAAAACAACCAACTAAAAAGCAATAAATTATATGTAAAATAAATATATTAAAGTTCCAGTCAAATATTAAAATCACTTAAGTACTAATGCATTACTTAACTACATGAGTTTACAAATCAATATAAAGAAACAGTAACGTAATCTGCTGAATAGAATTGTTGAAATCTCCGTTAGACTAATCATGTTGAAATCTTATGATTAGTCTAACGGAGTTAGATCATGCATGCATGATCTTATTTAACACCAGATATCTACATACTGTTATTATAATTAGCTACTTAGTTAGATGTTAGGTAGGTTTAGTTTGAACTGATGATGCTGTAAATTCGATAGATTCCTATCGCAAAATTTAAAAAGTTTCATAATTAGTTGACTGTACCAGCTCGTAGAGTCCTGAGCAAGACCATCTGTTGGACGGATACTTTTATTAAGTTATAGGTTTCTGCTTTCATAAGTACGTTACTCCTTAGTACTCATTTCCTCCGTGACTAAAGTACCTAGTAGTAGTAGTTCCTCTTCATCTATGTTATCAAAAATTATTCGAATTTGACCCTTTTCGTTCTTCGGTCCTCTACAAAAGTTTCTGTTCTTTCGTTGCTACAGCAGCAGCAACAACAAACCGATACAAGTTTGTATAACACGTAAGTTAAGATGTAGACCACCAGAGCTATGAAAGCCAAGACGTCCAACTGATACTGTTGATACAGGGGTAGCCGGACAGATGTCGCCTGAAGATTGGGTGCACCTTGATAACGCGCAACGTATTCAGTCCAGTAGATGGCGCTTTCAAGCGGAGATATTGGCCTGTCGTGCCACATACGAGAAACCAGCTTCGCACGATGTTGCCATCTGAAAGAGGGTGGAAAGTTAATTTTCCTCCTATTCTTTGAGTTTTGCCCTTATTAGCTTTGTCAGGTGACTTTAATTAACTTCAAAGTTGTTAACATGGGAGACTCAGCTTAGTACCTATAGGCTGTCCCAATCTAATTTTCCATGGATGTAAATATTTGAAAGTTCACCAAAAACAATATTAGACTAATTAATGATTGGAAATTACAGTCTATGTTATGGATCTATGTACAAATATCCTTGTATGTAATGGAGTGCCCCAATAATTGTGGTCCTTGTCAAAAACAATACTCACTTCGAGTCTAAAACTTCGTTTATCGCATCCAAGAGGAATTCCTTCCTCAGATCTTGATAAGACACGATGGTGGCCATCCCAGCATCTTGGAGTACTGCGGCGTTTCCATACTGGTCTCCGAAAAGTGGTATGGCGACCACGGGTATCCCAGCATCGACTGCTTCTATTGTGCTCAGGATCCCAGTATGAGAGATGAAGGCTTTTACATTGTCGTGCTCTGAAATTCATAAAATAATAATAATATTTGTGTTCGGAATTCTAAATAAGTCACGCACAAT